>OV884040.1:14387500-15117500 GCA_930367265.1 Catocala fraxini | reverse complement strand
CCGGAATATGTACTGGGTTTTAGCATATCATTTACATGGCAAATAGAATTTTCGATGACAGAAATTCATATTGATTGAGATATAAACGTAAAGAGTTATATACGATTGGACTCTCGTTGAACACGATACGGTTTAAAATAATCCTTACTCATATTATAAATCCGAAAATGAGCTTGTTTGTTTGTTACGCTTTCACGCTTTAACTATTTAACTGGTCATCATATAAATTCACATATAGACACACACAGAAAAGAATATAGGTTATTATTCAACTAGGAAATGTGCTGTTTCTGAGGGATATAAAGAAGTTTGACTAATTTAGTTAATGTATTTACTCTATTTAAATGTTTACTTTAGGGAAATAATTCCCTACTATACTAAGAATCGATAGGTGGCGTTGCAAACAACAAACGAAAAAGTTTGTATGTGCTAAAATGTTAGTAAGGAAATCACAATACCTAGACCAGCGGCGCTGTCGACGATATTTTAATCCTTTTTTGGTAAGAGATTCACATACAGCTAGTTGTAAAATGTACATAAGACGAAATACAGCAAAATAAAAAAATATATATTTCTTCAAATTTTAAAAATGGTATACACGTATGTGTTATAATGTAGCATTAAAAAGTGATAAGATAATGATCGTAGATTCTTTCTTCATACAAACAATTTTTACACATCTGTATAGTAACGATACGTAATGTCATAACGTCTCATCACAAGCAGCAACATGTTGTATAGCCCTACGTCAAACAAATTACAGTATATAATATACATTCTTACATAATTGTTACCGATCCTGCCGATCCTGGCATTAAACTGTCTTAGTGTCAAAAAGGTGTGCGAAATCGTACAACCGGATTTTGCCGGACCACATAACGATGAGACATAGATGGGCCCTACAAACAAGTAACTATATATTATATTTTATTTTTCTCTAGCAGTGCTGAATTACCTTAGCGTCTTAGCCTCTAGCACATTATATTGATGCACCCATTTATGTACTTACAATAAAATGCCACTACTTGCAATAAACGTTTCTCAAAGTATTTTTGCGATTTTTGCGATGGTAATTTTGTGTGCAGATTTTATTTTTTAATCAGCGTGTTTTGATCGTGGTGCTCGTAACATTTACTATTTCTGCTTTATGGCTAATCCGGTACCTTTTATAAGAAATGTCTCTTGGATTACCAAATTACTCTGTTTTTAGCTAACATATACATCTCGCTGGTTACCGAAAATTCTAACATCTTAACGTATAATCGAATAGCGTCTACGTTGCTACATTATGCACCTAAGTAAGTACTAGCTACGGTCTAATGTAGCAATGTAACTAATGCGTAGACCTTTGCTACGGGCTACCGTAGCAATGGTCTACGCTGTAACTACATACTACAAAGTGACTGAATACTTATTGCTTTTCTTACTGACCCATGTGTACTACCGAAGCATGTAGTACGCGTAAGCTTTTTCACTATTGAGATACTTGAGGGGCTGTAGGCATCGTGTAAACAACTGACATGCGTTACCCACGCAAGTAACTCATATGATTAACTCGTGCATACGATGAAAAGCTTGTGCACGTTTTTTGCGTCGTTTACAAGCTCTGTTATTAAGACTAACTTGCACAAACTTTTTGGACGGAAGATAAAAATATTAATTAAATACTAATACAAACATATAGATATATCTTCATGATTACATCCCTGAAGAAGCAGAGGTGTATATAACACCAATAATTTTAGCTTGGGTCGTAAATTAGATCTAAACTTTGAACTTCAGATTTCCAAGGTGTTATTAAGCTTTTCGGTCAAGTAATTCCAAATATGCACGGAGTTTGTAATAGTGCCCGCCAATGGCAATATGTTCAAGTCCAATTACGAGGAACTTAAAAACATGGCTGGTTAATTTGGCTAATAAATAATACGGTAATATAAGTCTGCCTATCCGTTTGCGGCTTGCGGCTTTGTAAATATACAAAACTAGCTGTTCCCTGTGGCTTCGCTCGCGTAAAAGTAGGTTAAAGTAAGTTAGGATCAGTAATTTAAAAAAATAGCCCATGTTACACGGTGATAATAGCTTTCTAATGGTGAAATCGGTTGAGTAGTTTTTGAGTTTAATCCTTAGAAACAAATAAACAAACAAAAATAAAATCTTTCCGCTTTAAAATATTAGTATAGATATTGTATGATCTTGTTATCACACAACTTTGTTGATTGATAATATGATAGGGCGCGTCGGTTGGTACGGATTGATAATATGATAGGGCGCGTCGGTTGGTACGGATTGAAACACTGAATGAACTGTTAAACTGAATATATTGAAATTAACTTTATAAACTAAAATGTGTATGATATGGCGCGATATGTTTAATGACTGATAATTGAGAACGCACGGCGTTAATGATGGCTCGACGCGAACTGAATGTGTTATTAATGAAAACGCGTGTATCGCGTAAAAATGCTGAGTTAAGAAATGTACGGTTGCACCGTACATATATAAAGAATTGCTTAATCTAGTTTAGCACATTAACTTTCAGTCAATCGTTAGCTGACCATTATCTACTTAATCTAGAACCCGTTAACTGCCGAAAGACATTGGTCATGTCACGGTCAATATACTCTGACCCCAATCTGTGTAACGTTTGGTTAGTTTTGTTATATGTACGAACGTGGCAAACAGAAGCAAAGCACTTTATCGTACAACTTATCTCATTAAGAAACAAATATACCATGATATGTATTTTGAGGTTTTCTGTCTTCAGAAAATGTATTTAGTCTTCTATATGTCCAAAGAAATATGGAGTCTGCCTACAATAGCTACAATTTTTACGACTCTCTCTCACTCATAATTAATATATCCGTTTTATTATTACCTATTAGTAAATTTGAAGATATCATATATCAATGCACATTTTTTTCAACATCTTTTTTTACTTTTTACTTTCGTTGATTGTATATATTATCTACATATAATTTATATAAAAAAATAGAGGACAAAAAGGTACTCAATTGTCTCTGTTTATATATAGATTGGTTATCTCTTTTTAATAATAAATAATAAGTATATATATTAGTACTTTTGTATCACAATTGGTATATGTGTAAATGTGTAAGCCAAATATTAGTTTAGCAAATGATTAAACAGTTATGACTACAAAAATCTTCAAAAATAATATTTTCCTTGTTGGTCTGATGTTATAAGTTTATGCTTATAAGCGCTTATGATCGCAAGTGATCTTAAGGTCATAGGTTCAATTTTCGGGTCGGGCAAAGTATATTTCAGTAATATACTTAACTCCATTAGTCTCAGTTTTCTATATCTGTTTTAAACCGCACCAGGAATAATTTATGTATGTAGCAAGTGACTTTAAAAGATTCAACAATGGATACAAAGAACACACAGAACAGGTACAGTACAACCATTTGTAGATCACAATTTTTTTGTTCCAATTGTGTATCGCACATATAACACCCGACGCGGTGGCATTTTCCTAGTATTGAAGTTCATTAACAACATGTAAGTATTTAAATATTCTGTAAGAGAAATAATGTTTAGCGGCTTTTATTGTTATTTTTTTTTTTTTTTTTTTAACGCGGGGAAATGTGCAAATCACATTCCCCATCGTCGGTTTTGGGGCGGGCGATGGGGATATGTCGGGATCCAGCCCATATGTTTGGGCTGAACCGACTAAAACCACCGCGGTGTTCCTCACACCTTTATGGCGGGGTCGCGCGGATCGCTCTCGCATTCGAATCGCGACCCCGCCAATGGTTTGACCCGCCGATGGACGTGGCGGGTCCCACAAAACTTTATACACATAATTGGGGGACCTGGTCCCCGACAACATAGCGGGGGGACCTAGTCCCCTTTCCGACATCGAGAGGCGTGCGTGGAACACGAACGCCGCTTACTCGGACCTGCGCTGATCGGGCGGTGGACGGCCCCAATAGGTCCACCGCCCACAGGCTTCTACTCAGGGTGGCTGGAGGTCGTCTCGCGCCCTCCTGCGCCCGACTCTGCGGTTAGGGAGAGGGATTGAGCGTTCCCTCTCCCTCTCCGCCGCCTCCTTCACTGACATCACCTCCTCACAGAAGGAGGCGACGGCATTCCAAGACCTCTCGCTCGAGATCATGGACAGAACCTCGAGCGAGAGGACGACTCTACCGACTGCCACGTGCATGACACGGCGCTGCGTGGCCCAAGCAGGGCAAGCCACCAATGTGTGCAACGCCGTGTCCTCAACAACGACGCGGCAGTCGCCGCAGTGATGACAACCGGGCGTCTCCTGTTTGCCTATTCGACACAGATACCGACCGAAACAACCGTGGTCGGTCAGCACCTGCGTCAGGCGAAACGTGAGGGCGCCATGAAGCCTCTCCAGCCACTCTCTAAGTACGGGTCTTACCGCCACGATCGTGGCGTGCCCAGCGGCTTTTATTGTGGTTTGACTATAATTAACTAATTTCTACTCTATGTTTTAACCGGTTTGTCAAATTTCATTCAACAGATTTGAATGAAATTTGACAAACCGGTTTCAACGGTTTACGTGTGTTTGAGTAACAAACATTCTTCATTCTAGACATCTTTACAACGTTTACGTTGATAATATTATAGAGAGCAGTAAGGTACGTAGTTCAACAAATTATTATTTTATGTTTGACATATTAGCTCAATCTTTGATATCTAAAGGCCATGCAGAGTAAGACTTCGGTGAACCAGGTTTGCAAACAATTAATTCTATATACAAAAGTTTATGCATAAATGTATTGTAGCCACATTTTGCCAGCTACAAGTAGTCATTTACTAACTATCAGCAGATAAAATACAAAACTAAAAAGTTCTTCCAGGTATCTTACAAACTAAATATAAACTATTTTACTGGAACAGCCAATGGATGTAGTACTTTAAACTTATTTAAAAGATGACTCATAAAGATTTACGATCAATGTATTGGATGTTTTAACAAATATAACATTAAATTCATAACCAATAAAAAAAATCGAAGAAAAGTGCGATCAACGTTATTAAACTAAAAAATATAGGCCTATCTCTATATGCAACTAATTGAAGAACGAAAATGTAGCTGCTAATTATTATTATTAATAAAGACATTTTTTTGAAATTGTTTCATGGTATAACATTATTATTCTAAAGAGAGGCGATCTTCATTGATGTATCAAGGACAGCTGTTAGCGGTGTTTGATATAATTAAGTCAACTTTGAGTATTTTATCAAACCAATGGCCACCCAGTGGCCGAAATTTGACGCTGGTTCAATTATTTCCAGTCCTTTTCTTATCAAAGATCATTAGCCTCGGTAGTGCGGCGCACTTGACAGCTGTGACAGCTGTGTGCGACCCAGGCAGTGTCCACATTTTATGGACATTTCATACAAATTTTCATAAAGGTTTTCTTTGCAGGTTACAGGTTTTTTTTTGTTTATACGCTACGTCTGACTATAAATTATCATGACCTTAAGTATGTACAATGTTTAACCAGTCACACTGTATATATAAATACTTGAAAAGAAAAGTTTGTATCCCTTTTCAAGCGAATTGCGCTCACAAGATAGTCCGAAATTATATTCTTAAATATGTTGTATATTTAATTATTTAAGTCGATACAATCTTGCGAGATTAAGATTACCTCTCTCTTTCAAAATTAAAAGAAAATTGGCTTTTATGGCAGTAATACAGGTAGTTAATACAATCATATTATAAAAATACAGAAACATAATTAGGTCTTCTAATATATAAAAATGTTTGACAAATTTGTTCAATGTTCAGCTACTTATGTAGCTAACTTCTACGAATATTATTTTCTATACAGTTAAAAAATAATAGCCTAGTAAGTTTAAATCTGGGATTTCTTCTCCTCATTTGCGAGTCGACAAAACAAGTTTGAATTAACTTACACTTGAAACGAAGATTCAAGTTGGACAGTATCTTGGATCTGTGCACTAACGACCAGCCTTGTTAGCAAGTGCTCTTCAGTAGTACTGTGGCAATTTGCAAATTTGTTAAGCATTTGTATAAGGATAATTATTTATAAAGAATACTGCAGTTGTTGAACAAGTATGTGTTCGCTTGACGTGGAAAACTGTGATTTTCATTTTGTGTATACCTAGCTAGCAACCATAACTCTACCTAAGAAACACAATACCACAAAATGTGAAGAACATAGAACATTAAGTCTTGTATTTCAGGCATCAAAAATTGTCCTAAAGATTATACAAAATAGAATCAGATAAAAAATAAATTTTAGCTAGGTAATGATCAATTCGGTTTTAGAAGGAATAAAGGAACAAGTGAAGGGATTTTTGCTTTACGGACGATTCTAGAAAGAAGAGTTGATCTGGATATTGATACCTATGTAGCCTTTATAGATCTAGAGAAGGCATTGGATAAAATGAAGTGGAGAAGAATGATGGAGCTATTGAAACAGGCTGATATTGATTTTAAAGATAGGAGATTAATATATTAATTATACAGAAATCAAGAAACAGTTATAGAAATAAATGATCACAAAGAATTTGCAAAAATAAAACAAGGTGTAAGACAAGGATGCTCTTTGTCTCCACTTATATTTAATATTTTTATTGAAGCAGCCGTACATAATATATTGGAAGACGTGACACGACGACGAGGGCATAAGCATAAATGGCAATCTTATCGTTTTTTTAAGATTTGCGGATGATATTGCAGCACTTGCAAAAAGTAGAGACTACCTCAAAAACCTGCTTAGCAAAATAAATATAATTTTTCTAATTTTCATATGCAAATAAACATTAATATAACTAAAGTCCTTGTGGCATCTAAATTTCCTCATAAAATAATAGAGAGATGTACCTCATAGAACAAGTAAAACAATTTAAATATCTAGGTAGTGTAATAACAGAAGATACAAGACCATTAACCGACATAAAAATTTGAATAGCGATTGCAAAACAGACCTTCCACAAAAAGAAACATCTATTCGATTCAAAAATTAGTAAAGATATCCGGAAAAAACGAATTAAGTCTTATATCTGGAGCATTGCCTTATACGCTTGCAAAACGTGGACCTTAAGACAGAGAGACCGGAAAAGGTTGGAAGCTTTTGAAATGTGGTGCTGGCGTCGAATGGAGAAAGTGCCCTGGACAGAAAAAGTTACTAATACAGAAAAATTACAAATGGAGATTGCTACACCGACAAGTGCAAAGCATTTAAGTTTTGGATGGAGCAAGCAATAGTAAATATAGGCAGCAACATAAGTAGATACACTCTTGCGAGATTTTTGTTTGCTCTGTCTTTCCAATTATAAAGGGAACAGCTCCCAGGCAGTTTCACCCACGACAATGATTACTGCTACACTCCGGTGGCTAGCAGCATGATGTTCAATAGGGTTGCTTCTGAATTAAGAAGCTTTCTAAATAGAGTTAAAGATTTCTTTTAATCGATTTTTACAAATTTCTCCTCTTTATTTTTACAAATTTATTAAATGTTCAGCTATTTATGTTGCCGGTTGTACCTTGTAATATTATATTTTTGAATATACAATGTATAAATAATTTCAAGACGTGAGTGGCAAGCCGTTGGTCATGAGCATGCCTATCTTCTTAGAATTATTATCTCACAGAAACACGATTCATCTTAGCCTACCGCAAACCACATAAGTGACAAAGAAGCACATAGTGTAGTTCATCGAATAAGCTGTTACCGTAGACTATGTGAAGAGGCCAGAAGTGAAAGGAGAAGGACTTTGGTGACTCCACCACTCCCACTTACCGAACGAAACGAAGCAATAGGTACGCTGCTACTTTACGGTATTTTAATATACCGTATGAGAGCTGTTCTTTCCCGAGTGAGCCAACTCATACATAATGAAATAAGCAGGCTCTTGATACTCATATCTTTTACGTTTAATTCGTTCATTCTACAAGCACACCAATACTAGAAAATGTTTGCCCGCAGCAAAAAATAGAGCGACGTCCTACTCACTAAAAAAAGAGCTGTTTGAAATAAAAATAAATGGACTGTGCGAATTGTTTGACCCATTTAAAGGATCCAGTATTAAGTTGCCGGATGTTTTATTTTGAGTTGGCCTGACTAATTGCTTTGGAAGCTGCTTCGCTTTTTACTAATGGATAGGATTCAAATTAAATACTTTGAGTAGATATTATGGTAACTTGCGTGTATAACCGTTGGTGTGTACGTAATAACTCCATCTATTTTTTGACTAATGGAGTCTGAACTGAAAACGATGGTTTTGAGATAAGTCTATCTGTTTGTTTATTTTACAGTACACTGCAAAAATTATAACACAAACTGCCAGTGATTCAAAAATAACAACATAAAAATATGGAACTATTTTGATGACAAATTCTTGTTTTATTTTGTGCGCAAAATATGGAAGTAATTCATTGTTTATTCATCGGCTGTTCCGGTTTACAAGCCCACAGGCGATCATCGTCTTACTCCAAAAAAGATTTCCTTTTCCTGAATTACCTCAAAAATCGGAGATGTCTTTGTTATTTTTTTCTTGTGATCTTCAGTCAAATGTATGTCAAAGTAAATGTTATACCTACATTTTGTATATATATGAATAAACTAACTATGCAAACTAACTCACTATAATATGCAACAGCTGCTAATCTAGCTGCTAATCACATGGAAAGTATGTATTGTATTGTGGCCTGCGGTATTTTCGGACCAATGCGACCTACAAATTTTCAAGAAAAGAGCGTACCTTCTCCTTTTTAAATGGCCGGCAGCGCATTTGTAATTCCTCTGGTGTTGCGGGTGTCCATGGGCGGTGGTAATCGCTTACCATCAGGCAATCCGTCTGCTCGTTTGACGACGAAAAAATAAAAAAGAAATTGTGTCTTTTATTACAGAGTAATATGTTAGCCCCATCGTTAAAACTTGTTTAATTCTAAGCATTTCCTTCAATAGAGTCAGGACATCTCTATCACTGATTTTGCGAACGTGATTTAGATTTAAAGATATTTAAAGACATTTATTCTCATATAAGATTATATATTTATTACTTATTAGCTTTTGCCCACGGCTTTGCTATCACGGGAACATATCCTTTTTTCCTAAATGAAAGGATTTTCTGCACCGCTTACAAAATTTATGCGAAATTTCATGATGATCTGTCAAGTACTTAAGGCGTGAAAATGTAACAAACATACCCACATTCGCATTTAAATATGAAAGTCTGAACACAGACATCTAGATAATGTAGTTAAGATATAGATTTTAGGTTTCAAGATCTTTATTATCACTAATACAACTCGTCACATAATAACATAACTAATGAAGAAAATAGTTAATATCCGTCGTGGCATTCACTATATAAACCACTTAAACAAATTCACAAATATATTATCTAGACATCCACATTATCTAGACACCTGCGTTCAAACGTCGAGTTAGAAATTAAGAGTTCATACTTTTATTCATTCAAACACTTTAACAACGTTAAATAGAAACCTACTTAACTTATTAAATTAAATCCACTGCGTATGTTTCTCCCGGAGAACTAATGAACGTTCTTAATACCACGTAATGGTTGCTCCGCACTCCAAATTATCTTCATAGTATCTCTGGTTACCAACGATTGGATTACTGCAGCTGTAGCTAGCGCGATAGACACAGAGGCGTGCCACATGGTTTTCCTTAATAAAACATAATACGGTCTCAATGCCACAACTTAGATTTTTAAATTTATACCAAACAATTATATAATTTGCCTTGGTAGCGTAGCGGTAGTATGCGACTGCTGTGTATGAGGTCTTGGGTATGATTCCCGGGTCGAGCAGTGTTATCGAGTTTTCCTGTCAAGAATTACTCAGTGGCTGCGTGGAGTCTGACACTGTGTGCGGTAGACGGCAATTGGCTCGCCCCTTATTATGAAGGGCAATCATGATTGACGAAGTGTGGGTATAATACGCATCTACCTACTCATTCCTGCATACCTAGTCTCACGCTATATCATACTTACTTAATATGTACGATATAATTACATCCAAAGATTGTATCAATTCATTGTAATCCTAAACATTATAATTGTCATTAAGATTGCGATGCAATGAGGTGCTATTACATATATCAGATGGAAGTAAAAACAAGATTCTAGAAGAGCAATTCTGCAACGTAGGTAATGTTAAAAATAAATCATTAAAATAATATACAAAACAAAGGCTCACCTACAACAAACTTAGTTGCTAGTCTCGTGTTTTGTTTATTTGCGTAGGCTCGTGGCGGTCCTGCGGCAAATTCTCACGCTGTACCGCGGGTTCCCTCACGACAGCTGCGCGTCTCGCGCGTGTTGCGTTAGTAATGGCACGTCGCGACTATGCGCCATAAACGTTTATCTTCTTGACTTGGGCTCAGGAGTGATTTGTTGCCACTTGTCACAGAACGCTTGACTTCTTTCGTTAAGGTTTTTCGTTTTGGTTCTGCCTGTTGTTACGATACCTGCTAAAGTGAATAATGTGCATTTTTGTTAGGATTTGTAATAAAAATGTATTATTTATTTACCACCATTTATTCACCACCATCTTGCGTTAGAAGACTGACATCCGATTTTTGAAAGGCAAATTAACAAGAATCGAACATTTTAAGTGATTCGATTGGCTGTTATCGATTCGTCAGCTACTCAAAGCAAATGACAGAGTTAAAAAAAAATGTTTTGATCTGCCATTCATAAAAATGTGGTTATTATTTTCTTTCTGCTTGTTCTATTTTTACATTGGACTTTTTACTTGACTATTTTTGTTGTGACATAATCAGTGCGCGCTAGAATTAGAATAAAACTTTCGCCATATAATCGAATCAAAAGAAATTTAATTTCTTTTTCAAGAGTAGACGTTCGAAAATCGCTTATCTAGTTTCTATCGAGTTTTAATTCATCCACCGGCGCGGCGTACGGATGAACCAAGCGTGCGGACATTGTCCTATTATCGTTAAGGCCCGAACCCATATTAAAAAAACGAGTTGCTTTTTACACATGTACTGCGAGAAATATATAAATTATGTTAAAATGTAACTTATTTCTCGTAGTACATGTGTCAAAAAATAACTGGCGACTAAGACTAAGACTGAGACAACTTGTTTCTTGAATCTAGGAACCGGAACGTAGTCTCGATATAGTTAGGGTGATCAATTAATTCGCTTTTAAATGAACAAAGCTACTTAAGCCATTAATAATAATAATAAAACCGTTTATTTCTCACCAAAACCAAGATACACATTGGAACATGGGTACAGAGAGAGATTTAATAATAATAATAATAATATTTATTTATGACAGAAAAATAAGATACATCCTTACACTATATCATACATATTACATCAACAGTGTTTAAGCATACCTGGCTTAATAATTTAAACTTAAATTAAAATTAATTCATAAACTATGTATGTTAAATATACAAAATAAATGAAGTTCAAAAGGTTATGTTTAAGCCTGTCTGAACTAGGATAAACCTGTGATTCAGGACATGATGACAATTTTATTTTACACTAGCGCATTATTAATACAAATATTTACAGTTTAGGAAGTAATATACAACTTTAAATGTACTTTCAATATCATTTTAAGACTTCTAGCATTTTTTCTGTGTCCGTATAATTTAATTTTCCTAGGTATTCCATTAACATGATACTACATTTTTTATAACTAACATTAAATTATATACATATTTAATATTTTATTTAACTTGTTATATAAATTCAGTCCTTAAAATACGTAGAATTTATTGACAAATGCGTTTGAGTTTGAGGTTTGAGACTTAGTACAAACTAAGTATTTTCTTCTCTTATCTAAGACCGGGGTAAACGAGACTTCAGTGTGTTGTTTAAGTATAGTGTGTATAATAAATAATTGACAAATGGTTAGTACCTTGCAAGCGGTGTAAAGCTGATGTGTGGGAAACAAGAAAGGGCGACGTGTGGCTACTTTAAGAACAGCTCTTTGAGCTCGCTCTAGGGGCAGGAGAACTGATTTATGTGAGAATAGATTGACATTGCTGAATTATACCGAATAATAAAGCTAGGTAGAGGTTAATTCCTACTTTATGACAGCTACTGTTTTCGGTACCACGTAATAGGGGGTCCTAATTACAGACATCCTAATTATATTTTTGAACCAACCTGATTTCTAATACACAGCAGTCACATTCACTAATGCGACGTCACCGAGGTAGTCCGCTACTAAATAATACTATTAAAGTTACAGTGGGAAGATATACGTTGCAATTACGTTCATGTATCTATCAACTATTAAAGCGATTCACATTCATCCAATCTCATTGAAATGCCTCTATAGAAGCTGCCGCGTATTGCGAGCTGAAACAGGCCGCTGCGAAACCGACACCTATTTAAAAACATCGACGCGTAAAATGCTCGGTTTGGGGCTAAATCAAATATTGACTGTGGAAATGCAGTAGTGCTTTCCATACCGGGTAACACGGACAAGGATCTGAAGCTTTTAGTTTATCGACACACAAAATTTATGGATCGAATTTTAATATTGTTAAGTGACAATTGACTGAGATTATCACAATGCTAGCTGCTATAGTAAATATATCAGGCATGGAGTAAATAAGTACATATTGATAGAATATGAACACTGCCAATGCAACTCTACATATCCGGTTAACAAATCAGAAGCAGACCTAAGACAGAGTGACTAATAACAAAATTACTGTACAGATAGCTTAGTAGATTAAATGATCGCCCCGCTAAATTAAGAATTTATTTAATAACTAGATTTTGCCTGCGGCATCGCTCGCGTAAATGTAGGTTACGTTAGGTTAAGTTTTTAACAGTACTTTTTTCTGGATGAAAGATTTCCTATGTCCTATTCTGTAAGCCCGACAACGTGTATGCGAAATTTTATGATGATCGGTCGCGTAATTCAGGCATAAAAGCGTAACATACAAACAAATAAACAAACTCACTTTCACATTTATAATATTATAGTTAGGATTATGTGACCCACAAATAATAATTGTTCCGAGTTTGTATGCTCGTTTTTTTGTTTGTTTATAAGCAACAAACGGTATGGAGAAGATATAAACGAATTTAGCTAGGAAGAGGGTGAGAGACAGTCACAGCTATGTATACGAGCCAGGTATTCGAATAATATTATTCGATATATAGCTATATATCTATGCGAGATTATATTAGACAGATAACTATAATAAAATATTAGGCAGATAGATAACTGTTTGTAGGGATGGCAATGCGCCAGTGATACATGGCATACGTGGAACTTGCGACAAAATAGGGTTTGCCACCTTGGTAGTATATAAAAATGTAGTTTTACAATATTTATTACAAAACTCCTTTACAAGTGAATCATCAAATAAATAATCCTTGTACAGTTCAATAGCAGGTAAGAAACTATTATTACACTGCAAAAAATAGTTTCTTCTCTTCTAGCGCATGAATTTGTCGCCGCGTTTTGCAAGCATTACTAAGCTATGATAATCAGCTTTGATTTCCAAATTCTATTCAAATAACATTTACCACTACACTCACTAAAGGAAGACAAGCATGTTAACGTTACGGTTAACAAATATCTTTGTCTGTCACATCGGCTTTGAAGCGTACACATCTAATCCTAATGGATGTTAATAGAAATTATCGCTGCCCTTCTTTACACTTAGAAAACTTCCCTTACATGCATTGTATTAGCATATTAAATGAATAGTTATTGAAATATTGTGGTGAGTATATATATATAAATTATCATTAACATTTTTATTATTATTATTTATTATTATAGTCCACCACGCTCAGTTAGTGTTGGTGGAGTATTGGGTTAAGAGGTTTCGTTACTCGAAGGCCCGTTGCTAAACCACCATACGTTATTACATATGGTAGCTGAACGACGTTCTATATAACATTGCTTATAATTATAAAAATATATAGGTATATTTTTTAAATGACTATTACCACTCACTACACTTACTTACACTCCCATAATACAAACATTCAAACAACGTACACAAATAACAACCAGACTTGGAACAACAATATACCTACACAAGTTTTCCCCCTAGTGGAGATCAAACACACAACATTCGGCGCAGTGACAGTGACGAGGCAGTCTCTTAACCACTGCACCATTTGTGCAGTCAATATTGCTTTCACCGTGATTATCGATACTATTGAAACTTTAAAAGTCATATTGAAATGCAGCTATGATCTAAAATACTTTATTAAATGTTAAATTTCATTGATTTTCTTCGGCGCTTTAAATATTATGTCGATTTATGTCGTTTTTCGTGTTAAACCTAATGGCTACGTGGCTACGAGGAAATTTAAGATTCGATTTCTAAAAGGGTTACAAAGGGTTCGGCGCTACGGTCAATTTATTTTGATTCTCTGAATAGCAGATTCACTGCGTGTGGAACCAATGCCTTTACACAAAGAAATTTTAACCTGAACTTCTTAAGTAATTTAATTTTAAACATTTATAATAGCTGCGAATAAATGCGAATGTGAATTTGTTGGATTGATTGTTACGCTTTGATGACATAACTTCTTGACCGTACCATCATATAATTTCGAATACACGTTGTCAATGAAAATGAATGAAAGGTACTCTATGTCCTTTTCAGGGGTACAGAATAGACAGGGTAATTTTCATCTAGAAAAAGGTACTATTTCCGAGGAATAGCTAGTAAGAAAAATTGCCACGTAGCATGTAGGCAGTACCTAATAAAAACCTTACTTTTCTGTTACTTGCAAATATTATTACAGTTTTTATGATCAAAATTTTAAGTATCATCAAGTATGTTTTCAAAAATGTCAACTATGTTTAAAAGTTACATTAATTTTCATTAAACCACAGTTTCTCTATTTTTACTCATCTTAAACAAAATTTATTCAGTCAATAAATAATTCGATATTCATACAATCCATGTAAGGCATCTTCTTTGTTCTTCTGAAGCGTTTTTTAAGCAAACGGTTAATATTCATTTTATTGACGTTCGTCTATATTAATATTCTTCGTCCGTCGTTGGAGATTTAATTTTATTGTGAGTTGCGTTGAACTTCGTCGATGTTGGAGCTTGCAGCTGTTTACTTATTTGTTCCGCAGTGTGTACCAGTTTTATGAATGAATGAATGAAAATGTTCCAATGTGGAAACGAAAGGAATGTGTTTCCAGACACATAATAATTGATCTTTGCTAATCAATTTGTAAATACTTTTGTTTTCTTTGAAGTAAGAACGATTCAAATGCATATATTTAAGTAGACTCTAAGCTAAATAAATTTTCGTAGATATTAGGAGAAAATGCGGCGAAGCATCGGTATGTAATATGTTGCCGCCCGCGCTTTCGAGGAAATATGAGTTTGTAAGTACATAGAAAATAATATTTCAAAAGTGTTTATTTTATATCCAAAGCGATAACATAAAATTTAATTTATTTTTATTACATTTTAACAAAAATAAACAAATATTTAACTCTTAAAACTCAAAGAAAATCCAGACTCAAAACAACTATTAACATATAATATAAATAAAATTAGCAATAATCAAAACACTAATTTTATTTAACTAACAAAATATTGCTTCATTAGCTGTTATGGAATTTATTACTACCGACAGTCATGTGCTTAAAATTCCTAACGTTCTCAACAAGTGCAATATCATATTTACATGTATAAAAGCGTCAATCTTAATATACAACTTAACTGATATTAACAAACCTAACTACTTATAAGAAAAACAAAATAAAAGGAATGGCACAAAATATATGATTAAAAATAAATTATCTGGATAAGTGCAAGTGCACTTGAAGATAACTCGCGTGGCAAGCCTTATTAACTGCATTACTGACAATTTTCGAAATAAGAACGGCTTTTTAAATAGTGGTTGACGTTATATTGTAATCACACGTGTCTATCGTGGTCATAAAATAAAGTCGAGCACTTCTAACGCACAATAGTGTCCCTACGCTATTGAGCATTACTCAGCTTATCCTAAGGCGACAAAAGGGGATAACTATCTTGCTTTATGGCTTTGGGCAGTTAATTTATAGTCGGTAGATGTTGTTATCCCTTTGGCGTAATTTATGTATATCAGTGGCGCAGCGTTAGTGAATGCGTCTGTTGTGCATTAGGTTTAGTGTTCAATTTCTGGATTGGACAAAGTTTTGTAGTGTTATTCTGTCAAGAAATTATCAGCAGCAGCAAGGAGTCTTAAACTGTATCTCATAGACGGCAATAGGCTCGATATTCAAGCCTAAAAAAATATAGACAGTGAAATGTAGGTGTAATACACCTCGATTCATGGATACATGTGTGATACTATAAATGTATACCTACATATAATTTTATCTATACTATAATATTACAAAGAAAAAGAAGATATCTGTTTGTTTATTTGAATTTAAATAAAAACCAGTAGATCGATTTAAAAAATTATTTTACCGTTATAAAGCTATATATGTATATCACCGAGTAACATAAAAAGCTAATACAATATTTAAAAGTGCGATTAGTTAGTTCTAATCATGTTACTGATTATGACTATACAATAATTGCATATTCTAAACTATTCCAAATTAGTGGTTGCTGAAATAAACTGGATCTGAATTGAAGATTATTTTCGTAATATTTGTTATGGTAAACAAAGAGCATGGATGGCGTAGTGGTTTAAGTCGCCGCGCTAAGCGTTGTGGTTCCGATTCACACACAGGACAAAAAATTGTGTGATCAACAAAATAAATAATTGTTCCAAATCTGGGTATTTGTGTATCCTTCGTTTGAATGATTTTAAAGTCCCCACGACACAGGTATTATTCATAAGAGTTGTCTTTGAATAATTTCCAGTCACATTTAATTTTGAAACATAATTTAAAATTGTATTGCCTATTTGAGAAGGTTAGACGCTAACTTTACGATATGATTCAAAGGAGCGTAGGAAAGTCTGGTTAATTAATAAATTTAAGTATCAATAAATTAAAAATCGAGGTATGCCATTTAACGCACCAGTTTGAAGCGCACTCGTTCGAAGCGCACAATGAGTATTCCACACAAGGCACCCGCTTAGAGCGCGAACATTAAATAATAAATTTATTACATATTTTCTATTTCACTTTCTTTTCACCTGGGTTCATTGACCATGTAGTGAGGGGTATTAGCTAATAAACACATCGATGGAAATTTATAAAAATGTTTGTTATGGAGTCGTACCATTGTCTCGTATAGCAGTATTGTTATTATTTATTCCTTACGGCAGAACGAGCTGTCTCGCTTTCTCGTAAAGGAGGAAACTGGTGCGCAACATGGCATGCCTCAAAAAATCAGCTAATGTATGTAAGGTACTATATACATTTGATAAATAATGAGTCAAAGTCAAACAAAATTAAAGCGTAAGGGAAAACTTATTGATAAGTAGCTGTACCCCGCGGTTTCACCCACGTTTATGGTTACTGCTTCGCTCCTGTGTCTCGTAACGTAATGTTATATAGCCTATGTTACTTCTAGATAAATTAACTTTCTGATGGATAAGATATTATTTTTTATTAATTACTAACAAAAATACGACCATACAAATCTTTTTCTTTATAAGATTTATATTGTAAAGCTAAAAGCTATTCGTTATTACGACAAATTTTATCATTTAGAACTTTGTCTATATTTTGTAATTACTTCTAATGGTTACTGGATTTATTTAAGATTACATCTGACCTTCGTAAAAAGTCTCGAGATTGTTTACTTAACTTACCAGAGAAACGGTTATTTGGTAAGGTGCAAAATATATCAAATTATTTTACGTGTAGTTTAGAAGTTAAAAGGATTATTGCCCGAGATTGTAGGTTTACTTGTATAGACAAATATAAAATAAATGTCCGAGCACGTGTTTCTTCTTCTTTCAATCATAGGTCCTTCAAACGGGGCTTAAGAAGCACTCGTTTGGACATCAAAGAGCTCTCGCCACTATTTCGCATGAGGACATAGTGTAGAGAGCTCTGCTTGTGGATATACATAATTATTACATAAAGAAACAACTTATATTCACTTTGTATTAAGCTTATAACGTATTGAACTAACACTGCATTGTATCTTCCAGTTATTACGGTAGTTACTTGAGATAGCACCTATGTCAAATTAATTAGGAACATTCTGTTTAATCAAAGTCCTCTATAACAAACAATGTATTTGATTATTTTAATAGGCCTTAAGTTTCTGTTACGACTTCATGTAATATAAGAGGGACAATTAAGTTTATCACAACATTGATTTATCCAAAATGTGGTAAAGTTTAAAACAAAATTGATGTATCCAAAATGTAAATATAAACCAAAGAGTAAAATGTCTCATCATCTGATATAATAATTAGTAAATAAAAATTTTGACTTTATAAACGAACTAATACAGTTTATTATTGCATAAACTGAAGCCTTTCTACAAAAAGCGCAGTATTGTTACTGTTCGTCGCCAAGTGACAATTTATTTTAAGATCCATGACTGCAGCACCACCTTTTGCTATAATTTTATCTGAATATTCAACTATCATTATACCATTGAGCAAAATGTTACTACAAACTTGGATGATGCTGTGGTTTATGTAACCTCACCATTGCTTATATACAATTTATACTGGTTTGATCCTCACGCGAAACAAAAATCTGTGACACCTACATATACTAGTGTTTGGATTAGTTATTTGTTGACCACATAAAGAAATGTAATATTTGAAGTTCTACATATTCGTTGATTAAAATGTTATTACAGTATCCCGTAACATAGGCGTTCTAGTGCGGGCGTTGTCTTTTAAACAGAAAAGTGCTTCGCTAAATCAAAGAAGAATACAATATCTTTAACTATAGATTTATGTTATGTATGCTACAATTTTAATTTACACTTATGCTAAAAGAGACCAATGTAAATTGATTTATTAAAAAAAGAACAGACTGATGCAGTATTATATATGTATGTATGTCGTTTTTATAAACGACATACTATACCAGTCTGGTTTTCTGATATCTAGTCTTTTACAATACAGCAAAATTCAACATTAAAAACATAAAAACAAAGTAGTATTGCGGATATTTTGTACAGCTATTATATATTTAACAAATCTCAGTAGTCATAATTTCTCTATTTTAGTCGGTGTAGTATAGTTTGTCGAATTAATCGTAGTTCCGCGTCCAAGCAAACAAAGTCCAGTGTGCAAGCTTATTATTTCGATGCCTATCTATGAGTTTGAGACTTGCAAATCATCGGGGTATCGTGCTGTACACGATACCCCGATGCAAATAAGCAATCCTTATAACCAAACTACGATGAATGTGTCTGCACAGAAAGTGTTCAACGAACTACTGTCCCATCCAACCCAGATCGAAACAAATGAGGACACACATGATATATAGATTTGTAACAAATTATACATTCGCTATTTAGAAATATATTTATTTTAATAATCCTGCAAGCAGAATAAATTTCTAATAATGGCAAAATATATTTAATCAACGCTAGATTTGGAGCTCTAAAGTTTTAATGAAATGATTTTGAAGTACTTTC
The DNA here is from genome assembly GCA_930367265.1 of Catocala fraxini. Lineage (NCBI taxonomy): Eukaryota > Metazoa > Arthropoda > Insecta > Lepidoptera > Erebidae > Catocala > Catocala fraxini. The sequence continues at coordinate 15,097,963 of OV884040.1, read as the reverse complement.
TCTGATTGTATTCCAGAATAATTTAATTTTAATTGAATTTTAGATGCTGTAGTCGAGGGGTCCGTTCAAAAATAAAATTCATAGTGGATGTAAATTGTAAATTGGTAACCGTGGCATGAACTGGATTCACAAAATATTATAGTGAGAATTTATGAAACAAGTAGAGGGATTCAATGCGATGATGCTATGTATTTATGTATTCGAAGCGTTTGATGATTTGGACAGGTCATAAGGTCTTGAACGCCAGCTGATATAATCTAATAACGTATCAATTAATCCGTTACCTCATCTCTTACAATTTTATTTTTGTCAGTTTATTAGGTAGGCTTCTGGATATTTACTTTACTTTAGTATCCACATTGAATTCATAATATTCAAAAGTAATATGTGCACTTACTATTAAAAAAAGTGAATAGAATTAGGTAAAATCATACCAATCAAATCCTGATTTTATAAATTTCTTAAACATACTAATGCTATTGTTTACGAATAAAAACCGTTACCCGCTAAGCATATTGAGTATTTTACAAAAAGAGGCGACTGTGGCGCCATTAACACTCTGTCACTTTGTATCGATGTCTGACAGGTATTACGGTTGTGAGAGATAAATAGTTTTTGACGTGTATCGATGTTAATTTTCTTTATGTTGTCCAAGGAGATTGTCCAGTCCAAAGTAAAGTTTTAAAAATGTTTGTATAATTTTGTAAAATGTTCCATAAGAGCATATTTTATACTGTTTTAAATACCGCCAAATGAACATGAATCGGTAGTGGTTATATTTTCATTTTTATGATAATTTGTAAATTTCCCAAGGCCCATATATTGGACCACTCCTAAGTTTCGAAATTACACCTGACAACTAACTCTGACATATGTGATATGAGCTTGAATTAATATCATAATTGTTGTGCTATTTAGGGTTATAAATTGTTGTTGATTATTTTATATTTTTGAGTTTATAATGACTCTACAATTTGTTAGAAAGCTATAAAATATTGTGGTCATGTTGATTATGAAAAATCTTTAAAGATTATTGTTAAGTTTTGCTGTTCCTATTTAAAATACTGATTAAGCTCAAAGGATAAATACTGATTTTTATGTCTAAAGAATAAATGATAATAAACCGTGTGTTTTTATTTTTTGTGAATTTTGGTGTTTTTAGATGTGGTACAATTTAGGGTACTGGTTGCGTTAAGTGGATTGAACGACAACTTTCAATAAATAGGTAGTTATTTTTCAACAGCCGCGACTGTGCTACAGTATTAACAAACTGATATTATCTAGCTACTGAATCAAGCTATATTATGAGTCATGTTTCATTCTGATAGTTTAAACGGATTCAGAGATATATATCATTATATCAAAAGTGGTCCAATATAGGTCCTCTCCCCTAATAGAGCAAACTAAAGCTAGGTCATCCTCTTATCATTGCAGCTTTGTGAAAGAAAAATATACTTAATATTGACACAAAATAAAATCCAAGTATTAAAACAGAACTAAATGTTGTCAATACTGATTCAAATTCCTTCAAGTCACATAAACTCGTGGTTGATATACATTCACATACATCACAACAGTGACGTAGCTTTGATACACGTACACTTATAATCATCTGCCTGTCAGATCTGTTGTCCGGCCACAACATTGAATGACATATTGACATTTTGAACGATACTACTCCGCAAAGCAAAACCTTTCGAATTCATCATTTGTGGTCAACTTCGAGTTAAGGCTTGTCAATTCGGACGTGACATTAATATTACAGCGATAAAAACACAAACCTTTTTGTAACCAGCTCTACTGCTGCGCATATTGTTTTAGAATTAAATAGATACGAGTTAGGTCAAATTAACGATTATATATTTGTTTAAAAAGAGAACTCTCGGCGAAGACTCAAAACAACTATTAGTGGATTACACAAGTTTTCTCTGTCTCGTGTGGTGCAATGCCAGTGGCGAGGCAAACACTTAAACAACGACGCCATTCGTGTAATAAGATATTATATTATATTATTTAGATGTTTAACTATTCTTGCGGGTAAAGCCGTGATAAAAAAGCAGTTAAGAATAAATATATAATTCTAGTTTCTGCAGCGCTTTCATGTCGGCCTCGATGGCGTAGTGGTTAGTGTAACCGACTGCCATGCCCGAGGTCGCGGGTTCGATTCCCGCACAAGTCAAACATTTGTGTGCATGAACATGGATGTTTGTCTTGGTCTGGGTGTTTCTATGTATAATATGTATGTATTTACAAAAAAAAAACGTATATATGTATGTTTATCTATTGTCTAGAACCCATAGTACAAGCTCTGCTTAGTTTGGGCTAGATGGTGTTGTGTGTATGTGGTAGAATATTATTATTATTATTCTCTTTATTACTAATTTTCTTCTAATTATTACATTTTTAAATATAAATATAAAAACATACATATTTAAAAATATAAAAACTGAAATGACCCACCAACATCGGGAACAGGGTCCAAGCTGCCGGTGGTTAGGGCCCCAGAGAGAGGAATCTCCTCACAATACGCGCCGTGTCGAGTAGTACTGCCTTTTGCATCAAGGACTTGATCCAGCCATCTAACGCGAGCCTCTGCAGGTGGTGGTCGAGGCTCTTAGGTATTAAACCATTGACTGTAATGACTATCGGCACAATGATCGCCGAGTCCACACGCCACATGTCGACAATCTCGTGAGCTAGGTCTAAGTATTTCAACTCTTTTTCTTTTTCAGCTTTCACAAGATTCTCGTCATGCGGAATGGTAACATCGATGATCATTGCTCGGCGCTCCAATCGGTCCATCAGCACAATATCTGGCTTGTTCGCCACAATTGTCCTATCAGTGATGATAGACCGATCCCAGTACAAAGTAGCACGACCATTTTCGAGAACTGGATCGGGCACATACCTGTAATACGGCACTTCAGATTCCACAAGGTCATACTTTAAGGCAAGTTGCTGATGGACAATCCTGGCTACTTGGTTGTGTCTATGCAAATACTCTCCATTGGCAAGACGAGAACAACCGGAGATAATATGTCTGAGAGATTCTCCGGGCTGGTGACATGCCCGACATATGTCAACCGTCCCATCCTTCAGGATATATCTCCGGTAGTTGTTCGTCATAACAACTTCGTCCATTATTGCACATACAAAACCTTCGGTCTCAGCGAAGAGATCGCCGAAACGTAGCCAGGACACCGATGACTGAAAATCTATGTCGGGCCCGTTCAGGGCCCGAAAAAAGCGTCCATGCAGCTCTTTTCCTTTCCATACATCCCTGCGCTCGTCAGTTCCAAGCATAACAGGTTTGCGCCAGTTCTCCTTAGCCAGAGCAAGCGGGGTAAAGCCCGTATCCACTGCGACTACATCGCGATGCACGCCCACATCGGTTCGGAGAAAATATTCTCTGAGATTGCACACTTCACGGTTGTGGAGGGTCTTGGCATTTAAAAAACCGCGACCCCCACACTTCCGTGGGATGTACAATCTCATTACCGAGGAGCGCGGGTGGTGCATTCGGTATGCAGTCAACAGTGTACGGACCTTTCTATCCAGGGCATCTAATTCCGTTTGCGTCCATCTGAGTATGCCAAAGGAGTACATAAGGATCGGCATGGCCCAACCGTTACAGGCGCGCACCCTGTGATATTATTATTATTATTATTATTATTATCTGTAGAACCGTAGAAGCATATACAATAAAGATATCCAAGTATGTTATATTTTAATCTGATACATTATTTATCTGTGTTTCAAGTTTGATCGAAATCACTGTGATGGATATTGAGTAACAGACGTCTAAAAATCCAAACACCTTCACAAATTGTGACATCCCAACTAATATTATAAATGTGAATATAAGTTTGTTTGTTACGCTTTCAGGCCTTATCATCTCCACCCATCACCATGAAATTTTGCAAAAAGGCAGTGCGACCTTTCATCTAGAAGAAAAAATAATAATTCGAGTGTTCTGAATACGATAGTTTATAGACAAAATCTACATTAACGCGAGCCTGGCCGCGGGAAATATCTACTTTATCAATAATTAATATAAAATGAATATTTTATGTTATGCTATGTTAAAAGCAATCAATAATGCAGTACATTAAACAAATTGTACTATAAAATTGTCGCAAAAATATATTTTCGCGTCCACAATCTTCTATAAAATGTTTGCCAAGTAAACGCAGGTTTGAATTTATAATGGCTCACTCGAGAAAATTCCGCTTTTTTATTGTAAGTACTTCTCACCAGATCCGTCGTTGAAATAAAGTTATGATAGTATTTTAAGTGCTTCTTTCTCTAAAAATCATAGCAGACGCTTTTTAAATTTTGTGGTACAGTAGAAATGTGGGCTACTTCTATATTTTATATTCCATCATCCTCACACTGAGAAGGGGCCCGTGCCCAGCAGTGAGACAGTTTAATATAGGTTAATATTTATTTATTATTATATATTTTAATATATAATTATATTCCACTCTATCCTTTCCTGTCTAGAGCAACACGTTTTGGGCTAGGTGTCACTCTAACACAGTAGAGTCGATTAGAGCGCGTACCAAGAAGTTTAGCTTCTCATAATTATCTTTGTCGAAGTATTAATACTATAAATTCTCCGCCGAAACGCCTATTGTCTTTTTCCTTCGATCCTCAGTCCTTCAAACAGGAAGTGAAAATCACCTCCTCAGGGCATTAAAGTAGATACCTCGGCACCACTTTACGTGAGGACGTGGTGTGGAGGATACTGCTCGTGTACTATACGACTGCTGACCATCAAGCAGAGTGTAATCATTTTAACTGGCAATAATAAAAAATAGATAGTACTTAATTTTAAATTATAAATTGATTCAAACAAAGTGTAATGTTGTAATGTACTCGTAATAAAAGATACATATCTACTTTATAATATTTACATCTCAAAAGCTTTGTCTGTTACAAAGAACGACTGACGATTGTAAAAGGTACTTTTATATTCTAAATACAAAAGATACGAAATAAAGTAATATCGAAATAAGTTATTTATTTAGTTGTTCTAGAACTTGAATAATATTTACTTATACTTAAGTGATACAAAAATATGACTCACTTTTATTATAATACCTAACTATGTATTCAGAGAGAGTCTGATACAGACATGAGAGTTTTCGTAAACATCTAGACGTATACAAATTGCATGCCGTCAAGGCACGGTAAATAATCAATCAGTATTTTGCGCTCATACATCACATATGTATATGAGAATCCTTTTTGCTTGTGTTTATTATTTTTGATATACGATTGTATATTGAACTATTCACTGCAATAAGATATATTTACTACATTATACATAGAGGTATATTACACACACATTCCGCCAGCTATGTTTTTTACATTCCACTTTATAGGCAAGCTAGCCTATTGGTGTCTATAGAGAATAAGTCAAAGTCAAAGTCCAAAATCATTTATATATTTAGGTCACAAAGTAACACTTATTAACGTACAAAATATATAGGTTAGTGAGTTTAGTTACTGTGCTTCTGAGTATTTCCTAAAAGAAAAACACATTAATTTTTTTATAGGAATTGCAGTCCTCACGATCGTAAGTAAACCTGCAAATTCGATAAATAAGGCAGCTAATAAATAAAAAAACAGTATATTTGTCCTTTAATGAATCTACGGAATAGTATTGGTTGTATTTACATTTGAATGTTATAAAAGTCAGCCAAACGATACTAATTAATACCAAAGTTACTTACTTACTAATTGATGTGTATGAATGTAATTGGATGCCAGGTTTAAAAATAGCGTACCAAAATAATATTTTTGGTCCAATCTATTGCCTGATTCTGTACCTATTGAACAAATAAATTAAAGTGGTAATCATGTTACTACTTGGGCTTATAAGAAACAAACTAGCCGTTAACTTCCCGCGAATGACTTATTTCTGTAGTTTTTACTGTGATAAAAACTTACAGCTGACTTCACATTATCACCGCGTCGCGCTACATCATAATGTTGTCACCTTCAGGTACATAAATTATTTTTAGGATGCTATAAAATACCGGCAAGCAGCTCTCGGGTTTAAGGTTGTAGAATTTAACTCCCGTAAGAAGTAACTTAGTTTGGGTGTTGATTTATTTTTCAGTACATTTTGTTGAACTTGATAAGAGGAATGAAAATTGACTACATTCTTATAGACTTTTAGAAAGTATCCTATCCTAATATTATAAAAGCGAATATGAGTTATTTTTTGTTTTTTGTACTCTCACACCTTAACTACTTGACCGATTATCATAAAATTTCGCGAATACGTTGTCAAGGATACAGAAAACATCTCGGCATCTTTTATCTAAAAAAAGTACTTTTCTGGAGGAATAGATAGTTGTCTATTTGAGTATTTCTCAAAATAAATGTACGCAACGAAATGGTTCGAAATTCGATGTAACTAAATAGTAAACCTAAGGCTTATTGTACAATGGAGCAATTTATTAGGTAATTGTTCTATAATTAAATAATAAATATATCAGTCACATAAATTTTTCCTGACTGAAAAGGAAGTAAAGCAATTGGACAATTTTATTTAGGCAACAGCCACTTTTAATTTGTTTAATTGGTTATGTTGTATTTTATTCCACGAATATCTTTTTTCTAACGATAGTAACAAATCTTATATTTGTGATTTCATGTAGGTACTTGTATTTTGTTATGCTCAGTGTATAATAAAACAATAAAATATTAATTTACATATAATAATTATATCAAGGTTTCCAAATTTAAGTGACAGAATAGGTATTAAAAAGCATTTATAAAATTATTTCTCCATTTTGCTCGTAGCTTTTGTTTATCTCCTCTGTAAGAGTTTCTTTTTGATATTTACTTTAACCTTAATTTCTTCATATTTAGCGGCTTTTCCTTTTTTAGTCTCTCCCTGTAAGCTTTTGGCCTTCCAGCTTGGTTTTTGGGAGTATTTCTAGAATAAAAAACTGTAATGTGGTTTTAATTTATGGTCATGTAGGGACATACACACATACATACTATGTAAGTGCACGTGCATGGTTGTGTGAGTGCAGAGTGTCATCTTCACGATTCCCCGTCTTCCCAATTTTATATAATAAGTCCGATTTAATTGTTTGTTAAGTTACCACGTAATAGGGAAAATAATTATAAGAGAATATTGTGGACCTTGAATACACACATATAAATTTCAGTATCGTTCCTCTTTTATTTTATCTCTTTCAATTCGGATTCAACTGGACAATAACCCTAAAGGTCAATCAAAATTAACTAACGCGTTATTTGTTACGCATTTCATATTTAGATATTATGATACTGTCAGGGCTTCATATAGATATATATATTATAACTGTATATTCATTGATCTTACTTCATGTAGTACATATCGCGAGGTCAATACAAGGCTCTTAGATTATTAAATGCAACTATATTAATAGTGCATAATGAAAGAATATTAATAGACTGAACAGGTCTCATATTTCGTGGTGCGTATTAAACCTAGTTTAACTACATAGATACTGCCCGTTATAAATGAGAAGATAATCATACTCCCTCTCGAAATTGTATTATTAATAAAAACAAAAATAAAACGTAATTATGTAAAAAAATTACAACACATGCAAATATATAAACTTATAAAATGTTCTCATCACACATATTACAATAAGATGTATAAATTAAGACTTAATATTTTCTGTCTCGAAAAGGTAGTCTCACTTTCAGAACACTTCGTTACTGATAGTCACAATAAAAAATGTGGCGGAGAAGCCAAAACAATACCCAATCAGAATGGAGCCAGTATTTTCCGTGTTAACACTTAACAAATGCAATCAGAAATTACGTGTAAGTAGAAATAAACGTAACGAAAGAGTAAAAACTAAAAAGTAAATGGACATGACTCATTTTGTTTTTCGCATTATAATTATTATTTTAGTATGGTAAACCATAGAAAATCACTTAAAAGCAGTAACCTCATTTTATCAAGGTCTGTAATACATAAAATATTCAAGATGAATGTGTCATAACGTGTTTTATGAAATAAAAACAAATGCAGTGGCAATTGAATTTTTGTATGGAAATTGAAAAACAATGTTTTAAAAAAGCTTTCTAAAATTTGTTAGGTAATAAGATTATACTATTCATTCTTCGTATTTTGATAGATTAATATATGCCTTTCATAATTATGATATTTTATTTTGTATAATTAAATGAAAACATACACAACTTTATTACTATTTCGAAGCACAATTTTTTTTCACACGTGTACATTTATTTTGAAAAATATTCATTTAACGTCTAATGGACAGTGAAATGGAATTTAAGTTCACATTAGACAATTATTGTAATGTAGGAGAATAGCTTTTGTAATTTTTATGACACTGAGACTAAATCGAATCTCTGTTGTTATCATTTATTATAACAAGAATTGGGTCTTACATTTTAAGTTGTTCTTTCCATGTCGATATTTTTTCGAGTCAATTTATGAAAAGGCAGTCGCATGTCGAAGTCCAGTCCTTAACTCCAATTCTTCGATAAAGTAATGTCTATTCCAAGTAATAATTTGGAATGTTGCGCGCATTTAGAATTTCGATAGCAACAGTGAATACTAAATCTAACTAACTTAAATTTGGGTAATTTCCTACCGAATTATCTACATAAATTGCAATTAATTGTAATTCAATCTAAATTGATTACTAGACATTTCATTTTTCATTTCATTATCATAATTAATTTGTGCCTATTACGTTTTCATCTGGATTCGTGCGGCCGGATTTTACTGAACATTTCGAATACTCACCCCCTATTTCACCCTTATACGAATAAACTCAGGTTGATACAATATAGACGTCTTATGTTTTACATGCTTAACGTCACGAACAGTCTTACCTCCCCAATTATAAAGCATTATTTATACAAATTATAATAAATTTTATATTTCTTTGCAACTTATTTTTTTTTAAAATGACACTTTATACTCCCAATACATATATTCAAACAACAGACAGCAAGAACTCTCGGAGTCGGAAAAACTATTTGTCGATCAAATTTTGGTCCCGTGCGCAATTTGAAGCCAAAACACTCGACATAGTAGTAGCAGCAAAGCATTTAATTAAACCACTGCGCCATCCGTTTATTGCAGAAAGTTGTCGAGATTAGCTCGCTATTTTTACCACCAAAAATGTTAAGTTTACTCCAATGTCATGCAACGTTTACAGAATAATCACAAATATCAGCACAACTCATCATCATTTTTAGAACGGTTATCCAAAATACTGAGTTATCTCTAAAATATTAATAATCATTGTTAGTGGATCCACCAGCTCGTACTGCAAACAAAAGGAGACTATTTGTTTAGATAGTGGACTTGCAATATTCAATATTGTTTAATTTCTGCGTGAGTCACAGATGAGTGTGTTTATATGGGAGTCTCTAGCTGACTATAGTATTACATGCAGATTGTAGAGTATCTTGTAACTGTTGTTAAAATATATGATTACTCAAGTAAGCACATTATGTGGGTATCTCGCTAATTCGAAATTTGATTTTATTAATAATATACAATAATAATATCAGCCCTGTTTCTAAGCTGACCCACTGCTGGGCAAGGGCCTTTTCTCAATATGAGAAAGGTAAGGCCATAGTCTAACACACTGACCCAGGTGTGGGTTAGCAGATTTTAAATATCTTTGAGAACTTTATGAAGAACTTACAGCCGCATAGGTTCTTCACGGTGGTTTCTTCTCCGTTATAACCAGCGATAATTAACTATTTAATATGCACATTATTTTGAAAGGTCAGAGATGAATGCCATGGGATCTTCTTCTTTTTGCACTAAAGAGGTCCGTACCCAGCAGTGGGATAATTTATAATTATACAGATCTAATATTATTGTTATATACGTGTCGCAGAAAAATGTTATGCGCTAGCCAAGAGTTAATGTTGAAGCTGTTCTAACACTAAACTACGATTAACCTCGGATGCTCCTTACTTATTATATAATTGGTAACGCGTATATTGACCTCTATATCCCTTTTAACTGTAAGTGGTCACCGGCCAAGAAGGAAAGCAAATAAAGAGCCTTTTAAGAAAACACAAAGTAACACATTATGATTAATATCGCTTTTAGCGACATAAATTCCTAAACTTCCGCAGTTGTTGAAAAGTGACCTTCTTAGTGATAACCAGGCGAAAATCCGGATAACGCATTTCTCTTTAGTCACCGGAGTCTACAGATATAGGAAGCATTCCAACTGAACCTACTCGTACTTTTACTTATTGTGACTAATAATTATTTTATTGTAAATAGGATGGTCAATTGGATGAAATATATTTACATATTGTTAAAATAATTAAATGTAAATGTATAATTCACATTTTAAATTTGCTTTTAAAACAAATTATAGTCTCTTGTATCCACAATAAGTAAGCATATTTTCGTTGGTAACTACTCGTAAGATCAATGAACAATAGATGAGCTGAAAGATATAAAACAGACAACAATACGTAGAAATATAATATTGACTTTGCATATAAACTGTCCTAGTGCGTGGCCTTTGCCCGGTTTGGGACAAAAAATATTACCTTGTAATAAACAATAAAAAAAAAACACGCGGCTTGCTTCATGAGATATTACTGCAGTAACAGCTCATCTAGTGATACTTTAGTACTACTAGCAACCATAGACTACAGGCCAGCCTAGCCGACTCATTCGTACCGTCACCGTTCCTCTTTCTGGCTATTTAGCCCACATGGAGGTGGGGTTACCCTAAACAAAAGAACAGGTGACCCTTTTCTTGCTCTAATTCTACGAATTCTCTAATATATATATATTTTTTTTATAATTTCTTTATTTATATTTGCATAAACAAAGTCGCATTTACTGTTAGTACAATTATGTATTGCATAGTATCTGTTAGGACAAATTAAAATCATTTGCATTAAGTAAATAAATAAATCTGATAGCTTTACGATCCAAGCGTAAAACCTCAAACTTGTGATGATAAGCATTATTTTAAACCATTATGCACAACGAAACATTTAATAATATTACCAAGCGTCGACGTTAAGCGGTGAATAAATCCCTTATTTCCAGTTGCGCTCCTCGAAGGAAATTCAATTTTATTCCCACTTGTAATAATAAAAATCAATGCAAAATGCGAAGATCTTGAAAAACAAATTTCCAAAACACAGGGGCTTATTCAGTAAAACTCGACGATGAAGCAGCGTGGTTGTTCTTCACTAAAGACTTCTTTTTGATTGGTTTTAGTTGTATTTTATCATAGCCTCGTTAGAACTGCGTAAGTTTACGCCTTTGAAATTGATACCAAAAGTTGATAATTTTTTTGCTAGAATATCTTATTTGTAGCACGGAGTCTGGTAATGTGCATTTATTCGCTTCAAAGCGAAATCATAGCTGGGTAAATGAACAGCATTTCTAATTGGTAGACAAATATAATTATATTTTAAATATAATGGCTGTTCGCTAACTCCAACCAAAGCATGGCAATGCGGTTAGTTCTGACTGCGGTTTAGCTACTTAAAGCGCTATAAAGAAATAAGTTGCTACTAGTCTTTAATTAAAATTCGAATACATTTAAAGCTGATTAAGGTTTTTACCTCTACTGAAGCCTTTGGGTTTATATAAGCGTGAGTGTCCATTTATTTGTAAGCGTACTAGATACAATTTATTGCAAACATAATTACTTATTATTTACTACATTTTGCCCATGATTTCGCTCGCATCAATCTAGATTCTGTCAATAAATGTCTATCCTTTGAGGACAGTCAGTAGTTCCAAAAATTGTCTATTTCAATCGGGAAATAATGAGATTATAATTATATCGAAATATGGATTTAAATTATATTCTAACTAATATTATAAATGCGAATGTCAGTTTGTTTGTTATGCTTTCATGCTTTAACTACTCCGACCAATCATCATGCTATTTCGCATAGACGTTGTTAGGTGTACGGAAAGCGACATAAGGTACCTTTCATACAGAAAAAATACTCTGCCCAAGAGGGATAGAAATTTATTGAACCTACATTAACGCGAACGAGGCCGCGGAAAAAAACTAGTATTATTATAACAATATAGAATTTCATAGTTCTACTTGTTATCTACATCAACTATGCATTATTTAGTGCATAGAATAGAAAGCTGGCTGCTATGCAAGAGGATAAGCTCTTGCACAGCAGTAGCAGTATTCGATTACGTGTTCCGGTGTTATTGGGTTCATCTATTAAGAAATTCTCAAAAGCAGCATGTAGTCTGGAACTATGCCCGGTAGGTGGTAATAGGCTTGCCCACTATTATGTAAGACCTAAAAGCATAGCGTATTATCCCTTGGGGGGAATACGTATGAAGTTATGCATGTATGTAGAATAGAAATAATTTATTATATTACGCTAATTATGCGATTATAGGTATCGAATATAGGTTTATTACATTATACACTCTCAAACAAACGAACCATTTTCAGCCCAAGGATAATGGTAAACCTATACGAGACGGCAATTTGAATAGCAATGGACTTTCCCATAAAACGTCAGCCATAACTTTTTTATCTGTGGATATTAAAACGCGGGAATAAGTAAAATCGCAGATATAAGCTCATTTCGATTTTGATTTATTAAATTTATCGTTTGATTTAATATGTATTACCTAATGATTTCAATGTTACTGGCTCACTTCACTATTTTAAGCATGGTAGCTTAATCGGTAAGTTATTGCACTTGCGATCAAGAGGTCGCGGGTTCGTATCGTACCCATTTCACTACTGTCGTGTACCCACTTCTAAAACAAGCGAGCAAGAGCTAAAAGTAATAATAATAATTTTTGTTAACCAATTGCTAGTAATACTCAATAGCTCAACTATACTCTGTCCTAATAGAATTAATATTTTATGTAAACAATCGTTTTATGCCTAATTAAATATAGTAATTTAGAAAATTCAAACTCCCTTTGTAAAGTAGACAATGAATACAATAAGCCGTATGAAAGTCCTTCTTTTGATAAATATCCATAAATTTATTTTCCAGAAAAATATTTTATGATAAAAGTCACTAAAAGTTGTTTACCTTTTTCTCAAATTCTATTGGGATAGACTACTAGATTTTGACAGCTGCTTCCCTGGCATTAATGTAGATTTTGTCAATAAATTTGTAACCCTTAGGGAACGGTACTTTTTTCTGTATAAAAGGTACCCGATGTTCTTTTCTGTATCCCTGATAACTTGTATGCAAAATTACATCAAGAACTTACTAGCGCTGAACTGACAATGTCGTAAGATAAACAACTTTTTTTTTTTTAATGTTTCCTCGGCCCGGTATCCTGTTTTGGGCCACATTGCCTACGGCCTTATAACAATATACTAAACACTAGACCAACGAAACAGTTTGTTTACATACCGGCTTATGTGAGACATGAACTAATCTTTCAACAATAACTAACTAATCAAGACTTAGATAGAAGATAGTTACGAACTGGAACAAGTCACAAAAGGGTACATTAATTAAACATCACCACATTTGTCACTGTAAGACTGGATTTATAAACAAACGGACTGTGTCTGAGTGTTTGAGTTCACCACAATGAAGATCCTTAATCCTGACTAACGAGTTACTAGTTACACAACACTTAATACCTGCATTCGTCTTGCAAATTACTGAGCTTTAAAACTTAGTGCTCAATGCAAGAGATATAATAGAAAATCTTTCGAGGCGTTTCTAGTAAGTACGTTGTGATACATTTATGTTGTTATTATTAAAATAGTAATTGGAAAAAGTTAGCAATAATATAGTACAACTTAGTAGTTTATTAATTATAGCATCTCTTATCAAGATTACTTTATGACCTATGACTTTTTATTAGATTTAGTTTTATGTACCCTAGGAAGTATATAGAAAAATAAGATGTGAAGATGAATACAAGAACTTTCAAACAAATAAACAGATCACACAGACCCGGAGCAACTATTTGTGGATCATACATTTTTACCGTATGGGAATCAATTAAACAATGGCGAGGCGACCATTTTAAGTCAAAATTATAGAATATCCAGAATATAAATGGCTTAAATAACATTTTACTAGCTTGAGCGAAAATCAATCGATTCCGTTTTGTATGAGTTAGAAAGGCGTCGTCAGCTTACCGATCGCGAGTATAAGCCAACTTGCATAGGCAAATATTAGAACTTGCACATGTAACTCATATATGCTGAGAGCTGATTTTATACATGAATCCATGTTATTTGTTAAAATCTGACTCGTTGTTCTGGCGTTAACGTGGTTTGAAATATATGCTAGAAGTATTTTGATAGGCTATTTTTAAGCTAGCTAATAGACTGACACCGATAGTGTCTAGAAGATAGCACACACAATGTCGTGTATCGTCATACGTTACTGAAGGACGCCAAAAAAAGGCAGCGATATCTCAGTGGGGAGACCAACAGACTGCAATGCAGAGGTGGTTCGAACCCACGTCGAGCACCTCTGACTTTCGGAGATTATACGACTTTTCGAAATCATCTGCGTATTGATTGACAATTATCGCCTGCTCCGTGTCTCGGAGAGCACGGTAAGCCGTCGGTCCCGGCTGCCATGAACATCTATGGCAGTCGTTATTGGGAGAGTGTAGACATAAAAGATCCCACTGAGTCGAAGTGTCGCCGGTCTGCACTGACTGGCCCCCACATAAGATAAGAATATAAGATATTGTAAGAGGCCACGAAATATAGGATCAACTAGTCGCCTTGCGTCATTAGTATATTTAGATCTACCGCTTGTCATATTTATGTTTTCATCCTTATCGTGCTAAATTTATTTGTTTGGAGCTCAAAGCTTGAAACTTTCGCTTCGTGCATCTCTACACGTCGCTTGACCTGGTGCCTTGCTCAATGGGTTATAAATAGCTTCAGATACTGGAACATACGCGCCACGCATTTATTCACGCTGTTTAGCGAGATTAGGTGCCGTGCTCTGTGCTTTGGAGCCATGCATGCAACTTACGAGCCGTGTATATTTATGCGTCAATTGATTTGGTTCCATGCCCAGTGGGATGAAGCCTCAGAGCATGGAACTTACGCACGGCGCATCTTTACGCGCCGCTTAGCGTGAATTTGTTTCATGTTTGTGGTTTGGAACGTATGTACATGGATACGTGGCCTATTAACTAAAGTATTTTTTTATTTGTAAACAAGGCAGATTAAGCTATATTCTCTTTTAAAAAAATATGTTAAATATCGATGTAATAAAACAATCGCTTGCTATTTTTATTGCATAATCAAAACTTAAATTTCATAATCAAAATACTCAATTGAAAGTAATATAATGTAAGCGTATCACATGCGTCGGTTAATAAATATTCATCAGAACAGCCTGCTGTCTCTTGCAGCAAGTACATGTTTCGTTCATTACAGCACATAATATAAAGGATGTGCTGCCAGCGCTGTGACGTCACCATTATAATGTATCGTGCCGTATTGGAATTTATAGGATATTAGATTCAATATATTTTTTTTACACTGGCACGGTGGGGCAGTGTATGCGACTGTTGTGCCTGAAGTGTCAGTTTGGATCCCTAGGTCGGGCAAAGTTTTATTGGGTCATTCTATCATTATATAAGTATTCTCAATAGCAGTACGGAATCTAGATCTATTTTTTATCCCACTACAAGCCTAAATGCCGTGGTTTCACCTGCTTGAAAGCGTAACAGACTAACAGAGTTATTTTTATTTTATAAAATTCGTATGGATGCTAGTTAAAATTTACTACTCGATTTTGACCCCGGCTTTGCTCGCGTAGATGCAGGTTAGGTTAGAATAATATCAATTTTTTTTCTGAATAAAAGGTACGATTATGTACAATTTTCAGTATGCGCGAGCGTAATTATATACCTATATACTTATAATTCTGATGTCACCTTACACACAATGCCAACACTGTGTGTAAGATGGCAAATTACCGTACATAAAGATATTTGAACATAGTAAAGAGAATTTGTTTTAAATTTTTGATAGCGGCACACTATTGTATTGTGACATGATTGTGATGTGTGAGTTGATTTATTATACTAATAATAGAAAGGAGATAGAGCCATCGATGTGCCGTGTGTGTGTATTATTGTGCCGTATCGCACAAAGCTGTGCGCAGCATATTTTCATTATTTTGTATTTTATCAGCTAAGCGTAAACGCCAAAGAATATTTTATTAATCTAAAAAAGAATGGAAGAAGTTTATTAACAAACAGAAATACTACTAGAAGTTTGGATACTAACAACACGACAACATAATTTAAAAATTATTTTCTTCATTTTTATTTTTCGATGTCGCTTGCATTATGTACACTACACCCAAAGTCAGAACAAATATTTGTGAATCTCATAAATTATTGTCCTGATGGGTAATCGATCCCATAACATTAAGCCCGACGGCAGTGATGAGGCAATCGCTTGCAAGCTACGTCAACAGTGCAGCCAAATTAAAAATTTTATACTCTTTTAGCCGTCATAGCTGTAAAAGTCTCTAGTACTATAATTTGGCAGGCAAAATATATATTGCCAAATTCTGCGCAGAAAATGTAATCGTGGTCAGATCGAGCAGAAGAGGAGCCGGCACTCACGTTCACCCATCCAATTACTGGTGATTACGGTAATTGGTTTTCTAAAATATTAGTGAGGCGAGGCTTCGCTCGCGTTAATGTAGATTATGAAAAAAATTTTATTCCTGGGGAACTTACTTATTTCTGAAATAAAGGTACCCTAAGTCCTTTACTGTAACCCTGACAATGTGTATGCGAAATTTCATGACGATCGGTAATGAAAACGTAACAAACAAATAAACTCACATTCGCATTTATAATATTAGTTAGGGTATATACCAACGATACTCCTAGTTAATTTTGTTTTTCTGGGAATTTGGGTTACAAATTACTGGTTTTCTAGATAACTTCAGCTAATATGCTTGTGTACGAAATAAGTAGACGTCCCCGTCGGTAGTATTTGTAGTACTGGCTGGAATCCGAACCAATGACCCCTCGATAAAAATTCCGATACCCTATTTGTTAAGCTACCATCGTTTTAATATAAGTTATATGATTTACGTTTTTAAGTTTCTTTACTCAATGTTATTTGTTTGCCGTAACCACTAAGCATGACGCAACTTAAAAACAAAACTAAGTAAAATTTAAGACATAAAATTACTTACAAATACGAATGTTTGTATTTAAAGTCGGATTTCATTTACCGAGAATTATATTAGACAAACTTACATAGTATCACGCTTATATACCCGAAGGGGCGGGCACAGATGTATAATTTGTACATACACGTTTCATCAAATATGGTTTTAGACGCACGTCTTGGCAAACTGCTGCACTATGTCAGGCACTATGCTTGGTAGTCACGGCGCTGCTACTGAAGAAATTCTGAACAAAAAATCCAATAACACTTTATCCGGACTTTCGCATTCACTACTGGCGCACCGCCGAGGCAGTTCTCTAAATTTAGCATCACTTTACTTGTAGTTGCAGTATGCCTCTTAACTTTGTAGTTCCATGAATTTCGTATTGCGACAACGTTTGAGGTGAGCCTCAAGTCTAAATAGGACGCAATTTGAATGCCGCTGGCTTACTGGGTCATGAGATGTCTATTGATGGCGAGGACATGACGAAGCAAGCTCCAGTTTGCTCAAGACGTGTCCCATGGAGCGTGAGACGGTTTAAAAGCGTGACCTGAGGCGGTCGGTCAATTGATATAAGATGAGGAAAATGGTACGTGGCTTTCGAACTTTGGTTATGTGGTACATTGAATAAATACAAGGCAACGTAGCTGTCACATTTCGCATTTCGTAGATGACTAACGAACCTATCAGAATAGTTACAATAAAAAATGACGCATTTCCATTTCTATTATCTTTATGAGTTCAAAGAGATTGATGATAATTTAAAAGTCATTTTTGGTAGTAGTAAATGTTACGTTTCGGTTTAAATACAGCGCATTTTATCCAGACAGAGTACCAATCGACCGACGCGGCGCTTTTACTTTGGTCTGCATTCAACTCATACTTCTGAAAATGTTGTATTCTATTCTCTCGTTAACATGTTTGGTAATATTAAAACAAATCGATGCCTATTAGAAGAACAACATTTAAGACTAAATAAACGAATCATCAAGCATCACACGTTAATTAAACTAAATTGACCTAAGGAAGTTTTAACAACAAAGTGGACAAATGTATAGACTACTAACTTATAAGGAATCTTAGTAGCATCACGGAGTCTGGGCATGTAGCCGTTAGTTGGCCATAGGCTCGTGGGACTTAAAACAGCTGCCGAAATTAAATTATAGGTACTGATAATTATTACATTGTTGTTATTAATAAACGAGTATTATACCTGCAAGTTGCCAAAGAAATAATAATAAGCGGACTCAGGAAAAATGTTTGTTGACCTGAACGAAGAAAGGTAGCAGAGTATTTGTACAAAATAAATGGTGTTTGTTTGCAAATTAGTATCTCTAAAAAACGAACTATTGTTAGCGTGGAGCTCCGTAGATAAGATTACTTACAGGATATCCGTCACGTCTGTTTGTGCTGCTTTGTTCACTCCAATGAATTTCTTTCTCGGTAAATATTTGTTTCATTTTCTTGGATAGAGTAAATACCTTTTACTAAATATCTTATTATAGTGTTAACAAAACACAAAAATATAGCTATGGCATTCAATAATTCGTATACGCATAATGTTCAGTAAATTATATAATATATAATTTACTGACACACACCTCGCCATTGCCACTGCGCCGAGTGTTGTGTGATCCATCCGCATACAGGACAAAAATAGTGTGATCTCCAAATGAGTGTTCTAAATCTGGATAATGTTTGTGTCCGTTGTTTGAATATTTATAAAGTCCCTCACCTCACAGAAATTATACTACATAGTGCGAGTGATGGTCTTTGAAAAAAATACATAACATCTGAATGCCAATTCTCATAATTTGAAAATATACAAAACAGATGTAACGTTGTGCTAGTCGGTCATGTTTTTAGAAACGTGCTCGACTAGGGAAGTTTAAGTAGCGGAGATAATTTAAACAATATGCTTCGCAATTGGAAGATCTTTAATGCGGTTTTTAGACAATTGGCAAGGTAAACACTATAGTTAGCAATTACATGAATTATTTATTTTACAAAAGGTAGCAGGATTTGGTTCTAGAATAAGCTTAGTTACTTGGTCCAGTTGGAGTACAGTAGACCACTTAACTTTAGAAACGGTGGCCGGCAGTAGAGTCCGGATCCAGGCGTGCCCGTGCTTTTATATGGCACCGCTGGGGGGGGAAGGGGCGCTCCCACTCCGACACGCGCGCAGCCGCTGAGGCGCGACCGGTACGCGTGACACAGGGTTTAGATTAAAGCCAAGAAACGTTAGATCTAAAATGAAATGATTTTTTGTTCATATTTTACGTTTCTTTTGAATTTTAAAGAATAACATTTCTGATATTTATAATACTTCTAGTATCGATTACGAGAATAGGCTCTCAGTTGCGCTCATAGGCAGTTGCACTCACTGATCGGTAAACGATTAGCGAGGTAAAGCAACATTAGTTGCTGTCAGTCTATAGATGGGTGACCGCTTAGTGATATTTCATCTGAGCGTCTCCGTGCTTCGGAGGACACGTAAAAAGTCGGTCCCGGTTGTTGTCAAATTGACAGTAGACGTTAAGCCATGTCAGAGGCCTACCGGCGGCTTGAACAACTCTTGACAACAGGTTGGCCACTAACCACACGAAAAGAAAAGAAAGAAGAAGAATTGTACAGTTTGATATATTCGTTTTTTGCTGTTTAGTTAATCAACACATTTTATTAGTTTTAGACTGTTATTAATGTCGTCCTAGTTGCATTTACAAACGATACACACTTATATAATAACATATTGTACATTATAAAATAAGGTCAGTACTTATAATCTCACCATCACATTTTTCTACAAAAATATTTGGTGTTGAAACGAATTGAATTTCCATTGTGACTTACACGAAAAATAACAGGGACTGATGAATAATTTATCAAATTGTTGGCCAACAATGGATTTCATCAGTCTTGGAATTTACTTTGAATATTTTCGATCGGTTATCACAAAAAATACATGCCGTATCGTATATGGTACGAGTATATCTTAAATAAACATGCGTTGTTTACTCAACGTGTTTAGGCTCACAGTTATGATTTAAATTTAGATATTTATAAGGTGTTTATATATTTGATGAGGTATTAGTTGCCCATAGATTTAATATACAGTTATATTATATATATTTAAATAGCTTCTTCTGCGGTTTAACTTTGAATGAACAAAAAAGTAATATTATTAGGTGCTTTGCCAAAAAAATGTAGCACGTCTTATAAATATGTTTTAATCGTAAACAATTTATATTACGTGTGTACAAGTTAGTTTTACTCAGTACATTTAGTAAATTTTGGATAGAGGTGTGTCCAAAAATTGAGCGGCAAGAGCGCGGCAGGAACACGCGGCGTGTGCAGGACACATTTCTGCCGCGCTCTAGTTAGGACGAAGGCGACGAATGTTTGCGTGGCAGTATTGCGCGATACACCTAACGTATGCCGCGCGATTCGGTTGGAACAGAACTAATTCACGTACCTATCTGACGATGCTAAGATAAACCAAGCGAAGCGCAAGGCACTACCTACATTTTCTCGAAGCGCTTCGTGGTTTTTTTGAACCCTTGTAACTTGGGTTTGGATAATACCAGATAAACAAAATTATCGGTATATGTTCTCAATAGCGGACTTATTAAACATATCAAGTTATAATTGCATTGTTTTAAGAAGTGACATGGCTGTCATAGATAAGACACTATATATACTGAGAATAGATACGCAACTCTCGAATCAGTGAAAATTATGAACCATTTACTTTAGATGGCATTATATTCGTTTTGTAATTAGGATAGCTAATAGATGGCGCTTTTGTAATTCTAACAAAATCCTTCTAAATTACGCGGCGGGCCGCGCGCGGCAGCTGCACTCGAATACCGCGAGATGTTTGGTCACACCTTACACTAATTCACATTTTAAAAATGTTAATTCTATTTAGTTTTACACGGATAATAAGTAGGTGACTCTGACTCACACGCGTTATTATTACTCGGCAGTTCGAATTGCTCTTAAAAATATGTAACAAATGTCGTGTGATGGTTCTAGGTCACGCATACTACTTAGTGCACACGTGCAGTTAATATACATACGTTATCGTACAACGTGAATTTTATTCGATTATGAATGACGTTGTCTCAATTTATATAATCACTTTCCACGAGGACTAAGTTTAATACATTTTAAGTATTAAGTTTTAGAAAGTAGCTAAAGTAAACTTACGTCAACTTGACGCAAAGCTTAGCCTTAAGAACTAAAGAAAGAAGCTGTGCTCAAGTAAAAGCACTAAGTTTATAAGCGCAAGCTTGAAGAGTTAAAGACACTTTAATAGTTTAAATTACTTTGCATTTATATTAATATAACCCGATGTCCTTTATTGGTATTATTTGCATGTAGTCGTACATAAATGTTCAATTATTTTAACTACCAAGCGATCTTTTTGAATATATTAAGATATAATTATATTATAACCAATTAAGAAATAATCTAATAACCTATATTTACAAACGTATTAAAAAAGATAACATAATTACAAAAACACAAATAATTATAATACTAAATATTTACAAAAATTGTTTAGGCATCGTAGAATTCTACAGCATCGCTGTCAACTGGTAACGTGCCCAGAAGACTGGCAGCATTGCCACGTTGAATGACAATGCTGATTCTTTGGGCCAAGAAAAGACCAGCCTTCTGATCACGCGAAACGTCGATCAGGCGTTTCGCGATCTCCTTGTACAAAATACGAGC
Organism: Catocala fraxini; assembly: GCA_930367265.1. Taxonomy (NCBI): domain Eukaryota; kingdom Metazoa; phylum Arthropoda; class Insecta; order Lepidoptera; family Erebidae; genus Catocala; species Catocala fraxini. Next base: position 15,076,048 of record OV884040.1, on the reverse strand, counting down.
GCTCGGACCCCATGAACCTCACGGTTTCCACCCCAAACGGCTCAAAGACAATAAAGATAGACAATCAGATATCAATTTAATACTACGTAGTGCCACGCTGCTACCGCATAGAGGGCAAGTCGTATTGTACGCCCTAGCTACAGTTGCTATGAATCGTTAAATAAACTAAGTGTTGCTTATATTATATTATTCAATTAACAACGTTTCTTAAGACTTCAAAAATGGTAGCGATATTTTAATCCTAGCTTTTTTTATCCGTAGGTACTAAATCGCGCATTAATGATAGCCGAAACCTACATAAAGCAAATATCTGAGATGCCCGGAGTGGTAAGATAGTTTTTAAACTATAAGCAAGGACTTAACTGTTGCAACATTAATCAACGTATTTTCAAATTAATTTCTCAACATTGCAAGGTTATGTCCAGCAGTGGACTGTAATAGGCTGAAATGATGATGATGATTGCAAAGTGAATTCAGCATGCATTACTTTTTACTTATTACAGTCATAAGATGACAAATGCAAATAATTCTAACTAATTTTATAAATGTGAAAGTGAGTTTATTTGTTACTATTTCTCGCCTCAACCGATTATCATGTAATTTCGCATTCACGTGTCAGTGGTACGGAAAACGACATAGGGTACCTTACATCCAGATAAGGTACTGTTCCTAGACGAGTGTAGCCGCGGAAAAAAGGTAATTACAATACAAAACCTAATATATGTATATATTATCGGTAATGTCAGCCTCGATGGCGTAGTGGTTGGTGTAACCGACTGCCACGCATGAGGTCGCGTGTTCGATTCCCGCACAAGTCAAACATTTGTGTGCATGAACTTGGATGTTTGTCTTGGTCTGGGTGTTTCTATATATAATATGTACGTATTTACAAAAAAGAAAAGTATATATGTATGTTTATCCATTGTCTAGTACCCATAGTACAAGCTCTGCTTAGTTTGGGCTAGATGGTGTTGTGTGTATGTGGTAGAATATTATTAAATTATTATTATTATTATAATGTACAAAACCGCACTTTATAACTGGTAGTTCTCACCAAGTCATAAAAACAGTGCTAAACAGAACTAAAGGTTTATACAGAAAAAGGGGATTTATGCTGTACTTTACATAAATAAACCTTGCCACTATTATAGTCTGTATAATTTACACTTTGGTATGATATACAGTCATATTTAGCCGTTTTCAGCGCTTTACTGCGCTTCTGGTACATTACACTGAACCACATTTGTACTTAAATTATACTTGCGGCTTATTCATGCAGTAATATTACGTACATAGGTACATTTTTATTAGATAAGTTGGCCATTGGACAGAACAACAAAGTACTCTACTCTCTTAGTAGAGTCAGGTATGCAAAAGTTCTGGTATAATATTATGTTATATATAATCATAATAATATGTATTAAGTTTATTGCTTTTTTATACAACAAAGCAGTAATGAAGCATATGTCCCGTCTGTTTGTATGATTACCATTGCCTATATATATATGTAGTTAATATCTGGTATCAGTATGGTAGGACGGGGCAAATTGAACAATTTTTCACTTGAGCGGTCATAACTTCTCAACGTTATGCATACTGATATGTTAGTAGTTTATCCCTTTCCAAAAGTGTCCATAGTAATTATTTTCTAACAAATCGCATTTAAGAGCTACAACCATTTAAGTAAAGAAAGTCAGAGATGCTCAATGTACCCCATAAGTGAGGTAAGTTGAGCAAGGGTATGGGGTTAATTGAGCAGTTAGAAATTCTAGCCAAACCATGGGTTCAATGTTTACTAGACATTAAATGAAACTTCTATTTAGACTCGTTCAGAAGAAATATTCCTAATCAATTTTTTTACTTTTTTGTTCCGTAATAAACAAAGCGTGCTTATACTTAACTCAATCTTCAAGTCATCACTGGCAGTCGCGCAATGAGTTACCTATCCGTGACCGCATCTTTTCGCAATTTGAAGTGTTAGGATGCAATGTATAGTTTCTGAGATATTTCGATTGCCCAACTTACCCGTATGCTCAACCAGCCGCTCCCTACCCTACCAGGAACCATAATAAAGGCAGGCATAATCTAGGGTTGACAAGTAATAACCAGTTTTATTACTTGTCGACCCTAGAAAAAAGGAATTATCCTGTCTATTATTGAAATCCTTGAAAATTGAAATCTGTTGTGTCTCGATGGTTTACCGCTATCATATGTTAAAGATTAAATAAAAGAAAAGCAATTGGAGAAATAAGTAAAAGTAGAAAGATAAAATAGGGAACCGTATGAAGTGTTGCCATTCTTACGCCGGTTACTTGTACGAAAGCAGTACACTGCCCCCTACATCTGTACGGAGGCAGTGGTTATCACTTTATTATCATATTATATGAAAAACGAAAGGTATATAGATAAACTCTTTTGTTTTTTATGTTGTACTCAAAAGTTGACCTACGTTAGAATGTTGTAACAGCGTGATATATTTAATCCATTAAATAGCAATCTAACTCAATGTAAACCAGACAGATAACGTTTAAAATGAATATAATATTTTATCATAGTGCATAAAGTAACCTAAATGTAACATTAACTACAAATTGAGAACTACGTAAGTTTTAATTTAGTGCTAGTACTATTTATCAGTGGTTGCTCGGATCTAACAAAGATGTATCTGATTGGACTGCTAAAAAACTGCAGTAACAGCACGAAGTCTCCTAATTTGAACGATAAGAAGACAATGGGCCACATTAAATGAGATCTAACAAAATAAATACCTGGCAAAAAGTATGTGTTTTATCTACACCTTTTCCTACTACTTTAAGTATATAGACAAACACCTAAATATTTGTATATTGTGAAGCCATAGATTGAAAACGACATATTATATTATACTAAAAGTAAATATTCAATTTAGGTATGTGCTTTACTCTTCCGTCATCGTGCAAAGCGACTAAGTAGAGGTGCACCTCTACCTACAGGTAAAACGCCGTTCGACCGTCGACGTTCAATTATCTGCCATATTATACGAGAATGACAGTCATGTGAATGCATTACGTGAGATCGTGCCGCGATCTACGCTTTTTACGACCTATCGTTTGCGGTTCACTTCCACGATATTGAAATAAAATAGATACCGCATCTAATATGGATATCATTCGTTTTAAATAATTAAATGTTTTTTACTACACTCACCTAAATATTTCTATATACTTATATTGTCATAATTATAATACATGTTATATTTAATATTGTCTTCTATTTACGCGAATATTATTCATTGAAATTAAACTGCTATATGCTGAAAAGCAACCGAAACGTCGGGGAAAGTGTAAAAATAAATTAAATCTAGTTTAATAATAATTTATTTAGCTTAAAAATTAGTAAAGTTTAATAGTAGTAGTAGTGTAACAATTTTCAAAATTTTGTAATAACATGTTATATTTGTCAGTTTTGCTACTTGTTTAGGCGCAGTAAAGCAAAATGTATATTTTATTAGCATTTCAATCTCTCTAAAGATTACGTAACTATCAGCTTAGTAAACTTGACTAGTTGAACGAGATATTTAATCTATCTCGTTTGGATAGCAGCGAAGTTCAAGTAAGTTGAATGAGTAAAGAACAATCTGTCTTACATTATTCCTGTTCTTATTGCTTTAGTAAACACTAAGTACTTACGAAGTTATTGCATTCGTGAGCTAGGTATACGAAGCAATAAATCAAACTTTGTTAAAGTTCCTCTCATCAATCATTTATTCAATTTTGTATATCAACTAGCTTTTGAACATAAATCAGTCTTGAGTATTTTAGAATTAGATGGCGCATTTGTCAAATGATATTTGTTCAAATTGATTACTACTTTATATACGAATATAACCGCAATTTATTTAAAAACATACATAACATTAAAATAAACCTGGATAATATAAAGAAATTTAATTTTATATAAATAATATTCGGTTAATAAAAAAGGAACCGTAAATATTTGAAGTGTGTTTTTTTTATCAAAATTCGATCGCGCAGTTGGTCTGGTCAGAGATTTGAAAAAGATACGCTTTGTGCGAGGAAGAATAACGACGTTTCGCGTCCGTTGTCTGTGTGTGATGGGCTTTAGAGAGGCATTGCAATATGATATTGAGCTCAGCTCTACTTCAATCTCGCTCTTATGTCCCTAATTGTTATCTTTTATTTTAGAAAATAAAATCTGTGTCACGAAATTATGAAATTAGTCTCGTGTTATTTCGACAGGCGCGGGAGTCAGCACATCGTCTTGGCTGGCGGTTTGTGTGGACAAAGCTAGGTCGCATACTTGCCAGACAAAAGTCTGGTGATTCGGCCTTTTTTGTCCGCACAGAAGCTGATTTACGACGTATCTTCAACGAAAATAATCCTCAGTAAACCGCGTAAATGTATCTTAAAGCTAAAACATATTGTTCTTAAATTAATTAAGTATATCTGTCGACTAGCATTCCAGTCATGTCGTTTAATATCACAAGGTTGTCATATTTACACATTACTTTTGACTGATGACATATCAACATGTTATTTGTATTATTATAATTGCTTTATTCAATTGTATTGTCACAAGCTGCCTCTTGTCATTACGATAATACCAATCTATTATAACTATATTATACTATATATTTCTATACACAAAGATCACTTATACATCAACATAAAACTGAGCGCCTTGCAACTGACACAAAACAACAGCTGTACGTATAGTAACAACATCATACACAAATACTATGCCTACATACAATATGCTAAAATGTGCGAGGTACTATTTGATATTGTGTTGAACGCCATTTACCATACGTATAATGATTGGTAGCAAGTACTTGAAAGTTGGTTTATTTAACGCGGGATCGCTTGCAACTAATCAGGATGAGTTTTTGATAGCCATGAGTACTTACAGTGTAGATATAATGGCGATCAACGAGACATGGTTACGACCGGGTGAAGACGGACGAGCTCCCTGTGTCCCAGGTTACCGATTAAAACACGTGCCGCGTCCAGTATCGGTCCGCGAAGGGCGTGGAGGCGGGGTGGGCTTTTATATAAAAACCGGATTGAGTGTCAGACTTAGACTTCATCCGGAACAATTTCAGGTGGAGCAAATATGGCTTTCTATGAATGTAAATAAGAAAAAAATACTCATAGGTACAGCGTACCGCCCACCATGGCTAGATGTGGACCGGTTTCTTGATGCGATGACGGAAAGTATTACCGCACTCGCTCCATAAGACCACGTTGTCTTACTGGGCGATCTAAACATTGACATGCTGGCAATTAATAATAATAACACAACAAAGCTTAACAACTTTATAAACTACTGCGGACTTGATCAAATTGTTAACATGCCAACACATTTTGTAGGTAATAGTGGTACATTGATAGATGTTATCTGCACAGATGCCCCATACAAAGATTTAATTATTGACCATATAAGTGACCTTGGGCATCATTCATTCATTACATGTCAATTATTATTAAAAAAGGACAAAGAGAAAAATAGATTTGTTGTGTATCGGCCACTTAAGGATATACTTATAGATAAGTTTGAGCGGGACCTCGGTCTTATACCATGGGATCATATACGTAACCTACAAGATGTTAACGTGATGGTGTCTACCTTTAACGCGCACATACATAGCATATTTGATTTACATGCTCCCATCAAATGTAAGTTGTTTAAGTGCCGCCTGACGCCATGGATCACTGAAAACATCAAATTAATGTTTAAGCTGCGAAATGAAGCGCGTTGCCGATATCGACTCACTAAACTCGAAGACCACAGAGTGTATTACCTTCAACTTAAAAAAACCGCTATAAATGCTTTAAATAATGAAAAGCGGGCTTATTTTACTCAACATATAAATGAGCATATGAATGACTCCAAAACATTATGGAAAAATTTAAAAGAACACGTATACCCGAGCAATAACAACTATAACTCTCTGCCAAATTATTTATGTGATACTGACGAGATTAATAAAGCATTTTTGGATGTACCGGGTAATTCCAATGCTGCCATTTCGCAACTTACATTCTTCGAATATCACAGGCATGGGCAAACAACCTTCTCTTTTAAAAACGTGTCCGAAAAAGCAATTTCTAAAGCAATTTATAAAATTTCGACAAATGCGCAAGGGACAGATGGCATCACGAAGGACATGATACAACTTACGCTGCCCCAGTCCCTAAGTACAATCACCGCAATTATAAACCGGTCGCTAGACACTAATACCTTTCCCGAATTGTGGCGCAGCGCAATCGTCCGGCCGATACCAAAAAATAGTAACCCGATGTCAGTCAATGATCTTCGCCCAATCAGCATACTGCCATGTCTGTCAAAGATACTTGAGCGTGTAGTTTACACTCAGGTATCTGACTACTTAGAGGCAAATGATATTCTGCCTGAGCTTCAATCGGGTTTCAGGTCTGGACGTGGTACTGCCACAGCGCTGGCAGACGTAGTAGGCAGTATCCTTGAAGCCCGTGATCATGGTGAGGGGACACTACTCACACTACTTGATTATACCCGGGCATTTGATGCTATTAACATGAATCTGCTGTTATCAAAACTTGCATACTACGGCTTTGACCAAAATTCTATAAAATGGTTTGATAGTTACCTATGCAAGAGGTCGCAGAGAGTTAAGCTTCGTAAAGAGGACGGTTCCACTACAACATCATCATCGCGGTTAGTAACCAGAGGAATACCACAAGGTTCTCTGCTCGGGCCCCTTCTTTACATTATATACAGTGCCGATATTACAAGATGCATGCGAGTATGCAAATATCATATGTATGCGGACGATATCCAGCTGTATTTGTCATTTAAACCCAGCGATACATTATTATCGGTACAAAAAATGAACGACGAGCTGGAAAGAATAATAACCTGGTCTGAATTGAACTCTCTAGTACTAAATCCCCGTAAATCTAAGTTTCTTATCATGGGAAGCAAGAGTCAAATCGGTTCCATATTATGCGCCCGACCAGATATAAAAATAAAAAGTGATAGTATTAACCGCGTAGATAGCGCTTGCAATCTAGGATTAGTCATAGATCCCGAACTACGTTTTGAAAAGCATATAGGTACCATGGTTAGGAATTGTTTCTATAGGCTAAAACTTCTTTACCGCTTCAAGCAATATCTCAGTGTCGAGATTAGAAAAAGACTAGTAGACAGCCTAGTACTGGCAAAGCTTAACTACTGTGACACCGTATACGGGCCATGCTTATTATCTAGAACCGAAAAACTCATACAACGGGTCCAAAACGCATGCGCTAGGTTCTGTTTTCATATACCACGTCGTAACCATGTCACGCCATTTTTAAATGAAGGCGATATGTTAAAAATGCAGGCAAGGCGAAGACTTCATCTGGCAAATTTATTATTCGGTGTTATAATCACAAAAAAGCCTAAATACCTCTATGCGCAATTGGATTGGAGGCAAGATCGTTTAAAATACCATACACGATCCACAACAGTGCCGCTGTCCGTCCCAATGTATAGAACCACTGCTTTTAGAGGTTGCTTCAAATACGCAGCCACCAAATGCTGGAACAGCATCCCGCCACCGTGTCGATCTAAAACAAGTAAATTTACGTTTAAAAAACACTTTAAATCATTTCTCTTAAATGAACAAAAGCAAAAAGGAAATTATAATCACTTACCTCTCAGTTAACGATCAAAATGCATGTCGGGAGGCTGGTTTTGCATTTTGTGGTCCCGTTGGCTGCCTTTCTATTTGCAAGTTATAGATAACAGCATAGAAAAATCCGCTAGCGAGCATGATGTTTTGTTTGTTGTGTATGAGCGTTGTTTACGAAATTCGCGAGACTCGCGCGCATTGCTGCCGAACCGGTTTGGCCGTGTATTGCGAGGAGCGATCTTTCGATATCACGCGAGTTGTTTTATCCCCCTCTATGCGCGGTGTAAGGGAGACAGATGGATCGCGGCGCCCGTGTAATGTACGTCATCCATTGTTTAAATTTAGTTCAATATAAAATTATTATTCTTGTCCTGACGGCACGGATGGCACGTTTGTGTGTGCCTCGCCTCTGCCGGTGGGGAGTGTTGTGGGTTGGATCTCCGCATGAGACTATACGTGCATACTGTAAAGGTTTAATTTTTTTTTTTTTTTTTTTGTCATTTATTTCTTTTTTATATGGGTTGAGTAATAGTTTGTTTTTTCTCTGGGTACGTATCTTTGAAATTTTCTAATTTATTGTTAGTTGTAAAATTGTATGCAGCTGGCTTGATGTCCGTGCGTAACGGTGGTCTCCATTGAAAATCAGCGTTGCGATATCACATCGGTTTTATCGCAACATCAATGCTGAATGGAGACCATTTGTTGCCACAATAGCATAATATGTATATATATATTTTTTTTCTTTAATTACTAACTGTTTATTTAATTGTCTTTTTTATTATTTTGTCTATTTTGTAAGAAAAATATGTAATCATATTTCTTTGTGGCAATAAAGAATGATTTCTTTCTTTCTTTCTTTCTTTCTATAATTTAGACTAACGAAAGGATAGCTTGTACCAGACTTTATGTTATTAGCAACAATCATTGCATTAGGAAGTTTCCGGAAATAATTTATATAGCATGTACCAACATTGCGTAGGTCCCTTACCTCGATACAATAAACATTAATCAGAAATGCATCCTAATTTTATTTCAGTTGGCAAGTTCAATTAGATAGGAAGAAGCTATTGTGTGGGTTTTACGGACGCAGGGATGTTTAACAAGATCCAATAATTGAGGAAACTAATTAAGTTTTCTTTGACCTTGATCAAGGTCATTTCGTTGAAAATAAAAGTTTGAGCGTAAAAGTAGGAAACGCGTTAAACTACTTTTCACTACATTAATTTTCACGGATACTTAAGCCACGAATGGCGTAGTTTGCGAGCAGATACATTTAATCGTTGCAGGTGTTCAAGGTCGAATTCCACACGGGACAATTATTTAGTGATCCATAAATGATTGTTTAGTGTTTGCGACTTTGTGTTCGTTAAATTGTATGCTTAGAAAATCTCCCGGCAACATAAGGCGTGATACCAAGTGTGGGTACTGTCTTTAAACAAACAGAATATCAGAGATTTATTGATAGTGTAGGTATGATCCTTATACACAAAAATATCACTATTTTTAACTCTAAAATGTTTATTTGAACATACTGTAAAATTTATATTAACTGGACAACCACCATGCTGCTGCAGTTGAGGAAGACTATGCTGGAGCATGGAGTATGGGAAACATTTCCAAGTGCAGCTAATGACTCAAGAAACAATTGACTGATGCTTTGGTTTTCCCGAGTTATTTTATTTACTTTCATCAGTCATATTATAAGTGATGCAAACATTTTTTGATCAGTTTATTATAAATGCGAATGTAAGTTTGTTTGTTTGCTGCGCTTTTATACCTTAATTTCTCAACCAATCATCATGAAATTTCGCATACACATTGTTAGAGGACCAGAAAAGGCCAAGATAAGTCTAACCTACATTTACGCGAGCGAAGCCGCGGGCAAATCTAGTAAATTTTAAAAATAGTAAACTAACTAGAACTTAATAACAAGACTAACGCTGCACTTACTAGACATAATCTGTAAAACAAGAAGCTGACAATACCAAATACTGAAGAGTAATTTACTTCATGGTTAGAACAAACATTCAAAGACCGTTCAACAGCCTCTCTGCTCTTATCTTGAACAAAATAATGCCAAAACGGATGCGGTAGAATTATTTGCATCTTAGTTTGCAAGATAATTAATTAATGTGGTCGCCAATTATCCTCACTGACGTTATCTGTTAATACAGCCTCCGAACATTCAAATGTTGACCGCAACTCGTCTATTGTCATTTACAGAAGTAAAATCTTATTTCCTCTAAGAGTCAGGTAGAAGATTATGGTTATTTCATATTTTAACCATTACATTGACCACTCACACGAACCACTACTTGTACACGACGCAGGTAAAATGAGTGGGGCGTGGGGTAACACCTCCCTGCTATAGAAAATCGGTGTGAGAGAAGTGTCATTTCGCTTTTTAATAACTCTTGGGTGTCACATACATTCCTTTTCCAGTCCTATTCTATAATCCTTTGAAGGTATTATTTTTCTCTAGAGTCGGCAACGCACGGCTGTAACGCCTTTTATAGCCAGCAAACCGTTACAGGCTACATACCAATCGTAACCGTTTATTAGACAAACCTTAAACCATATGTTTAATACAAAAAGAACTAATACTCATATACATAATTTTAGTAATTTCGATGTAGCAGAATGAACTTTGTAACATTTTATTATATTGTTTCGTCTGCAAACTTTAACAAATTTGTTTATTGTCTCAATTTAAGGCCAAAGTGCTGTTAGCGCTAATCCTTACCACAATAACGTCCAGGCAATAAAAAAGTAAACGAGAAACGACCGTTAAACATTTATTATAACGTTTTTATCGCTTCGTGGACCGAACAAATTAATTTGATCCAAAAAATTCTTTGCTATGTTGTTGGCCAAATTTTCTTAAAATGTTTATACGTACTTCATATATTTACGTTGTAGCTGTTCTGTAATTTACCTGAAAGTTTGACAACTGTTTATACTATTGAGTTTTTAAATCATAATTTTACATGAAATTAAGAAGACTGAGGTGCGATGTACCTGTATTTGTTTCTAATTGTCGGAATGTTTATAAAATATCCCGCAATACAAAAACTATAGTGTGCATGAATCTCTTAAAATTATCTTTTTTTATTATCTGAAAATTATCATAACGATATAAAGATTATAATTTATTATTCTGACAATTTTCACTCATGCATTGGTTCTTTATCACAACTTTACTAAATTGTACCTATGATACAAATAATGTTTTAAAATGCGAATATTAGTACAAAAAATGGATGTGGTATAGCTATTGTAACAGTATGTTTTACTTTTACAAGATAATATGTATATGACGGCGCGAGGCTTGGCTGAATATTATTTTGTTAATTTTAAAAGAATATGTGATTTAAATGATAATTGATTTAGCTAATATAAAATTGTTTAAGATTTAAATCGATACGGTTATCGTTAATTTATATTGATCTAAAATTATGGGTAAAATAAAAATAAGAGCGGGTAACCCCGAATAGAGTAGAAGGTGGCGCCAAACGTAGTGACAGCTTGTCATTCGATTGACAGCTCGGTTCTTATCTATTGGCTCTTAATCAAGTTTAATCCACATCACTGTGATATATTTCGGTGCGTTAGTATAATAAATTGAAATTATAGAAGATTAACTAGTGCAACAGTGTCTTTATTTCGAAACATCCGCCTTTTACACGCCCACAATAGTGAATGATGGCCGAGATCGCTCCGCAGGCATTTCTAATGCTCTGTTATATATAATATTCTCATAGAATTTCAAGTATCATTAAATTTTATTATAATGATGTCCTAAAAGTGTATCTTTAAATCATTCGGCGTGAATCATTTTTACAATAAGTTTCTAACTAAACAATACAAAACCTTTTAAAAGACATCAAGACTAGAGTTAGAGTGCTCACTGTGTATTAGTATAATAATTTACATTGAAAATATATCCAACTAATATTAAAACTGGATGAAAAGATTTTTGATTGTTCGTATGTTTGGGTTTTTGTTTCTCTCGTAAACAACGTTAAATGGATTGGAATGAAACTCGGCACACGCCAAAACAAACCATGTCTGGATTAACACATAGGCTCTTTTTTAACTCAGCCATAGGCAAATTACTATTTTTAATTAAAATAAAATGAATATGTTATGATAAAAAAGTAAAAACATATAAATAAATACCTTTTTGTATTTTACTTTTGTTAGCATCTTGCTAACACGTTTTCTGGGAGTTGAAATGAAAAACTGCGTGATATTTTTTTCTTTCCAAAAATGTAGCTTTGTACAAAATATGTAAAAGAATAATATGCTTATTTTTAACCTATACATGGGTGCTGTCTTGCTTAAAACTCTTAAAGGAACACATGTGTCCTCATGCAGCCTCCAAGCACTTATATTAAAACATTTTCTTTGCCAGAAATAGCCCAAAGAATTCTTATTACTTTTACCCACATATACAAAAATATATTTAACAAAGTGTACCTACCAAGCTTAACGTAGTATTTAAGGTTGCACAGAAATTTTGACTATTAAAATTCAGAGAAAATATTAAGCCGCGCTGCTACTAAAAATTTCTTGATAGAAAAAGCGACAACACTGTAGGGCCGGGGGGCTTTTGGGACTGGGACCGGGGTCTGAATACCACCTATAAATTAAATAATTATTTTTAGTGGTATTTCGGGACCACAAGAAAAAAAATTGAAATACAGTTAGCAAAAAAGCGACTCGTGAATTTTACCGCAGACCCAAAAGCATGGGCGTGACTAGCCTGAACACAAACTAATTTACACTAAATTTACTAACTCAGTAATGATGACGTTTATAAGTGTTTCTTCGTGACCTAAATAAATAAATTTATTGACTAAAATCAAAGTCAAATGATTTTTGTCCTTAAATTTAGTCTAATGCAGTCGCATTCACATGAAAAGGCCAATTTTATTTAAACCTAAATGTTTTGAAAATAAAATGGACTATTCCTGTATTGACTTTCCATTGCTATGCAAATCTTTAGACGAGGCCTCTGTCCGGTAGTAAAACGTTATGCGATGGAGTTGGATTGAAAAACATCACATGGATTGCGTCACGAGTCGACCGAACGCAATTTCCCACCGATCTGTATACGAAGTGCACTTAACGTGTAGCCATTATTATTCCAGCCCTACCTACCTACGGTTTTGAAACAGGGGATGTTTAATTATCTCTCAATATTTAAATACAAATTGTAACTGAGATTAATGAACGCGGTAATATAAAGGTGACATTGTCTTAAAAAAATAAGAGCGTTGATATGAACCTTGAGCTCATCGAGCTGTTCGTGGTTATATTTTTTAAACGTTATGTTATATTTTTACGTGTTTCTTTATAAAGGCTTGGTTTTTGCGAAACGAATGCGCAAATAAACAGATAAATTATGTTAAATGCTTAAAAAATAGACAAAAGAAAACATTTTGTGAATTGTAATTATAATTAAATCTATTTAAATGGCTACTCGTGTAATTATAATTTAATTAATAAATCGATATGATCTGGAATCAAAAGGTAGACTCTAAAGAAAATTTAGATATTGTACACGTCTGCTTAGCTCATGCAAGTGGTAACAGTGGTGACATTCAGTAGCAATTACCGTTTTGCCGATTAATAACACTGCGTAACTGTTCCATTATTTTAATGTTTCAAGAAAACTCTATTGACCTTTAAATTGTTTACTTGTCCTGTTGCACAAATAACATCTAATTAAAACTGAGATCTAACGGATATCTAAGTTATTATGGTGTTGAATGATTTATGCTAGTTCTTGTATTGTTTTATAATTTTTGACGAACGAGAGCTCGCCTAAATATCTCAGAAATTTATCAGGTACGTCTTCAAATATTTGTCTCGTCTATGTTCAAATATTATGCATGTCAAACTACCTTGACATGGTTATGAAAGTATTATTATTATCTTATATATAATTATAAGTAAACTTATTTTAATTTTGATATATTTCGATGAAGGGTACCTCTTTTAAAAATACAAGATTAACTTAATTAGTCAATCAATCAGAACTAAAAACCAGAATTACATTAAATCATTTTGCCTTAGGCAATGTGACTTACGTAATAACAAATATTTTAACGAAGATTCTAAATTGCAATTATAGTACTACAGCATTTTTTTTCGTGTATTATGCGCCACGTACAGCTCTCTAAAAACATTATTATGAATTATTGATCTAGACTACTGGTATTGAGTTATATATTTAGTTAAGAAAAAAGCTTCTTTACTCTAATTTAAAATTACGAATAAATGATTAAGGAGTTTCCGCATCGATATGGACATCTGCATCCGCATACGCATCTGCAATAATCAACGCGGATGTTAATGCGGATCCAGATATATATAGCGCAGGTTGCGACAAGAAAGAAAATGGGTGGGCCCATGAATGGCGCGATGATTCTTCAAGTGAAGATGAGAATCAAGAAACACTAGAAAATGGTATAGCTACATTTATGAACCTTTGCAAAACAGGCTTGAACCTGATATTATATACTTTTTATTAAATTAGAGGTGATATTATATACTTTTTATGAAATAAGATGCACGATTTTCATCAACATCTGCATCCGCAATTGCGGAGCTTCCGCATCGATTTGGACATCCGCATTTGCGGATGTAAGCCTTTAAATATCCGTATCCGGATCTGCATCCACGAATGTCAAAAAATCTGCATCCGCAACATCCTTGAATTGGATATGCTTTAACCGTCATTTTTTCAAATCATTTTATTCAAAGAGAGTGATGATGTGCTCTCGCATTTAAATTATTTCGACACAATTCGCTGTCATTGGAAACGAGTTTAAGTATTTCGAATGAAAATCTAATTAACACTTAAATGTAGCTATTCAAATTTGCGAATACCTCGAAGTTGTCAACAGAAGCTTTGGAATGAATAAATATAAAACTAATCAGTGTTATACACATTTTAATTAAATCAGACAGAACTGCTGTGCTCTCATCTCATTCAGGTCGTACACGATTGTCATAAATATGCGACATCAGGACATTCCAACTGCTGTGAACAAATGCTTCACTAATTAAAATACTCGACGCAGAAAATGTGCACCGCAACGAATGAGTTTGAATGGCAGCGTACGATATGAAATCATTGTACTTGCCCAGCCATTTTTTTTTTATTATGAAAATCCTCTTTTGTGTTAATTCTTGAACGGCAAGTCTTTTAAGTAAATATCCTAGTTATATAAGTTACATCATCTTATACACATGAGCCGCAAGGTTGAACACACACATACTATTATATAGTACTTTAATTTCGCTTTCAGTTTCAAAAGAACGTTGCCCTAAGGATTTTTTAATTATATAAATTTCAATAGGATTGCAAAGAACCTTTCAAGTCGATTAGTTTTAAGAGCTCAGTAGAAAAATTTCAACGCATTTTAATATTTGGCGAGCCTCTTAAAACGCACGTAGAAATATATTAGTGTTCTCAAGATACCTGCCATGCAGCTTGTAAGAAAGGTATGTAACATAAATAATTATATTATTTTTAAAATGTAATATCATTTGTGTACATAGATAATGTCAGATAGTGCGGCAAATCTGACTAACTAACATTAACTAATATTATAAATTTTAATGTGAATGTGAGTTTGTTTGTTTATTTGCTACGTTTCCGGGTTTTAACTTCTCGACTGATATTTCGCATACATATTGTCAGAGGTATAGAAAACGATATAGGATAGATTTAATCCATAAAAAAGTACTGTTCCCGAGGTAGTGAAATTTATTGATAAAATCTAGTTTAATACGAGCGAAGACTAGGGTAAAATCTAGTTAATAATAAGATTACCGATGCTGGGTGTTGCACGTATGATGTGAAGAAGAAAGATAGAACAAATATTATAATTTTGTTTACATTGTTACTCGTTCGAACGGTATAAGTATTCTTTTTTTACCAACCCTCAATTTAGATTCTTAGGTGTCATTATATTTTAATAGTATCATAACAGTTTAACATTTAAAAAAGCCTCCCTCACCAGACTTCGACCTTTTGTAATCGCAAAAAGTAAGATCCCCTGAATAATTCATTTGATTACAATTTAAACAATGGATTTCCTTGGACCTAAAACTTATTTTATACAATGCCTGCCATGGCGAATGCCATGTTCGAATAAAAAACAACTTTAGATTTACCGCGCTTATCTACAAGGGTGCTTTGGGTGTTAAAATTCGAAATTGGAAACCATTGTTAAGAAAATTTTTAATGATTAAATTATTATTGTGGACACGATAATTTGAAATTAATCCTAAATTAAAATTGAATGTTTATTATTCTTAGCTCTTCGTCGATATATATTAGGATAACGTAATGAAACCGTGAGGTTTGCTGGTTATTAAAATTATAACTTTATTTGAATAATCTTAAGGGACTTGTTCAAATAGAACTGAACTTTTCGTTTAACTAGAATACGTTTATTTAACAAAACTATAACTCGACTGAGTGTGGAGTAAGTGTATTTTATTGATTTAGTATTATTATCTAATTATGGATTTTGCTCACAATCATCAAATTTTTCAAATTTGCTCTGCCGATACGAGAAAACTTTTTAAAAATTATATTTTGCAGTAATATTACTTACAGCTTAACTAAGCAGAAATACAAAATTGAAATATACTACCTACGCATCTCACAACTGATATTATTGTGGTAAATTAAAATTGTAGAAGTCCATATTCATATCCATATCTGCCTCATTAGTTCTGTGTCCTAGGTTACTGAGTCGGGCAGTGATTTGCATCAGTGCATTTGATTTCTCAATATAGGAACACAGTCAGTTCAGTACAGAAGGGAATTTGAAAAAATTACACTGCTTAACAAAATTGCAACTTTTGTCTGATGAATGACTTTTATCACATGATGTTTACTAATTTTACGTTGCTGATTCTACATATACCCTCATTTTTTTTTGTAACAGCTTTTGTTTCCGAGTTATAGCTTCTACTAAATTTGCTGATAACTAGAACAATATTAAGTTTTCTTAATATAATTTGATATGGCATCGTCAAGACGTGTTTGTGTGAGTAATCCGAATCACTTTTGTTTCATTTGCGGCGAATATATAAATAATAATAATAGGTTCTGCTCTCTATCTCCAGCTTCAGCAGGTAAGTAAAAAAAAGAAAAGAATTTTCAACTTAAAAACTAAATGAAATAAGATAATCTTTAAATATACTGTGTTTTATTATGAAAAGACCCATGTGTCATATTCTTAACTAGACCTGATAGAGAAATTTCAGTCAGAGATTTGAAATTGTCATTAAAAGTTGGACTAATATCATGTAACATAAGCCAATCATCAGACATGCTGTTGTGCAGTGTTATTGATAAAATTAAAGTCGTCTTAGCTAGAATATATCATGTCGTCATGCGGCTTTCATAAATCTCTGTGTCAAAACTTCGCGTTTAGAGATACATGGGCATGAGTCTTTCTTGAGCTATGATATGTTAAGTAGGTATTATATTAGTTTTTTTTTATAATATATTATTCCTGCTTGACAGCCGATTTTTGAATTCTCTGGTAAATCTAAAGTAAGTGTCAAATTTGGCGTTTTAATAGTGTCTCTATGGATAACCAAGTCAAATGTATTCCTTGGGTAAAATTTATATCTGACTATTGAGAAATCCGCCTTAATAAGAATTATTACAATACTTCTAGTAGAAAAAATTTGATGTTATAAGATATAGGTATTTTACAAATTTGATAAGGTGAATATAAATAACCCTATTTGTTTTCTTGACCGTGTCTTTCAGACACAGATATAGAAAATCAGGTCATTAGTCAACGTAATTATAAATATTGAGCAATACTAATATATTACTATTTCTTTTTGACATGCTCTAAATACATAACAGCAAATATCAATCTTGTTCGTCTCATTTACGATCAAATACAGTACCTCCATTGTTTTATTTATAGAAGCCGTACGGATTGCCAGATCAACAGGATAAGTCAAACTAAAGGGTAATTTGTTTGGGAAAAGTTTTCGAGTCCTGCGATCTGTTCAGAATATTTATTGTTCTATGTTTATCCTCTCAGACTGAATGTTTTTGTCTGACTTTCTTTGTTTTTATATAAACAGATCAACGAACTTTTGAAAGCGTGTAGTATTAGGTATTTATTTGCGGTATTGCCGACGTGACAAAATATTCTAGATGAGCAGCTGATAAAATGTTGAGAATTAGTTTAGAAGGTGTGTTTGTAATATTTAGCAGAGTTTAAAAGATATATATATAGCTGCTGCACTTATAATTATGTTAATTTATGTCTAACTTTTATATTTATATAATGCGACTGTTTGTAAAGTACTAAACTAATTTGTAATGCAGTGAACAAATATGTATATATACAGTGAAACTTGAATTATTCGAATCAATTGGGACTAGATCCCATTTCCTCACGAATAATCAAAAACTCGGATAATCGTTTTTTTTTTCGGTAATAGGGCATGTACTACGTACATATTGTTACGTGCAGGGTTCGAGGAATAAGAATGTAAACAATATTACCGACTGAAACACGTTTTATTCTAACACTCATTTAAATTTAAAACGCCACACACACTTTCCCACTCTAACTGCTTTAAACTCTGTGATATTTTCGCTTCCGTACGCTCCGATGAATACTTGACCGCTTACGATTGTAAACTGACTTGGCAGTGCGTGCTCAATCTCATATATGCGATTCAATCGTTTCTGGAATTTTCTAGATGCGCCATACATGTTCCTTAAAGTACGAGAAAGTTCTAGCAGTCTCTCTGCTCTTCTCGTACTGTAAGCTACGTAGTTCAGTAAGACGGCAATAAATGCCGCTGTAATAAATTATTAGAAGGAACTACCGAGTCTTCCCCAGAAAGCCGAGATATGGCGCTGGCTGTAACAATATGTACAGTACATAATTATTTTAAAGAAATAGAGCTTTTGTTAGGCATTTTATGCATTTTTAATTTAATATTGAATGAAATTGTAACACATAACATGTTACATACATATAAGATACATAATTACATACATTTTCCAATATCATCATCTTCCAATAATAATATTTCCTCGAAAGCAATTCAGATGATACGAATACAAATCATTGTCGTATTATTGGAGTACTACTGATATTTAAAATTTGACAAACGCTCCATATTAATTATGTACAATTCTTATTGCTAGTAAGTAAAACCACAAATCGATAGCTTATTGGGAGCTGCTATAAATCTGTGCGCCGCGTGGTATGGACTCGGTGAAAAACGACAATGAGTATATTTTATATTTAGTCTGCGTCATTTGAACAAAGTTGTAATACTTTAGCAGATCTTTCAAGATATTTTAGTTGAAAGCTAAAACTTATCACACAGACCAGTTTTTAGATACATTTTATCAGAGATTGCGTTCCCATAGAATTCGTGTATGCAGCACCATGGGAAAATTGGGGTTTCTGGTAAAATTGGATAAAATAAACATTTCATTTGACTATCGCTGAAAAGGATTTAGGGGAGCAATATAAGGTAGCGATAGCTAAATATCTATTGTATTACAACAAGTTTTAAATCTCTATCATTTGACGCATACATTGTCTCTCCTATATCTTCGAATGGGTAAACGAGAAATAAATCATAGCTTACGAAATGGGTGTAGTAGACATTTAGCTAGCTATGATTTTAGAAGCATGTATATAAGGCGAGCGTTTAAACGTTTATCAGGCAGTTTCAGGTTTCATGCTGCTACTGAGAATATTTTGACAGAAAACACAAAAACACTTTGCATAACCGATCCACCATTTGGTATCGAAACCTCATGAATAGCAGTCGTATTCTCTCCAACTGTGCTACCGAAACAAGAATCCAATACAAGGATCATATATATTCAATAACTTCTATTGAACCCTACGAGATTTCAATAAGTTCTGTACACAGTTTACAAAGGCTTGCCTTTTGTGGGTGGCTGAAATCAAACGACAAAATTTAACCGATTGTTTCGTACTCCCAAGAGAGGACCAAATTGTAACGTAAATATTTCTTAGAATACATATTTTGTTACCGTATTATAATCATCGTATATGTCATCAATTAATAGAGAAATGAATGTGTTTAAAAATGATTTGATGATTAAAATGCGGATTATCAGTATGTATGTTGGTTAATATGATCCCCTTTTATATCTAAGAAGACGTCTCCCGAACTTGGAACTAGACTAGAACTAGACTCGGAACAACCATTTGTGGATCGCATAGTCTCTGGACTGCCCTGCGGAATTCAAACCCACAGCCACTACGTCAAATGCTATACTTGGCGTCACGGCTGTAGCAAGCTGACCACTTAAACCACGACCCTCGTCCCATCCACGATCTATGCAGGCAGTCAGTTCCGTTTTGATTTATTAAAGATCATTACATAAATAAGAGTATGATGTGTATGATACCTTTGTCATTAGGTTGGCACAACGGCGAACAATGTGGCAGCATCGGTGGCACAGCGTTTGTGAATGCAACTCTGTGCATCAGATCTCGGATTCTATTCCTGGGTAAGCAAAATTTTATTTAGTATTTTTGTAAAACATTCCTTGTAAAAGCTTAACGTCTGCAACTGTGCCCGGTAGACGGCGATAGATTCATGTAGACGAGAACATATTAGGCTAGCTTACGCCAGCATTTTTTGGCCCTCGTGATCTATCATAACTAAAAATAAAGTTGGCATAATATGCGTGCAATACACCTATGTGTACCATTTTAGATATGGAGTGCGTGGGATGAATTACATAAGTAGAGCAGATTTCTTCAGTCTCTAATATTTTACTAACACATCTGCGTATGTATATCATACGCCAACATATCTACTACTTCACGGATATAGTATCTCATAGCATTATAAATTAACTATATATTATTAAATCTTACTTTTGTAACAAGTTATTTTTGTCATAGTTTTATCTTATATTGTATATCATCAGAAACTTAAATTCGCTATGTTATAATAATTCAGCAAATTTTAACATTATCTATATTGTGTAGAAACCAGACCTATGTTATGAAGTGATTCTAAGAATCTTAAAAGTATTTATATGCAAGAAAAATGTGACATTTTGCATTGTTCTGATTCATTAAGTTAAAATTGCGCCTAGTTCAAAAAATAAACTTTCTAAATTAAAATTTGCAACCAGATGACGTCCTCAACAAAAAGAAAATGAAAATTATAACGAGTATACCCATTGACATTGAGACAGATTAAGCTTATTATACTACAAAATTAAATTTTCTTCTTAAATTCTTCTACTAAGCGTAAATTTTCGGTGTATTTATGTGAACTAACGGTCGCCAAGTAGTCGAAATTCGACCAAAATTGATAAAAATTTTAAATTTAATCGTTATTATATATACCTCGAAATTGCAATAGGTACTTAAGGTATGTAACCATAGTTACGAAGAATTGTACGACATTAACCGAACCATGCCGAAGTACTACGAACGCGATTCGAATGCGTGTGTCAAATGCATGGTTGTGTGCGTGTAGTGTTTTTTATTAATTTAATGTATTTCTAATGCATATTTTATATAAATATTATGATTCGCCACTCCTTCTCCATAATATAAACTTTAACTGTGCCAAATTTCATACTTATACGTCCGCGCAAATTCCGTAAAAAGGAGTATAGGATACCTAGTACGTCAATACCTATTTTATTTACCTTACACATTCCACGGGAATCGAACCCGAGTCTACCGAATTTACTTGTGTCCACGATACACATAAATGTGAGACTCCCTAAAGCGCTACAAGGGAATTACCGGCACTGGTCCGACAGATAACAGTTACGAAGAATAATAATAATATAACCTTTTAATAATACATAATTTATTTATTACGAACACACACACTGATAATGCATATATAGGTATAAATCACAATTTATTTTATAAAACCAATACTTAGTACATATTCTAAAGACCTAGCGTTCTGTCGGAACAATGCACAGCAACTGGCCGACTCGCCTTGCATACCCTACTCTTGCACACACATTCATTCGACGCACACATACATACCCCTACAGGAGTACAAAGTTTTTGCTTCACGTATTAATATATAGATAATAATGACATCGTATACAAAAACAAATTTGATGTAGAAATAGGCTGCTTTAGCATGTGGCCAGTTTCACATATATTCCTAAAGATGTATGCAGAGGTGTTTTGTAACCACATTTCGCAAGTTATTGTTTAGGTTACTCGTATTAAGGTTGCGAGCCTATTGCTGCTGACCGGGCACAGAACCAGACCGCGTGCTGCTTTTAAAAATTTAGTGAGAAAAGAACACAATAACATTTTGCTCGACTGGGGAACGACAGACATGGTGTGCATGTTTGTGATTCCCCAGTCGAGTCGTACTTACTAGAGTGTGTAGAATATTTTTTGTTATACTCCCTTATTGAGGATAGTTTTTTGTATAGGCTTTCACAAATATTGACGAACGAACGAACGAACACGAAGCACGCCAGACTTGTAATTACTTTTTGTAGAGAAACAATTTGTTTAATCGTTCGGGGATCGAACCCATAACACTCGAGACTTTGGCAGTGGCAAGATCACTACTAAAACAATTACCATCCGTGCATTGGCATAAGTGGACCAAAAGACGTCTGCAAAGAATCCCTTTCCAATTTTTTGTAATTAACTTTAACGGCAGCAAGGGCCACATAACCTTTTTCACTATTCAAATTCCGAATTCTTGGCGTCGACCTGTATTTCTTAAAATATTCGTATATGTTTACCCCTGTATTAAAAAACAAACACAGTTAAGAAAACAACCAAAAACCGCTGTGGAAGATATTTCCACAGCGGTTTTAATGGAATGTTTGTGTTGGTATTGTATAGGTTTGACCCCTTTCCACGGTACATTTAACAGTACATCTAACAACGACTATTCAGATTCAATTTCTAAAAAAGTAAGGAAAGGTTTTTGAATGCGGTCGATTTATTTTGGTTATATAAATAGCAGGTGGGCTGAAAGTGGTGATATTTAAATTACATACCATTTTTTCGTTTCGATTCATATCTTTTATTTGTCAATATGCCTGTGCTACGATACCGGCTATACGTCGACATGAGGTCTCGAGTTCGATTCTCGGATTGGATACACTTGGATCTTTTTGTTAAGAAATTCTCAGTATTTTCACGGAGTCTGGAAATGTGTTCGGTAGAAGAGACTTAAAACCATAGCTAGCAAAATTTGTGCGTAATACATCTTTTCTTCCAGCGTATAGGCGTGACACTATATATGTATGTATTTATTTCGTAGCTTGCGTCATACAAAAAGAGCGACTGGAATATTGTTTCAGGGACATTCGTTAGTATGTTTGTAAGATTACAGGGCTTCTGCGCTTGCAATCGGCTTAGAGACTTAAGTTTTAGCTTACAGTTGTTAAAACTGTTACACGTATAAGTTGTGTAAGCGGATTAAAAACGATGTACCTATTAAATACAAATTAATGAAATATGTGCTAAATATTTCCTTTTTCAATATTAATACACGTTGCGTTTTTTTATAGGTATATTATTGCGCAATGCAGAAATATAAGGTAGTTGGTTTAGCGAAATAAAATAAAATATTATTCTGCCAGGTCTTAGAATACCACATATCATTAAAAGTCTATTGTGTCTAGGTTAATTGAATTTGAGTAAGTAGGTACCTTATAGTAACCACAGAATCTTATTGGTCAAAATATTAAATGCCAATCTCAGGTAGGTAATCTGTCAATCTGTAAATAAAAAGTGTCTGGCCGCTGTTCGGCGGGCCATTGAAGCTTAAGACGTTATTTATGTTCTACTATCTTGCAATGTATCCATAAATCACCGACTAAATTAAACTTCTGCCTCTGTGATTTATAATTCCATCTCAATATGATTTGGAATGGTTGATGTTAAGAATAGATGTATTAATAAAGGTTATGAGAAAGGTATTGACGTATTATCTTGTCATTCAAGTATATGTATATATAGTATCTTGTCATAAGTGTAAAGTAATTAAATTTTAACTTTCGAGTGATAGTTTCAGATACACTGCCTGTTTTAGGATCAAACCTAAATCTCATGCAACTATAAAATCCTAACAAATATTATAGATGCAACGGTGAGTTTATTTATATGTTTGTTACGCTTTCATGCCTTAACTACTCGACCGATTATTATAAAATTTTTGCATTTACGTTGTCAGGGAAAAAGGAAAGGACAAAGATACGCTTTCTTTCATCCAGGAAAAGTACTGTTACTAACCTATCTTAAACTACATTTACGCGAGCGAAGCCGCGGGAAAAATCTAGTAGTAGATAGTTTCCATTTTAAACTGTTTCGAAAACTGGATTTATCGTTAGTACCACATATTTCATAGCGCCGCATACTATTTACAATGGTTGTTTATTACAGAGGGAGCTTCTCATCCAAACGAAACTAGTCTCAAAAATTCAGACTGATTTTAATATTAATTAATGAGTGATGTACCATCAAGTACCTAAATGGTGCTTGTAGACGATGCTATGTAATAGTGTATGGCGCAGACTACATACCTACGCAATAGGGTAACTGGCTCATATGTTTTTATTGAGTCAAATAGTTACATAACCTAAACGCTAAAATACAAAGAAGTTTTGAAATCAGCTCGATAATAAATAATGTACAAGTACTTCAAATCTTGTAGTAAGGGTGATTGTCATGGGTGCCGGCTGCCATGAACATCTATGGCAGTCGTTATTGGGAGAGTATCGACACAAAAGATCCCACTGGGTCGAAGTGTCGCCGGTCTGCACTGACTGGCCCCCACATAATATACAAGATACAAGGGATTGTCAAATGACAGTAAAAGAACGTACCATGCAGACTGTGAAGTAACCGCTATTTAAATGCAGCTTTCTAAGGATTGGAGATCGAGAACTTATATACAAATTTAAAACATTAATTATTAATTAGTTTTCATTTTAATACTGTTTGCACAAAAAGATTTTTTCTGATTGCTATTCGGTCTTGTGTGTAAAGTGAAGTACAAAATCAGACATAGGCAACTACTGTATTAAGTTGCGAGAGCTACGTGCGCGCGTTTATCATACAAATTAGTGGCGCTGATACCTCGCGACGATCGTCTAAATGATGCATCGAATCCGCGTATTATTCGCGTCGTGTGCGATAGCTTTAAAGCTTATCATACTAGCAGAATGAATTTATGTATATTCAAAATGATATTACAACTTTTGTTCTCATTTTTAGGATTCCGCGCCAACGAGACCATCGTCTCCGTTATCCGTCCCTCCATCAGTCTGTCAGCGGGCTGTATCTCATGAACCGAAACAGATAAAGAATTTTCATAGTATGTATTTTTATTGGCGCTATAACAACAAATAATAAAAAGTACATAAGTAGTGTTATATCTTGCTTGATGGTATGGAACCCTTCGTGTGCGAGTAAGACTCACACTTCACCGAGTTTTTATGATTTCATTAGCTGTCCAACAAAACCCCTGTGAAATGTTCAAACTAGTCAAGTCTTTATTATTTCGTTGGTGTCGACGTCTGTGACGTCTGCCTTTTTACAGAGACGTCGACATTTTTTTATTCATTATTTAACTGACGATGCTATTTTCAATTTCCCTGTAATGCAAAGCTAGATACGAAGTTTATGAATTAGTGATATTTTATATATTCTTTGATCTTGACTTTTGTTACATTTTATAGGTAGCAAATGGAAAATATTCACAACTCATTCATTTAAGAACTGAAATACCTGCATAAATAGGTTTCGTATGTCATACCATAGTTTAGTGTACGTTAACATACCTGTTTACCATATAGACTCTCCATTGTTTTCCCCAAGAGAGTCAAATATTGAATATACAAGAGAAACCTTATTTGACAATACGGCACTTTGGTATAGTCAGCAATATAAGTCGAAACACACTTGGAAGATCCTGATTTGCTCTATCTAACAAAATTATGACAAATGTTAGTATTTTATAAAATTATTAGTTAAAAGATAGTTGATTTAATCAAAGTAAAAATATAGATTAATAACTAAGATTTTTAATTAAAACATACTTTTACAAATTTGTTTAATTTTGAGCTAATTTTCTTGCTGACTGTAAGTGTACATGCGTCAACGGAAAATGTTTTACTATACACGCAGTCCTTTGGAATAGCTCAGTGTGACGTAATTAATTTATACAGAGCGACAATGAACAGATCCAGCATGTGTGAACCGTGCGATACGCACTACGTTATTATACACTAAAGCTAAAAGCTTTTAAATCAACGCGACTAATTACGATAGTTAGATAGACTATTGTCCATTATTTCGTCGGCCTCGATGGTGTAGTGGTTAGTGTAACCGACTGCCACGCCTGAGGTCGCGGGTTCGATTCCCGCACAAGTCAAACATTTGTGTGCATGAATATGGATGTTTGTCTTGGTCTGGGTGTTTCTATGTATAATATGTACGGATTTACAAAAAAAATAATTATATATGTATGTTTATCCATTGTCTAGTACCCATAGTACAAGCTCTGCTTAGTTTGGGCTAGATGGTGTTGTGTGTATGTGGTAGAATATTATTATTATTATTATTATTATACAATTCATTTCAATGTGCAATAAATATGAACTAAACGTGAGTAATTTTACCAGATGCAAACCTGATTATAAAACTCATTTCACTTTGCGGCTACGACTCATCATTATTATAAAAGCAGAGGGTTTTAACATTTTCTCGTTTTTTACTAGATCAAAAGATCTCCGACGGCGATAATGATGTGGAATAATTTTTGTAATGAAGGCAGTTGTATTCACAGTTGCATTATGTATGAAAAATGTAGTCAAATGTAATCATAATAATATTATGTGGTGAAAGTTTGTGAAGATCTTTCGATGTTTGTATTTAATCTATACTACAATTTTTTTGTAAGGATTTAACTCAAAACGACGCAACTGATTTTGAAAATTATTTTGCCACTAAAAAGCTATGTTATCAACGAGTAACATAGGCTATAATTTATTTTTTAAAAAGGTACTGTTACTAACCTATCCTACTTTTACGCGAGCGAAGCCGCAGGCAAAAGTTAGTGATGCATAAGTCGGTTAACGGTTTGAAATAAATATGAGCGACATGGGCGTACAGATAGACCATATCCTCGATTAACGTATAAGATACTGTTTATTCCGATCATGCGTTCCCATAGGATTCACATGAGTGAAGCCAATAGCAGAAACTAGTTTTTAATAAAGATTGCTTCAGTTTTCGTGTGCTGGAACGCATATCAGTATTATGATTTTGGCTTTGCTAAAAGTAATTCGAGTGTTCACTTAATAGTCACTGGAAGAGGAAAATTTGTACTCACAATCTGGAGGCACTAGGCTATTTTACGTACATATATACGGAAAATACCTGTTGGTGGAGATGAATAAAAGTTTACGGCGCTCGTATGGCAAGCCATAGATTTACAAAAATAATGTTATTACATAAATTATAGGAATTTTCTCTAGTTTAATATTGTACATTTTTTTATTGTGAAATGAGTTGGAAAGGAGCTTTTGTCAAAAAAACAATTTTCCAATATGGCAGCGCGAGTGGCAAAGGTGGCAAAGTTGAAATTCGTAAAGGGCACATCGAAATCAATAAAACTACCAATTTTCAAAACTCCCGGCTCACTTCCCAGATAAAATTACCAAATGACTGTACTAATATAACTACTAATATACTATTTTCTTGTTAAACACTTCAGCCGAACTTTTATTTTTTTAAATAATTTTTGACAACATTGCTAATGAGTAAACAACCGGCCACTTCACATCGCGGTAGCAATATATTGGACTTCACGATCACGAAGTCCACTATATGGCTACCGCCACGTTTAAAATTTTAGCTAAGTTTATACAAGCTATGTACATATGTGGTAAAAGCATGTATGTAGTTATTCAGTCGTATGCAAGCGGCTAACTTTTAAACTTGATGCCAGTGTATATCCTCAAGAGAATTGCCGCGGTTGAAAGCAGAATGGATCACGTGGTACCCAGGAACGTCAGGCCGTCCGCTGCGTTAAGCGGGTGCACAGAACGGGCGCCCGCGCGGCGTGCTGTTAGCGGACGGCCTTAGGGTTATATCTAATACAGGTATGAACAATGTTCTTTTCCAAGAACAATATATTGCGTTGTAGTAGTTTTCAAATATTACTTATGTTTTGATTCTGTAGCAGAATGAATCAACAATATTTAAACTTTCAATGCTAAGGAAAATAAAATATGTTGCAATTTTGACAGATAGGGAATTAAAATCTTGCATGTGTTTATCGTCTTATATTGTTGACTATACAATAATATAAAATATTTTTTAATACAAAAGTACTAAATATAAAAAACGCGTAAAATTCAAAACACTATTGGCGTAATGTTTGTCTATTTTAACTGACCCTTTTAAAATGTTTTCAGTTTCAAGTTCGTAGTACATATCCAATCAAAATAATTAATGGACTTAAATTTTGTTAAAAGTTCGTGAACATGTTCATATGGACTGTTGATAATAGCTATGTTTTAATAGATTATATTTTAAGTAATTCAGTGTTAATATGTTCAATAAAAATAAATTTAATTTGGTTGATCGCAGCGGTTATAGGTATTTTCATATACCTGTTATATATACAAAGATAATAAAGATATTATACGTTTCGTCATTTGATAGTCGCTTTTATTAAAGACAACTCATGTGCAAAAATATGTAATAATTCCTTTGTCGCAGGGGAAGTGGTAAACATTCAAACAACGGTCACAAAGTATACCCTAACTCAGGCCAACTATTTGTTGATCGCATAACTTTAGATCTCGTGTGGTATTCGAACTCACAACTCAATGTCAACTCTTAGCATACTAGCTAGCGAAGCGATTAGTTAAACTACTACGCCATCTATGCAACTTTGTGTTTTATTGGTACGATCATCTGTTATCAAAATGCCGTATTTTTAAACGAAAGAATTTTTAGGTTACCTATCATTTCATTATTTATCAGTATCATCACAGAAAGTGCAGCAACATTTTTAATACATATACATACAAACTACTTGACTAAATTTGTACGCGAGTGTACAGCAACGTACAACAGAACTGGCAGCAAAACTACACTAAACTAGAAAAGTTTCAATTGGTGTTATTAGAAATAATGTTCATGGCAAACGTAATACTGTTGAATGCTTTATATTTTTAAACTTCAGTGTTATATAATTTAAATGCTAGAGTCAGGGAAGACATCGTATTTTATCAAATTATATCCCTCGGGAAAAGTACTTTTTCTATATGAAAAATACCCTATGTCCCTTCTTGTACCCCTGACAATGTGTATTTGCATGATGATCGGTCGAGAAGTTAAGGCGTAAAAACCTTACAAACAAACTTAAATTCTAAATATTCTTAGCAAGGATTCGAAAAAAAGTGAACTGTAAAATTCTTTCAAAAATACACAGGTAATCTAAAATACATAAAAATATAGTTTTGAATGTTGTAAAATCGAAAGTTTTAGAACATCCAAAACTAAATAACGTATACAGCTACGTAACTCTCGCCTGTTACCGGCTGGCAACCTCTTATAATCCAGCCACTTAGCAGGCTTTTGGTACCGACCGTTTGAATCCCACTTGACCTTTCCGTTTGTGTTTACACCAGTAACAGCTGATATTGCATTATTTATAGCCTGTTTAACGGGTCTTTTGATGATGTCACCTATCAATTCCTAATAATATATTGGTGTTATTTCTTTACGTTATAAAATAGTGAAACATGACTTACTATTATTATTAAATTTTAGTAGGAAAACGTTGAACGTTATACATCTATTCATACGGGTCAACCTGAGAATAAGCGAAGTTGTTTGCAAAGTTTTCGCTTATCGCTTAACAGTATCATATTTGGACAACGAAGGTTACTTAAAATTATACTTGGTTAACATATTATGTTCTAGCGGCATACCGGCGGCTAGACACAATAGATTTTTATTATTCAAAAATTTACAGGTAACTTTTATAACTAATAATGGTATATCATAAAATTACTTAATTTGGTACCTCAACACAAATTACTAAATTGGTACCTCAACACATTATATGTTGAGGTACCAATATTCGGTAACCAATATAGCGCGCCATCGAGACCAATTTAATAAAAATCTTGACGTCACCCCACTATTTGAATGACAATGAAAAATTTCCTATATAATGTCAATCATACCACCCTAGGTAGGTGATATGGAGTGTAGATGTAATACTGTCAGAGTGAAATATTTCGCATGGAATTTATCAAATATAGCTGTCAGCCGAGGTTCCCCCACGTTTATGATTAGTGCGCCGCTCCCGTGGCTCGTAGCGTGATGTTATATAGCTTATGTTACTTCTCAATAAAGTAGCTTTCTACTGGTAAAAGAAAATTAGGCCAGTGGTTTTGAGCTAAGACAGTATTATAACTGAAAATGTATTTTTCCCTGTACATTCATAAGTGAGTTTATTGGTAAAATTTTACGAGACGTATAGTTACTCGTCTCAAGCCGCACAACTGTTAACTCTGCGCCACAACGCGCTTCGGTTACGTAACATCCTTGATTATTATGTAAATGTATTTGCTGCTAGCTTTTCTTGAACAGCGTACCACTACAAATACTGAATCGAGGTGTTTGTCATAATTAAAAAGATTGTATAAATGACCGGCTGCTGCAGAAAGAAACGAGTAGAGTCGAGATTAAAATAGCGTGGGTCAAAGTAAAAGTCAAAAATCATTAAATAATTTAGATTCCAATCTTAAACTTATGAACATCAAAAGAACATATACTAAATTACGTAAGCTTCTTTTTGGTTACTTGTTAGGTTAAGGTATTATGTCAAGTGATTACTTATAAAGTACCTAATATGTTTGCGAAATGAGATGTTTGTCAAACGATTAGTTTTGTAATATTATTTTTAAAATGATCATTTGTCATTCGTTTTTGTCAAACATTATTGAACCATAGAAAAAGGCATAGGTATTGGCATAAGATTATTCCAGAAAAATGTACTGTTCTCCAGCGAAGCCGCGGTGCCAGTAAATTATATTATGTAAGGATAGTAATATAAATAATATTTAATAGTAAAAGCAAGTAAAAGAGATCAATTCCCAGATAATAAGACATTAATGTCTTGAAATATCTGCGGCCTATCGCGTCCCGATATAGTAAAGACAAGTTTATATAACCCTGGGGACGGTTTACACAATAATGATAAAATATAATATGCGGTACATTCTAGAAGTAGTCCGCAATGTTTTAGATGAAACTGTGTCAAGATACTCGAGAAACACTTTAGCCACATTGTCATACTAGACAAGGGTTAGCACTTAATGTGTAGAATGGCGGATTTAATGCTGATAGGATCTTATCTTTATGTTAATGTTAAACATGCTATAATATTATAGTTTCTGAATATTTTAAACAATTTTTCAATACTTACTGCAATGTTTTGGACGTCTTTCACTTTGATTGCTTCTTTATTTGATTCTTTATTTGACCATGAATATTGACAGGATATATGACAATTATTTTATCAACTAATTACTAATTTCAAAATAATTCTGTTATTTTTATAAAAAGTAGTGGTATTGTTTAAACAGTAGTATAATGAACCTTAATAAGATTATTCCCATATGGCTGGGCAGTTTACAATCACTCAGGCAACAAGCACCTGGACCCAGAACAACTGTTTCTTAACGACAAAAATCGTGGTGCTGTATTATATAGAGATCACAATCACGATTATAAGACCCAGCACATAGGTAACGACGAGGTGACTACTAAAACAACTGCGCCATTAGAACACTCATTTCGTTAAAACACGCAACAAGAAATCTTTAGCGTAAACCTTATAGCTTGCATAATTCATACAAACTAATGCAATTTAATTTGATATAATGCTTAAAAAGCTTGTTGAGCACATTGTGTGATCGGTGGG
This sequence comes from Catocala fraxini, assembly GCA_930367265.1. NCBI lineage: Eukaryota > Metazoa > Arthropoda > Insecta > Lepidoptera > Erebidae > Catocala > Catocala fraxini. Next base: position 15,044,364 of record OV884040.1, on the reverse strand, counting down.
ACAGTCCGTTTTTGGGACGCTGGATACGATTACACACGACGTAGACAGTGTCCAGAAACCGGGCCTGTCTCATAATATTACGTGTGTAATTGATATGTTACTAACACTAGGTTAAGGATTTTGTCTGTTACTAACACTTTATGGACCCTGGTCTGCAATAAATATTTATTATTATTAAACATTACTTTAGGACATAATATAAAGTGATGTTATCTATATATTAATACGTGAAGCAAAATCTTTGTACCCCTTTTTACGAAAATTGCGCGAACGGAGGAGTATGAAATTTGGCACAGTTAAAGTTTATATGGAGAAGGAGTGAAGAATTCTAATATTTTTATAAAATATGCATTAGAAATACATTTAATTAATGAAAAATCACTACACGCACACAACCATGCATTTGACACAGGCAGTCGAATCGCGTTCGTAGTATTTCGGCATTGTTCGGCTGATGTAGAATTCTTCGTAACTAGGGTTAATTAATATGTATGTGTAGTAGGTGACTAAGAAAAATGTGATTATCCTTATATACCCTTGTATAGTTATAGACAATAAAACCTTAATATCGATCAAACTTAAAATTTAAATCAATAATTATGGTTGAATTTCTACAACTTGGCGACCGCTAGTAATCTTAAATTAAAAAGATTTTACCGTTGGTATGTTGTAAACTTCGTTCTGTCGTATTCATGGCGGATAGCACTTATATTGGAACTTTATAATTTGAAACAAAGCAAATTTTCATAAAATTAAATTCAAATGCCAATTAAAGAAATAACGATTCATTTTATCACGAATACTGTACGACCTAATATACCCGTATAACTTCATCATATTCTTGGCACGTTGTATATACGAAGGTATAAATAATTTTGCAATGTCTGCAGTGCAAGATTAAGTTACGGCCTACATTTTGACTTTCATGAAAGTGGAAGCTTGGAAGCGAAACGGAAATCCAATCTGGTTGCAGGCTTAGTTCGTTACGTCGATGAAATAAAAATTTTACTCAATATTGCTGTAGCATTAAAATATGTTTTGATGTAAAAATATAATATTGATGGTCTTCTTTATCTTTAAATTTCGTCTAAAAAGTGAAATACCAAAGAACCAATTGAATATTAATGAAATAATTAGTTAATGAGTTTCATTTTATTATTTTTGCTTCTATACAATTTATTTCAATTGTACATATTTGTTCTAAACCCTGTACGCCAAAGCAATATTCTTTTCTTTAGCTAATTGATATATTTTAGTTTATCATCTCGCCACATTTTTTAATATGCTTCATATAATAAATCTGTATTTTAAAGACGATATACACAGTTTTACGTTTGAAACTTTGCTGTCGCAATTAATTCCCTCGTCCCAATCTAATACGACATTTCAATTTCTTCGAGCCTCTATCGGCCTATTTTCGCTAATGTGAAGAACCGTCAAATTTAAAATGACTTTTGCACAGTGTCAAGACTGCGTTAAAATCTTTTATTTATTCTTGGAAAAATTAAGAGTTATGAGTGCAGTTATGCCAATAAGTAGATAAGAAAATAGCACGATAGCGGTAAAATGAACTTCCAACACTCTTTATACGTTCTTATTGGTATCAGTACCACAGGATTGGATTTATTTTAATGATAACACTGCCCAGAAAGTGTACCAACTCGAAAGTCACGTAGTGTCATATTATGCTTTATGTTTGTTCTAGCTACGGCTTAGGCTTTATGTAAAGTGTTACGTTACTAGTGTAACGCTATTTACGACACCGGGCGTTGCTGAATAATGTCCGACAAAACATAAACTGCATGGATGGCTGATTAAGAATAGTTTTAACTAGCTACCGCCCGATCTATCCCTCGCTTGATATATTATTAAAATACAACTAGCTCAGAAGTAGCGTTATGGCAGGGCGTGATTGGGCGCTCACCCCAAGGCTCAGTCATGAGTGTTATCATTTAAATATTCAGACAATCTTACTGGCTATGATCCGGTACCATTTTAATTAGATGTGTGCGATGCGTATTCTAAAACAAAACCTTTGGGTTCTCTACGTTGTAAAAAAAAATGACCTACGTAAAATGTAATCAAGTATTGAGAACTAGTAAAACGTAGATACCCGCTTGTATTTTCAACGGAATTGCTCCGACCTTTCTTTAATAGGAACCTTTTATCCCTAATCCGTGTAATAAACCGAACTTATTGTTAGAAATAACGTAAACTACATAAATAAGAAAGAGCATTTTTGTACACGTGTTTGCGTAACTCAATTTATATACTGCTGGATATAATGGAACAATATTTATATTCTATCTATAGCATCTCTTGCATCTACCTATCTTCTCTCTTAGCCTTTATTATTCCCAAGTCACTTGGGGTTGGCTTTTCTGGTCTAACCGGATTTGACTGGATATCAGTTTTTACACGGAGCGGCTGCCACCTGACCTCCGCAACCCGAAGGCTAACGATACCCTAAGGCTAGACCAGTGTCAGGATATTAGAGGGTACTGACTTTCCCAATAACGACTGCTATAGATGTTCATGGCAGCCAGGACCGACGGCTTAACGTGCTCTCCGAGGCACGGAGCAGGCGATAATTGTCAATCAATACGCACATAATTTCGAAAAGTCATATAACTTCCGAATGTCGGAGGTGCGCGACGTGGGTTCGAACCCGAGACCCTCTGCATTGCAGTCTGTTGGTCTCCCCACTGAGCTATCGCTGCTTTTGCATCTACCTATAAAAACATATATTTATCTTGGGTCGTTAATCACCAATGTGGGTAGCTGCACTGACGAAATTCGCCGACGAGCTGGCATAGCTAAAAGCGCAATGACCAACCTAAAGAAGATATAGAGGAACCGAGGTATACATCGCAAAACTAAAATTCGTCTGGTACGAGCTCTCGTGTTCTCCATTTTTTTGTATGGTGCTGAAACATGGTGCATCAAAAGTCGCGACGGCAATAAGATCGATGCTTTTGATATGTGGTGTTGTCGGAGTCTACTCCAGATACCATGGACCGCCATGAGGACAAATGAAGCTATTTTACAAGAGCTCAACATCACAAAGCGCCTTAAAACCATCGGCGAAGAGCGGGCCCTCAGTTTCTTGGGTCATATCATGCGGTCACCATTGTCCACTGACCACCATATCAAGCATTGTCTGGAGAAGCTCTTAATATTGGGTCAAGTTAGCGGAAAACGCGGCACTAAAAAGATGGTCGGACGCTATAAAAAAACGCAGTAGGCGACACCTTGCAGCAAGCAGTCCATGCAGCACTCAGCCGCTCTCATTGGAGGGACATCATTTGTGGTCGCGCCCCTAAGAATTGAGGGAACGAGAAAGAAGAATGAAAACATAAAAATCCCAATTCTATGAATCAGACAGAGTAACTTTCTAATGGGAATTCAAAAGCTGATACTCGACATGCTGTGATGGCGGTACAGTACAAGATTGAGTGTGTTTCACCGAGATTTTAGCTGTTGAGTCAGTAAGTAGACAAAAGCGAATCTACGCGTTTATGAAGCGAATCCGCACTCACTAGCGATATGTGATTTTCATACGCAGGCGAAAGTTGCAAATGACGTCTTATGTTTGGACCAATGGTTCGATTATTATTATTAACAAGTGTTTGTACCAGCATTAGGTCTTTTTTATGGTAACGGGGACCGTGGCGATCATTAATCGCTCACAATACCTTGTGTCCGTTGTACCACAGAACATTATGTTGTTGCGATACAGAAACGACCGCTTGCTATATAAGGATATAGCAAGCGTCTTAATAATAACTGTGACATCAAATAAACACGACTAAAGTTCTATTGATATGTAACTTGTTACGCGTTACTACCTAAAGGGAATCGCCGATGCAGCACTCGAATGACGCATATCGATTAGATCGCAATAAACATCGCGCGACGGAAACGGCTAGCTCGCTATGCACTTTTGGACATTTTATGACGCACGAAATATTGTGAAATCTTGTCTTCCTAATTTATGCAATAATTTAATTGTTCACTCTATATTCATACTTCGAATAGGAATTTAGGCTAATTAGAAATAACTATATTGTAAAAGTTTTTTATTTTAAATTAAATTAAAGTTTAAGTTTTAAATTGGTTTTTTTTCGCTCCTCCGATCGCAGCTAACGTAATTGGCGCAGTCGGTAGGATATTCGCGGGCCGGTTCGCGAGCTTAGGGATCTCTAATATCGATATCCGTGTACGCGAGTCGCCCGGGCGGCTATCAAGCCCCGTCGCCGAATATCCGAATCTACGGTCCAGCTGCAGTTCCAGAGGAGGAATCCAGACATTGATTCACGAGAGAACCAGATATGAAGTCTATGTAAGTACACTTGAATTGCTCTAGTGTTGCTTCCCCTTTTTATTCCCTAAGTGCGTAATCCTCTTCCAAGATTTTTCACCGGGAAAAACCCAAGCTCAGTGAGCCTACATCGCGTACGGCTCGCAGGAATACTATAGATTTAAATAGAGATTTAGGTTGTTGTAGCTCAATTAATATTGTTAAGATGGCACATGACCCGGATACCATCTATAAAACCCTCCGAATGGTACCGGAGTTCGATGGCAATCCGAATATTTTAACTAGATTTATAAGTATTTGTGACCAAATTGTCAACCAGTATGTTAGTGCCGCCCCAGGTAACGAATTAACGAATTTATGTTTGATTAATGGCATATTAAATAAGATTAAGGGATCCGCCGCTTGTACAATAAATTCGAACGGCATACCCGACAGTTGGCAAGGTATTAGGACAGCACTTATTAACAACTTTTCTGACCAAAGAGACGAAACAGCCTTGTATAGAGACCTCTCTTTAGCTACGCAGGGAAATAGAACCCCTCAGGAATTTTATGAGCATTGCCAAACTTTATTCAGTACGATAATCACTTACGTAACATTACACGAACCAATTGCAACCACAATCGAAGCGAAACGTACATTATATAAAAAAGTTACTATGCAGGCTTTTGTAAAAGGTTTAAAAGAACCATTAGGGTCCCGTATCAGGTGCATGCGACCCGATACTATAGAAAAGGCTCTCGAATATGTTCAGGAGGAATTAAATGTGATTTATCTGCAGGAACGTAGTGATTTTCAGAAACCCTCTAGTAGCCATAAAACCCCTAGTCAATCCAACCCTCACAGCCATCCCATTATTACACGGCCCCAACATTTTTCGGGACCAATATCAAATTGGCCTGCTCCTGTAGGAATGAGACCTAGCCAACCACCTCCTCAACCCTTCAAGTTCAACCCTAATACAAACCAGCATCCACAATATCGTATGCCTTCGCGAACTCAGCAAGTGTTCCGTGCCTTACCACAATCTTATAACCCCCAAAGTAATGTCTTCCGTATGCCACCTAGAAACATGCCACCTCAAAATCAGGGCCCGAAACCAATGAGCGGTGTTCAACATTTTACATCTAAACCAATGTTATCTGGACACGACTGGCGTAGGTCAGGGAACCCGCCACCCAATAATTATTTTAAAAGTCGCGAAATGAATATGAATGAATGTGCGTCATACGAAGAGTCGTATTACCCAACGGAGTATTGTTACGAGCCCGAGTATTATAGTAATGATAACAATTATTACGATTATGATTCATACACTACATTAGAGTGCGATTATAATAATGAACCGACCTATAATAGCGATATCAATTTAGAGCGCGAATTTGAACCACAGCCTAGCACGAGTCACTCCAGTCAGGATTTTCGGGAGGGGCACTTTGCAAAAAGGCCAAAATAGAGTTAAACCTGCAAACTCAGCGACAATTACCATATATATTAATTTCTAACCCGCCCTTAAAACTTTTGATAGATACTGGCGCGAATCAGTCTTTTATAAGCCCAGAAGCAGTAGAAAAATATTTTGCCGAATTTCCACTTAATTATGACCCTTTCGAGGTAACTAACGTTCACGCGGTTTCTAGAAATAATTACTCTATAACTTTACCGTGCTTTGCAGAGTTTAACGATCCAAATAGTATTAAATTATTTATTTATCGCTTCCATGATTATTTCGACGGGTTAGTAGGTTTAGATTTGCTTACCAAGTTCGAGTCTAAGATAGATTTGAAAGAGCAGAAATTAATTACGCGATCATCGTCTAATCCTATTCATATGTATAATTCTTGCAACGTAAACCTTTATGAAGACATTATACCAGCGCAATCATCCAAATTAGTTAAAATCCCGATTGATGCCCCGGACGGCGCAGCCTATGTTAGCGAACAGACCATATGCAATTGTATTATACGCGAATGCATTACAAATGTGACTAATCGTCGTGGTTATATAGAAATAGAAAATCCGAGTTCTAATGACCTAATTATTTCACTTGACCGGCCTGCGAGCGCTAGTTTATTTCATGCAGAATGCTCACATCTTGAGCAAATCAATAAATCTCGTACTACAGACGTTATAGCACGCTTACGTACGGACCATTTGAACGAAGAAGAGAAAGCCAACCTTGTGGCCCTCTGCTCTAAGTATGCCGATGTATTCCACCTAGAAGGTGAAGGCTTAACGTTTACCAATCAAGTTAAGCACCGAATTAAAACCACAGACGAAGTCCCTATATACACTAAGAGCTATAGATACCCGTTTGTTCATCGCCAGGAAGTTAGGGACCAGATATCAAAAATGTTGAATCAAGTAATAATAAGACCTTCAGATTCTGCTTGGAGCTCTCCCATCTGGATAGTTCCTAAGAAGTTAGATGCTTCTGGCAAGCAAAAATGGCGATTAGTAGTCGATTTTAGAAAACTTAATGAAAAAACCATCAATGATAAGTACCCTATCCCCAATATTAACGATGTCCTTGATAAACTGGGTAGGTGCCAGTACTTCACGACCCTAGATTTGGCCAGTGGATTCTACCAGGTCGAGATGGATCCCCAAGATATACTTAAAACAGCATTCAACGTTGAACATGGCCATTTTGAGTTTCTAAGAATGCCGATGGGACTTAAGAATTCCCCTTCCACATTCCAAAGGGTTATGGACAATGTCCTTAGAGGTCTCCAAAATGACATATGTCTCGTATACCTTGATGACATCATCATTTTCTCTACCTCATTAGCAGAACATATGATTAATCTTGAAAAGGTACTTCAAAGATTGCAAGAATCCAACTTTAAGATCCAAATGGACAAATCTGAGTTTCTTAAGCTTGAAACTGCCTATCTCGGACACATTATAACCAGAGACGGTATAAAACCAAACCCAGATAAGATTATTGCCATAGAAAAATATCCTATTCCAAAAACCCCCAAAGAAATCAAACAATTTTTAGGTCTTGTAGGCTATTATCGTAAATTTATCCCAGACTTTGCCAAAATAACTAAGCCGCTTACTTCTTGCTTAAAAAAAGGTAGAAAGATAGTTCTAGATCCCGAATATGTAAATAGCTTTGAGAAATGCAAAACTCTCCTTACAAATGACCCCATATTGCAATACCCCGATTTCAGTAGAGATTTTATTTTAACAACCGATGCTTCAAACGTAGCCATTGGCGCCATTTTATCACAAGGTGCGGTTGGATCTGATAAACCAGTATGCTACGCATCGCGTACCCTGAACGATAGCGAATTGAATTATAGCACCATAGAGAAGGAGCTTCTTGCCATAGTGTGGTCCACCAAGTACTTTAGGCCTTATTTATTTGGTCGTAAATTCAAGGTCCTAACAGATCATAAGCCTTTGCAGTGGATGATGAATCTCAAGGAACCCAACTCGCGATTAACGAGATGGAGGCTTAAACTCAGCGAATACGATTTCGATGTCATCTATAAGAAAGGCAAACATAACACAAACGCCGATGCCTTGTCCCGGGTGGAGATTCATAATGAAGAAACTAACTCCTTAATAGAGGAGATCTTTTCTATCATGCCAAGTCCTACAGAAAACCCACCTTCCGCAAACTCATCTACCGCAACTGTTCACACTAGTTTAGAACACCCCATACTAGAAGTTCCGATCACTGACGAACCGCTCAACAAATTCCACCGTCAGATATGTTTCACTATTGTTGACGACGTTAAACGTAAACCAATAGTGTCCAAGCCATTCGAAACTCACACACATATAGCCATCCAAATTTCATCATCGAATTTAGAAAACGACGTAGTTAATGCTATTAAAGAATACGTGAACCCAAAGGTTAAAACTGCAATTATAATAAATCCACCTCTTGCCATGTACGCAATAATACCCGTTATTCAGGATAAATTCAAAAGTTCGTCGATGAACCTCGTACTTACCAAAGTTGAGCTTGAAAACGTCAAAGAATATCTCCGTCAACAAGAGATTATTCAACACTATCATGACGGTAAAACGAATCATCGGGGAATTACCGAATGTTATTTAGCCTTGTCTAGGAAATATTACTGGCCAAAAATGAAAGACCACATAACAAAATTTATCAATGAGTGTATTATCTGCGGACAAGCCAAGTATGACAGACGACCGATTAGACAACAGTTTAACATTGTACCTCCCGCAATGAAACCATTCGAGATAGTTCATATGGATCTATTCACTGTCCACAATGAAAAATATGTTACTTTCATAGATGTATTCACCAAGTATGGACAAGCATATCACCTTAGAGATGGCACAGGAATAAGCATACTCCAATCCCTATTGCAATTCTGCACCCACCATGGTGTACCCTTAACATTAATAACTGATAACGGCACGGAATTCACCAACCAGCTCTTCTCTGAATTTACACGTCTCCATAAGATAAATCACCATAGAGTCTTACCACACTCGCCAAATGATAACGGCAATATCGAACGCTTCCATTCAACTCTACTTGAACACATTAGAATTCTCAAACTACAGCACAAAGATGAGCCTATCGTTAACCTCATGCCATATGCTATTATTGGATACAACAGTTCTATACATAGCTTCACAAAATGTAGACCATTCGACTTACTGACAGGACATTTTGACCCTAGAGACGCCTTAGATCTAGACCTTACGCAACAGTTGCTACAACAATACGTCCAGAATCATAAAGCTCAAATGAAACAAGTTTATCAAATCGTGAATGATTCATCTCTTGCTAACCGAACCGCTTTGATAGAAAGTAGGAATAAAATTCGGGAACCTGAACAGGAATATGTTCCCCAGCAGCAAGTATTTATAAAAAATCCTGCTGCGAGTCGTCAAAAAACCGCTCCCCGATATACGCAAGATAGAGTCTTAGCCGACTTGCCTATTCACATATATACGTCTAAAAGGCGTGAGCCAGTAGCTAAAGCAAGATTGAAAAGAGGCCCTAAAAACCCTACCTTGTTACAGGATTCTACTACTATTAATCGTTCGGGAGATGCGGGCAAAGGAGATAAAACTTGAGAGTTTGGCCAATGGACCAGGAATATTACCCTACAAACTTGGACCAACAAGAATGACTACTAACCATCATACTTTCCTACAATATATAAATTTAAAAGACATTGACGATCAAGTTGTAACTCTAGAAAATCAGCTTTCAGATTACAGAAGTCGACTTAGTAACGATAATTATGCACTATTTGAATTTCAAATCGATTATCTTACTACGAAAATTGGCAAGGTATCAGCTCAATTAAAATCGTTAGAACCCGATCGTGTTAAAAGAGGTCTGATAGATGGTTTTGGTTCAATTATTAAATGTATTACAGGAAATTTGGACTATACAGATGCATTGAAATATAATAGTGCTATTAAAATTTTACAAAATAACCAATACAAATTAGTAAATGAAATTAATGATCATATTAGCCTCAACAAGGAATGGATGAATAGACACAATAAAGTATTAGTCCAGTTAGTCGAAAATCAAAGAAAAATTAATAACTCTCTAGATACCTTGTTAGTTATTACAAATAAGACAGAAAGTTTAATAAATTATGCGAAGTTTGGTCAACTCTTATTGATTATAGGTGAAAATGTAGAAGATTTAAGATTAGAATTAACTAGGATAGAGAACATGTTAGCATTTATTCGCGCATCCAGCACGCATCATTCTATGATAGATATAGATACTCTTAAGTCAATGTTAAATAGGTTAGAAGCAATATATAGTAAAGATGAGCTATTAAGGTTAGAATTAAGAGAATATTATAATATAATAAAGCCAGGTTCATATTTTAATGAAAACCAAATAGTTATAATTTTCAGTTTTCCTATACTTTCAAAAAGCATATATAATTTATACAAATTATCTATAGTACCCAACAGGAATCACCAAGCTCTTATCCCCACCTATCCTTTTATAGCAACCAATGACAAGTCATATGTGTACATAGAAGCTGAATGCTCGAAGTTCAACAACTGGTATCTCTGTGAAAAGGAAACAAGTCATCAAATCCGCACTAAGTCCGACTGTATCCAGGAGCTTATCATAAATCAAGCCCTCAAGGACTCCTGCCAATTCACGAAGACGTTCCTGACGAAAGAAGCACTGGAGAAGCTCGACGACCAACACTACGTCCTATCATTTCCGCAACCAACGAAAATCCAATTAGCTTGCGACCGAGAAGAATTCGACTCACTACAAGGAAGCTATCTGGCTACCATCCCTGTCGGCTGTTACCTGCGCACCAAAGAACTTACCATTATCAACGAAAATGATGAAATACAAGGTCAGCCTCTGAAACTGATGAATATACCCTACGATGTTCAGAAACAGGACAATCTATCTACCCACATCCAGCTGAGCTCCATTGACCTGAGAGGGCTACACAGCATCCAGAATCAAATCATAATGAGTAAACCTGTACAACTAAATCAAATTGAATCTGATGTGTTCTACCACACTACCATACCTTTCTATGTGGTACTATGTGGTGTTGGAATACTTGGCATAGCAGTATTGAGTTACCGATATTGGTGGACCCGTAAGACCCACGCACCGTCCAACATCGAGGACCCAGCCTACGCAGAACCGGAGAAGAATGAAAGGAAACAGATGACCAGGGAACAAATCCCAGCAACATTTTCTCTCAATGTTCTAAAATAGTCGCTGATCTGCGGGTGGAGATGTTACGCGTTACTACCTAAAGGGAATCGCCGATGCAGCACTCGAATGACGCATATCGATTAGATCGCAATAAACATCGCGCGACGGAAACGGCTAGCTCGCTATGCACTTTTGGACATTTTATGACGCACGAAATATTGTGAAATCTTGTCTTCCTAATTTATGCAATAATTTAATTGTTCACTCTATATTCATACTTCGAATAGGAATTTAGGCTAATTAGAAATAACTATATTGTAAAAGTTTTTTATTTTAAATTAAATTAAAGTTTAAGTTTTAAATTGGTTTTTTTTCGCTCCTCCGATCGCAGCTAACGTAATTAACTACTTTATACAAATTTTATCGTGGTTTATTTGAAAACATTACATTTGTACAACGTGTAACAGAAAAGTGTAGTCATATTTTAAAACAAAGATGTATACTTATCTAAATAATAACCCATGTTGTCCCTATTCTCGGATCAAAACAAATTATTTAAATTTTATGACAATTTCTAATTTGAAGGTGAATGTTTTAGTTGTTAGTGTTGTTTAAGTATCGTCTTGAATGTGCCTAGTTGATAAATCGATAAATGTACTACTATTTAAATTATTAAACTATTTAGTTACACTTGCCTCGACTTTTCGGTTGCTTTTCAGCAGCTATAATCATGGAGACACTATAACGTTGTAACTTGTTTTAAATTATTAGTTGGTAAATTCAATTCCACCTATAGTAAGAGGCACAGATCCCTGTCTTCATCGAGTATGTCGGAGTATAGCATATTGCTATTTGATTATTGGAAATTAGGTATATGGTAAGCTCGCATAGCTGATCCCCGCACTGAGAAATGGAGAGACGTGTTTGAACTAAGTAAACGTGTAACACAGTTGCTCATGTTTAGGCTGATGTGACATTGGCTATACTAATAGTGTCAAGTGAAGTGATTTAGTACTTAGGTGGCATGTTGATCGGTATGTAATGTTGCTGGGAATTGTAAAGGAAATTGTATATAACACACATACGCCACTTAAACAACTTTAAATCTCGCATTTTGCTGAAAGAGTAGGATCTCGTCAGTGGAAGGACTTCAGCATAATATATCTGGACGCACGATCTCAAATTTTATTATTAAGCCTCATAAAATTTAATAAGTTTTCCTGTTCAAATGTTTCGAAAGGTTTATTGTTGATTGATTAGATTGCTCTGCATGTAGTCTCGGGTTCAATATATTGTATCTATCCTTTTTTTAAGGCAACGCTTTTACTAGTATCTATTAATTCTTGTGTCGCGGAAGACTACAAATATTCAAACACCGGACAAAGACCACCAGACTCAGATCGTTGTTCCGTGTCAAAATCGAATCCACAATAATCGGCACAGTGGAGGCGGCTAAAAATATATTATCCTATAGATGTCTATGTATATACAGATAATAGATATCTACAGGATCGCCTCCTGTTACGTGGAGTAAAACTGTAGCTGGCGAAATATAGTTATAATTTTAAGCCTCACACCTACTTTTTCTCTTGGGGATACAGGCGTGAGATTGTATGTATATGTTTAGCAGTTACGTGTTCACAAGCCATCTAACCGGATTTCAAAACATTTTGCTCACCAAAATGATGCTTCACTAATTCTCATTGGCCGTATTATCCGCGGTGACCCTCCCAGTCGATCGGTTACCAATTTCTGCGCGCAATAAATCAAGTCAAGATCGACTACCATAAATCATTTTATTAGCGATGGCTCCCTATTTCAAGTACTAAAATGGCGCCGATAGAGAAGCTTCGCGATGCTATATTTTCTTTTTATTATAGAGCTGTTTGTGTGGAATATCCACACAGATAATATTATGTAGTCTATTTTTCTTAACTCATTGTAATGTTTGTTGCATAATTTATGTTATCAACTAAAGCGTGTCTAAATGCATAAACTCGCGCCAATTTGCCAGAAAAGAAGTCAGACAGCATCCGAATCGCTATGATTCTTTCTCAAATAAATACAATATCAAATAAAATATTTTAAATTGTAATGCTTACAAAATTCTTATGTTAGTTACATTTGAAATGCATCTAAAATTATCACAGAACCGCTTGCCGAAATAAAATATATTCTAAGTATACATTAAACTAGGTCATATTCTATCTGTGTGTAAAGTGTCAAACTAATCCGTTTAACGATTTACATGTGATTGCATGACAAACATCAAACATACCTACAACATTTTTTTTCAACCGCACCTCTCGTACTATTAATGCTACCTGCATCGCAAGGATCTTTACAAACATTTAAATAACGGACACAAAAGAACTGCGGGTGTTCTTTTACAAATACAACAAATAGTAGTTTCGAGTCTGGGTAGACTCGGAACAACTATTTGTAGATCACACAAATTTTTGTCCCGTGTGGGGATCGAACTTTTTTTCGATCGATCGATAAATTCAATCGGACATTTTTCTATCTCCCACAATTATAAGTACCTAAATATATTAAACCGAGATCATTAATATACATATATCGTTTTACCGTATACATTGAGATCGATCGATCGATGTACTGGAAAGAGATTTCCAATTACTTTACTGTAAAGATACCATGAAACTTTTCATTCATTCAAAGGACCTTTTGCGCTGATTAGTTTTATGAGAAACGTAATAAAATTTCAAATGTTGCATTAAATCATTGACTTGGATTTGGCAAGCCTTTAAAGACATAGAGTTGATCGTATGTATGTATGGGGAACAAAATGTACCTATATATCTTTTTTATTTATCAAAGGCGGCAAGAAGGATATGATGGTAGCAATTACTCATCGGAATAGACATAAAACAAAAAAACAATCATTCGGGCGCGGGACTGTTCAAGTTCAAAATATTCGAATCTCTTTTTTCGTAGCACTTACAAACCGCAAGTATCGAGTGGGTACTAAATTTAAACTTTAAGTAGGTACAAGTTTTCTTAGTCTGCACACAGTCATTATTTTTCTTTATTTAAAGTAAACTGCCACACTAGCCGTTATTTCTGTGTCACAAGGGACTTTACAGACATTCAAACAACGGACACAAAGAACACCCAGACTAAAACGGTAAGACTAAAATTCTCCCACTGTACGTACATGAAACGTACATCAACGTACATAAGTTACAGTGGTGGGATTTCTGACGAGCGTAGCAGTAAAGACCACGAAACATTAAATTTGACACAAGTGATGCCCTAAGGAAAGTTTAACTTTGTTAGAACCCGATACAATTTTATTCATACGTATTTATTGTTGATCGAACAATTTTTTGTCTCGTGTGGGGATTGACTACAACACCCAGCGCAGTGGCATTGGCGAGGCAACTACTTAAACCACTACCCCATTTGTGTAATTATTCTATCATGTACAAAACATGCCACACCAGAACCTAAAACTTTGGACCGAGCAGTAACAAAAGCTTCAATGGAACAGTAAAACTGCAGGATTAATGAACGTGGTTAAATAAAAGTCACCGGTACTTAATTGGATGGGAGGGCGTTAGTGTCGGCTCCTCTCCGGCTCGTTAGCGGTGCGCTTTTATCGCCTCTAACCTGATAATATGCTCGTATTATTCAGACGATTATTGACCGCCGCATTTACATACAATAATTGGATACGTTGATGTGAATGTCACATAAATACATTCTCTAATGTTTCCTGCAAGGGAAATTGACGTTGAGCTAGACTTGACTTTAACTTATTTATTTTAACTGTATTTTTCAATACATACATAGTATACACTTTGTAAGATTATATTATATTATTATATATCCTCGAAGTGATAGTCAGAGATGTATAACACCCACAATTCACCAGCTACGGTTTCAGGTCTCCGTGACAGAGCATCTTGTTTTATGGATCAGACCTTGTCGTCTACGGGGGCACAATTCCAAACACCGCTGAGTATTACGGCTGCTGCAGCAGCTACTAAGAATTTCTTGTCAAGATACCCCAATAACACTTAGCCCGTACCCGGTAATTGAACTCGAGACCACATGCATAGCAGTCGCAGAAATAATTGTCACTGCTCCACTTTCAATGAAATGTTGAAAGCCTGGTCCAGAGACACAAGAATATTTAAGTAATCATACATATCAATATTATTTATTAAATGACTAAATATAAAAACATATTTTCTAGGTATAGATAGTCCTTTCAATTCCAAGTCAAAACTATGTACATATATGAGACATTAATTCATAAAATCTGAAAGTTACGTTTAATATATTTAGCATAGAGATAAATGACGTATCTGAAATATTAGGAGCGCATTAGCTAATTCAATATATTTATCTTACCAATTAGCGTTCATGATCAAAATACTACATTACTATTTTATAACGAACCAAAATGTATTTTAGTCTACACCTACCAGATTAAACTAAAATAGACGGAGTTGCAAACGTAAATTTTACGGACATTATGCCCATTAACACTGGTGTAATAGCCCTAGACCGTCCCCGACAATTAGCACATATAGAAAGTGCTGCGTCAAGTTAACGAGTTTTATCTGTAATAGAACGAGCGAGTTGGACTAAAACCGAGTCTGGCTAATTGTCGTATAGAGTCCATATTATAGGTGATATATTTGATTTTCACGCCGTTATGCTGAAGCGGGTATGAGAGTGTTCTGCGTGTTCTGCGTCTATTGCCGTTTGCCGAGCGCAGCTCGAGACTTTTTGCTGCTAAGCTTTAAGTATTTCGTGTCAACAATATGTCCGAATCGTCGCTCCAATTCCTTTGCCTGAACCTAGCATCTAACCGAAACGTAGCTTCAACGTAGCTTAGTAAACTCACAAATCTGACGTTCGTTAGTGTTACTTTGTAACCTAGAATAATAAATAATTTTTGACTTTGTCTTCGCATTGAACCTCTACGCTATTATAAAATTATAAGTTTGTAATTGTACATTGGTAATATTTTTAATAAACTTATTTTATATCAATTACATTATATCAACGAATTTATTGTTTTCTTTAATTATTTGGTGACGCGCCTAATGAATCCACACGGCCGCGGCGGTGGAGATGTAGGTGAAACAAATCACTGCCTATCCATTCGATGATATTCAGGATGAGTGCATCATATGTTAATAACCAGTTACGTAGTTAGTTAGTTTGTTGTAAAGATTAATTCATGTTGACAAAAATTTTTGTTCATGCTGTGTATTCTTTCTTTAAAGTTTGCAACAAAGAATAAATAAAGTCTGAGAGTAGCTTGTATCTTCCTTTACAGAAAATTTTACAATATAAATCTCAAGAGATGCTAGCCAGTAGTTTATGCTTTCTTTTAAACAATTTATGTCTCTGGAGTGACGTAAATGCGACGTAGAATAAGATTGCGTCACGGCAGCTACAACTCCTTTAAGTGTTGTCTTATAAGATTTTATAATACAATTTATTTACTAAACTAAGCAGAGTATAATAGATAATAACGTAATTATGATAATATCTAGGTTTCTAGTTAGGTGGAAATTTAAACTTGTATGTAGAATGTAGATGTCAGCTTGTATTGTGTTTTATGTAATACGAACAGCCACGACGTAGCTAGTAGAACTCAGAGCCACAAGACCTTTAGAAGTTATGACAAACGAGGTAGTTGATGTAGTTATTGTAATATGGAGGTAATACATCGTTTATAATATAAACTATAGATACTGATGTATTTATATATGACTGCACGGTAGCGTAGTGGCTTAAGTGTTCGCCTCGCCACTGACACTGCAACGAGTGTTTTGTGTTCGAATCTCATACGGGACAAAAAAGTGTGTCGACCACACGGATATTTTGAGTTCTTTGTGTCTGTTGTTTGAATGTCTTGCAGACATTACAACCTGTATCCCTTTTTAAGTATATTGCGCGTACGAAAATGTGTGAGATTTGACATATTTAAAGTTTTTGTAGAATTACCTAAAAATTCGAACACAGGGCGACTACTAGTTCTTACAGATTTATTTAAAAAAATGACTATCCATCCCTTGGAAGTACTTTTTCGGAATGAAAGGTTACATATTTCCTTTTTTGTACCCCCGACATTGTGTATGCGAAATTTTATGATTATCGGTCGAGCAGTTAAGATGTGAAAGCGTAACAAACAATCAAACAAAGTCACATTCGCATTTATAATTTTAGTTAGGATTAGTAATATTTACATGTCATCGTTTTATTTCAAAATACAACGATATTAGCCTATGGGCGCTATATAGTTATAACAACGCATCTGCATTAACTTGCAAGTATTAGCGGCAGCCCTTTTTATGTGTCGTCAGTTGGCAATGTTCCAAATATAGCATTCTTTAAAAAATTGAAGCAGAAATAGTATGATAGGATTTGCTTTTGTGAACTAGTTCAGTTTGACCGCAGTTGACGCATGCTATTCGGATGGAAAATCTACAATGGTCGTGGCTGAATAATATTATACACATGGTTGAGCACGTCCCTGCTCCGCCCAGACATGTGGGTTCGATAAATGTCAAAAACTCACGACCATCGAGAGCGACTGCTTCTCGTGCTTATTAAATATTTAAAAATAAAAGAAAATTTACCCAGTCGTTAAAAAGATATGCCTTTACCAACGAACTTGCTTGGAATAACTAAAAAGTAATGCTGACTTTGTCCTGCTCGAGGAAACCGAGTGAAATTCATTCAAACAAACACAAAAAGAATTTTAAAATCGGTCCTTTTGTTTGGGAGAAGCTTATTGACATACACACTTACAGAAGAACTATGAATATAAACATAGGAAAATCTAGTCCTGTCGATTACTTGGCACAAAAACTCATAAGCTAAACAGATATCAGATTTACCGATATTACAAGACGCGTACATCTGAGACATATTCAAAAATATATATATGGTTGTGTTTTAATAATAGAAATCGCAATCAAATTTGTAAACTAGTTTCATTTCAAATTGTTGTACACAACAATTATACGTAATATTTTCTATAAAT
Source organism: Catocala fraxini (assembly GCA_930367265.1). Classification (NCBI taxonomy): domain Eukaryota; kingdom Metazoa; phylum Arthropoda; class Insecta; order Lepidoptera; family Erebidae; genus Catocala; species Catocala fraxini. The sequence goes on along the minus strand of OV884040.1, from coordinate 15,026,346 downwards.
AACGTTAACTAATCTACTTTATTCACTTAATATGCAGTTTATATTTCATAAACGCAGTCGTTAATTATCCCTGATTATTATAGTTCATAGATAGTACTCAAATGGACCATCACTTACATTTAATTAGAACAGTATTTTAAAGTCAATTATAGAGAGAAAATATAGGTATTTTACAAATAAAAATAGGGTAAAAAAACTATCATAAAAATAAATACACATTTTTCAGTCATGTATACCACTTCTACATCGCAAACGAAGATAAGACGCGTTCAAGCAGACGTCGAAACAGATAGGCAGAGATGCGGACAGTGAGTGAATAATGCATACTGCACTGTGTTCTCCAACTGCGGATCAACTTGAGAATATCGCTGCACAAATAGACTATATTGACTGTGTCTGAGGTTTATGTAGATGTTCTAAGATGTAGCCTGAATTGAGTCTACATGGGTTTAGTAAAACGTAATGTCAGACTCGAATGTTAAAGCATTCGAATCGTGCCTTTGGCTTTATGCAGTCCACAATGGATTAGATTCTTCATCGTGATTTATCTCTGTGTGTAGAACCCATGTTATAGGTGCCTTCTAAAATCATGCCATCTACCGGGCATAACTCCAGCCTGCATTTTGGAATTCCGTACAAACTAACAACGCTGAACGTGGGCATTACTGTCAAGAAGTTCTCATATTTCCAAAAAACGAGTAACATTTAACGATTTATTAACGCTACGCCACGCCTGCGAAGTTGTTAAAGTTCAAAAATACCGTATGAGTACAAAATATGAATCAAAAGCCGCATTTTATTCTATTAAATCAAAAACAACAATTGTACGCCCAAACATGTTACATTTTTAAAATACCGTATTCAAATGGTGCCAACCGGACTTTGTTACAAAAGAATACAGCTTATGTCTGTCTATCTACCCTTTTCATACACCGCCTATAAACGCTAATAACACATAAACCTAGAATAAATATAAAACTAGAAAAAAAACACATGAATAGGTACTTTGAATAGAAAATCATAGCTTAACTTCACATTTTTCTTATTTCGTCTGAAGCCAACTCTTTGTATAAACTTTTCTGTACTTACGAAGTGTAAAAACTGCTACTTACTCTATTTTATAAATTAGTAGTATTAAAGTAATATTTATTAAATTTAATATCTATAATTTTAATAAAGGCAGTAATAAATACCAAATTATTGTTATCAGTTAGAATTACAATGGTTCAGAATGTATTTGTAGTGTAATATTTACATATACGAAAGCATAACGTAACGTAGTTTGAAAATTAGAATATTTATTATGGAAGCGTTTAGCCATGCGGAAGATTATTTCATACGCCACTGGTAGATATAAATATAATTATAAACAGACAAATATGAATACACAGACAGTAGATATAAATATAATGATGAACAAATTTTATTCTTTTAATAATTAATTAATGTTACAGAAATCTATAATCTCTGGGTGTATTATTACACAATATCTACTTAACTAAAGCCATGTCAATGACTTAAAATTTGTTTAAAGTAACATGGATAGCACTCGCTGAAATTCAGATATATATTTTTAGCTTATTGAAATTAATGATTTAATTTTATATTAAAATTGCGCATTTGAAAATTAATTAGTTATGAATTTAAAAACATAGCCTATGATTCGATTAAATATAACAGAAGTTCGTATAAAATAATATAATGTAGATACTATAATATGTCTTGACTTTAACATATTGTATTTTAGAATATTTTATAATTGTCGGTCACTCTATTGACATATCTGGCAGTTGTTACAAAATAACGTTTGTTAGTCAGTTGAGTGCTTGTTATTTTATTTGACTTTCCATTTTTGGTAAGTAAGAACAGTCAGTAGCTGTTGATCTACGAATCAAGTTGGTTTATAGTATTAAATAGTGATTATGCCATAGAATAAAAGTTATCGTGAAACATAACGGTTTGTGTAGGTACTTCAAAACCCAGAAGATTTTACAATATAAATCTCTCATGCAAATGCCGTTTTATTACAATATTTAGTTATACCCGGTTAGCAGCTTGAGATGAGTATACCGTCATATTCTCTGGTTATTAGCCGGTAATTATGCAAAACGACCGACGTCCGGTGCGGATTAACATAAACATACACGCGGTTGCCGGCTGTTCACACAATATTTAGTCGACCATGTGGAACCATCAGAAATGAGATAATAGCAAAAATCAGAGCCGTAATTTAATACTCATTTTATTTGCTTTGCTAAATAGATTAATCTTCATTTTATAAAAATATGTGCTCTTACATGATTAGGTTCTATTAACAGCGCGGCCCTACCATGTTATTTTGACATTGTATGTAACTGTAATCCCCTAACGTACTAGAATACAATAAATTTCTCAAAGATATGTGATATATATATATATATATATATATATATATATATATATATATATATATACATATATATATAATATTCTTTTACATACACGCAACACCATCTAGCCCAAACTAAGCAGAGCTTGTACTATGGATACTAGACAATGGATAAACATACATATATACCTTTATTTTGTAAATACATATTATACATAGAAACATCCAGACCAAGACAAACATCCATGTTCATGCACACAAATGTTTGACTTGTGCGGGAATCGAACCCGCGACCTCAGGCGTGGCAGTCGGTTACACTGACCACTACGCCATGGAGGCCGTAATGACTTAATAATCATAATAATATAAGGATATTGCAGTTCCGCTATAGAAACTTAGCGTGCCGTAATAATATGAAGATGCGAGAGCTATATACACCAAGTAATTTACCTAGCAAAGTTTCGCATAAGGAGGTTAGATGTTAGCTATGACTTGTTCTGAGAAATGAAGTACCACCTACCGAGCTCCGTGTCGAGACCAGATGTTTTTGGTGTACTCTACGTTGAGTACTTAGTTTTACACTACGCTACAAAAGTATCAAAGTAAAATATAAAGTATAAGGTCAAACACTGTAAGCGATATGTTATGATACAAATATAAGCGCTCGTTACTTGAATAAATATCGGCGATTTATCGATATTCAACGAGGCTGTATAAAATAAAATCCAGGCCTAATGAAAACCTTTGTTAGCGTCGGACAAATTGATAAATAATTCAATAGATCTTATTTTTTTTCTGATGTAATAGTCACAAAAGCATTCCATTTCGATTCAACGTTCAATTATTCGGAATAATTTAATTTTCTGAAATCAATGGTTGTTCCAAATGTTTATTGTAAATCTGACAGATCGAGATGATTTATTGTTAAGCCATTATCGAGGGTGATGCAATATAAAAGTATTTAGTTTTCCAAGATACAAATTCATTGAAAATAATAGAACGCAAATATAGGTCGTGTATTAGATAAGTACTAACCATGGCAATCGATAGAATTGTCGAAATTGTAAAACGCACCGTAAATCTTAGTTTTAATTTTAATTGTACTAAAAGATGGAACAATTCCGATAATTCGATTATAACCATATCAAATTCGTATTATCGTTTTTGGTGTTGCTTACCAGTTGCTGTGTAGGCTGACATGCTACTCTTTATTATTCACATTGTAATGAACATAAATGTTCTAAACATAAATGTGGGGGTCAGTCAGTGCAGACAGGCGACACTTCGACTCAGTGGAATCTTTTGTGTCGAACATAAATGTAAATAGAGCCCAGTACATTATAACACATTAACTAACGATTCTACGATATCCGATTCATCTATACAAATAAATAAAATAGAAGTGTCTGTTTGTTATGTCAAAATAACAGCTTTTTACTTAATGCATATGAAAGTATATAAGGTACTTATATCAAAAATCCATTTTTAAAATGTTTGTCTCTCTGTCTGTCGGTCTGTCTGTGTGTCTGTTTATTCCGGCAAATCTCTGAAACGGCTGAACCGATTTTGACGAGACTTTCCCTGGTAGATAGCTGATATTATAAGGAGCAACGAAAGCAACTTTTATTTTAGAAAAAGAAATGGCATCTGCGGCAATAAATTAAAACCAATGAAATAGTGAACGATATCCGATTCATCTATACAAATAAATAAGGTATATCTAATAAGGTTTTTCATAATTTTAATAACGTTCATAAATTGAAAATAAGTGTCAAGCAAAAACCATTTTCATAATAGGTTAGTTGCCTAAGTTTAATTTTCTACAGTATTTTACAGAGCAAATAGCAATCAAGATAAACCTATTTGCGCAAATAATATCAAAATCGATTGCAAAATAAGAGAATTATTAATATATTAGTGTAGGTAAAATTCTATACAACAACAACACATACAACACCATATAGCCCAAACTAAGCAGAGCTTGTAATTAGGGTTGTAATGGGGTGTCTCGCTGTGTCCTTCACTCAAGTGCGGTTAACTAGCGGTTACGTCACAGTTTGTGTCGTACTATCAGGTTTGAAACGCTTGCATAAGATGCAAGCGTTTCAAACCTGGTATATATCTTACTTTTGAGTAGATTTCTAGATTTTTTTTTTTATAGGGGTTGAGTAAAGAAACTTCAATAAAAAAAATAATTTACACTATTAATAATATATTTTATACAGCGATTTACATACGATTGTGTCATGTATATCTCAATGGTTAATGTGATTCAAAATTAAAATGTCGTTTTCGTACATAATGTTTAATTTGCTAATATAAGACGTTCTCATTAGTGCGGATAAGCCACACACAGCTTACAAACACTACACTATAATATTGATACCCTTTGATCAGGTCTTGCATGTAACAGCTAATTACAACTGCTTAAGCAGCAAGCTGATTATGTGCGTCCGATAATGACACGGAACAGTAAGCCACAAGAGACGTAACAACAGCAGTACATATTATATCTCCCGAAACCACGAAAGCTTAAGTATATTGATTTTGCATTTATAATATTAATATAGACTATGATAATTTAGCAATAATAAGACACTCAAATGATTTCATTGTACGAAAGGGGGTTACGCCGTGACGTCGACAAGTCACTTGAGCGGAGCACACAGATTGCTGAGCGGTTTGGTTATCGTCAATACAAAGGCAATAAGTCAAATTCTCGAATATTGGGAGCAAAAAGCGTTGGTCTTGTACTAGAAGCTCTCGTACTCGTAGGTAGAAGTAATTTAGTGCTTGTGTGGAATATAAAAACAATTAAATAGTAGTAAAGTTTAACAGTAGTAGTTTAATAGTCTCAAAATTATATAATAATAGCGTATTAGAATAAAGAAAGCAATAAAATCCGTATGAAGTAGTATTCCAAGAGTATAGAACTTTGATTTTAATTTCAAATATACTTATGTGGTCTATATTGCGATACCCCTGAATAGTAAAGTCGAAATAAGGCTTATAGTTCATTCAATGACTGTGTGTCATTGAATGAACTATAAGCCTTATTTTGACGCCAATAAACGCATGTTTGATAAAGGCCTGAACTTTTTTCATTATTCCAACAGTACCTACTACAAAAACAAATGCATCTTATTAAAACTTTATCTCATATAGTTTGTATGCAATTACTTTTTGTACCTAATATTTATACTGTGTTTATTCATGAGCAAAAAGTTAATGTTTGTATCAATTTGCAACTAATTATAAAATGCTATCCAAAACCCCATGAACGACTAGTGTATATAAATTAAGAAATTATTTCATGTCGTTTCAAGATACTTACCTACTTGTAAATTGGCATTTGTTGCATATTATAAACCGGATTTGTTATGGTTAAATTCGCCTAATAAATTTTAATAAAAGTGGATCATCCAAGCTACTGGAAAGAGGCAAAATAGCGGGCACTGACAATGAGGAAGGCTCCAATGGAAATGCTGATATGGACACAGCTATAGGATTTGATCCATATTGCAATAATAGGGAGAAGGCAGGATTGTGTTGCGACAACAAAAAAAGTTCATAATGATAATAATTAAGTAACAGTTAATTATACTATTTCGATACTTCTGAAGGTATTTATTTAATAACTTTTTTGTAAGATCTTCATTTAAAAACATCTTTATACATTATTAGCATTTCCAAAATAAATTTGAAAAAGGTTGTCGAAAAGTATTTATATTTCGATTTATAAAATATTCAGCATGTTAAGGAAGGATGTCCGGCTGACTTTTTTTCTTAAGCTACAGGAACACTCTTAATTAGCTCAACGATACTTGTCGGCCCATGCTCGCTTAGCATACGCATACAAGTTTCACAAAGATAGCGACCGGCATGTGTAATTGCCTGACAACTTGGCACACTCTCTCATAGCCGAGCAGCAAAACCATCCTAACAACACATTCGATTCTGCTCGATAACCCATTAAAGTTTCTCGCGTCGCCGGTAGAACAAGTGAATTAGCTTTGGTCATCAATATAGTAAAATACATTTCTACACTGTCGAAACCAATTTACAATCTCTTAGAGAATACTTCAACTCGTTTAATTAAATATTGTGTTATTCCAGCCGACAGCTAGTACAAATGACTACATAAATAGGGCCATGTCTGATAAATTACCGATTCCATTTCCAGAGATTATCTTTTACATATTGGAGGATAAAATAAATGTGTTGACAATTCAATGTTACGAAACCTTCACCTCTTAAGACATCGTAGTGATAATTCGAGCCGCTTTTGTCGGGCAAACTAAATAGCTATCATCCATCATCTTGAAGCGAACATTTACTTAGATAGTTATGATTGATGGATATGAGACGAATTTCAAATGTTTATTAAAAGTACATATACTTAGTTTGGCCATAAATACGGCTACAAACACAAAGTAAAAATTGCATTTGGCACTGTGGAGCCAATGCAATTTTTTACTTTGTGTAATGCTATCACAGCAATTCGGTTCTCTTTACCACCCCATTACATTTATATCACAAAAGTTTTTAACACCGATTGGCGCGAAAATGAGAGAACATAAGGAATATTTATATAAGAATGACAGATTCTAAATTCAAATGTAATGTTATGTTTATTTTTAATCGTAATAGTATTTATGGCCTGACTAAGTTTAGGTGAACTGACAACCGGCTTCAGAAATAATTAGTATATTTTATATACGTTATAAGGATCGGGTAAATGACTATTATTATTTAAACCGACTGCCATTACCATCTTGATATATTAAAGTGAACTAATCTTCATAGATACTATCATTAGTAGCACGCTTGAACTTGTTACGATAGTAAGCGGACGGAGATAAACATGTTTGCGTACGCGATAATACACGATTACTGTAAACATGTAAGCTTAGCTAGTAATACGTAGATATGTTAGCTCTCTGGGCCTGAGGGTCTCTGTAAGCAAAACGGAGGCCCTCCTATTTCACGGCCCGCGTCGTGGTGCCCCCCGAGGGGCGAAAGTAAAGATTTTTGGTGGGGACGTGCCAGTGCGGGCCCAAATGAAATACTTGGGCCTGCACCTAGATGGTAAATGGTGCTTTGGGCCTCATTTCGCCCAACTCGCCCCGAAGCTTGTAAATGTAGCTGCAGCGCTGGGTAGACTTCTGCCCAACACTGGAGGACCAGGGTCGTCTTGCCGGAGGCTGTACAGCGGGATCGTGAGGTCTATGGCGCTGTACGGCGCCCCAATCTGGGCTGACGCCCTCACCGCGCGTAATAAGGCCCTGCTGAGGAGAGCACAGCGGGTCATCGCGGTGAGAGCCATCAGGGGGTATCGTACAGTGTCGTGGACGGCTGCTACGGTTCTAGCGAGCGACCCGCCTTGGGAACTGGAGGCGGAAGTTCTTGCAGAAGTCTACCGTCACCGCTCGGTGGCGCGGTCTCGGGGCGAGGAACCGGTCGTGGGAGAGATGCGGGCTGAGGCTCAAAGTGCCCTCATCCGGCGGTGGAGGAGTGAACTGAGGACCCCCACCGCCGGAGTTGAAATAGTGGAGGCTATCCGGCCGCAACTGGAGGAGTGGCTGAATCGTCGGCACGGAGTGCTGTCGTTTAGACTGACGCAGGTGCTTACCGGACATGGCTGCTTCGGTAAGTACCTGCACCAGATCGCCAGGAGGGAGACCTCACCCTCCTGTAAGTCGTGCGGCGCGCCCGTTGATACGGCGCGCCATACAGTGGAGAGTTGCGCTGCCTGGCAGACACAACGGAGCGACCTAACCGCCGTCATCGGCGGGGACCTGTCGCTGGGACGAACAGTGAGCACCATGCTGGCCAGCGACAGGTGCTGGCAAGCTGTTGCCGAATTCAGCGAGGCAGTAATGCTCCTGAAGGAGGCTGCGGAGCGGGAACGGGAGGCCGACGCCAGTGCGGACCCGCTCCGCCGAGCAAGGCCGGGGAGGAGGCGACGCCGTTACGCTCATCTCCTCCCCGCGCCTTAGATGGTTGTGTTCAAGGTCGTAGCCCTGCCAGGCTAACGTCTGAGTGCCGGAGAGAGTTCGGAACGGAGATCCTCCGGCGCTCCATGATAGATGGGAAGAGCGCCGCAGTTAGGTTTAGTCGGTATTCCGTGGCATCCGGCGAGTCCGACACTACCCACTGTTGCCGGCGCGGTTTTCCAGCCGTGTCGACAGGAGTGGGTGTGCGCAAAGGCATTCCCCTGCGAAAAAAAAAAAAAAAAAAAAAAAAAAAAGATATGTTAGCTCTGGGATATGGTTACTAAAAAGATGTATACAGCACACAACTAACACTCTGTCATTTGCGTAAACAATCAAAATAATTAGTTAGTTTATTAGTATTAGTTTAACTTGTATACTGTCCAATAAAAGAGATATCATATTGAAGAGTTATGTGTAAGCGATAAAGTAAATCATTGCTGAATTTGCTTCTAAGGAATTATAGATATTTTACATTACTTGCAGTTTGAATAAATTATAAATCGTTTCGCAATTTTCTTTATGAATTGTCATCATTTAATTACCACTTGAAGCATTCATTAGTCATTTCAGTACTTGAGCTTACTCAGTACCCCTAGAATAACAAGCGATATTTAATTTTTCTTAAGAAATTAACTTGCGCAAGATGCTGAATGTACAAATGAAGTTTTTGATTTATTCATGAAAGCTGCTATTTTGCTGCCTAGAAAAATCTACACGTATTTTTTTACGGTATTCGTTTAGAGTGCTCTGGAAAATTTCTACTTGACGGTGCGATTTGAGGCTTGCTTTATAATTATCTGATCAATGAGGAAGATGACGTCATTTTACATAACAGAGTGAAAAACAAGGTTAGCCCGATGGCTAACCTTAGACTTACTACTAAACAGGCCGTAACTGCCTGGTGGTAAGTCTAATAATGGTTGTCGGACAAAAGATGACTTAGTTTAAAAATAAAAGAAAAGAATTTGGAAGGTAAAATCTTATGAGCATCTGCCACTCGTACTTACCGAGAAAAATGAGATAATTGTGAGAAAATCAATACTGGGACTGTTTACTTAGTTTTAAAGGCAAGTATCAAGTGCCGTTTAAAGTTTAAGAATGATTAGATTTTAGTATAAGCTTGCGTCGTCGTCTTAAAAGTAATATGTGCAAATTACGGTCGCCTTACATAAAAAATTATGTCTGTTTTTTTTAGTAACCTAGTATCGTAATTATACTATTTCATATTATACACAGATTTATTAATCATTAAATCTCACACTAGATAACGCCTAATACGACGCTTGAACCTTAATCCAAGTCAAACTAGACAAGATTATAAGCAAAGGAGTTTTAATATGAATAATGTACATATTCACGTTTTTACACAGCTACAGAATTTAGCTTACGTGTTTTTAAGTTAGTTTTTGTAAGTTAAATATCTCATATACTGTGGCTCTTTAAAGTCTCGAGATGGGCGTGCAAAGGCTGATGAGTGTCGCTCGAGGCGTCACCGTCGCACATCAGTTCAAAGCGACTGCACTCCCTCAAGTAATAGCTTTTATAAATGAAATGGTTTTATACATACGTTTTTAAATATCTGTGTCCAGCTTTTTTGTAGTATGTTCAATGTATGTACTTAGTTTGTACACTTTGAACAATTTTATAACGATTTTTTATAAAATGTTAACAGTAAGCCATATAGCTGATTATGTTCACTTATCAAAATAATGTCATGAAGCTAACTCAATATTTTATATATTGAGTTAGACAATTTACTTAATTATATGTTGACGAGTCTGAGCAGAGAGTGGGTGTGTTTGCCTGTATGTGTGTGTATTATAAAACCACGACAAGCACAGTCGGTTAGATACTTTTACAGAATATTCTTCACATACTTTAGAAGTGACTTGATAATTCCATTAATTGTTAGTAGCTGTTCGCCTGGTCACAGCGCAGTAAAGTTGAGTGCTTACTGCTGAGATGCTGTCCGTTTGAAATTCGGATAACACTGAATATTGCAACAATACTTTGCTTTATAAAACAAGGTTATGTTTTAGTAAAAAGTACTACAGTACTACTACAGCTATAAAACTGTAAAGTGTTTTGCTAATAGATTTATCTTTAGATGTTATTTACCGAAGAATAGCGATTTTTTATGTGAATGCATGCAATATACTCCTCCTTAGTTGTTCACTCTTGACAGAGTGGTCGTGGTTGATAACGCTACATTTTTATTGGCTAAAACAGCCCCTGCGGTGCGCCTCCACTTGTTGCGCTCTGTAGCGTCTCTGGAACTTTGGACCATGGAGGTTTGTGTCGCAGCTTTGATATGATCTGTCCAACGCGTACATAGGTGATCGACCGCGTGACCTTTTGCTCTCTACCTGTCCTTGGACAACGAGTCGTTCCATGGAGTGTTTCTTTTCGAACAACGTGTCCAAAATACCATTTCATTTCCATGCAATTTATCTTTATTTAATACTAGTTTTCGCCCGTGGCTTCGCTCGCGTAAATGTAGGTTGGGTTAGGTTTGCAACAGTTCTTTTTTCTGGATAAAAGGTACTCTATGTCCTATTCTGTACCCCTTAAAACGTGTATGCAAAATTTCATGTTGATCGGTTGAGTAGTTAAGTCGTGAAAGTGTAACAAACAAACAAACAAACAAACTCACTTTTGCATTTATAATATTAGTTAGGATAGGATTTCGATCTAGGGTTTGTTTTCCGGAGCGCAGGTAATGCTTTTTCATTGTGTCTGGTTTTAAGGTAGATGTTGAGTTAAGTAAGTTTATAATAGTCCTTGATTCTGAAGCATTTTTAATTACATTTACGATAGTGCTTGGCTTACATCAGTATTAAATTAAAATAAAAGATTTTTCTTTTTATTACTTAAAACTGCTGCTATGTACGATTGGGAAATATACATGGGTTGTTCAATAAGTTTTGCGGTTCGATAAGAGAGGGCGTTGCTACTAGCCTACATTTTTTTTTATTATGTTGGTGCACTCTTCGTATGAACGTATGTAAAGTTTCATTTCAATCTGTCAAATCATTCTTTGCTTAGAAGCCATTTAGTATCGACGTGAAACAGTATTTTTTTACAATGGAATGAATCAAATATCGAGCAGTGATTGAATTTTGATTTTGGAAGGTTTAAAAGCAAAAGAAATTTATGAACGAATGTTGTAAGTGTATAATTACTCTTCGCCTTCAAATAGTACAGTAGAAAGATGGGTTGCTGAATTTAAACGTGGTCGTACAAGCCTTGAAGACGATCCACGTCAAGGACGTCCAAAAACTGCAACAATACCAGAAATCGTAGAAAAATACAGGATATCGTATTGGAAAATCGTCGAGTGACTAAAAGAGATTTAGTAGAAGCCCTAGGCATTTCATTGGGCTGCGTAAACAATATTTTGACTGAAGTATTGGGTTTCAGAAAGCTGTGTACACAATGGGTGCCGCATTTGCTAACAATTGAACAAAAACACATTCGAATGCGAATTTCTCAGCAACATTTAGAGCGTTTTCGAAAGGATAAAGTGGATTTTGTGCATCGATTCAACACTGTGGATGAGACTTCGGTCTATCACCATGATCTTGAATCAAGACAAGAGGCTAAAGAGTGGTGTGAACATGGTTCTTCGCCTCCGAAACGAGTTCGTGTCCAGAAATCGGCCAAGAAGGTATTATCATCAGTTTTTTTGGGATACGAAAGCAATTTTGTTTGTGAATTACTTGCAAACTGGTAAAACAATAAATTCTGAATGTAATTGTTACCTTTAAGACCAGCTGAAGAAAAAAATTCGTGACAAAAGACCCAGTCTGCAGAAGAAAAAAATATTTTTCCCCAGGACAATGCACCGTGTCACAAAAGCATTTTGACAATGGCTAAAATCCATGAATTAAAGTTCGAATTGTTGGAGTATCCACCGTATTCACCTGATTTGGCCCCTAGTGACTTCCATCTGTTTCCAGACCTAAAAAAATTCATGCGTGGAAAACGTTTTTCATCAAATGATGAGGTCATAACAGCTGTCGAAGCGTATTTTGCAGCCTTTCCAGATTTTCACTTCAGGGATGGAATTCATAAATTGGAATCTCGTTGGAACAAGTGTATTAATGTTCAGTGAGACTATACTGAATAATAAAGTGTATTTCAAACCATAAAATTGTGTTTTCTTATCGAACCGCAAAACATATTTGAACGACCCATGTTGAGACAAAAAAAATATCTTTGACACCTGATTGTACACATGTTGAGTCAAATAAATTTATCTTTATCTTTATCCATTTATTAGGTTGTAAGTTAAAAAGAATAGTGTGTTATGTAATAAAATAACACACTATTAAAACTAAAAACTCGAATCAGCACACCACCACTCTGCATATAAATGAAGCCATTTTGCCATTTAAAATACATGTGACCTTGTGACTTCTATATCTCAGGGATATTTTGACCCACAGGGCTCATATTCAAACTTGACTGAGGTATGACTCCAAGGTGTCTGCACACCAAGTTACAAGTCAATCGGCTAGTGGTTCCGGAGCTATGCCTGTCACAAACAAACTGTCACTAACAGACAGACACACAGACCCACAAAGTGTTTTAATTAACCTCTTCGAAGGAGACTCAGAGGTTAACAAAGTGATAAAATCCGTTTAGAGTATTTTAATTTTAATGTTGTCGACATAGGTTTATCCATTTGCGGCAGTATTACCTATTTAATAAATTAAAATAATTATAGCATGTTTTTTTAACACAAACTTCTGTTTATTTACATTTATTAATTATTTTCATTTATTTAATTCATCTGATCAAGTTTGTATATGTTTATCACACGGTTTTAAAGCGCCTTTATTTTCCTATCCGTAAAATAGCGAAACAACTAAAATGCGTCCAACTTGGCTTAACTTGATCAAAAGGGTTTTAATGTGCCGCGGTTAGATTATTAACAACAACTTCAACATTAAGGCTAAGGTTGTTTTACCCAGTTAAAACATTTAACAACTTTGTATATCCACCACAAATATTTTAATCACCGGTTTGTGCTGGGCTGTGATGTGCCCTTTTACTTTCGAAAGTTAATCAAATATATTGTCGCAGTGTTGCCAATCTATATATACAAACATACATAGATTCACGCCTGTTTCCCAGAGGGGTAGGCAGAGACTACGGATTTCCATTTGCTACGATCCTGACACACTTCCCTGGCTTCATTCACTTTCATCACATTCCTCATACCTCACCTCTTTCGTCCGAATCTCCGCTGGAAACAGACGTGTTACTAATATTATATTAAAATTAATTGCATATTTAATATCAAATCATTCTAAAATAAACTTATAGTGAACATCATAAAATCGCAATTTACAAGTTTAAATAGTAAAGTGAAAGGCACGTGAGCACGTCCTTGTAACGCGGAGTGCCTGTGTGAGGAGAGCAGACGCCATAATTTCCCTCTCTGTCACTCGCCGCATGACGCGACCGCAACGTGTGGACCAAGCGCTTGCTACACGACCTACTAGCTACGACTTTTACGAAACTGCCTTACCGTAGCGGTTCGTAATCCGTATGCCCTGCGCCCGCTGCTTTAATCTACCTCTGCTACGCACTGGCAAATAAATACTACACTGCTAAACGGAATACTATCGTAAGTCTCAAATTATAATATTAATATTATTACAGTGAACGTGATGCGCTCTCCGCCACAAGGAGGCTTGTCCATCTCAGACCCCAACATAAATAGCTCTGTGTCAGGCAGTTCAATGTCAACGCCGGCGCCAAACGTAACAATGAGAAATAACTCCAAACGCGTTCGCCTGGACGATACTGAGTGCACGAGCTTTGACCTATTTAAAGATGATATAAATGAAATGTTGTGTAACTGGATGAAACAGCAAGACGAAAAACTAGAGAAGCTTGTGAGGGGTATAGCAAGATTAGAGAGTCTTGAAAAAGGATTATCCGAAATTAATACTGGCATAAGAACATCCAACGAAGAAATTGAAAAATCTTTGACGGAACTCTCTGCTCAAATAAAAGATCTGGATAAAAAGATCGACACCTTAGAGACTGAACGTAACAATACACGATCCAAAATCGCAGAGCTAGAAGAGAGGAATGAAAGTGTTGAACGAGTCATTAGAAAGACCTGCATAGAGATTAGAGGGGTACCCAAGAAAAAGAAAGAAAAAAAGGAAGACTTGCTCACCATGGTTAATAGCTTGCTCATTAGTACTGGGATTGATTACTCGCCGAATGAAATCAGGGATATTTACAGATTACCATCTAAGGATAATGCTCTGACAGCAACTATTGTCACCGAGTTCACCAATACCTTTATAAAGGATAAATTTTTGAAAAGTGCTAAGACATATAACACCCTCCAACCTGGCAGACATATTAATACAAAACTCCTCGGTTTGGATGGCCCTGAAACAGCCCTATTTGTTTCGGATCACCTTACTCCAAAGGCAAAAAGACTACACTTTCTTGCCCGTGACTTTGCCAAAACTGAAAACTTTCAATATTGCTGGATTGCCAACGGACGCGTTTTCCTGCGCAAAAAAGAAGGGGACAAGTATGCAGTGGTCAGAAATGAAAACACTTTTCAACAACTACGGGAATCGTATAAATCTAACAATTAACAACAAGTATAGTATATTCTTTTTTGTAATTATCATAATTCTCCTTTATTCTACACTGATACCCATAATCACATACCATTTTCATACACACACAACCACACACATAACATTTACATATAACACGCAAAGGCGCTCCACACAACTCACACTCACATCAGTTACTAACTCATATTACACACATACTTCTCTACGACCATATACCATAACTAATACTTTCTTCAAGAGTACTGCTTTATCTATGCTTACATTCCATCCATATATAAATTGCAAGAATGGCTAACCCATATAACTTGATTAAGGATATTGACAGTACTGAAATTCATGTAAGTACTAAGCGAAATCACCCACAGGAATGTTTGGATGACATTGGTGATGTTGAAACACAGTTAACTATAGTTAGTCAAAATATACGCAGTATCCAAAAAAACTTTGACAACTTTACAGTTTTACTACATAGACTAAATTTCTTGCCTGATATAATTATTTTGACGGAATGTCGTCTAGCTGATACAACTCCACCGTTTTATTTAAGGAACTATACATCTCACTACTCTAAAAAGTATCTGAACCAAAATGATGGTATCGTCGTTTTCTACAAAAATAATCTACAGCTAGTAATCGAAGAACCTCATTTCAAAGACGCTAACTGTTTATTAATTCGTGTTGGTAAAGATTACACAATATGCGCCATTTACAGATCACCATCATATTACAATATAAGTAACTTCTGTGAATCACTAGAAAGGATTTTGCAATTATGTGAAACCCCTAATTGTGCTATACTAGGAGATATTAATATTGATATATCACAAAATTCGAAAGATAAACGTGCTAATGACTACTTGGAATTAACGGGTCATTATGGTTACTTCCCAGGACATGTATATCCCACTCACGACCGCACGTGTTTAGACCATGCTATGATAAAAACAAAAAAAACTGCTAAGGTCGTAATATGCAAGTCAGGAATCACCGACCATGACACTGTTATTACGAGTATTCCTAAGGAAATATCACGCACGTCTCCTAACACAAGACAGAAAGTCAAAATTGATTACTCAAATTTAACAAAGGCTTTTGAAGACATTAATTGGAACTTTATATATAGTCATACTAATATCACCGAAGCAATAACAGAGTTCACAGAAATATTAGTGAAAACTGTACAAAAATTCACTACTGTAGAAACAATTCGAAACTCTAAATCAATTAAAAAGCCATGGATGTCTAAGGGTTTAATTAAATGTATCCGCAAAAGAGACCACTTGCATATTGTGGCTAATAAAAAAGAAAATAAAGATAACTACATTATACAACATAACTATAAAACTTACAGGAACCTATGCAATAATTTGATACAAAATCTTAAAAACGCGAACGATGTCAGTACTTTAGAACAAGCTAACGGTGATAGCAAAAAAACATGGAAAGCTATAAAGAATATTTGTAATATAAAGATAAACAGTTCCAATAGTTCTGAACTTTTAAACGCTTGTTCTAATCCCAAAGAGTCCTTAGACAAAGCAAATCTGTTTTTCACAAGTGTGGGAGAACAACTTGCTACTAAAACCCTCTCACTGCTAAACAAATCCGAATCTGAATTGGCTACAATTTCTGGCACTATGTATCATAATCCTTCCCCATGTAACTCTTTTTTTGCCGAGCCGACTGATTACTATGAGGTTAACAAGATCATTTCTAATCTTAAAGACAACTCGGCTGCGGGATGGGATGGCATTACAAACAAGATACTTAAATTAAATAAGTCATACCTCGCTGGCCCCATTGCCTTTCTGTGTAATTTAAGTATAACCACTGGGGTGGTACCAAAGGCTATGAAAATGGCCAATGTGTGCCCAATTTTCAAAGCAGGTGACAAAAAAATAGCATCAAATTACAGACCCATTTCCCTTCTTACATCGCTGTCGAAAATACTAGAAAAGATCATGAACCACAGGCTTCTTAATTATCTGGAGAAAAATGCCATGATATCGGATAATCAATATGGCTTTCGCAACAACAGATCTACGGAGGATGCAGTCACGAATCTAGTCGATTTTATTGCCACTAAACTTGATAAAGGCTACAAATGCACTGGTATCTTCCTGGACCTCGCGAAAGCCTTTGATACCGTTTCTAGAAGTATCCTAATTAAAAAGCTCAAAGGCATAGGAATACGTGGCTCAAATCTTGAGTGGTTTCAATCCTATCTATCGGACCGCACACAGAGAATCTGCATAGGTGAAAACTGCAGTTCTTATGCTGGTCTCAATTACGGCGTGCCACAAGGCAGTGTACTTGGGCCAACTCTCTTTAACATCTATATTAATAGTCTTTGCTCGCTACCACTGCCAAGTGCCAAAATTTTCGCCTATGCGGATGATACCGCTATAGTTTTCTACGAGAAAACATGGGAGTCCGTTTATCAGGCGGCTGAGTCAGGCATAAATGAAGTCGCCACTTGGTTAAAATATAACTTGCTCACACTTAACACAGACAAGACGAAAGTGGTCAATTTCTGCGTTACCACTAAAACTACGTGTCCAACACAAATGGCTGTAAAATGGCATACTTGTAATAACTATATAGGCTCTGGCTGCACATGCACTAGTTTTGAACAAGTAGATAACATTAAGTACCTTGGCGTCTTCATAGATAAACACCTCACCTGGAAAAAACAGCTGCAGTATGTCAGTGGACGCGTCAGAAAACTAATGTACATATTCAAAACAATGGCCCATATCGCAAACTTAAAACTATTAAAGATCATATATTTCGCGCTATGTGAATCAGTTCTCAATTATTGTATTACCGCATGGGGATCAGCACATAAGACAAATTTTATAATTGTTGAACGTTCACAACGTGCCATTCTTAAGGTTACGTATAAGAAACCAATACGCTACTCCACTGATATGCTGTATCAAGGCTCCGGTATCCTTCGCGTAAGACAATTATATATTATAGCGGTGACATTAAAATATCATAAAACTGCTCTTAAAACAGTAAAGGCCCATTCCCATTCACGTAGAAAGCCTAAATGGGATAAACCTAAAGTAAGACTTGATTTTGGCAGGCGATGCTTCTACTTTATGGGTCCCTTTATATACAATAAATTAAATAATGAACTTAACTTACTTCATAGGACTAGATCTAAATGTAAGGTTCTCATCAATAACTATCTCAAGGACAAGAATTATGAAAACACGGAACAATTATTAAAGACACTGCAGTAAATCTAATTACGTTGGAATCTTCACACATACACACTTGCACGTGCACACACACACATACACACAAACAACACACACACACACACACACACACACACACACACACACACACACACACACACACACATACACACACACACACACATTCGTACACATACCAAACATGCGCTTTTCTCAACTCCAGAATGATGATGTTTTTAAAGTAAGATTTTAAAATTGTTACTTACCTTTTCTATTAGGTACATTCCATTTCTTGTTTCACTTGTTTATTGCTGTAAGGATGAAAGAGACTAACCTCCACGACACAGGGAATCCTAGTGTGGAGGTTAGTGTTCTAACAATAACTGTAACTATTTGTATTGGAACAATAAAGCATTATTATTATTATTATTATTATTATTATACACGCTCGCCGGCTTAAGGTAAATCAAAATAATGTTAATCAATCTATTTGATTAACATTTAAAAGTAAAGGTCTTTAACTATGTAAACTAGATATTGCTTTGTGTACAACCGTATTCAAATATAATCATTACTACATATTATAAAACAAAGTCCCCCGCCGCGTCTGTTTGTCTGTCTGTCTATCTGTTCACGATAAACTCACATACTACTAACCGGATTTTCAAGTGGTTTTGACCAATAGACAGAGTGATTAATGAGGAAGGTTTAGGTGTATAATTTGTTAAGGTTTTGTAATACAGGTACGAAGCCGCTAGTTTAGAATAATTATCTGACTCACTGAAATGGAATTGATTATAGTTTTAGCAATTCGGTTCATAAGTTACTACTACTCTTGTAAACCCATCCAGCTAAGCTGCTGGATGTTTGTGTTTTATGCACGTCGGCACCAACAAGTTCTCGATCAGCAGTCCATTGGGCTAGTGCCTTAATTGTATGGAATTGAGATCAGATTCTATTTCTATTATTATTAAATCTGATCCTTAGTGGCGTAGAAAATACGACTGTTGTCCGATAGGGCCGGGGTCCAAACCCCTAGTTCGGCAAAGTGTTAGTTGTGTTAGCAGCGCGTCGCCCGTTATACGACAATAGACTCTCCCTCTGTTACGTGGGTCCCAGAAATCAACTAGCGTAATGTGGATGTATTACACCTATGCCAGCCAACGCTTAGATGTAGGCATAATACCATGTTTGTATGTATGTATGTATATTTTTATATGGCAAAATATAGAAGGACTATATATTTTAGATAAATATTTATAGGACGAGGACGTCCATAAAATCAAAACATAACGTTAAGTTCATAAAAAATAATGGCGGCACGGACGATAGCGTAAATAATATATAATCTCGAATAGTGGCCAGACTTAGCTGGCAACTTTTTTGTAGACAATATTTATTTCTACGTAAAAATAAGCCACAAGCAACTATTTATTTCGTGTTCCCCATTTCTGTTCTCATTTCGCAACTGCATCGATAAAAACAAACAGTGCATCTCACTCAGCGGTAGTTTATTAAAATAAACTATGAAACTATTATGTTCTCTTAAATAGCTGGATGGTAAATAAATAATATGTAAAAAAATAATCAAAATAAATCTGTAAAGAAATAGTTATTACCCTTTTTTCGGTGCTTGTATAATGATGCTAGTAGCAAATGCGGGCTACATGCGCGAGATAGTCATACTAGTAACATGCGCGTATATTATTGTGGTATAGTGTAATCCACGTAATTAACTTCGTGCGTATCGTTTACGCGAATGGAAGTCACGATCATAAGTATATGGCTAGTATATAATTATGTATTTAGACGTCTATAGACGCACATGTCACAATAAATGCAAAAGGGCAAAATAAAACATTATTCTTTTCAAAAATAATGTTATAAAATTTTGCGCTAGCTCAAAACGAAAACTTTATCCAAATCGATAATTGGCCATACAAAACTCCGCCAGGCTAACTTTATTTTTCAATGGCCAGCACCTCGTCGTAGATTTGTATAGAGTTCTAAAAAGAGGAATAATATTATTATAGTCATCTCGTGCTTGTGCAGTCGCTGCCAGTCGGTGAGAGTCGCCTAATTGAGTGTACTGTACAAACAGCGTTCAATAACAACGTTTAGTAACATTGTTTCTCAGCTTTGTAGTGACGAAGGATAATGTTGTTTCATTCATAAGAACACTAGCAGAAAATAAAGCGAAGAGAATTAACTTATTATACCATGTTACAGCTGCTATGTTCTACTAATATTGTAAATTTGAAAGTTTTTATAGCTGGCGTTGGATGTTTCTTACTTTCTTTTTGTGATGGCTTTAAATGTGTATTACTCTGTCATATGTATGCAGTTGGATGGTATTAGATAAAGTTGGGTACAAATACAGTCCGAGCTCATGACACACAAAATACTCATAATCTGGGATGCTATACCATGGCATTCTCGCGGGCAAACCCGAGGACAGACACTAAATAACAATTATATTACAATGTCACAGATAGATTTCAATTAATCTATGTATTCTCTCTCTGGTTTTAAATGTTAAAATCAGTCTTTTTATACAGGTTTCGAGGGCCACAGCTTAATATGTTGTATTTGTTATGAACTCCTTTGTAACTAGGTACTTTGTAAAAAGGCCCTTATCGACCCCTTCGGCTAATGGATGTTGAACCTAGATGTTTCGATAAAATATGAATTAAACAAACCCATTTAATTGTCACAACGCTAGAACTTAATTGATTTAAATAGCGTATTATTTTTGCAATGGATTCCTTTGAACCAGGGTACCTAGTAGGTACCGTAAGTTTCCTTGAAATTCACAATTTCTGGTAACTTCTTCTCTCTTAGCCTTTATTATGCCCAAGTCACTTGGGGTCGGATTTTCTGGTCTAACCGGATTTGACTGGATATCAGTTTTTACACGGAGCGGCTTCCACCTGACCTCCGCAACCCAAAGGCTAACAATACCCTAAGGCTAGACCAGTGTCAGGATATTAGAGGGTACTGACTTTCCCAATAACGACTGCCATAGATGTTCATGGCAGCCGGGACCAACAGCTTAACGTGCTCTCCGAGGCACGGAGCAGGCAATAATTGTCAATCAATACACACATCATTTCGAAAAGTCATATATCTTCCGAAAGTTAGAGGTGCGCGACGTGGGTTCGAACCAAAGACCCTCTGCATTACAGTCTGTTGGTCTCCCCACTGAGCTATACTACTACTACTACTAATTTCTAGTAACTATAGCTTAGCAATAAGTTAATTTAGTTTTCTAAGTCTTCTGTAGACAATGATGCCTTTAGAGACTTAATAACCTTTAGCTTGTGTACTGTGTACAACACGCATAGATAGAACATATAATACAATTGCTTATGTTACAGGTAAACCCTACGCGCATAATGTAATTTATATATTCATTTGTAATATATTAAGAATCAAGCCCGCAGTTTCGCTTACATAGCTTTTAAGATTTATATCAATATTATACTTCACGAAGGGTTAGAGGCCATTTCGCTTTTGACATGATCTAGGCAAACATAAAAGAAGTGAAACACTACAGGTTGTCGTTGATTAACACTGATTTGATCGGTAACCCAGCGAGTTCGTCACACCGAATTCTTCCGCGCACGTGTTTCCGGGTCCTGTATAGCGTCAATATGACTCTGACAGCCATAACTTTACTATCTCTCCAATTGAAAATCCAAATAATCGGCTCTGCGGTGACCTTACTCAAGCTAACATTTGACGTTCCGAAACAAACCAATAGATAGAGCTTTATTAAATTCCAATCACAGAAGTAAATTTCATTTCAATGATTAATTTCTTGAGGCTTCGACATACTTATTGTAAAAACACTTTAACATCCAACCCGAGCTACTCGTGAAAGAAGATCAACTAGCGCATGCTACCCGCAAGGTAATCTTAATCCACACAAGAAGTTACTTGTGTTTATCAAAAACTACAATAACACTAGATACATTATCATACGCTAAGTCCTCACTTTATCACCGCGCGAAAACTGTACCGGTATAGCTGTTTAGTATATTGAATCCAATTACTTGGCGGAATCCATTGTCATAAAATTATTGGAAAGAGAGGAACTCGCCACGCATCCTCAGATTGTTGAAGGTTGACAATACCGAACTTCTCTGGATAGAAACAGCCGCGTCGCGGGACCCGGGCGTACTCCAACTTGCAGTATTCCGCTTCGAGCATAAAATGTGTGGTCTGTTAGCTCTGTAGTTCGCGGTAAGAACCGAAGTATGAAAAGACGCGGTAGCTATGAGCAAAGCTAAACGAAATTAGTGTTTTGCTTCGCCTGCGCTTTACGTTTATCAAACAATAAACGATTATGTAAATACGATTACAGTAACGAGAATAAAACGGTTCTGTGTTAGTTGTACTGCTAATTCAAATATATTAAAGCGTTGATAATTTACACGAATGCTAGCTTAAGTACTTCGAAGTGGTGAAACTAAACCGCTTATAAACGTTATTGAGTTAATTTAGCATAGGGCATTTATTTTGTTGTCCTATACCGCAATACTAACTTTAAATTGATTGCTACAAACGCGTTAAAATACATATATTTAATTAAACAATTACTGTTTCGTTTAAGTGACATTAGGTTGCGTGCGATTTTGAGGTCTCGGGTATCATTCTGGGGTTAAGCAAAAAGTTATAGGGGTTATCTATTACCGCCTCTCCTCTAGGGGGGGAGGCAGTAGGGATAATATGTTAGAAGTGCCTATAGGGTAGGTCTTTTGTGTAGTGGCCTGCCGTTTCATACGGCGGGCCGAAACCTCGGCGGGGTCGCGACCGCATGCGCAAGTGTTTCGCGCGGCCCCGTCGATAGTGGTTTTGTCGAGGAACACCGTGGTAGGTTTAGTCGGTTTTCCGGGAGGTCCTTTATCTTTTTCAACATCTTTCTCTTACCCCGGCGAGTCCGACATAACCCCTCCGCCCGACCCCGCGGGGGGGTATGAGTCATGCATACCCCCAAGTGAAAAAAAAAAAAAAAAAAAAAAAATTTTCAGTAGCAGCACGAAGGTGGAAATATTTGACAGAAGTAGGGGTAGATAATATGGACATATTATATGCAGAATGCAGCACATCTCTAATTGTACTAAATATGAATGTTCTCTCATCATTGTCATTTCGGACTGCAAACTTTAAATTTATTTAATGGTTATATCGTTATGACCGACTCAACAGACAGACGATCAATATGTTTTTTTTAATAATCCGTATCTTAGCCCTTTATAATCTGTGTGCCACGTGGGACTGTACAAATATTAAAACTACCGACGAAAAGAACAGGCAAACTCGCTACCATTATTTGTAGATTACGACTTTACACATTTTTTTTCCGTTTGAAGTTCGAACCCACAACGGTTTCCTGAATTCTTGCATGACATAGCACCTACATCTAGGTTTTATAGTGTGTACAACGCGAATAGCTGACGTGAGCCACATGTGCAAGTTATGTACACAAGCTACTCGCGTCGGCTTCGTGCGTAAGCTAATCGCGTTGGCTACATGCGCAAGTTAGTTGCGTCTTACTATTGCGAGTGGTTCTCGTCTCCCCTTACTTATGGCATACAACCTGTAAATCTTATCCGCCTCGTGTACAACAGGCATCTCTTAAATAACTCTGGTTGTAGATTTATTTTGTATTCATCATCTCAGCTGAAAGACTTCCACTACTAGACATAGGCCTCCCTTAAGGTTTTCCACACAGGCTGGTCTTGGGCCGCCCGTATCCAAACTGTTTCCCCGACCCTTACCAGGTCTTCAGCCCACCTTGTGAGGGAGCCTACACCTACTACGTCTTTCGGTGCGAGGCTGCTACTCCAGAACCTTTCTGCCCCAACGGCCATAAGTTCTACGCGCTATATGCCCTGCCCACTGTATGTATTGCATCGGTATGAAATCGAAAAGCAAAGTATGTATACCGTTTCAGTCATTATAATGAAACGTTTAAAAAACAAGAAACTAACATAACAACGGCATATACGGCTTTTTTATTTGTATATCAGCTACTTATAAAATATATTAATCAACTTTCAAAGAAGCATCAATTCAACAACCAGTCTAACGCAACCGGCGCTTGGCACTCAAACAGTAATAAAAATAAAATAATAAATACAGCATTGAAAACTAAATACATCAAAGCTTGCCGGGTTTTCTTTTACAATATTATTTGCTATTTTATAACAACGGATCATCAAACAGATTATTTCCGCAAGCTCATTCCCGCGAGCCACCGAACCACCTGTCCACGCTTCATTGCCCTGATTAAAGATAATTTATTTTGAGCGGATATAAATACATTTCTTCTACCTTTATGTTGATAATGTATTCTCCATTGTGTTTTTTCTTCCTTAAATATTAATACAGAGATTTTACTTTAATTTCATATACTTATTCGTTCATTCATTCATAGTTGAATCACAAGCTTGTAAATGCTTTATTAAAATCCTTTTAGTGGTTTTTGCGTGATACTGGATCCAAGTAACAACCAAATATTTACACCATCATTTTGAGCTCATTTGCTTTTGAACACTGGACTATGCTTAGTATGTAAACGTTTACGGCCACAATTCATCGCTAGCCCAGTGCTGATAGGCAAACTTTACCCATCTCTTAAAATACTACCAAGAACTATAAACTAACTATAAAATTTCACGACTAGAATTAATCTCAATAATTACGAGACCAAAGCAAATGTACGCAATTCTACCCAGTACAATCCTTCCTCCCGCTGCCGTCAGCGTGTCATCGGAGTATAAATCATTTTCTCGCATTTTACGACTACCCGCAACGTGTAGACAATAGGTCGAGTCGAGTCGAGTCGAGAATTAAACACAGGCTTGACCACACTCCGGTACCAACGTTCATTAATATGGTACGAGGGTATCCGTAATACATGGCGAGTAATTTATGTTGAATTAATTTACTTTAACTGGTTGCTTTTACATTATAGTATTTGCTGCATGGGCATAAGTGGGGCAAGTGATTGCCTTGTCAGTTGTCTGTGTATTCGCTCTCAAATAGGATGAAAAAATATTTGTTCCACAAATCTTTGTGCGGAGATTGGATTTTCTGCAACTATTGTTTTAATGTGTATAAACTCCCTATATATACATAATATAGAGGAATAATAGAGGATTAGAAATAATGTTATCTTGCTGACTAGATGACGTATGTACCGACAAATCAAGCGCATTATCAGTACTTGCTTCTCTCTGCAAATCTCTGCGCGATTATTATAGTGCCATCGTTAATATACAATATCTATATAGTACTAGACTTTGTAGTATAAATTTACTTTAGCTGGCCAGTATTACAGATATGCAGACAATCACACGTCATCGGTTTGAATGGTTACTTTATGTAAATTATTCAAATAAGGTTCGGATTGTCCTGAATATCGATGAGTTTATAGAGAGTAGAGTATTAGTTTACTATATAGTTAAAGAGACAAGATTGTGCCCGTGTCCGGGTATAAATTGTATTTTTTTCGTAGCAGTTGAGGTTTAAGTCTGCAATCTTAGCATAATCATCAATGATAAATAGATCGATTTTATTCCACCGTTGACAATTATTTGGTGTGGCACAATTAATGGTGATAATGATGATGATTCCCAGAGTCACTAATATACGAGTAATTCCCCTGATATAGCAAGTGATCAAAGACTATGGTAGCCACTACCAAAAAATAAAATGATTACTACGTAAACAAGCGACACTTACTCATGTAGCAGTACTACTGGCAGTACTGCAGCGCTGAGGTCATTCAGTTGTCACCGCTCGTGCGCCACCGTGTACCTATACGTTGCTTCCATATAACGTTATTTATGTCGCTTGATGAACTCGGCTCTATTATGATAAGCACGGTGCTCTCGTTACAATAGTAGGTGCTTCCTTAATTGTATCAGTACTGTAAAAATATTACATTTTTAACGTTAATGCTTTCCATGATTGGATATGGAAAAAACATTAAATACTTAATTAATTATTCAAATTCACAGCAATCTTGTCAACATATAGCATAACATTCGAAATGCCGAACGGATGAATCTTACACAGAACTTCCAGTCCGAAGTTATTAAGATTTTTTTGTTGGAATATATTCCTATATGGCAGGTCTTAAAACTTCTAAAGTTGTCGGCCTACGTTTTCGTGTACGCAATCTGGGGCATACAGACTTCTTGAAACTTTTAACAACTTGAAAAGTTTTATGAATAGTATAATATGTGGTGATTTCTTTGTCATAAAATAGATGGTCTGACTTATTTTGTATTTTAAAGCTTAAGGATTTCTGATCCTGATCATCGGCGATGTTATATATTAATAAATACCAAGAAAAAGTGATTCATTCAATTAGAGTAGTTGCCTATGTTTGATTCTGTTAATTATTTTACGCATACGAACTAATTGCAATTAAAATAAATTTGTCATGCAGCGAGTATTAATATTACAAAATAAGGTAGTTATCTATATTTTAAATTTAAATAAGTAAAGACATTAAGATTTTATCGACAGACTTAACTTAATTATCTTGCATAACAAAAAACTTGCATTTTAGTTACAATATAATTATACAATATATCTACCGTAGTATATTGTTAGGTGTTCTCTGTGAATGTAAAGCAACTGAAATGTAAATATAATCCTGAAGTACATATATTATCTACGAGAACGCGCTGAAAAAAATGGATCACTTGTCTCCTAAGAGACATTTTGACTTGTGCACCGATCGGATTATCTCTACACTATAGATGGATAATATTGTGTTCACAGCGAAGCATGTTGTTAAGGCTTCGTTATATACGAATATCTGCTAAATGTTATAGATCATTGTGAAGTGGTTGGTAGTGGTGGTTTAGTATTGATGCCATGTTTTTTTAACTTAGCCAAAGCGTTAGATATCTAAATCCAAACGTGAGTTCAATAAAAAAAAGAAGTGCATATAATATATTATATTATAATAGGTGCGACTATTTATAACGTACATGTGCGACTGCTGTGCTCGGTTGCCCAGGTCAGGCAAATATATCAGATAACAAGATTGTCTGTCAAAAAATTCTCACTTATAATACGAAGTCTGGAACTGTATCCAGTGGGCGTCAATAGGTTCACTCCTTTATTACGTAGTACCTACACCCATAGCTCACGAAATGTAGCCTTAATACGCCTCTGCCTACATGAGAATATAGGCGTATGAATTTATGTATATTCACTACACTATTTCTAAAAGTCGAAGTCAGTGCAGTGAGTATGCGTATGCATAATATGACTTCAATTTCAACGGAAAAATCCAATCTCGCTTTATGTCATGCTGGATGAAAATATTTCAGTCTATAGCAGTGACGAAGTATACAACAGCGGAGTATTTCACAACGGTAGACCACATATTTTACAATGCCGCGATGCACGTTTAATTTATTTATATTGTTCTTTAGAAATTCGCGGTACTACATTGTAGTTCATTGGAATTTTATTCTCCTATATTATTTCAAACTATTCGTTGTGTTGTTTATCATTTTGCTTAGCGAAAAATATAAGAATATTTAATTGAATTAATGAAGTCAGTAATCAATAAAGGCTTATGTTATTAAATAAGTAACAGGCGGTATAAATTAGAAATTTTTAAATCACTTTGAAAATCGAATTGTTGCATTGAACTGGCAATAAAAAGCCTTTTATATAATAAATAACATTATATAAAACTTTCGTTACTGTGAACATTGTAAACTTCATGGAAGATAAAAGAAAGAGAGCGTCTGCTATTACAGACAACGCTAAGACCAGGTGAAAGCAGCAACTTAGGTAACATCGTTACGTCTGACGGCTTTTAACTCTGAATCTATAGGTAACTAGGCTTTGCCCGTGGCTTTGCTCAAGAAAAGTATTTATTTTTGGGTAAAAAGTACCTTATATCCTTTTCTGTTTCCACCGAAAATGTGTATAATATGAAATTTCATGATGATCGAACGAGCACATAAGGCGTGCAAGCGTAATAAACAAACAGTATCATTTGCATTTGTAATCGGTATATGTATAGATAGAATTCTGTCAAAATGCATTTAATTTTAAATGTCTTTTTGTATTTTTTTATTAAATCGCCATGGAGTGGCTCTGTGTAAAAATCACTGCAGTCAACCAAATTTGTACCGCCACTGGCAGTTATGTAACGCTATGGCGAAACATCGCCGCGAGATACTCTCAACTTCAATCTAAGTCAAATATTTACAATGTGACTGAGTTAGTCGGCTATATTTTGGGAGATTTGATGGAACCGGAAGCTTTCAATAAATTGGCACACAACTTTAACAAATCGATTTTAAAGTTGTGCAGCGGTAGTCTGTGCGAACTTTGTTGCGAGGATTCACAAATTATACCGCGCAATATTCAATATTCATAACAATATTTGTGGTTTTGTTATTAACGGGTTTAATTTTGATATTGACCGCAGTATTAAAATTAAATTAATAAATGTTTTATCTATTATTATTTTATTCACTTCAGACTCCCCTAAGTAGTTGATATCTTTAAGATTTTTTAAACATATCTGCTATGAGCCGACACTGCTTTGTTACAAGAATATTGGTATAATAATAACATAGATGACATTAAAAACTGAACACTGGAGTACAATTTGATTGAGAATCTGTATATCAATATGTGAAAACAAGCTTTTTATCCCTTTTTAAGCATATTTTACTCGCAAGGGAGAATAGAAATTGGTAAAGTTAAAGTTTATAGGCAGAAGGTGCACTCGTTCTTTGCTTAAAAATAAGATTATTACACAAAAAAAATTACGATCGTGTTTCGACCACTAGTTTGGATTATTCTTTTAACCTAAGATAAGTGTACACGACATATTTTATATTAGTTAGTATCAAATAACAAATCATTAGGTACCTTTTAAACCTTTTTAGCGAATAATCGCGCGAATATTCAGGATTCAGTACATACAAAGTTGCAACAAATTAAAGACTACTGAACAAGTGCAACAAGTTCAGTTAGTAAATTTGTCTCAGCTGCCGTATAACTTACGTCTTTACATGCATGAATTAGGTTCACTTATTCTTCTTCGTTGCAAAGTTAGTGCATTAACTATGCCAACACTTTTAAGTTACTGATGCAACGTATCTTATGAGTAAATGATGCAAGGAGTTCAACATTGAGCAAAAGCTATCTGAATCAATCAAACATTAGCAGAAGGGTTTAGCCCACGCAATTGTGTACTTTTTTCATATAAATAACCATATTATCGTTATTTTAGTATAAATTTGTGTCGAAATGCTGATGATGATGAGTACAAATTAATATTAATGTATAATTTAAAGGTTCTTTTTTTATATTGTGTTCTTTTTCTAAACGATCTGTATATTTGTTGTTTCAACATGTGTTTCGTACTTTTATGTCTGAATAAAACAAATCTGCTCACCATGATGCAGATAATTCTGCTTACCTTAGAGGTAAAATAGTCAATTATTATACTAAAGGATATCATTATCTACTAAACTTATAACTTTATCTTATTAAAATTCACAAGCTATTTACTCGTTCGAGTTACTAAGAATTAATACTGTTATACTTTAAGACCTTAAGAGTCATCAGTACACACAAACACACTTGGAAAAGCTTGACTTATAAAGAAAAACATTTTTATTCTAATTATTTATCGGTTAGCAATAAGACGTGTTAGAAAGTTCTATTCAATCTAATGTCTGTACGAGAGTTAGCAACGTGTCGTAAAATCTTTTTGTTAAGGTTGGGAATACTGTCGACCACTGGCTCACGTCCACTGCCCTGAGACATTCGTGATCAGTTTGTATAATCACTACCGACGCACAAAATAAAATAAAGAACATGGAACATGACTGCAGATTTACGTTAGTTTATATTAGATACATTTTTTAAGTTTATACATTTGAGATATTAAAAAAAATACGTAACATGCAGAGCTTATAGTCTATTGTTAAACAAAATATAGTTATGGTAATCATTTGATTGACAAATCAATCATATGATTACAGTGTAACAGCTTAAGAGTTTGAATAAATAAATTGCAGTTATTTATATAGCCAATTAATAATAGATAAGTATATGTCATTTATATTTAAATAATTAAAAAGCAACCATTGGCCATTTTACTTACCGTCACAATATTTAATTTGTTGGCAAATAGACACATTTACTACCTTTACTTGATTTACTATCAAAAGTAGTACGTGAGGCGAAGTTGAATTATTTGCCCTTTTGTCGACAATAGTATCAAACATATGTAGGTTCGCTTTGGACGCTATTAATATGTTTGTTTGAAAATCATTATTTTCATCATAAATTACAAGCATAATATTTTGCTATTTCTGTTTGGGTGTATGGACATAAATTGTTATTTTAAATTTGAAGTCTGCCATTTGCACTAGCGTTTTTAACCAATGAGATCTGACACGTGTCCAGACAATTTTTAAATAAGACTGATATTATTACATATATTTTTAATTATTGCAGATGCAGGCCGGGAAGCTGTTCGAGACGTCGTAAAACAATTTGCCGCAGTTTCGCCGATTTCGTACAATATGTATCTTACCCACATTTATTATCAAATGTTGACATCCGATGTTTGTTTTTGATAAATTTCAACCACCGCAAATCTCAAACAACTATATGGTCAAAGCCTATATTATAAATACCGGATAAATAACTTTGACGCAAACCAGCTTCTATACTAAATAATGTTCTAGTTTCGAAGTTACAAACATAGCTATGATTTAATCTATAATCGATTGACGAGTTTTTAACTACTAACAGTTCAAGATTTCCCCAGTGCGGCAGCAGCTCCTAACTTTAAATATAAATATGAATTGAATTACTTAAATAAATTTCGAAATGACGTCATGACGGCATGTCGTATAAACATGCGGCGCCTATAACTTATCTCTCATAAGATGGTATTGTATAGTGCATATATAATTTTATAAATTAGGCGATATTAATATTCCATACCTACAGGCATAGTCTTAAGCTTCTATCCCTTAACGGAAAAGCTCACGTTTGTTTACCTATAACACCTATATTTCACCAACTATGTAGCATACCTCAGGTGTAAAATCAGATCAAAACGTAAAAATCTTTATCATCATATCAGCCGAAAGATGGCCACTGCTGAACATAGGCCTCCTCCAAGGGATTCAACACAGAACAGACTTAAATCTAAAAATATTAAATCTCAAATTGTTATTCAACATTAACTATTTGAAAAGATTTTCCGACACACGGTATCATGCCACGCCAAGCCACGTAGAACTTTCAACCGTACAATTAACGAACAGCGGAGTACACGCAGGCACATAACAACCATTTGTAATAGAACACAAAACTAAATAGCTCGTGGCACTCGAATCCGCAGCACTTACTGCGATAGTGTTGAGAAGACCGCTTGCCCAATAATAATAATAATAATAATATTCTACCACATACACACAACACCATCTAGCCCAAACTAAGCAGAGCTTGTACTATGGGTACTAGACAATGGATAAACATACATATATACTTTTTTTTGTAAATACATACATATTATACATAGAAACACCCAGACCAAAACAAACATCCATGTTCATGCACACAAATGTTTGACTTGATTGGATTATAAGAATTATTTTTAACCATTTTCTCTGCGATAGCTGAACGTAAATTAAACTAGGAAAAAGGCAACCCATCTAGAAGTACTAACCTGTAACTGTTCAATATCTACTACTTAGAGAGAATATTTCGATATATATTTAAGGTTAGATCAAAGTTTTAAGCTCACACCGAGGTAATATGGACAAGAGTCACAACAACAGGAAGACTTCCTTCTGTTTCAATTTCAAAAGAAAGCCTGCGCCATAAAACTGAAAACTACTGAAGCCACCAAGTTCGGAATGCTTTAGAAAAGAAATAGTTTTAAAATTTGCCGTGAAAAGCAAGTTTCTAGGTGACAGTACACCTAGAGCATATACGTACATATGTGCGAAAGGGGTTTGATTTTAAACTTTACTATTTTAAAGACTAACGTTTCTAGGTACTACAGATTCAAGGTTACAAACTATATATAACTTTGTCTATAAAGCAAGTAGATGGCATAGCCTACATATGCGAGTTTATCGTGCGGGCTATATGCACAAATTACTCGTGTGGGCTTGTATAAGACGAGTAACTTTTATGGTTATAGGTTATTGGTGTGGGCTCCGTTCTTAAGCTTCTTGTGTTTGCTACATTCTAGAGTTATTTGTGCGGGCTACATGCAGGATACATTTGATTTGTGCAGGCTGCATACGTGAGATAGGGATACGAGCTACATGCACGAATTTATCATACGGGCCAGCTTGGAATAAGCCCGTAATCGTGTCAAGTATAAGCGCTAAAACCGTGAAAATATCAAGTATTAAATACACAAGTATCCAAAATGTATAGCAACTAAACTACAACAATTCTGAGGCTTTTTACTTTATAGCTATGCAACTGTATGTAACTGGTATTTTAGTTTGAAACCCCTTTTTTGTTAGAGTCAGTAAAGCGTACGCCGACCACAAATGCGGATGCCGCAGGAAAAAGGTCCAGAGGCACAGAATAACTGCGAGCTCATTTATGCAAGCAAAAATGTATCCTTATAAGCACTATGTGAATAGATAAGTCAACAGGCAGCAAAATAAATTTTTGTACTACAGTAAATAGATTATCGAGTTAAATTTTACTGCTTAAAGGAAACTACATAATTTGTGTATTAAGGTAAATATCCTCGATATAGAACAACAAAATACCCGCTAAAAGGGAAAATGGAAGTGTTTGGTTTATAGTTAGTAGGTAATACAGAATCTTGCAGTGAGAAGATAAGTTGGGTCATGTGGCTTTTTATATGACCCAACTAATCTTGTCACTGCAAGATCTGTATTACTATAAACCAAATACTTCCATTTTTCGAGGAAAATTGTGAAAATCCCATATAGTTGTGCAGAGACTGGGTATTCTTTGTATCCTAGCGTTAATATTTTTAAAGTTACCTAAGACACAGGATTTATTCAGAGTGCAATAGCAATATTTATAAAAATAATAAAAATTTGATCATCTTATATGTATTACAGTATTCTTCTGTTTTAAAGTTATACCCCATTTAACAAGCAATTTTTTAAGGCCTCTCATTACATAGGGCAGGTAACATATCTTCGCCTACAGGGCAACAGTTCCAGACTCCATGCTACTACTGAGAATTTCCTAATAAAAACATCTAATCAGGCTCACCCGGGTATCGAACCCGAGAACTCACGGTTGCACAAAATCATAGAAATAAACATATGTAATCCTATTAACGTGGCAGGCAGCCGTTATTTGTTGACGGTAATTATAAGTCAGCTTGCCTAGCGAAGTAGGTACTACCTTCTCACTAGAAACCAGCGTTAGTGTAGTAACTCTGTAACTGCGTTAGCCCGGTAAGAAAGAGTTCCGGACTTTCAAATTCTAAGCTTTACCATTCATTTCTTTTCTTCCTATTTAATTCATTTTTCCAAGGTCGGCAACGTGTCAGTCTAACGTATCACCAAGAATTGCAAGCGATTCTAGACTACAGCAACTACTAACATATACTGCTAATATATATGTTTTCAACTGAAGATAAGGATACATTTTAATTTGAATATATTTCTTTATAGAGATATTTAGAAGTAAGTCATGGAAATAGTACATTGCCCTCATATATGCATATATATATATATATATAATGTCACGTACAGTCCTTATTTTTCAGAAACTGAAGTACTTCCACAAAGTATATTGTCATAATTCATATTTACGACGCATATGGTGAAAAGCACTTACAATAAAATAGCGAAACTGCCTCTACTTGGCTATTACTGGTACTAACTCGCGTATTTTTATAATACTTATGATAAAAGATGGTGCATGTGATTTTGAATACGTAATATAATAATATGATAATTATATTATAGTGTACATACATATATATCATGAAGTCTCGGGTTCGAATCCCGGGTCGGGCCAACAAAAAGCTACTGGGTTTTTCTGTAAAAAAAAATCTCAATAGCAGCCCGGAGTTAGGAAGTTGGCGGTGTTAGACACCCCCGTGCCTCGGAGAGCACGTAAAGCCGTTGGTCCTGCGCCTGATCTCTCTCCGGTCGTGTCGGATTGCCGTCCCATCGGATCATGAGAGTTAGGGAACAGAGAGTGCACTTGTGTTTGCGCACACACTTGTGCACTATAATATCTCCTGCGCAGATGGCCAGTCTCTGTTAAGACTGACCGCCGTGGCCGAAATTCGGTCTGGAGGACATTATTATTATTATAATAGGAGGTAAGCCTTTTGACATTTTCTAGGCACAGTGCAAGACTGTAAAGCTACCGATAATTTTCCTCAATACGCGAATCGAACCTTAGACCTCATGCACAGCAGTTACATTCACTCTTGCTGCGCCACCGAGGCAGCTTTTTATTATTACATTTGTGAATTATCAAATAACTATTTGTGCACGCTAAAGGTGCTTACGTTGGAGGGAAAAGGAAGTTTATATCATATAAAAACTAAACTAAACTAAACTCTTATTTATTTAAATACTACTAGCGTTTGACTTTTCTACTTGACCATGTTTACGAAATTATTAAAATTATATATAAATTAAAATGTAACTCATGTCAACCAAGGATAGTATACCTTTATCTGTATATTAATACGTGAAGCAAAGACTTTGTGCCCCTTTTTACGAAAATTGCGCGGATGGAGGAGTAAGAAATTTGGCACAGTTAAAGTTTATATGGAAAAGGAGGAACGAATCCTAATATTTTTATAAATTATGCATTAGAAATACATTAAATTAATGAAAAAACACTACACGCACACAACCATGCATTTGACACAAGCAGTCGAATCGCGTTCGTAGTATTTCGGCATTGTTCGGTTGACTTCGTAAAATGCTTCGTAACTATGGTTACATACATATGTATGTGGAGTAGGTGACTAAATGAAATGTGATTATAAGAGTATAGTTATAAACAAAATAACCTTAATAACGACCAAATTTAAAATTTCAGTAAATTATGGGCGAAATTCGCCCCCTTGGCGACCGCTACTACTAGTAAAATGGAGAATTTCACAATTGATGACATTTCACTTCTATAAAATAATTTTAATATGTACTATTACGAGGACTCTTATAAAAAGAAAATCAAGTTGATCTATAGAATTTTACCAAATAAAAATAAAACAGTGTGCTATCCATAAAATCAGTAAAAAAACCCAGTCCGTAAGACATACAATTTTAAATCCACGTATATTTTAAGAGGTAGAACATCGTTTTAACACGCGCAAATATTTGATGACTGCCGTGTTGTTAAAACCACATGAATTATGACGGGCATAGGCTAATACTCAAAGCCTTTTATTCAAATTAATATGGAATTTGGGAGCCGAATACTCTAAGTAATTATGCAAGACGACCAACGTTTAATGCGGATTAACATAAACATCATGCACGAGGCTTTTCGGTATTGGGACTATAAAGGCATCTTTCGAAAGGCAGAACCTGTATTTGTTAATTATTTGGTGATTGTGAAAATAAGCCAGTTCACTTAGGGGTTCAACAGACTTCATGATGCTAAACATTAATTATGCAGCATTTTCAATTAAAGTTGTTCTGCTACTATTTATTTATCTATCTATAGGTTCTGTGTTAATCTGCTAAGATATTTAATTAGGCAGTATAATTACACTTTGCTATCCGTTTTATAGATACGAATAGCAATAAGACGCAATGTAGCACCTTTATTTATTCGCGTATAGAGATTTTAATTTGTTCAATGTGTTTGTGGTGGGCCGTAGTTTTTCTCATTACAAGTTGGATTAGTGTGGTGTGTTCAGCCAACTATATGCATTTGTTTTATCGTTTTCTGTGATAAAAGTGATTCAAATTAGGTTTGAGTCAAATATTGATTATACGACACCTAAACATCTGCACATTTTCTTTGGAAGTTCTCCAATTTGTTTTGTGTATTAAAACTCTGTTTTTACCCGTAAGCCTTTTTTTCCTAATATTGTCTTCTGTTTACGCGAATGTTATTCATTGAAATTAAACTACTTTATACGGTTCTTTTTGCCTGTTTAAGCTGACAATGAACATTATTTATTCGACTTTCCACAGCAAAACCAACAGCTTGGATAGCCACACGTCGTCATATAACAAATTGCTAAACTCTGTTGCCCCTTAAATGAATTTCACATTTATGCCGGCCAATCTGTGTTTTCCTCTTCAGTGTGCTAAAACTGGAACTGGTACGATATTATTTATTACTTCCGCCATCTATCGTAGACAATGCTATCCTAACTATAATGTAATAAGTGCGAAAGTGACTTTGTTTGTTTGTTACGCTTTCACGCCTTAATTACTCGACCGATCATCATGAAATTTCGCATATATACGTTGTCAGGGGTACAAAAAAAGATACCTTTGATGCAGAAAAAAGTACCATTACTAATCTAACGTACATTTACTCGAGCGAAACCGCAAGCAAACTCTAGTTATCTATATATACCTAAACTAGCGCTTGTATACTAAACAAACGCTAATTTTCTTTAAAGGGTCGACGGCAATTATATTGGCAATTTGTCATCAAAAATTTTAGGTCCTACGTAATAAGGCACAAGCTTATTGCGTTTTACCATGCACAGTTCCAGATCCCATAATGCTAATGAAAATTGGATAACTAAAAATCCGAGCAACACTTGTCCCACCTGGGAATCGAATACACAGCAGTAGCGTTCTCTACAGCTGAGCCACCTACCGACGTCACGACAAAAACGGCAAACGCGTATATTTGTCGAAACCAATCAATTTGAGACCCTAGATTCGTCCCATGTGTTTGTATAGGTATGTCAATACTATTTTACTAGGAAAGCCTTCGACAAAGAAAATAATTATGTCTCTAGAAAGATGATTCCCTTAGTTCAGGAAGTTCCAATTTGTATAGGTGCTCAAGTTTCTCATTTAAAATTCAACGTCTATTTTCCCCGGACAAAGAAGAACAGGGTAAAAACGAGAAAGGAAATGAAATGATTAAATTAAAAAGCAAAATGTAAAAGAGTTTATAATTTAACTAGCTTTTTCCCGCGGCCTTGGTTGCTTAGATACAGTTTTTTTTCTGGATGTAAGGTACCCTATATCCTTTTCTGACTCCCTGCCAATGTGTATGCGAAATGTAATTATGATCATTCGAGTAGTTAAGACGTGAGAGCGTAACAAACAAACAAACAAACTTAAATTCACATTAATAATATTAGTTAGGATTTTTGTATAATATGTACCTACCATTGGGTATTTCTTATATCGTTAGCTATGCTAGTTAAGTATTCAATATCATTATATATAATAATGTGATGTATACACCCACCACACATTGAAACTTTACTCTCCAAGTATTTGAGGCAAAGTGATAATATATATCGCTTTGTTTCACCGGTTGAGACGTGCCTCTAACGTTGAAATTTGTTGAAGATGCTCGTGACGATGAATAGCTAGTTGGAAAAGTGGTGACACAGTTTGTGAGACCGCGTGCACAGCACTCGTTATCATTACAACATAAGAGTAACTGCACGGAGAGTAGTGGTTTAAGTGATTGCTCGCCTTGCTATTGCCGTTACGTTGAGTGTTGTAGGTTCGAATCCCATATATAATTCATTTATTTATTTTTGTGCAGAGCCTGGTTGTTTGTGTCCGTTGTTTGAACGTTTCTAATTTTTCCTGCGATATAGGAATTATAAATAGAACGGATATTGTTATTCAAAAGAAGATAACGGCTTTTAAATTGCTGGTCATATTATCATTGGAATGTCAATTTATTTTATTGTTGAATCTAAGACAGAAAAAGTGTATTTGTAAAGCATAAAAATTATATCTTAATTTGTGCTAAATTGTTAATGTTAATAAGAATGTACCTATTATTATTTAATGAGAGATGACGGAAACCTAAGAGTCAAATATCAAAGCCTATTGTTTGCCATACCATTGAAATCAATCACAATAATTATGTCAACCAGCAGTATTATCTCTTTGGTGTCAACAAAATCCTAACCAAATGTTATAAATGTGGATGTGAGTTTGTTTATTCGTTTATTTATTATGTGTTCGCGCCTTAAATTCTCGACCAACCATCATACAATTTCGCATACACGTTTTCTTTTTACACTAAAAATATTTAGGAGAAAATACAATATCTTTTTGGTCATCTTGAGATTCAAATCTCTCCGTAACGATCGTATGAAGTAGTTTTAAACTCTGAAAGAATTTTTCAGAGTTAATATTTTAGTTTTTAATATTATGCTACATTTAATTATCTTTTGTTTAAGGCAACTCCCGCATTCGCAATAATACCTGTGTCATAGGACATTTTACAAACATTTAGACAAAAGACACAAAGAACTCCCAGATTCAGAGCAACTACTTGTGGATCACACTAATTTTTGTCTCATATAGCAGTAGCGAGCCGAGCACTTAAAACGCCAACCCTGGTGTCAAATCTTTACCGGCTAATTTGTTAGTCTTTCTCATAAGTAAAATAATAATATATGAATCAGAACGCAGTTATGGGAGCCTTTTCACTGTGCAAAAATCAGTTGGATTATGCTGAGGGGATCGCCGAAATCTGACTGATTTATGACGTCATAACTCACACGCCAACAGTCGCTGTTATGCTGTTTTGAATTTTATTATATTGCAATTAAAGCTAAAGTAGTAAGCCACAAATTTTGTATGATAAAATACATACGGAGTTAATTGAAAATACTAATAATCAATGACTAATTTATACCTTTGTTCTGCCACTTTTCATAATTCATTATTATCATACAACAATACAAATATTAAAATTGGTTGCTGCAATCGCATGACTAAGACTTAAGACTACACGCAGTCGCAGAAGAAAGCAGCAATATATTTAACCCTTTATAGCACAGTCCTATTAAGTTGCACCTTCGTCCAAGTACTGTAAAATAAATGATAAAACATATCTTTATCGTGTTCTATGAATCCTCTCTAGAGGGAGGGCAATTACAAAAAGTTTTTACTATGTTGTGAACATTTTATGACAAACCCAATAACACTTTGTGCGAGTCGTGAATTAAACCTGAGACCATATGTACGGTAATCAAATAACAATAAGTCTGTGATAAATTACATTATCCAATACATGAATAGATATTTCCTTGTCCAGTACATGCTGAAATCAAACAACATATCGGAAACAATTCGACTAAAATAGTTTGATGCAATACTTTATTGAATATAAGTTACTAATATTAATAAAACACCTATCAAATCATTTAAGATACAAACTCCATGTCATAATATCGTCGTGCAGACTCTCAACGCTCTTCTTCGGCTATGCACGAAACCTGTCTACTCTTAACGAGTTCAAAACAATAAGTTTACGCCTGAAAACAAAAAGTAAATATTATTTTTATAGTTCTTTTTTAAAATCCTTCCACCGTAAAAATAAAACAGTGTAGCGGAGGACTTTTTAAACATTCAAACAACGGACACAGAGCACCCAGTCTCGAACCAATAATTTGTGGATTACACAAAATTTTGTCCCGTGGGGGATTCGAACCCACAACACTGAGTGCAGTAGCTGCGGCGAGGCAACCACTTAAACCGCTACGCCATCCGTGCGTTATAAAGACACTTTAAATAATGTTTATCAATGAAATCATGTTATATAGGTATATTCATATAGGTATAATAAATAGCTACGTAGTAAGAAAACAAGTTTAATGTATTCTAGGTATTTATCAGCTTTTATGGATACAAGCTGACGTTTGCCTTCTACTGACGATGATTTCGTGAAATAAACCTTTGCCCGACGGGCATCGAATCTGAGACCTACAGCACAGCAATTACTTTTACTACCACTGCGGTACGGAGGCAATCAAAACAAAATGTAACTTTACCTTACAATGTATTTCTGAACCAGATGCATTATTTTGTGTTAGCAGTATGTTTCGCATAACACGATACAGTTTTCCATGAATTTTTACTTTTACCATGTCATTTTTACGTTGTGGCATTGGCTGAAATATTAAATACATATAACTAGGATGAGAAAGGCATTAAAGTGTATTCTTACAACCAGATAACCTAAATAGTCTACTGAATTGAGTACTTAGAAACTTTGTTTCACATAGTCGAAGAAAATAAAAAGGGTAGGCAAAGGTGAATTACATTATGTTTTAGGTCCCACGTGATATTATTGTCATAGTTCTAGACTTCGTGCTGTTACAATCATTTGAGAGAAAAGCCAAAGCTCAATAGCCCGGGGATAGAATCGACGCATTTACTAAAGTTTGTAAAGGTTTATTATATTAATAGATGGATTCTGTGTTAATAGGTTATCTCAGTTGATAGTGACTTGGTATTGCCTTTACGATATCTAGAGAAAACAACGGCAATTATCGTTTAATGCCATGCATCAGGCAAGTTTCTAAAAAGTAATGTTGGTGGCTCCACGGATGGCATTAGTTTAAGTGGTCCCTCACCACTGCTCCTACACCGAATATTGTGTTATCCACAATAGTTATTTCGAGTTACACCCAGAGATGTTCTTTATTTTCGTCGTATAAATGTTTGTAAAGTGCCTCGCGACACAAGAATAACTCTTATTACGAGTGTTCTCCTTATCTCTTTCGCTAAATAGGATAAAAATAGCAAGACAATTTCTCCAAAAAATTTGCCTCCAGTAAATGGACTTTCACTATCGAGAGCACTAGCTACCTTTGCCACTAAAGGAAATTCGACAAAATAGACATGATTATACCATGAAAAACTCGACTTACGACAACTTCACGTGTAAAATATGTAGTAGAACAAATAATTATTGTTGCCAGTATCAGTGACACAAACACCAATCTAAATTGAAAATGCATAATGCTGCTTCAGATATTTATTCACAACTGACTTCGTTTACAATACACATAAACTCTAATTATATTGCAATGGTAAGATTCCTCCGAGCTTTAAAATCGTTCACAATTCAACACAATTTTGAAAACCAAAGCTTTCACTGTGCATTTGTGACGCCTTGGTGCTTTGAGGCTAATTTGACGCTTGCATATCTTTTGACCGCTGTCGTTCTTTAGTATAAAATATTAATCTATGGCTGTAGTATTAAATACCTCGATTCTAAATCTATGGCAACTGGTGGGTATACTCTATATTTCTGATTATCTGTGTTAATGAATTCCTAACATTCTGCATGTAAATAAATCGCATATCTTCATTAACTTTTTTCAATATTTTAATGTTAGTTAATTATTCTGTCCAAGACTTCCTTCGTGTGGTGCCAATACCATGTCCATTCTTTTTCTTTTACAAACATACAAACAACGGGCACAAAGAAGACCCAGACTCAAAACAATCATTTGCTGATCACACAAATGTTTGTAGGGGACAAACATTTGTGTGATCAGCAAATGATTGTTTGCTTCATTCTTCTTGGGATTCGAAATCACAACATACGGCGAAGTGGGTTATAGAAACTGCTATTCTTCTCTTGAGTAGTTCCGATGATTCAATAGCCTTTTTCAATTAATGGATCTACTAACGCATAAGTATTTCTCAATTCGAACTGCTAGTTTCTTAGAATAACACAATCATTATATCATACAACTCTTTAGCTTTATCGTTTCAGTGTAGATTATTACTTGAATCAATCTTTTATTGCACAAGGTAGATGGACTTCAAAAATAGCTGGAAAATTTATCCATTGATCTTGACTTATATCGCATCATATTTTCATATCCTTGCACAGATCAGAAACAATAGAAAAGCGATGGAAACCTTTCAACCAACAAGCTCGTATAAAATTCTGTTCACCATTTTACCTGTATATTGCAATGCGGTTTTCGAAAGGCCAAGTTCGTACACATTCCTACTACAATCTTATTCAGACATATTGGAAGAAGGCTTTTGTAGCCATCCTTCGGGAATGTTTCCTTGGTATTGCAGACAACGGATTTTCTGCATAAAATAAAACTTTAATCCTAAAGTAAATTTGGTAATTTAAAATCGATCTCATTAAAAAATAAAAATAAGCCAACATTTATAAAAACATACATTTTAAAATAAAATAAATTTCATTTAAAAATATTGACAAAGTTAATAAAGTTGATAGTGGTGCATCCAAGATAATGTGGAGAGATGTAGTGATAAGAGATCTCGGTGGGGTCGCAATTGTACGTGAATGTGATTCACGCGGCCTCGCCGACTCTGGTTATGTCGAGACACACCGTGGTAGACTTAGTCGATATGACACCACACGTAAAAAAATAAAGTGATAAGAGATATGAGGGAATGCCGGTTATCTGACAACAATGTCGATGAAAAGCGAAGTTATATACTAAGAAAGGTTGACTCCACCTCTATAAAGGATAAGTATCCCAAGTAGAGACCGATAGATAATATCGTCATAAGGTCACTAAGTGCATGTCAGCCGATTTGCAGTATTACAGTTTGAAAACACAGTATACTTTGATACGAAGCGATATCGCAGTGATTTTAATCCCATTAATTATTTGACTGGCATTATGGCCTATTTGTCTATTACATGTAATTAAAAAGACTATTAAATTCTGGCTCCGGGTGCTTTAGTACCAAAATTATTTATTAAAACATATTTTCTGTTTTGACTGAAGGATAATGTACAAAATAGCCGTTATCAGTACCCTTTCCTATACGTAAGCAATGGTTTGACTACGTTCTGTGGGTATTTATGTCTTCTACTAGTGAATAGAGCTATGTCAGGTGGGCTGCCGGCTAGCTTGCCATATAGCAATAAAAAGCCTCCATCTCACAAAATAGATTATTGAAGTAGCAATTCTTGGTTTCAGACAATTAAATTTCGCAGTTAAAGTTATGATCTCGCAGAATATATTAGGGCTTCAACTATATATATAAGACAGTTATTACTTAACTTAAGTTTTATCAAAATCATTATACAAACAGCAATAGCCTAGTGGGAAACCGTTGGACTACCACGCAGACGTCTCGAGTTCGACCCCAAGGCACGCACCTCTGAGTTTTCGAAGTTATATGCGTATTAAATAGTTAATTATCGCCCGCTTTAACGGCGAAGGAAAACATTGTAAGGAAACTTGCATGTCTGAAAGTTCTAATTATAATGTTCTCGAAGATATGTGAAGTCTGCCAGCCCGCACTGGGCCAGCGTGGTAGACTATGGTCTAACCCTTCTCACACAGAGAAGGGGCCCGTGTCCAGCAGTGAGGCAGATTAATACAGGGCTGATATTATTGTTATTCTTATATACTATACATGAGAGACGGACTATCCCAGAGTGATATTGTCCCAGATACTCTGACCACAGGAACTTTGCCAAAATGCGTCATACTAATCTATCATTGAAATCAGAAGCTATTTAGTGGATGCTTTCAGAATTATAATATATGTTTATATTGTTACAAGAAGGCAAATTCTTATAATAAAATATTTTAAAAGAGAGAAACAACCTAGTCTTATAAAAGTCACATATTTGACGTGGATCTTAATTTAGGAGAATACCACTTGTAATATTTATGACATTGCGTTCAGATCAGCAGTCTACTTTGAACAGCTTTTATATAGAGAATTGACACTCTAAACACAACTTCAATAAACTAATGAAAGTGTATTAAACCTACTTAATTATATAATAAGTTAAAACCAATTCAAACTAATATTATAA
This sequence comes from Catocala fraxini, assembly GCA_930367265.1. Lineage (NCBI taxonomy): Eukaryota > Metazoa > Arthropoda > Insecta > Lepidoptera > Erebidae > Catocala > Catocala fraxini. The sequence continues at coordinate 14,982,368 of OV884040.1, read as the reverse complement.
ATGTGAATGTGAGTTTGTTTGTTTGAAATTTCTCATACACTTTGTCAGGAGTACTAAAAAAAACATAGGATAGGTACCTTTCATTAAGAAAAGAGTACTGTTATTAACCTAAACTTACCTTCATTTACGCGAGCAAAGCCGCAGGTAAAATCTAGTAATATTATATATAGAAAAAAACAGATATTAAACATAATATCTGCTTTTAATTCATTTCGCTTAATTTTTTTAATTAAGCAGTTAATTAGTTTCAAACCAAAACCTGTTCAAGTAAAATATTTCGATTACTACCTATCTTTTTTACGTGCCGTACCGTGCCTCGGAGAGCACGTTAAGCCGTCGGTCCCGGCTGCCATGAACATCTATGGCAGTCGTTGTTGGGAAAGTCAGTACCCTCTAATATCCTGACACTGGTCTAGCCTTAGAGTATCGTTAGCCTTTGGGTTGCGGAGGTCAGGTGGCAGCCGCTCCGTGTAAAAACTGATATCCAGTCAAATCCGGTTAGACTAGAAAAGCCGACCCCAAGTATACCCCAAGATAGGTAGTAATCGAAATATTTCATTAGTGCAATAGATATGAAAAGTCATACCTATTGCACTACGTGTTAATTCAAATCGTAGATTCAAATTGTCGACACAAGTCTGGGTCAGATTTTCGACGCCTATTACTATAAATTGACATATCTAATGTATAGTATCATTTCTTGAAACTAATTCTTTTCTGTTTCTTACTGTAAAGAACTTTCATGCTGGCTTTTGTCGTGTACCAATAGCTAACCACAAATAGCTTTCTCGCTACATGGATATCAATGGCGCGATTGTATAAAGACACGTCCATTGTCCTGTCATTAAGTTTCTTTGTTGTCTTATTGGCTCAACCACATTTTCGGTATACGTTCCAATTTTGCAGATCTTATTGTATACAAGACGAAGCTAAATGTTTTGTAACAATGCTTACGTAAAATACTTGGCTGTCTGCCTCTTCAAAACCGTGATAAAAAATAGCGTGTATGCTTGTGTGCAATTATGTCTCGGGTTCGGTTTCTGCTTCAGGTAAAGTGTTGGTGGGTTTTTTTTGGAAAATTCTCAGTTTGTGCACGAAGTCGGAATATATGCCCGCTAGATGACAATATACTAGTTACTGGGGTCTTAGATAAATATCTAGAGACGTGTAAAACACTTCTGCCCACCAGTTGGGTATACTTATATAGGTGTGATATAAGTAGACTAAAACTTGTACAATAAATAACTACTACTAATACTTATATCTTTATGAAGCAGTACTGAATGCGATTAGTGTGCATGCATTCTCGGGTTCAATTCCCGGATCGGAAAAATTTTGTTGAGGTTATTTGTTAGGGAATCCTCAGTAGCGTTATCTGATACTGGGCGTAATAGAAGACAATAGACCCCTATTACCTCTAACCTAGCACTATAATTGGCAAAATATAGGTTCGATACCCCTCTGCCTACTGCTTTCGAAGACAAAAGCCTTGAGACTATGTATGTATGTTGATACGTATATACTGTATCATATATTATTATAACCGTGACAGCTATGAGTTGCCTTTTACTCACACCGAATGCCGCAGTAATTTATTTTGTTGCTTGTTCCACATTAACACTCCATTAAATCAACATAAAAAGCAACAGCTTCCGTTATCACAATTACCGCGATGTTCTGCATCATAATGTCTCTCCCTTAGAGCACATAAATTGATCTCAGGGAGACATAAATTACCGGCAAAGTCTTTAGGCATTGCGCTTCCAAAATTCACGTCCTTAAGAACTAATATGAGAATATGAGTTCATTTTCTCATGCTAACAAATTTTTGAAATAGGTAATATTAAATCCTATATTAGTTTCTTTGTAACTGATGTATTAACAAAAATTGCAGTTATTATGTGTATGTGATATGTCTTGTATTTCACATTATTTCCTTCAGAATAATATTATTAAAATATTTTTAGCTTTTGCCTTGAGACTGGAGCTGCTTCAGTCAGAACAGTACTCTATTTCTGAATGAAAGGTTTATCATTTTCTGTACTTCTGACAACGTGTTGCGAAATTTTACGATGATCGGTCAAGACTTAAAGCGTAACAAACAAACTCACATTGGCAATAACAATATTAGTTAGGTTGGATAGAAGGCAGAATATTATAAATTGAACTTAAACCACTTTATACAGATTTTGTCAATTGAATTGAATTGAAATTCGTATAAAGTGGTTTAATTTCTATGTATAACATTCGCGTAAACATAAGAAGACAATATTAAAAATATTATAAACAATTTTTTTACCCGCGGGTCCGCGTTCGTTGATCTAGAATTTATTAATAAATCGCTTTCCTTCGAAAACAGTTTCATGATGATCGGTCAAGTTATTAAAGCGTGACAGAAAAATAAACAGACTCACTTTCGCATTTATAATATTACTTAAGTTTAAATAGTTTCTATCATCTGAAATAACCTTAATTTCTATTTGTACTGGTTGTGCTTGAAAACTTAAGAAGTTTAAGCAAAATAAAACGTTTGTTACAAGTTAAGTCTTGAAGTAAATTATCTTTTGCCGCAAACAACTGAAGTTGAATTTTGGAGTCTCGACCCGTCTATAATTATTTAGGTCAGACCCGAAACCCAAAGTTCCACTAAATTATTGTATATAATGTATACATACGCATATTTTGTGCTCGAAGCGGAATACTACAAGTTAAAGCACGCCCGGGTCCTATGTGGTGGCTGTCCTTATTCAGAGCAGTTCGGTATTGTCTTTTATCTAATGCAATAGTTGGATGGGCAATCCGAGGGTGCGTGGCGGGTTCCTCTTTTCCTAATAATTAAATTTCTTGAATATTTGGCAACTTATGTTTCTGACTGTCAAAGATATGAAAACAGGAAATCATGGCTTAACACTTATTATAGAGACAGCTAAAATAATAGAAATCATATAGGTAACAATAAGTCATAAATAAATACGACGAAGTTTGAAATCACATATTGGATCACTCAAGCCCGAGGCGTCGCAATTTCTCCGCTGCAGAGCTCAGAGGATTTTCAGAGATTGTACACCAATTTAGAACAACTTTCTTATTAATCGATCAGCTAGCTGAGAGATGCTGCGGAGTAAAATTATTAGTATTTATTTTCAACTATATTTTGCCCACGGTTTCGTACGCGTAAATGTCGATTATGTCAAAAAAATTATCCCTCGGGAATTGCAGTAGGTATTTTATTTGGATGCCTATTCATACCATATGTAATTTTCTGTACCGCTGATAACGTGTATGCAAAATCTCATGATGGTCGGTGGAGTAGTTAAAGCGTGAAAGTGTAAGAAACAAACAGACTCACATTTTCATTTATATTATTACCTAGGAAGATATGATTTATTTTCCCGTATTTATAAAATTTTGCATTAACCACATTTTGTGAAACATGACAATCTACATTCCCACTAATAACTATATTGGCTTTCCTTAAAAGGTGTCATTTATTATGCACAGCATCCATGTGATTTACGCATTCTACGACATTATAAGCTGGTCGAATTGAAATTAGGCAGCACATCGGAGCAAAATGCTAAAATGAAGGACCATTCTGGTGTTTATAAAAATGAAAGATCCTAAGGTTCAACGTCCTTTACAATTACAAATGGCGCGCATATTTCAGCGCCCGCTTCAGAATTGAAGAAAATTATCACATACTAGAACTCTTTGTGTCAACATTGCAGTAAAATATTCAAGACAATGAAAATGTTTATATTAGGTATGTTTCTACTTGAATATCTAAAAATAGAAAAAATATCACGCGTTTGAAAAGTTAGAAATCCTAATATTGTCTTACGTTTACGCAAATGTTATATATTCAAATTAAACTACATTATACGGATTTCATTGCATTTTATTTTTTAGCACTATTATTACAATGATTTTGAAAAGCGATTTTGGGTGAAAGTCTTCCCGTGAGCATAGCTGCTGAAATGCAACCGAAACCACAGTGTAAAATTAAATCTAAATAGTTTAAAAGCTTAAATAGAAGTAAACAGTTACTAGCAACAGTGTTTAACGGTAATAGCTTAAAAGTTAATAATAGTAGATAATAGAGAGAATAAAAGTGTTTAAAAAATAAATAAACAACGCGATAAATTCCGTATAAAGTAGTTTTATTTCGAAGTTCGAAATATTTTACGCATATACTGGTGCCTCAGCTTCTATACATCTGAGTTTCCATATTTCTTTACATATAATTATGTAGGTAAACAAAATTGTTTTACTTGTCGACTATCACGGTGGCGCAGCAATAGAGAATGCGACTTCTGTGCATAAGGTCGAATTCCAGATCGAACAAAGTGCTATTAAATTTTCTATAAAGAAATTCTCTGTATTACTTGGAACCTAAAAATATAATAACTTTAAAACTTTCGAAGTGCATGACATATCAACCCTTCGATGATGAAATGTTGTAGAAGCTATTTTGACAAAAAATTGTTATTTACGTAACCTTATTCAGCTTTTCGAGCTGCATCGACCTGTGTATTAAAATATTGATATTCACAAAAAAATATAGGTTTTGCTACCCAGAATATACCGCAACATAAACACTTGTATTTTAAAATTAATGATGTATGTAAAAGTTCAACTCGCCATAAATGCTGTAAATGATATAAATTTTATAAATATAGATAAATATATTTTTAATCAACTAATTTTGCAAACAAGCATACGGCCCACCTGATGGTAAATGATCACCGTAGCCTATGGACGCCTGCAATACCAGAGGCATCACTTGCGCGTTGCCGACCCTTTAGGAAAGGAAGTGGGACGGAGAAGGAGCGGGCAGGGGGAAAGAAGGTGATTGGGCCTCCGGCATCTCACTCACCGAACGAAACACAACAGTAGGAATACTGCTATTTCACGTCGATATTCTGTGAGAGAGTAGTCCTTCCCCGGACAAGCTGGCCCATTCATGCTGAAATCAGCGAGGCTCTACTACACAAATATACATAATTATAGCTATACAAAAACAAAAAAAAAGTAAAAAGAAATGTAAAACTGAGTTTTGTTATTTTTGTCTCTTCTGAAAAGTAGTATTTATTTTACTACATTTCATCCACGAAGGGTCGATATGTACATAAAAGTCACATAAAGCATAAAAAAATAAACATTACGCATGATCACCGTTAATACCCGCTACTAATTATATGTATAACTAAAATTATAGTTTGCAAAATGTGGATGTAATAGACGTGAGATTATTTACATACCTACATATGTAGGTACAAGGTATTCTATCCGTTAAGGGTTAATTTTCGACACTGTTACGTATTAAATTAACCTGTTTACTACTACTATGCAATGTATTCTTGCACGTCGCGCGTCACCGCGTCGTCGAGATTGCATAAAGCTTTTGACGCTTGCAAAGGAGTTCACACTGAATTTCATAAAAATGGCAACGCGTCACCTCTTAAGGCTCTTTTGCTTTATTGTTACATAATTTATTTGACGGCTCTACCATTGAGTCGATCGTTTTATTGTTCGTGTGTACAATGCCATTTGTCGCGAAATGAGAAAAGAATTTAAATAGTTGCTTTTTGCTCGATAAACATTTGTTTAACTGGAAAAACAATAAGTTGTTTTTCGTTTACATTTTCTACTTTGAAGTTTCTTAAGAACTAGCTTTTGTCCGTGACTTTGTTTGCGTGGAATTTGGAAGTCTATTTGTATTAAATTAGCAGAGTGTATGTCTAATCTAATATACCTTCATTTTGATCCAGCATTATTTTGTTCATTATCTTACTAATGTTATAGAAGCCTAAATAAATAAATATCGCAAAATTTTATGCAAACATATAACATATAAAAGTTATTTTTATACTCGATAGTTTATGATTAATATCTGAATCAAACAAATCGTTATATATTATAAAAATATAATATTACGTTATGTTTAAACGAATTTAATGCATTGAAACCGAGATAAAATTCCTAAACTGTAGCTTAATTTTAATAGCTTTTAAAATCTATCTTATAGTAATAGAAATTAAAAACAAATCATAATTCTCATTTAAATACATTCTGTGTTCTGTATAATCAAACACAGTAAAATAATATAAAACGACTGGAAACTCAACGGGATCAGTTTCAATAAATAACAATCTCAGTAATACGCGCACAATTCAGCACATATTGACTCAATGCTCGATATTTTCAATAATGCCGAACCATCCCCCGTGGATAGTTCGTTTTATTGTTTTCTGATTTTGGCTTTATGTTACGATAAATTGAGGATTTCAATGGTCCTAACAATAAAGATATATGATGCGTTTTCTAATACAGATGTAGTCGTAAGTATATGTAAGTAATAAAATCATTTTATACGCATATAGCCCAATAAATAAAATAAAATATTTCTTTAGATTCCTGTTTTCTCTTGTGTGTAAAATAATGTACCGAATCAAACATAGGCAACTTCCCTATACGATGTAGCATTTTTTCTTGGTAGATAATTTTTCTTTCTTGTGTCGCGGTGGGCTTTACAAACATTCAGACAACGGACACAAAGAACATTCAGACTCGGAACTTTTTGTCCCGCGTGAGATTAGAACCCACAATACACAATACTCGGCGTAGCAGTGGGCGAGGCGTGCAGTCAAAAGGTTAAAATCATATGTATGGGTGGACAAATGCTAGTGAATAATACAATGATTGGTATTCATTCGTTAGTATAACTATTATATGGAATTCACGATGTCGCAAATATTAAATAAATAATTAACTTATCCATGTTAGTTAAACGGCTGTCAGCCCAAAGGTTGAAAACACAGACAGCATTGCTCCTTGATACAAGGTAATTGGGCGACTCATTCAGTGGGAGATGTCATTGTACGGTAGTTGGTTTTAGAATAAGGAGGGTAGGTAGAAAACATATTAACGATAGATTTGAATTGAGGTATTTTATTGTGGTTGCGATTTTGTACAAATAGACAAATAGATAAAAATACAAAACATATTTTTGAGATCGATAGTTGATCCCAATTAGGTTTTCAAGAATGTCTCCTACATACAGACAACGTCATAGCATTATTAAAATAGTATAGGTTGTCATCGTGCTAAAATTATAAATATTTTAATGTTTGTCATTCAATCACGCGACAACCGTTAAATATATATAATATATAACTTGACACATCAGAATACGTTCCACCCACGTGGGAAAAACCGCAGGTACAAACTACTTAAATATTAATTAACATAAAAATACAAGATTGCACATAACGAATTCTATATTACCTACTCTACTATAAAATTTAATGGAGAATAAGGAAAAAATCGAGCAAAGACTTTGGACCAATTGAGCAAGAAGGATAAATATTGACAATATTCCAAAAGGCTCCCATTAAACCAACTCTCCAGATAAAAGCCATTCTTTTAACAGCACAGTATTATAGAAAATGGTTATTCGGATCTTTTCCTATTATTCAATTACTTTTAATGATCGCTAAAGTCGTTAAATTTACCCTTACCTTTATAGAAAATCTTGATATGGTTTGCTTGAATTCAACTAAGATTGTTATTAAAAGAAAGTCACATAAATTATAGATATCGATCAGATTTTAACAAAGAAATGGCATCTACCCATTTGTCTTTAAAGTTATTAAATGGTAAAATCGTTACCTTTGCTGATGACACAGCTTTAATCTTTCATGGCAATACCTGGGATTCTGTCTTCAGCATGGCCCAAAAAGGCTTCAACACAGTTGCTTCTAGGCTAAGAGGAAATGGTCTTACACTCAATGTAGACAAAAGTAAATATATACCCTTCTCTGTCAAATTGAACTCGCAGCCTATAACTGAAAGTTTATGTATCGTGGCCCACTCCTGTACTACCGGTCAATCCTGTTCCTGTGACCACCTCATAAGAGTCTCCAATATTAAATATCTAGGTGTAATTATAGACAATACACTTAGCTTTAATCAACATCTCGACCTATTATCTGCTAGAACTCGTAAGTTATCAGCTGTGTTTAAAAATCTTCGCAATGTAGCTGACAAATCAATAATTAGGACAGTATACATGGCGTTATGCCAGTCTATTCTGTCATATTGTATCACAGTATGGGGTGGCGCGTGTAAGACAAACCTGATAAAATTAGAAAGAGCTCAAAGAGCTGTTCTAAAAGTCAGCCTCTCATTGCCCTTCCTGTACCCTACTAAAGACCTATACGAACTCTCGAATGTACTAACAGTCAGACAACTATATATTTTACACATCGTCTTGAAACAGCACGCTGCATTCAAATTTGATCCATTGCTGAACCAACACAAACGCCTTAAACATAAAGTATGTTTTTCAGATAAACATTGGTCTACAAATTTCTCCAACAAATTTTTTAGGTTTATGGGAGGATATCTTTATAATAAAATTAATAAGGAAATTAAAATATACCCTCTAACAAAAATTAAATGCAAAGAAGTGTTAACTAATTGGCTAAAGTCATTGAACTACGAAGATACTGAAATATTGATTCTAGTAGGTCCGTAGTACACACATACGCACACACACACACGCACGCACATGCGCGCTCGCGCTCACACGCACACACACACACACAGACGAACACATACACACACACACACACACACGAACACACACACACACACATACATACGCACGCATACATACACACGCATACATACATACACTCACACACACAAACACGCACGCATAAACACACACACTCATACGCGTCAACTGTAAGCGCGCTCACACATGAGTTAAGTAATACCTAAGTACACTCTGATAAAATGATACCATTTCCATGTCCAGAGAATGGAGAGGCTGGTAATTTGTCATACAGGTTCTCCTAGTGCAGATACCAGTCTCTCACATAGATAAACTGATGCACTATATTATTTTATTATTATGTATGTACATTCAACCTGTAATTTCTGTGTGAGAGAACAAAATAAAGAAATTTATTATATTATATTATATTATCTTTGATGCAAAACAATATTAGAAAAGACATATTTGAACTGTCTCACGATATCTTTGAAGGTGTTTTATACCCACATTTTGCCAGCTATGGATATAAGTCCAGATCAATAAGATGAATAGAGGGCTAGTCTAAAGCAGTCAATCACAAAACAAAACAACTGGCTGCTACTAAAAAAAATTACAGAAAAATCCAATAACAAAAAGTTAAAATAATTTTCTCATTTCGGTCTTAAAATCGATTGGTGAGTGAGTTTACTAAGTTACTAACATTTAAGTTGATTGCTAGGTTCAGATAACAGTTTTATGTAAGAATCCGGGACACATAATAAACGCAAATATACGCATCGGGATGACAAAGCAGTATATAGTATCATTATTTAGTTGTAAATTATCATACTGCCGTAGTTTAAACAAAGGTCTTTGAGAGGCCAGTCAAAGATCATTCATCTGTCATTACTTTCACTTGATCAAGGAAGCGATTAATTTCAAACCTACCATGGCCCTTGTTTATACGACTTAAGTGATTTAAATATTACGTTTGATGTAGAGCTGGCAGACGGTCAGTTCAAAGGCGAGGTTCAATTTGAGTAGTGTGAATAATTTCATAAAGTAAGCATAATCTACAAAGTCATCGTACCGAGTAACAAATGTATAAGAACTTACAAAGCGCCCCTGACGTAAAGTATTGTAACTAAAATAGCGAGTATGAGATGTTTTGATATTGTAGCTGATTGAAGAATATTAAACTATTGTCGTAAGTAACTAAGGCTATAAATTCTGCAGTCATTAATGTCCTGAGGCCATTTTATATTTCCTTATAAAGACAACTCCCGCATAAGTAAAAGTTTTTGTTACTTGGGGGACTTAGTAGACATTTAACTAATGAACACAAAGACACAGACTCAGAACTCGATTCTGAGTCTAAATACTTGTATTTGTGGATCACAATTTATTATTTCGTGTGGGATCGAACCTACAACACTCGGCGCAATGGCAGTGCCGAGGCGACCACTACTTCTTCTGTGCACTCGATTAATAAGAAAGCCGTCTTAGTATTTGTTACCTATTAAGTTTAAAGTATATTAACTTTTATGGCTTAAGTAGGGACTAATAAGGCAGTCCATGTGTCTTGGATATTTTCCCGGACAAACGTTTCTGTGAAGCGCAAATAATTATTTCAAATCTAGGTGAATTTTGTGTCCATTATTTATGTACTTAGTATGTTTGTATAGTCCACTGTGTACAGGAATTATTTCTGGAGTAGTTAGTTTAAAATTGTGAATTCAGTTCAAAATTAATGCCGGTATATGCAACGGATTGGCAGTTACGTTATTTCGCAATGAACAGCAGATTTAAGACAATTCTCGCGCCAAGATTAATTCCTGAATCGCAGCTCATATTACATTGAACAACAACTTGTATTTAAAATTATTTATATTGATTTTTAAAATTTCTTAACATCATTGTGGCTCTAACTGGGTATTCGGCACAGCGTAGTTGCGCAGTGCAGATTTGTATGTATTGTCAAAATTTAATATTTGATAAAACATTTGTATTGTATTTCGTGAAAATGATTATAAAAAGTTTACTATATAGTTCATACGAATAAAATTGGTATAGCCTAGTGGGAAACCGTTAGATTCAGATAGAGTTCGATCCCAAGGCGCGCATCTCAGACTTTTCTAATTTATGTGCGTATTAAATATTTCATTATCGCTTGCTTTAACGACGAAGGAAAAACATCGTGAGGAAACCTGCATGTATGAGAGTTCTCTATAATGTTCTCGAATACATGTGAATTCTGCCAACCCGCTCTGGGCCAGCGTGGTGAGTCATCTTGAACTATGCCTAACCCTATCTCTAACCTAACCTTTCTCACACTGAGAAGAGGCCCGTGCCCAGCAGTGGGACAGTTTTATATAAGGCTGATATTATTATTATTATATCCGAGAGTCTGAATTATCACATGAAAATGAAAAAGTAATAAAAACATGTCAAAGCAATTTTATCATTACTCAATAAAAGTATTTTGGTAACATCAATTTTGCTTTCAATGCAATCCTTTTCCGCAATTTATTGTAACAAATGGCAATAATACATTTCGTCATGAAGTTATTATCAATAAAATGATGGCGTCTGTTTTATATGTTTTCGATATAACTGCGTCAACGATATCCTCGATGATAATGATTTGTAAACTACATTTACGTAATTGATGGTTAATGTTAATAGTTTGTTTGTGTGTGTTCAATAAAATATAATTAAATAATTATATTTTATTGAAGCAGTTAAAATTTCTGATAATAATAATATAATAACCTTGGTTTATTTGACACCTATTGCTTAGTTAGTGTAATTAACACAGTCAAAGACATTAATAATAATTGATGAAGTCTAAGCAAAAAGAAAGCATTATAAAACCTTACATTATAATGTCTACTGTCTTAAATAAAAAATCTCTTTAATTTGTGAGCCCAAACAGAAGCAGAAGCATGGAATAAAACAAATACCTAATTAACAGCCATTATTCACGAAATTATATAACAAATCAGTGTATTTGGTACTAATGTTAACATATAAGCCTACCCTGATCTCTCTTACTTATTGGATATTTTAAATCTCATTTGTTGCTGATATGCCATACGCCACCACTTTATATACTACAGATAATTATCCTTTCCTAAATTATAACAATGTATGCTTAGAGTAATGACGAGGAAAAAGGCAAATTTAATAAAACCTTTCTACCTGCTACGCAGTATAAAACACAGCCGTGTCAATAACAAAGTTAATATGCAGAGTATTGGCGACATATGTGCATCAAGCGCACACTGCCTACAATCGACGCAAGAATTAGATAGTAGGAGATGACGCCAATCGATCTTATTAGCCACACGAAATACGAGCGCTGCCATTTATACGAGGAAAAATTTATCATGAATGCAGAAATAATCCTCTTTGCGAATCCTTATACATGATCGATCGAAGATATGGCTGAAATTAGATTTTTAGTTACCTTTTACTATTTATGGAAGACTAGATATTTATGAATCGGTCACGTGAATGTAGATTAAGTCAACAAATTTCTATCCTTCGGTAGTACTACAGTACTTTTTTCTAACTGAAAGGTACCCTAAGTCTTCTTCTGTACCCCTGACATTACACCCTTTGCAATACATATTTGACTGTGATCGCCTCGCCATAGCCACTGCGCCGAGTGTTGTGGGTTCGATGCCCACACGGGACAAAAATTGTAATTCTAAGTCTGGGTGTTATTTGAGTCCGTTGTTAGAATGTTTGAAGAATCCTCGAGACACAGGAATTATTCCTCGCGACGAGCATAGTATATCTTTAAAGCAGCAACTACTCGATAAAGACGAAAACGTAAACATTTACTTAATACTTAATAAACAAAATTCGTCTAGTTAAATATACATTTAGATTAATTGCCTTGAAATTGTAGTCTGTGTCACTCGTTGGTTCGGATAACGAATGCTGCGGCATAATTTACATAAGTAGTAGTTGGGACAAACCTATAGAGTTTTCTCGTGAGCCTCTCAGTGATGGCGCTTATGTAACAACGTCGACTTAACAGATAAGTTGAAGTTGTTTGAAGTTGAGTACATTTGCGTGTTGAAAATGAACTTTCTCGAAGCAGTTTTCGTGATAAAAACTGTGCAAGGCAACGATCTAGTGTTAGTGTCGTAAATGTTAAATATAAACATACATTGCATTTCTGTTTCTAACTTTATCGGACTAGATGGGCAGTGTATTGTAACATATTTTAATAGGCAACGTTTATAAAGTTATTTGTTTATTAATTTAAACAGATACAACAAAGACTCATTCACAAAATTTTACAAAGTTATTTGTAATAATTACGAAATACAAAAGATTATTCTTGGGATGACGAATGTCTCAAATAAAGTCCCGCCTGGGCATCGCAGCGCCGTGAGTTGCTCGCGGCAGTCGGACTGGTTGCTCTCTCGCTACCGGCCTTGATTCAGTCTATGGTCCGGAGCGAGAGATCGTAGAACGCCGTCACCTCCTTCTGTGAGGAAGTAATTTCCATCAAGGAGGCGGCGGAGCGGGAGAAGGAGCACTCAAACCCTTTCCCCAACCGCAGGACCGGGCGCCGGAGGGCGCGAGATGACCTCCAGCTACCCTGAGGTTTGACCTGGGGGTGGTGGGCTACGTGGGCCTGCTCGGCACCCGATCAGCACCAGGTCCGAGAGGCGGCGTGCGTGTGCCACGTGCGCCTCTGTGTCGTGTCTTTGTCACCCTTCCCCCCAGAGGGACGACGAAGGGAGTATTTATGTGTAGTGGCCTGCCGTTTCACACGGCGGGGTCGCGATTGCATGTGAAAGTGATTCGCGTGGCCTCGCCGTCTATGGTTATGTCAAGGAACACCGTGGTAGGTTTAGTCGGTTTTATTGGGGTATCTTTCCCCCGGTGAGCCCGACATAACCTCTCCGTCGCCCCGCGGTGAGGAATGCGTAAAAGCATTAACCAAAGTATAAAAAAAATACTCATATAGTGCCAGCTGTTAAAATGCAAATTTTGTACCTTTTAGTGTCTCTGAATCTGGTGACTTTAAAATTAACCCTAAGTAAATAAATAAATATATATAATAATATTATACACATAATACCATAAATTTACCTGAATTCACTGCCTTTAACCAAAATAATATTATAAAGCGTGTCCAGTTACGTAAACCACGGCATTCATATAAATGGATCCCACGGTATCAGTATGTCCGGCGTAAGGCACACAAAGATACCTTTTGTGGTCGTCTGAAATCAAACGGAAGCTATTCGACGTTTGGTTTATTGAATCTCCCCACAGATGCCTTGAATCACAAAAGAAAATAGCTGGAATAAGTTGGCAATTTGTAACGTAATGTGAGCACGGGGTTTCCTGTTACTATTGCAAAGTACTATCTAAACACATTTGCCTTTACTTGCACGAATACCGATTTAGTACATTTGACAGAATTCTAATCGAGACTTTTCATAATGACCAAATAACTGCGAGCGTGGTACTATTAAGTTTTAGCCAGCCGTTCACCTTCACCTTTACCTTCAAAGGGGTGGGCAGAATTGTATTTATTATACCTATATACATTTCACCAACTATGATTTTAGGTCTCACGTAATGGGAGGCGAGTCCATTGGCGTCTACTGAGCACAGTTCTATTCTCTGTGCAGCTATCGTAATCCTGAGGCCTAACTAATTTAAAAAATGCAAATTTGAGTTTGTTTGTTATGCTTTCACGCCCTAAGTATGCGACCTCGCATTGTGTAATTTGGCATACACATTGTCAGGAGTACAGAAAATGACCTTTCATCCAAAAAAATTGCTGTTCTCGAGGGATGGAAATTTATTGACAGAATCTAGATTAACGAGCGAAGCTGCGTGCAAAATCTAGAAGAGAATATATTGACAGAAAATCTCAATAATACTCTGCACGGACATCAAATCCAAGACCTCAAGCACAGCAGGTGCATTGATTACCACTGCGTCACTGAGGCAGTCAAATCTAATTAGATAAACAAACATTTGTCGGCCTCGATGGCGTAGTGGTTAGTGTAACCGACTGCCACGCCTGAGGTCGCGAGTTCGATTCCCGCACAAGTCAAACATTTGTGTGCATGAACATGGATGTTTGTCTTGGACTGGGTGTTTCTATATACCTGTAATAAGTATGTATTTACAAAAAAAAAGTATATATGTATGTTTATCCATTGTCTAGTACCCATAGTACAAGCTCTGCTTAGTTTGGGCTAGATGGTGTTGTGTGTATGTGATAGAATATTATTATTATTATTTACAATGAGTCTATTCCCGCTTATTACTTAGCTCAAGGGCTGCATACACAGCAAAATATGCCACTATGTCTCATGTGAATATTGTCTAGAGAACTGGATGATATTCAACTGGCAAACAACCCATTGAAGTGCTTATTACAGTACACAGATCAATAAATAATCCCTACGTTAGATTTGTAAATAGAGGGTCGAAGCAAAGAGTGCGGTAATTTGAGAGTTAATACAGGCGAAGTCTTTGTGCGGTAGTGTTGGGATTATTTCAGCCCGATAAGATAGTGGATAAGAATCGCGGCTTTTTTCCGTAGGCCATTCCGTTTACTGATAACGGCACTGGTTTTCCTTTTGAACATTTTACCGGTACAATTTTTGTAGAAAATATGTTATGTGACTTTGATAAAGGAAGCAGTTATTTGACGCGCTTTCTTATAGCTGTTTACATACATTATGTATTTAAATTTATTATTTGAGGAAACAGAATGAGATAGAGATATATTTTACTAAAAACAGAAGTTATTTTAATCTATATTAAAAGATAACACAATTATTTTGTCAGATTCCGTGGCGTAGTGGTTAGTGTAACCGACTGCCACGCCTGAGGTCGCGGGTTCGATTCCCGCACAAGTCAAACATTTGTGTGCATGAACATGGATATTCGTCTTGGTTCGGGTGTTTCTATGTATAATAATTATGTACGTATTTACAAAAAAAAGTATATATATGTATGTTTATCCATTGTCTAGTACCCATAGTATAAGCGCTGCTTAGTTTGGGCTAGATGGTGTTGTGTGTATGTGGTAGATTATTATATTATATTATATTATATTATATTATATTCTGGAAAACGTATTTCAATTGTCACTTCTGAACTGTATAATAAACTATGAAAAAATCGAATAACTTTTTCTCTTATAAAATTTATCAGGCAATTACAAACTGCCTCTTTTTAAATATACGAGAATTTCTATAGAATGTTACTAAAATGTGTTTTTATTTATGAATATTACAGGTGTATTATTATGAATATAAGTATAAATTATTATCGGAAAATAATTAAATATTGTATGAATTATTATTCTGATTCAACTAAATCCATTCAGTTTTTCGATTTGATTGAACAACAAATATTTAAATATCTAAACTATCAAATTTTGCTGTAATATTTGATTTACATACTATATATATGTGAGATTATTTCCTTATATATATATATAATTTGCTATTAGTGTACTTACAATACATGACAATAATAAAATCAATTCACTTAGGCGAATTCATTCATACACATACTAGCACTACCTTTTATCTGCAGCTTCGCTACCTTAATTCTAAAGATATTCTGTTATATCTATATCACAGGAAATGTGCATTTTCCAATGAAAAATGTCAAGCCTATATCAATAATAATAGGTAATAAAACTTTATCTGTAACAAAAAACAAATCATACAAATTCATCTACACTTCGGCACATAAAACAGTTAAGTTGTACATATTTAGTATACCTATAGCAGTCGTACTAGGTCACGTGTTACAGCTGTAGCAGCACCAGTGTTACAGCTGCTATGTCCTCCATCTTATAAACTAATGATCAACTTACTTATATGTACAATGTATTAAGCTTAATGACAAAGAAAAGTAACAAGTCACAATTTACCTAACAAAAATAAAATATATATATATTATATACAACAATCGTGTAGTTTAAATTATAATAACCAATACTACTCAGCGCGCCAGCGCTGCGTTGAGAAGGTACTTACGATGTACGTCTACTATGGTCGGGTTGAGGTGTGGTACAATCGTTAGACGACAACAATAAATTAAGTAAGTATATTATATAAACTATAAAATATAGTACGATAAGTTAGCTGCACTTACTTATTAACTATCAATAATTTCTCAGTTTCTTCGTAATCTAGAGTCATTCAAAAGTGTGTTAGGGAATGTTTGCAATTCAATCGGGTTTGTGTATAAATGGTTACGGATTTATTTATTCTATTATAGATATAGGGTTGTTCCTTTTCTACCTGAATGAAAGCCAACAATTGTACTAAATATAAGTAAAGCTACCAGAATTATAAATATAGATATTTGTGACACATAATTATAAAAAAGAGTCGCATGTTCCTAAATAATAAAGATGTTAAACAAAAGAAAAATTATTATATAATATAATAATTTATAAAATAAATAACTGATAGTTATCCGTCTATAACTTCATTATTTATGTTTTAACCGATACCGCCTAACAATGTTCACCAGTGAATTGACTGAAACAAGACGAACGTAAATAATAATATTTATTATTTAGAACAATTTCGTACAATACAGTAAAGTACTAATCTATTATTCGCAAGAGTACGTGAAGAAAGTCGTGGAGTTTCTCTTAAGAGCTTAGCTGCATTCTGAAATCTGTATTTTAACTTATAGCGCTACACTTACCTAAGTCTCATGTGCTCTACGTTAGCTCTGAAAGGGCGATTAAGTGTTTGCTTTGAAGTTGAAATAATCATGTTCTTATTACGTGTATTGTAGTTAATTCACTTATGTATATAAAGGCTTAAAGGATAATATTGACGTAAAAGCGTCTATATTCGCTAGATATAGTGGTAGTTGTTCGAAGTAGCTTGTATGCCATAAATATGTATTGTGTGTGATCAGTATCATATGTCCTATGTGGGGAGACCAACAGACTGCAATGCAGAGGGTCTCGGGTTCGAACCCACGTCGCGCACCTCTGACTTTCGGAAGAAATATGACTTTTCGAAATTATGTGCGTATTGATTGACAATTATCGCCTGATCCGTGCCTCGGACAGCTCGTAAAGCCATCGGTCCCGGCTGCCATGAACATCTATGGCAGTCGTTATTGGGAGAGTATCAATACAAAAAATCCCACTGGGTCGAAGTGTCGCCGGTCTGCACTGACTGGCCCCCACATCAGATAAGATAAGATAAGATCATATGTCCTTTTCTGTATCCCTGATAACGTGTATCCAAATTTCATGATGATCGAGCGTGAAAACTTAAAAATCAAATATTCTCAGTCACAGCACGAGGTCTAGAAATTTAGCTATAGTCTCGCCCTGTATTGTGTGGAACCTTAAATTATATTTAGTGAAATTTAGGTGTTGTAACACCTCTGCCTAGTCTAGAGATTTCTGTATGTAATAGCACTGCATTCTTTTTATATCATTTTCATTATTCTATGAGGACGGGCAAGTATAACTATTCAACTACCAACATTTAAATAATAAATCTATATTAGAACTAAAAATCGTATCATATTAATTCAATAGGCATAAACCGCATACAATTGTGCGTCAGGGGAATATCAGCTGGCACGATCTTATGTAATTGCATTCTACTGCCACGCCTAAGGTCGCGGGTTGAATTGCCGATTAGAAATCATACATTTGTGTGCATGAACATGGCTGTTTGTCTTGGTTTGTGTGTTTCTATGTATAATATATATGAATAAAAAAAATATATACGTATGTTTATCCATTGACTAGTACACATACTACAAGCTCTGCTTAGTTTGGGCTAGATAGTGTTGTGTGTATGTGGTAGAATGTAATATTGTTCTCCCGACCATCCCATCCAACCGCACGGCTGAATATTTGGCGTTATTGGCACTTCACACCTATACCCAGATCTAACGTGGGTTAGATAGGGAGACAAAAAGCAACAGTATGCAAACTGGAAATATATGCTTCTGAAAATGATGGTAAAATATCGCTGGTATAGATTGTATCAATGTTGATGTGACGTAGGTTGCCAGCTTATTTAAGGATTTGTGGGATATTCTATACTGTACAAGACAATTAACAATGTTTGATTTCTCTTGTTAGTCGAGTGACATCAACATAAGACGATTAATTCGAATAATTTATTTTAAAACATTTAATTGTTTTAGTGAATCCGACTAAAAGTTCTTCGATTAATTCGAATAATTTATTTTAAAACATTTAATTGTTTTAGTGAATCCGACTAAAAGTTCTTCGATTTGCTGATTGATTATTCAGATGTAATTTATGTAATACTAGATAACAGGTCTTACTCGCGATTACGTTTTTACCGACTGCCCGATGTTTCGACCGACTTCCATCGAATAATTTAATTATTTTGTCAACTCAAGTTAATGATAAGCTTTTCTTAACATATAAGTAATTACGAAACGAGGCTCTCATTTTTATTTGTCTTAAATTTCAATTAAACCTTCGAAGTGAACAGTTTAGGGCCCGATTAAAGTCCATGTTGACATAGTTATTTTAATGAGTTCTGAATAACTTGTGAAACTCGAAGATAGGCATCTTCAGCTTACTAAGTTCAACAATTGCGTCTGTCCCTTATATTCTATTTAATTGTTGTATTTCAATACAAGAATAAACTTCTTCAATGGCGTGCATTAAAGTAAACTTGAATAAAACATGACTAATTGATTGAAACTTTAGTTCAAACGATCTAACTTGCTACTTTTCGAAGCGAAATTAAGTTTGAATTAAGTTGCAAAAGCACAAAAGCTTGTTCTTCAAATGGTAATTTACCATTCTTTGCAATTAAGAGAGGCCATTTTATTTTTAATTAAGATTACTTTCGCCGTCGCAAATTGTCTCTGCATAGTAACAAAGATATAAAACCTAAAAAAGATATAAAGTTAATGATAATCTATCCATGTATCACGTATTTCAATATTATAATAATATTTAAAAATAAAAAAATAAAGAGAAAATTCAATACCTAACATTTGATATTCTTTATTACAATGATATTATCAACTTAAATCATATACGTACGTACTTTCTTGAACGCAAACGTTTATAAACCCGGGCATCAGCGAAATCGTTAGCAAGCAATTTATCATGAAATACATTTTCGAAGGTTTGATATGATTGCAATATAGCTTGTGGGTCAGCTAAAAGCTATTTCTGTTACTGTCACTGGAATACTAAAAGACTATGATTCCAGAGCTACTAGAGACATTTTGGGAAATTTAAAGATTTGGACATTTAGATAGGATTTTTAAAAGTTCTAGCCGTTTGGTTTGCAAAAATACTTAAATTATTTTCAATTTGTATTTTGATAGCAATGTTTTATCGTCTACCGAGGATGTTTCTAGATTTGCCTACTTCTACGAATTATCGTAAAGAACAAATTAATAAGAAAGGCAAAGTTGCCAAGTTGCCAAGCCGTGAATCGCACCCAGAACAAATACATAAAAACAGACTTATTTCACGAAACCAGTGAAGCCGTGTAATTAATAGTTGCTTATGATTCAAACTGAGATGGAGCCATCGCGCCACTTCGTAGTCTAATTAATACGCCTTTAATTTTTTTTTATGCAACTATTGTGGCAAACAATCATACGGCTCACCAGATGGTAAGTGGTCACCATAGCCTATGGACGCCTGCAATACCAGAGGCATCACTTGCGCGTTGCCGACCCTTTAGGAAAGGAAGTGGGAAGGAGAAGGAACGGGAAGGGGGAAAGAGGGTGATTGGGCCACCGGCACTCTCACTCACCGAACGAAACACAACAGTAGGAATACTGCTATTTCACGTCGATATTCTGTGAGAGGGAAGTCCACCCCCGGTCGAGCCGGCCCATCATGCTGAAATCTCTCTCTACTCTCTACTACACAAAACTTCTTCTTCATCATTAATCATCTTGATATATAATTAATAAAGTCGTTTGTTTATGACCGTTTCAAATAATATTTTAACTTGCTTACGGTTGTTGAGGAAAACAGCAAGGGTGCCGCAGTGTCCCTTCTATAGCGTCAAGTGGTTAAGATTATAATAAATATCGAAGAAATTTGAGAAATTTGCCTACGAAGTTCCTCAAGAAGGACTGAATGACGTTTTCTGAAGCGTCTTTTTAACGAGTTTTTATGAGTATGAGTATCCTTAGTTTAAAAAATATGAATAGGCTGTGTTACCTGCTTATCATCGATTTGGCCGTAAACTTGTATGACACGTTGATGATTAAAAAAACCCGGGCAAGCTTTACTTTTACGTAAAGATAAGCTTTGTGCATTAATTATTTATGTATTAATTATTATTCCATAAAATAGATACAAGGTTACGCTTTGTTGCAGTTCAAATATCGATCGTTCCTATATCATAGGTGTCATTGTATTATGTACCTTAATAATTTATATTTGATGTTATACAATATACTATGAGTGACTAGACTAGGATACAAATGTACAAAGGTAATTTAAGTACAAGCTTATAGTAGTTTGTAGCTACTTCCTCAATTATTATTAACATTACTGTTCTGTCTACATTGTCTTAACTTAATTAAATTCGCTTTATCAACGCCATATAAAATGCGCATGCTGTGATTGGTCTGTAAAATGATGCTATATTGTTATGTTGCTTTTTTATGTAGGTAAATGAAAAGTGTGTTAGGGTAAGTAGTTGTTGGTAAGCCTAAATAAATAAATATCGGGCACGTCACAATCGTAGCGGTAAGACCAATACTTAGAGAGTGGCTGGAGAGGCGTCATGGCGCCCTCACGTTTCATCTGATGCAGGTGCTGACCGACCACGGTTGTTTCGGTCGGTACCTGTGTCGAATAGGCAAACAGTAGACGCCCAGTTGTCATCACTGCGGCGACTGCCGCGTCGTTGTGGAAGACACGGCGTTGCACACATTGGTAGGAAGCCCTGCTTGGGCCACGCAACGCCGTGTCGCACGTGGCAGTCGGTAGGGTTGTCTTCTCACTCGAGGCTATGATTCTGTCCATGGTTTCGAGCGAGAGGTCTTGGAATGCCGTCACCTCCTTCTGTGAGGAGGTGATGTTAGTGAAGGAGGCGGCGGAGAGGGAGAGGGAATGTTCAATCCCTCTTCCTAACCGCAGAGCCGGGCGCAGGAGGGCGCAAGATGACCTCCAGCCACCCTGAATAGAAGCCTGCGGGCGGTGGACCCATTGGGGCCGTCCATCTCCCGATCAGCGCAGGTCCGAGTAGGCGGCGTTCGTGTTCCGCGGACGCCTCTTGACGTCGGAAGAGAGACTAGGTCCCCGCTTTGTCGTCGGGGACCAGGTCCCCCAATTGTGTGTGTTTTTGTTGTGTTTGTGAGTTTATGTGATGGCTGTGTGGCACCTGCCACGTCCATCGGTGGATCAAACCTTTGACGGGGTCGCGATTTGAATGCGAGAGCGATCCGCGCGACCCCGTCATAAAGGTGTGAGGAACACCGCGGTGGTTTTAGCCCAAATTACCATGTTATGGACTGGATCCCGACATATCCCATCGCCCGCCCAAAACCGGCGATGGGGAAGGTGAAGTGCACATTTCACCGCGTTAAAAGAAAAAAGTATGCTGCCTATGATTCATGTTGTACAAGAGCAATTTGCTATTTGCTCTTGTGTATTATATGTATGTATTTTATGTGGGGGCCAGTCAGTGCAGACCGGCGACACTTCCACCCAGTGGGATCTTTTGTGTCGACATTCCCCCAATAACGACTGCCAACACAAGAGCAAATAGCAATCACAGGAAATATTATTGTGCAAACAGTATAAAAAATTGTTATAAAATAAGGGAGTAATTTATATTCTAAATTTGGATATAGGAGAAAATGGGTTCTTGTGGCGATATCGCGATAACTGCCTCGGACATTTGCGTTTAAATAGCAGTTTAGAACTTTTAAAAAAACATTTAAATTTTTTTTGTGCTGACGTGGATGATAGTACGTCGTGGTCTGATTAACCGCGTTCAATATTGCAGTTAATGAAATCGGCACCTTGTATATAACAGATGACACGATGTATTTGAAATACCATTAATGGTGCAAAAATGGGTATAAAAATAACCCAGTACAGAAAATGCAAGTATTTAACGACAATCCAATTATAGCCGCTCCGCCTCATCGCTGAAGTTTAGCGAACAACTGGCGACTCTGTCAAAACTTTCTTTATCGGATTGAGGATCTTGGTAGTTCGAAATTATTTATATTATTCCAACTCCACAGCCAAAATTAATTTGCATAATATCGTCGGAGACTGCAAGTGAAATATTAGAGTTTTACTTACCATTT
Organism: Catocala fraxini; assembly: GCA_930367265.1. Classification (NCBI taxonomy): domain Eukaryota; kingdom Metazoa; phylum Arthropoda; class Insecta; order Lepidoptera; family Erebidae; genus Catocala; species Catocala fraxini. The sequence continues at coordinate 14,959,495 of OV884040.1, read as the reverse complement.
AACGTTGTCACTTAAAATCAGTAGCAAAAAGGTATTGAATGAGACTACTGTAAATGAGATCTCGGGGTGACATCCGGATCGGGCACTGTTATTAACAACTTTATCCAATAAATTCTTATTAGCAGCTGGGTGTCTGATACTGTGGACGGTAGACGGCAATATACCTATTTCCTATTACATGAATACTAACACACCTGCGCGCCCTTTCGGGGAATAGAAATATGTTTTTGAATTCTTGTAGTTTCAAATACCTATATCGCGGGTCCATGGGATTTTACTCCGTCATCACAATGCTTGTACCAGTATGGTTTGTAGTCAATAACGGTACTGTGCCAAGTAAAATGTTAGAACTAATATAGACAGTAGGTATCGACAAAACACTAAGAAGCTTGAGAAGCACATTTTCTTACAGGAATTCTGCATAGAGCAGCTGTGACTGTTACCGGAAAATAATTTCATATCTTTTTTTAATTAAATATAGTAGTATAGTACGAATATAATATAGGTTAGTGGAATGTGGATGTTATACTTTGCCTATTTCTCGCAGATATTTATAAAACTATAGTAACGATCAAAAATATAAAGTACTTCAAGATACAAATTATAAAAACGCTAACCCTATTAGCTAATTTTAATTAGCCGTATAATTTAATCGTGGCTAGAAAATGTCATTTTGTTATGAACGAATTTCCAGCTTTGGAGCTAGTTTCTAAGGAAGCCGTCGACATCGTTCCTCAACACTCTCTTGTAAACTTCTCGATTTATTCGTTTTCTGTTTGACTTACTGATTTATGTGCACCAGGATTCAGTTATTTATCTAACTTATTTAGCTAACTTTTATTTAGTTGGGTTCAGATACACGTGTGCGTACGTGGCGTAGCCGATAAGCTAAGACTACTTTGTGTCTGTTAACTGCAACGTTTTTTAAACGAATATTTGCCTGATTTGCCTTTCTTTGGTACTTTATCTACAATACGTGGTATAAAGGATTTTAGTCCTTAAATTAAAATTTAAAACAAGTTATTGTATTATAAAATTATTTACATAAAGAAAGCAACAATCATAATTTACAACTTAACTAATATTAACAAAACTAACCACTTATAAATAGAACAAAATGAAGAGTAACAAAATATGGGACTGTAAAAATTAATAAAAAGGGATGGCCGGTTTTGGCAGCGTCGTAAAATTCCTCAGCATCGCTGTCGACCGGGGGAGTGTGCCCAGAAGACTGGCAGTATTGCCACGCTGAATGGCAATGCTGATTCTTTGAGCCAAAAAAAGTCCAGCCTTCTGGTCACGCGAAGCGTCGATTAGCCGCTTAGATATATCTCTAAAAAGCGCAAGAGCGCCCGGACCCCATGAACCCAGCGTCTCTACCCCAAACGGCTCGAAAACGTAATTACCAATTAAATTACTGTATTTACGCCGTTTGAGGTTTTCCGCCGCTACAGCAGCAGCACTGGCACAGCTCACCGTGCTCGGAAGATGTGATGGCGCAAGGGTGTCGACGCATGTGGCGTCCCACACCAAAGGCCTACCCATTTTCCAAGGTAACAAAGACATACCATCGAGTCTCTTCCCATCGTTACGTACCTATGGGTTCTAATACTGCTGGTACGCTGGCGGTGATAAGAGCACGACGGATAATGTCATTTAGCTGAGCGTGTCGTGAAACAAGTTTCAAGGTGAAACAAAATATTAAAATGATTTTTACACGCTGCATTATGGAGAGTAGTTTTGTTTCGTGCATAACCACAAGAGCATACAGGCTTTGAAGGTATGAACCATACCTATCCCAGGGTTTTTGAATAGTTCAGATTTTTTTTCAGCTATTTAAATTATTATATTTCAATGCTTTTGATGTACAATAAGTTTCGCATATCTAAATAAAGCATGCATAACTGCATGTGAAAGGCAGAGTATGATATAACTTACATCAAGCTAATTGTGAATTACTTATACTGAATATTTGGTAGCAACCACTATGCAATGCTGTAAGCAATGATAGAGTAAAATGTCACACAGATTTTCGTCTGGAATTTTACGAAATTGCAGGTGATAGTAAGCACAGCGAGTATAACTTTTTCAACACTATTGTAGCAAATAAACATAATATTATGATCTATCTGATGGCAAAAGTATACCTGAAAATAGAACAGAAACTTAAAAAAATACCTACATAATTCAGGATACAACCGGTAAACTCTATTATCAGCTTAACAGACTATATTGTTACGTAACAGTAGTTGTTACATAGTATTTTCAATTTTCTTTTACAATCTCGTCGAAATATCTTTATAGGCGAGCTATAAAAGCTATCTTGCGGTGCATTCGAATAAGATCACGATAAAATGTGGATGTATTTCGTTGAACATATTGACCGCCATTTTCTGTTGGAGACATCTTTGTGTGCGAGATTTAAATGCTGTTTTATTATTTTATGAATGTACATGTAAATGTACAGTATATCCGGATTTTATATAAGTACAGATAAAATATTCTTTATGGAGGACTTCGTTTAATAATATGAAGTGAAATAAGAAAATCTTATAAAGTTTATGTATGTATTATAAAGTTTATGTATGAACTGAAATTTAGTGTACCAGACGAGGGTCTGGTACACTAAATTTCAGTTCAATTATACATAGGTTAACCGAAATAACGTATTGTATTGTACCGAAAGAACGTTATTAATCTTTCAATTGCTGGAATATCAGATATAATTAAAAACAATTATGTTTGATATTTACGAGTAGCCATTCATGAAAGATATATATAAATAGATGTATATATTTTTTTACTTACGAACTATTTATTTAATGGTCTTTTTTATTATTTTTTCTACATTTTGTAAGAAATATATGTAAGTAATCATGTTTCTTTGCCACAAAGAAACATGATTACTTACATATTTTTTTATAAAGAATGATTTCTTTTTTTTTTTAAGAGTAAATAAATCCAAATTTTATTTATTTTCCATTTTTACCTGTTTACTCGTAGCCATTAATGAAAGATCAAATACGTATTCAGAAATAAGGTAAAAGTTCACTATGTAATCCAAATTTTAATAAATTGACTGCGTAACCACATCTTATTTGGGCAATTTCAAGCTTTAAATAGTTAGCGATAAACTTTTAAATTTAATGAAACCAACAAACCGCTTTTCTTTTATCACGCAAAGTTAAGCTTATGTACACGAGTAATAATAACGGAAACCTATTCAATTACCAGATGAAGTGAATTCTAGATTACAAGAAGGTTATCATTATTTATGAGAGGGAAGACTTGTAAATATTAATTTGGATGATCCTATAGTAATATTGCATAAAGCCTCTTCTACATAATAAGAACTTCTCGAACGCTACTTATGAGGTGGATTATGAGAGTGCATTTTTGTAAGTGCACAACCTTATACTCTATAATACCTATTGATATAGATAGCCTAGTGAGAAACCATTGAACTGCCACGCAGAGGTCTCAAGTTCGATCCCAAGGCGCGCATCTCTGACTTTTCGAAGTTATGTGCGTATTAAATAGTTAATTATCGCTTGCTTTAACGGTGACGGAAAACATCGTGAGGAAACCTGCATGTCTAAGAGTTCTCAATAATGTTAAATATGTGAAGTGTGCCAACCCGCACTAGGCCAGCATGGTGGACTATGACTTAACCCTTCTCACACTGAGAAGAGGCCCGTGCCCAGCAGTGGGACAGTTTAATACAGGGCTGATATTATTATATCTATTGAGCTGATAGTCAGTATCTCTATAAGATACGTCACGCTGACCAAAATTTTGGTCTGGTGAATGTCCACCAGACCGAGAGTTTCTAATAACTATTTTCTATAAAGTGATTTTGAAAAATGGTTTTTAGTCACATATGAGCATAGTTTAACTTGTTTCCACTGACCTTTACAGATTATTGCTAATATTAATAATTTATATCGGATATTATTTTTACAGGACTATGACAGCACGGATGGCGTAGTGGTTTAAGTGGTCGCTTCGACAATGCCACTGCGACGTGTGTTGTGGGTTCGAATCCCACAAGGGACAAAATACAAATGGTTGTTCCGAGTCTGGGTGTGCTATGTGTCCGTTGTTTGAATGTTTGTAAAGTGCCCCGCGTCACAGGGCTTATTCCCGATTCAGGAGTTGTCTTTTTTAACTAAGATATCGTATATTACATTGGTGTATCATGTTATCCCCTTTCGCCATATTCCCTTTAGCGTTATATTTATTTTTGTAAGATAAAAGATAGCATTATAAGATAGGAGATAACATTCGGTCACAAAAGAAAACCAGTGGCTTAACCAAACAACACAGGGGCGCATGAAGGTTTAATCTTGTTATTTTGTTTCTCCGTTTAATTGTTTTAGTTTTGTTAATAGTGAAAGAATAAAAGTTATTAATTATGATGGAAAGAAGACACAGGTGAAAGATTATATATTATGTCGGCCTCGATGGCGTAGTGGTTAGTGTCAACCGACTGCCACGGCTGAGGTCGCGGGTTCGATTCCCGCACAAGTCAAACATTTGTATGCATGAACATGAATGTTTGTCTTGGTCTGGGTGTTTCTATGTATAATAAGTATGTATTTACAAAAAAAAAGTATATATATATATGTTTATCCATTGTCTAGTACCCATAGTACAAGCTCTGCTTAGTTTGGGCTAGATGGTGTTGTGTGTATGTGATAGAATATTATTATTATTATTAGTATTTTTCATTTAAACCTATATATAATATTTATACAGGCGTAAGACCATGAATGTATGTACAATAAACACGGCAATTTCTATACAGCAAAGCGAACCTTTGGGAATATTCTCAAATCTCAGACATACTCTACACAATATTGTTACACCATGCTTTGTAGGTAACTGGATTGTTCGTCTTTGTTCACGGCACGATCTCTCTTGGGAGATTAGTGATCCATTCTACTTCCAGTTGTGAGTCCCCAGAGTACTTAAGACAGTATCCCGTTAACACTTCAGGTGCTCTGTGTGATATGAGATGAGGTATATTATGGTATGTATATTTTCTCCATAATATTTCTAAAGGCATATGAAGTCTGCCAACTAGACCAGTGTACTGTGAAAAAGGTTAGTCTATAATCTAATAAGACTGTAGGCTAAACTTTCTCACGGTGAGAGGAGACCTGTTCCTAGCAGTAGAACAGTATATATACAGAGCTGATATATCATATACAAGCTTTTTGTCCGCGACTTCGCTCACGTAAAAGTAGGTTAGGTTAAATTATGCTTGTAACATTACTTGTTTTAAATTAAATAAAGCCTATGTTACTCGGTGGTAATAGAGCTTTCTAATGGTGAAAGAATGTTTAAAATCGGTTGAATAGTTTTTAGTTAAATCCTTACTAACAAACTAACTTTATAATATTAGTATAGATTTTGGTGGACGAAAATTCTCAAAAGTAGCAAAGTGTGTGGCAAGAAATTATTTCAATAACAGAAGCTGTTGGGCTCTTTTGCAGCCGACAGTAAGGCTATCTCCTAATATTTAATAATATAATAAAACCATAATTATTGTAATAAATATTGCCTACTTTGATGGCATAGTGGTAGCGAATGCGACTGTTATGGTTTTGTGTGTGTGTATTGGACATTTCTGTCAAGAAGTTATTAGTAGCAGAACGAAGTCTGAAACTGTGCCTGATAAACACAGACGACAGTAAGCTCGCTCCGAATTACAAAGGACATAAAACCTTAACTGATGAAATGTGGATGTAATACACTTTTGCCATCTTCTTCAGTTATGTAATAATAAACGAATATTTAAAAAAATTGTGCGGTATCGATTTCTGGTTCGGCCCAAGTCAATCAATAGTCTTGCTCTGTATTACATAGAAGCTACCTGCACCATAACTGCAGCAATCTGGGCGTAATTATACACCTCGACCTACCCTCGCCGGGTTGTACAAGCGAGTGAGGCTATAAAACAGTTAACTACTTCAACGTAATAAACATCTGCGAACTAAGAACGAAATGACCAAGAAATTTCTTGAGCACTTCATTAATTCCCAACTATTTCCTTATCTGCTGTGCACAGTCCAGTAGGGGCTGTGGTGCACGTAATTCATAACAGTCTCTGGACGATATCGTCACCGATTCGTAAATGTCCACAGTAACTGCTGAACGCTTGCCAGCAAGATCCGTAACTGGTCCACCTGACCCGAGACACGAGATACCCCGTGAAGGTTTACTTTGTAATTATTGTAATTAATGTTAGAGTGTGTTGTTTGTTTACACGGACAAGTTGTTTACAACAGTTTCACACATATACTCGTATATAATTTATAAAATAAATAACTTTTCCCCTGGCTTTGCTCGAGATCAGTCCTTCTTATTGGATACTTTTCTATAACCGTGACAAATATATGCAAAGTTTCATGATAATCGGTCGAGTAATAAAGCATGAAAATGTTAAAAAACAAACTCACATTCACATTTATAATATCTATTAGTTAGAGTTGTGTATCTGTCTTGTTAGTTTCGTAGTATAATTTTGCTGTTTGTGAGGTTTCGGTTTCGATTCCCGACTGGGGCTTAGTGATAGTATTTTCCCTATTAGGAATTTCTCAGTAGCAGAACTGTATATTTAAATGAATAGAGTTATATAATTACTTTTAGGGAATATACAGACGTAAATATTTTTGTGTTGAAATGTGACTATTAGATTTTATTGTTGTTGGCTAAAACAAATGTTTTCAAAGAAAATCTACTATGTTGTGAAACAAATCCAATAATAATTTAATTGTGCCCAAAAACAGGCTAAGTTTAAGTGCATTGCCAATTTGAGGGTATAAAATTATTTTATTTCCTATTTAAGCAATTAAATAAGATAATAATTGCTAACGGTTTGATCACACATAGAAATCGGTGGCGATGGATAGTTAAAATAAAACTTTGATGATATTGCACGAAGCAGGTAGAAATTAAACAAATGTTTTGGCTACATAGAGTAAATAAGTCCAACTTGTTTTTACAAGCATTAGATTTAGTTTTAAAACAAATGTTGCGAATTAATAGGTACTATATATTATTGTACTGTTAGCCACTGCTGTGGCTCTCAAAACTAAAGGTCCCGTTTTTAAAACTAGGTCCCATGTAAAGTGCTACTTCAAAAAATTTCGTAGCTAAAAAAGCCCACCTAGCAATGGATGTAGTTGAATCTAGGACCTTACAAAAAAGTTCCAGGCAGACAAACATAACCGCTAACTTGTGCCAGAATATTGAAAATTGTGTAATCACTTAACCATAACAAAGATATTTTTATTCTGATAAAAATTTCCCATAGAACTATTCCAAGGAGACCTTACATAGATCAGGTCAGAGAAAAGTCACGTCATACTAAGAAGTCAAAGTAATAGTATCGAATAGAGAGACATGCAAGAGTCTTTACCGAAAAGAGTAAGGCTTTTATTGATTAACATTTTTCTGTGAGATTTACGCGGAAAATCCGCGCACAGCAACTAGTAGTACATATTCTAATTAATATTATAAGTAAATGCGAATGTGAGTTTCTTTGTTTGTTACGCATTCACGCCTTCACCTTTCAACCGATCGTCATGATACTTTGCACATACATAGGATACTTTTCATCCAGGAAAATCATGTACTATTCCCGTAGGATAGACATTTATTGACAGAATCTACATAAACGTGAGCGAAGACGCGGTCAAAATTTAGTAGTATATTAACGTTCATCGGGTGAAATGATACCAGTGGTCTAAATGTATTCTAGATTCATTAATAAACGTTATACCGTAGTGCGGTCAGGCCATGCTTAATTTCCGACCCAGCTAATTGTCTACAAGTTGCGGCTGTTCGTAAAATGCGGGCTCAGCCCCATAGTCAATGAGATGAGATGCCGAAGATGATGGACCTATCCGATCCGGTTTCCAGTTTATTTTACTAGTTTCAGTGATAAAAAACTGACAGTGAGAAAAAAATTCAATAGTAACAACCAACCAGTAAGTATTTTATGAATGGAAACCTCAAAATATCACATATGATTGTATTTTCATACAAAATTAGGTAACGCCTGACAAAAATACTATAGCAATATGTCTTACTAGTTCCCTATGCATCTTCGTTTGGTTATGGTTGATAGACCTGGTTCTTTTTGATATTAATGGCTTGTATTGTTCTCTAATACTTATATAATCTAGGTTTCATTTCTGGCAGCAGGAAAAAGTAAATCATGCCAATAGTTTGCACTGGTCTTTCTTTTTAGAAGATATTTTAGCGATTACGGAGAAAAACGGTTCACTTTTTAACTAGCTAAGTGGCAAATAAACATATGGTCCACTAGATAGCCGGTAATTGTATTTTAGATGGTACCAATACAAAATACCAAATTAACGCATTGTAACATGGACCTGTCTATAATTGGCGACCGAAGGTGTTTTCAAACGCTGGATGGTACCATGACTTTTTTGGTATAAGCACTAGCATATGATATTTAGGGGTACGACATTATCTATATATTAATACGTAAAGCAAAAACTTTGTACCCTTTTTACGAAAATTGCGAAAATTGCGGATGGAGGAGTATGAAATTTGGCACAGTTAAAGTTTATATGGAAAAGGAGGGGCAAATCCTTATATTTATATAAAATATGCATTAGAAATACATTATATTAATGAAAAAACACAACACGCACACAACCATGCATTTGACACACGCAGTCGAAGTGCGTAACTATGGTTACATATATCAATATATAATGACATAATGTACATATAATATCAGCAATATCTTACAAGCAAACTTTGGTCGAATTTCGAGCACTAGGCGAACGCTAGTAAACATAAATACCTGAATGTAATAATTGACTTTACGGATGGCGTAGTGGTTTAAGTGGTCGCCTCGCCACTGCCACCGCGCCGAGTGTTGTGGGTTTGATCCCCGCACGGGACAAAAATTTGTGTGATCCAAAAATGGTTGTTCCGAATCTGAATGTTATTTGTGTCTGTTGTTTGAATGTTTGTAAAGACCCTTGCGATACAGGAATTATTCCTAGTGCGGGAGTTATGTTTATAAAAACAAACAAACCTACTTCGGATATAGGGATAGTGGGCAAAAAGCATTTATCTCGCTTTTGATAGCACAGCGTTTCCATATTAGGCACTATAAAGTCTCCTCATCTAAACTGGAATATAGCACAAGGCTGCTAAATATAATTTACTATAAGCCAATTTTTTTTCATACTTCGTATAATTTAATAAAATTTTCCATCGTTTGCCGCGTCTCGTCGTTAAACCGACGATCCCTTCCTATCATGATCAAAATCTTTGCATCTTATACAAGGATTCAATATCAATTTCTTGTTGTGGAAATTCTATTTTTCCTTTATCCCGTGATATTGAACGACATACGAAAACTGAGCACATGTTCTGGAAGGATTACTTTGTTTCAACGTTAATCTTTTAAAACAAACATGTCGAAGATATCGGTACACATGACGGGGCTTATTTTACGTAATATGTCGATCAATTTTATGTGAAACGTGACAAGCTTAGTAGAGTCATGGAGGATATTTTAATTTTATAAGTTTTGAGGCTAAAATGCGTGCATATTTGTATCAGACATGCTTGCAAACAGTAGTTTTTCTTGGCAGATGCTGCTTCTTACAACAAGACGGTGAACCGAAAACCGCACTTCACAAAGGCGCCGCACCGCTGAGCCCACACCAGTCAACCCATGACCACGATCGATGCAAGTGGGTCGAAACGTCAAGCAATAAATAGTTATTTATTACCTTTTAAATATTTAAATACTGCTAAAAGGACCCAAAATTTTCTGCAAACTAATGTCCAAATTAGCAAATTTAAAACTTGACATTCCAACCGTCATATAAACAATTTGTTTACCTCAAATGCTGATATCGGCAGCTGTTACCTCGTGTACCGCACTCGTAATCACAAATGTGAGACCGCAGCAGTACAAATGATTGCCATAGAGATAAGCGAATTTGCCACGCGAAGTATATATCTCGAGGTATATACCTCGAAAATACACACATATGTGTGCACGTATGCCGTTTGGGGTAGAGACGCTGGGTTCATGAGGTCCGGGCGCTCGTGCGCTTTTTAGAGATATATCTAAGGGCTAATCGATGCTTCGCGTGACCAGAAGGCTGGACTTTTTTTGGCTCAAAGAATCAGCATTGCCATTCAGCGTGGCAATGCTGCCAGTCTTCTGGGCACACTCCCGGTCGACGGCGATGCTGAGGAATTTTACGACGCTGCCTAAACCGGCCATCGCTTTTTATTAAATTTTACTGTCCCATATTTTGTTACTCTTCATTTTGTTCTATTTATAAGTGGTTAGTTTTGTTAATATTAATTAAGTTGTAAATTATGATTGTTGCTTTCTTTATGTAAATAATGAAGTATACCATTAAATTATAATTCGATTTTTGTGTGTACTATAACGCTGTTTACAATGTATGATATATTGAATCGATTAGGCGTTACTTGGCGGCGAACCATTGTTATAAGATAATTGGGAAGAGAGGAACCCGTAAAGCATCCTCGAACTATTTTTTATCATTACCTACTTTACATTTTTATCATTGCGGCTTACCATTATATTGCAATAGTTGGGGATTCGATCCGACGGTGTGTGGCAGGTTAGACTCTTTCCAATAATTTTATTGCAATATATGATTTGGACACCACTTACCGTGTGTGTAAACAATAGTTTTATTATAATATTGTCTTCTGTTTACGCGAATGTTATTCATTGGAATTAAACTAGTATATACGGATTTTATCGCGTTATTTATTTTACACTTTATTACATAATTTTGAAACTGTTACACTACTACTAGATACTATTAAACTTTACTAATTTTTAAGCTAATTAAATTATTAAAACTATTTATATTTGTGTGTGAACATGTGCAACAGGGGACCAACCATTACCTGAGATTTGACAAACCACAGATTCTCGCTAAAGAACACCGATTCCTACCAAGGATGCTTCGCGAGGCTATTGAAATCAAAAAACATCCTAATTTCAATAAATCCAGTAATCCAAATAGTCAAACCTAAGAAGAAGCAAACCACAGCTAGACTTCATGATATTCTGAGCTCATTCTGGGTAAATACAAACACCAATGATTAAATTATGTTCGGGTACTTTGAAATAACGACACTGGAACATTGAGACAACTACCATCTTAGTCTCCCCGTGACCATGGCTGCTGAAAAGCAACCGAAACGTCGGGGAACGTGTAAACTTAAATATAAACAGTTTTAATAATTTAATTAGCCTTAAAATTAATAAAGTTTAATAGTATCTAGTAGTAGTGTAACAGTTTCAAAATTATGTAATAAAGTGTAAAATAAACAACGCGATAAAATCCGTATATATTAGTTTAATTACAATGAATAGTATTTTATTTAATTTTACTTAATTTGGTAAGAGTTGAGTTCTTTTACAGTGGTTTGGTTATTTCTTTTTTGCTTTGCTTTTGAAACACAAACATATCTTTGAAATCACTCAGGTAGTTACTTCTTAGAAGAATTCCCATGTCTCTCCTTAAGCAAAAAAAAAAGTTAACGGTAATTTTGTAAGCACATAATATATTACTCTCATTCTTAAAAGTGACTGAGATGTCTATATAATCGCGTGGTTAAATCAATACAAACTGTTTATATTAATATCAGCCTATTTTCATTATATCAGCCCTGTTTATGAGATGATATTTTCAGGGTGAAAAGGGTTGTTAGGCCGTCTACTACACTGGCCCAGTGCGACTTGGCAGTTCATACAAGTTAAAGATCATTTGTGAGAACCCTCAGTCTATTGTTGTTATAAAATGCCTATCACGTTTCCATCACAGTTTGTATCGCTGAAAAATATCAGCGTCTGTAGCCGTCCTAAGGGGTAGCTTTGTTAATACGCAATATATGTATTTAGTCTGGCTCATCGCGTTGTTATAACGTTGCTCCTGTCTTATAGATGATCTAGGATGCCTATAAGAGCACGCAAAGCTGGAGACCCGGCTGTCTTAAATATCTATGACAGCCGAAATAGAATGACAGTACCTCGAAATATTCTAATGTTATCATTTTAGTATGGGATTACCCATTGCACTGCCTCTGCGGCACGATGGTAAATTTTTATTGGGTTTTCTATTAAATTCTTAGCAACACGGTGTCTAAAACTGTAGACGTGGCCGACGTGGTATGGTCCGATGTATTACATCCTTTCATCTGGTACAGTCTGGCGAAATGTTGGTGCTCCTTGACAAAAATATAGGAATCAGGCTATGTATATAAAGTATTCTTTTGTATTGAGTAAGTCTGATAGCTGGACCGATATTCGAATCTGATTAGAGACGAAAGGTAAGCTCAATATACGTGGAAATAATAAGTAAAATGCTATAAAAGCAAACGCACATGACAACTTTAACACACGATGCACGTAAAATGCAAGTGAAACGCGATACACACGTAATATCGTCGAATTTTACGTTTATATTGCTGCTAACAGGCAGTTACGTCGATACGGATCACGATGGCAAACAATAATTGCAAAATCAGCGCTTTAAATGCGCTTTTACTTGCTTTTATGCGCTTGTATCGAAATGGCAGCATAATCTTCTTTTTCGTATTTTGCAGGTCGAGCTCGCATTCTTGTCATTAAAAAATGATATAGTTGTAAAACGACAGCTTTATCATTTTCCGCCGTCAAAGACAAGAGTAGAAGATACTAGAGTTATAGACGGACGAATAGTAACAGAGAAAGCGAGAATGAGTCCCAAACGAGGGCAACAAATACTTCTGAAACCTGGAATAGAAGAATTCATCTAATTAAGGTGGCATTATTGGCGCTAAGTATGCTGTTCGTATTAAACATGTCAGGGTCTTTAGAACTTGCATTGGCAGCGCAACCACTACATATCTTAAAAGGGGAGGAATTGATTCCTCGTGATAGATTATTTTTGAATACCATCAAGTTGACTAACAAACACACACATCACAATAGATATAGACAGGACGCTGGATTGTAAGCAGTTACCGTTATATAATAGTTATAGTTTAATTACCTAACGATTGCAATACTAACGCTGATGCATTCCCGATTCAACGCAAAATAAAATAAAGATAGTATACCTAAAGCTAACGAAACAGCAAAGATATGTAAACCCTACCTACTATACTACCCATCCTACTTATCTGACGAAACGTAGTAATTGTTCTATTACACTTGTGTATTTCGTAAGACAGTAGAATTTAGTAATTTTAAAAGACTTCGGGCTAGCCTTGGCTTGCTGGCTCATTTGACTAATACATAGAAACGGTAACTCAAACGATATTTTCTTGTCAATTATTAAGTCTCAACCAAACTATATTCAGCCAGGTTAGCACTTCAATCTCTAAAATCCATTCATTTACTTATGATTGGATTACCAAGGACCTAACAAACCGAGCCTATCAGGAAGACAGTATGTTCGGTGAAATTAATCCGTGCGGTTAAATAACAGTTGCCAGTAATTGGATGGGTGATCGTGAGTGGTGGCCTCTCCCCATATCGTTAACTCATCGTTTTCACCGAATCAACCGGGCTATTACCGATTATTATGTCCTGTCAATATGTAAAGAAAGAGCTGTCAGCATTTTCGTAAATTTGTAGATCTGAGTTTTAATTTGGTGAATTTCCCTATTGATGTTTTTGATCAAGTGCTATATTTATGAACGGTTGGATTTAATACCAATTGATAGGTTTGTTTCGAAAACCAAGTAATGCTAACGACATTGGGTCTATTATCTATATCACTCGACCAGTAAACGTACAACGGTGTGGACGCGTGTTGATTGTTTCGTTAAATACCAAACTCTAAATTCATCTATTGGTCGGATTTGATTTTTTAAATTCTCTGTTACTCCTTAAGTATTTTTACCTGTGATATACGCCCACTGGGCGGTCCGAGAAGAGGACAAATATAAATTTTTACATTACCACTCTAAGTAAATTAGAAAAAGTGATTGTGATTAGTGGGATCGGAACCGGGACCGCCTCGACGCTTGAGCAGGAAACCCGAGCGCTCGCTCAACGCGCCACCGAGCAGGTAACAGCGGCCGGCGAAATAGTGATCCGCTACACGCGCTTCATCGTTAACAGCCACCACAAAAACGCCTGCACGAATAATAACGGCAACACACGTGCCTACAACCACGGACACGCGTCGTAGGACATTTATGCAGGCTCTGTACTGCTCCGGGATTGTGTCATTTAGAGACTTATTCTCCCATTCTTCTTTCACTTTTCTTTGCTCTTCCACGCTCGAAAATGTCAACTGTAAAACGTACTCCACCAAATAAAAAACAAACGGAGAATCCGCGTCAAATTCATACATCATCTGAATCGGACATCGGCTCCGCCGTATTGATGAGCGACTTCGTGAATACCACCAGAAATAAACGCCCAAGATCGGCTAACTCACCTCAAGGTGGGTCAACCTTGGACATCCAAAATCTTCAAGACACATTATCAAGTTGGCGAGACGAACAAGATAGCAAATTATCCACAATTTTGGCTGATATCGTTGAAATTAAAACTCAGAATTCTCACATAAAGGCGTCCAATGATGAAATTCGCAAGTCAAATGAAGAACTGAGAATCTCGATGTCATTTATTAACAAACAATTCGAAGACTTGAAAAAAGAAGTTGAAGATCTTAGGAAGGAGCGCCAGGATCAACAAAGATATATAGAAAATCTAGAACGTAAGATAATAGATCTACAGCATAAGTCACGCTCGTCAGGTATTGAACTTAGAAATATCCCACAAGATAATGCGGAATGTAACACTACCCTGACGAAGACGGTCTGTAAAATAGGCGAAGTTGTTGGAGTACGTGTTGCAGACTGCGAGATCCGTGACATATATCGGTTACCGGGTAAGTCTAGGGGACTTACCCGGTAACCGATATATGTCACCCTGTCACTCCACGTCCTATAATTGTTGAATTTACTTCAGTACAGAAAAAGCAAGCTCTTATATCTGCTGTGAGGTCTTATAATACAGGGAAGCCAAAACAAGAGAAAATAAACAGCTCAGACATCGGCGTACCAGGGAAAAGCCAGCCGGTCTATGTTGCCGAGCAACTGCCGGGCAGCACCAAGAAGCTATTTTATCAGGCTGGCGAATTCGCTAAGAAAAATGCTTACAATTATTGTTGGATTTCAAATGGAAATATCTTCTTGCGAAAATGCGAGGGTGATAAACAAATACTCATAAATTCTGATAAAAGTCTCCATGACATAGGTAACATAAATATCTGACTATGTAAACTCACTTTTCTGCACTGTTATACTGTTTGCATAAAATGTTATTTAAATTCTATATTATATTTTCTAGGTAAATTAAATTCACACACACTCACAACACATACGTTCACTCTAATACATCTCTCTCAAATCAGTAAATATATATCTACACTGAATATGTATATTAATGATACAAACAGTGCATATTTAAATCGTTCTACCATAATTCTTATAAGTTGCAGTGTCATTGTCATGCATTTACGAAATTTATTTAGCGCTTTTCGCTACACAAGGTTATTGTATTGTATTTCAATAGTAATATGTTATTGTAATATATTTATTTTATTATAAATGGCTAATTTAAGCTATATTAACAGTGAACTTGAGCAAATAATTGTAGGTAATTCATATAATTGTAACCCAGAGGAATGTTTAAATTATGTCAATCAGACTGTAAACGATATAAAATTACTACACCTTAACATACGCAGTGTAAATAAAAACATCGAACAGCTACAAGTACTACTCCACTCAATTAATATGCACATTGACATTATTATCCTTACGGAATGTTGGCTCAGTAAAGTTCATAATATACCTATAATAACAGATTTTCAGGCACACGCTACTCTAACAAACTGCAACCAAAATGATGGCATCATAATTTATTCGAGACTAGGGTTGCAAATTACGTTATGGGAACCAAATTTTAAAGGTGGGAACTGTCTAGTATGTCAAGTTGAC
Organism: Catocala fraxini; assembly: GCA_930367265.1. Lineage (NCBI taxonomy): Eukaryota > Metazoa > Arthropoda > Insecta > Lepidoptera > Erebidae > Catocala > Catocala fraxini. The sequence goes on along the minus strand of OV884040.1, from coordinate 14,943,439 downwards.
AACAAGCTGGCATTGGTAGCAGTATACCGTTCCCCGTCATACAACTCAAGAGAACATTTTGATAGTTTTCTGACTAGTTTAAATAGCGTTTACGACAGCATCCCTAACCCAAATATTGCCTTAGTTGGTGATCTAAATATAGATATAAGGCAAAACAACTTAAGCGATCGGAGCCTGGATTACCTTATTTTAAACGCCTCGCATGGGCTCTTGCCAGCCCATTTATTTGCCACACGATTAGAAAATAGTATCGATCATATACTTTTAAAGACCAATCTTAACGCTACAACTCTTGTCATAAACTCATACATCACTGACCATAAACCAATGTTATTATCTATAGCTGACGTTAAGCCCACTCGTAAGAGAATTCATGTACATGCTCGAATAGATTATGAGGCAATCAAATTAGAATTAGAAACCACAGACTTTACAACAATTTATACAATGACAGATGTAAATTTAGCTATGTATCAATTCATAAGTATAATAAAAGCTGTTATATCTAAACATACCAAACAAATTAAAATATCAAGACGTAACAGAACATTAAAACCGTGGATGACACCTGGCCTACTTAAATGTACTCGACATCGGGATAAATTACATACACAGTCAAAAAAAGCACCAGACAACCTAATATTAAAAGTAACCTACACGCGCTATCGAAATTTTTGTAATTCACTTCTGCGAAAACTAAAAATATGTTACGAAAAGAATGAACTTGAAAAATCTAGCAATAACCCAAAAGCACTATGGAGAACGATTAAAACAATAACGAACACTCAAAAAAATTACGATAGTCCAGTTGAACTATTACAATTATTGCATGAGAATCCCGTTTCATCTATTAATGAGGTCTGTAAATTCTTTGGTGGGGTAGGCAAAAATATGGCCGAAGAAATCATGTTACGGGGTTATAACTCCCATTCATCCGTGAATAATACTTTGCACCGAAAGTCATACAGTGCGTCACACACTCCTGTAAATTCACTTGGTGTAATCGAGGTTGACGAGGTCGAAGTAGAGTCCTTGATCCTACAATTACGCAGTGATTGTGCTGTTGGATGGGATGGGATATCAGCTTTGTTATTAAAGCACAGTCGCCCGGTATTGGTTCCAATTATAACCCATCTCTGCAATCTTTGCTTGCAAACAGGTATATTCCCAGACTCACTTAAAAAGGCGATAATACATCCAATCCACAAAGGAGGGGACAGAAACTGTGTCAACAATTATAGACCCATATCTATTCTGCCTACGCTCTCTAAAGTTTTGGAGAAGATTCTTAACAACCGGTTAAGAACTTTTCTAGAGAAATACAAAATAATAGCTGACAACCAGTACGGCTTCCGAACAGGCATATCGACAGAAGATGCTGTACTGGAACTGACACAGCTGGTCGCTAGGAAACTTGATACTGGTATTAAGTGTATGGGGATATTCTTGGATCTTTCCAAAGCATTTGACACAGTTTCTGTTCCTAAACTTCTTTCGAAGATGGAACGCCTGGGTGTAAGAGGGATTGTTCTAGACATATTCAAAGACTACCTGAATAATCGCACTCAGCGTGTTAAAATTGATATGTACCTAAGTGATGAAGACTCTTTAACTTACGGTATCCCGCAGGGAAGTATACTTGGGCCCACCCTCTTCCAAATTTATGTCAATGACCTCTGCAGGATGGACTTTCCAAACTCTAAGCTATATGCTTATGCCGACGACACGGCAATAATCGTTTATGGACCTACTTGGGATATCATTAAAACAGAGGCAGAAACTACTCTCGCTAAAATAATGAACTGGTTAAACTCTAACTTGTTAACCCTAAACCTAAACAAAACTGTTTTTATCCCCTTTACCATCCGACGTAACACTTCACCGCCTTCTTCTTTTTTAATAACTGCTCATTCATGCACAGACCAATCCGCGTCTTGTTCTTGCCCCACACTCAGCAGGACTGATAGCGTTAAATACCTAGGCATACTTATAGACGATGCACTAAAATGGGACAAACAACTGGATACACTAACCACTCGCGTAATGCGTCTCATTCACATTTTTAAGAGACTCAGGGAGTCTGCGAACAGTGCTACATTAAATTTGGTATATAATTCCTTATGCAAATCAATTATAGGATACTGTATCGCTGTTTGGGGAGGAGCAAATAAAACCAAATTTCTCAGAGTAGAACGAGCACAAAGAGCTATACTTAAGGTTATGACCAAAAAGCCCAGAAGATATCCAACCACAAAATTATACTCAGAATGTAGAGTACTAACAGTGCGGCAGCTCTATGTGCTGAAATCTACCCTTAGGAAACATTCGAGGCTTCCCCCTGCGGACCCTACAAAGAGAATAAACCTTCCCTCAGGTACCCCACACAATACCACATTTGCTAGACATCAGTTCTTTACGCAAAGCACTCATTTATACAAGCAAATTCATAAAAAACTGGGCATTAGAGATCTTAACATATATAAAGTAAAATCTAAAGTGACTGAGTGGCTACAAAATCAAGACTATTTCCAAACAGAGTCCCTTTTAAAGTACCTCTCATGACCACGCATACACACACACACACACACACACAAACACACACACACACACACACACACACACACACACACACACACGCACACACACGCACACACATATATATGTTTACCATAAAATATATTCACATTATTAGATATTTAACGTTATTATATTTAACATTAATTATAATAAGAAATTTTGCTTGTTTGTTTATTTTAAATTAATTGAAGGATCAACACTGCTTTCCAACCTGTTGTATACATTTATTAGTGTAAATTAATAGCCTAACACTATCTCTTAAAATACAGGAATACCTAGTTTAAGAGATAGGGTTTATAATTTTGTACAGATTTTAGCAACATAGTCCCAGCACAATGTACTATTGTTTCCATAATTCATACTCAATTATGTTTTTATGTACCTATTATATCTGTCTGTATTTTGGAAATAAATATATTATATTATATTATATTTCAAATTCTCAAAAGTGACCCAATGTTTAATACTACTGTGCCCTTGATATGTTGCTACAGGCCGGTACCTTCATTGTTGCAGGTCTCATGGATTACCTACAGGACTTGCTACGTATTAATAATTATTTGTCGTTATCATATTCTAGGACTAATTGAAGAAACATTGTATCTTTGTGCCAGCGTCCCAATGTCGACTTAGGATTTAACAACAAACATGTATAATTGTATAATTCACAAGTTTTTGTATGTATCATACCTAATAGTACTTTTTTCTCTTTAAAATACCCACAGGTGTTCTTTATGCCCGTTGTTTGAATGTTTGTAAAGGGTCCTTACAAGCAGCGGATACAACGAACGCCCAGACTTGGAAAACTGTATCAGTATGACAGATATTTTTTGGGTGTGGGGATCGAACTCACAGTACCAGCGAGGCTAAGTAGCTTCATAATCTTGACTGGACTTGATGGCGTAGTTTAAGTAAACTACGCCATCAAGTCCAGTCAAGATTATGATCGGTGCTGATATGATAAAGTTAACCCTTGGCGCAAGCTACCTGAAGTGCGTACACGACGTATAGTGTATGCACTTGTGGTACGCATTAAGCTTATCAGTTTAATTACTCGCCTAAACACAGCTAGTGTTGCTAGTATAACTACGTTACTCACAGGTCATGAGTGGTTAGTTCCCTACAAACAGATTGCACAGCTAACATCTGCAAACACTAAGAACGTCTTATCTTGATGATATTTGCGTAATTAACACGTAGCTACAGGGTTAAATCCAAACATTTAATTAAAAGTCTAGTGGAAAAGAAAAACATGTTTGGGTTATTGTAAAACTGTTCTTAAATAGAGGTACAAGATTATCGATAATAATTTAATATATTCGAATCTTTATTCAAACCGATATATTGAGTTATTCGAATGCATTATACTTAAATATTTGATTGCATGGACGGCGTTATGATAAATGTGGTTGTGTCATAAATACCACTGCACCGAATGTTGTGGGTTCGATCCCCACACGGGATAACTTTTGTATGATCCACAATTAGTTGTTGCGGGGCTAGGTGTTCTTCGTTTTCGTTGTTTGAATATTTGTAAAGTCCTGCGTAACACAGAAATTATTGTAGGTAATGGAGAAAATGTCTTAAAAATATTATCCGATTGATTATTTATTTGACTATGTTTTAGGCCGCGTGTATACTAATGCGAAATCACCATTCGATTATTCACGTGGCACAGCGTGGGAATAGTATATAGAATAGTATATATAGAATAATCCGGTTCTAGTCGAACCGGATTTGACTGGATATCAGCTTTTACACGGAGCGGCTGCCACCTGACCTCCGTAACCCGAAAGCTAACGATACCCTAAGGCTAGACCAGTGTCAGGATATTAGAGGATACTGACTTTCCCAATAACGACTGCCATAGATGTTCATAGCAGCCGGGACCGACGGCTTAACGTGCTCTCCGAGGCACGGAGCAGGCGATAATTGTCAATCAATACGCACATAATTTCGAAAAGTCATATAACTTCCGAAAGTCAGAGGTGCGCGACGTGGGTTCGAACCCGAGACCCTCTGCATTGCAGCCTGTTGGTCTCCCCACTGAGCTATCGCTGATACTTAGCAGTTTAACTTCAATGTTATTTTAATTTAAAAAATATAACTTCCACACTGGGAGTTATTCCTGTGTCTGTGTGGGGATCGAACCCACAACATTCGACACGGCGACAGTGGTGAGGCGGTCACTTAAACCACTACATCATCCGTGCCTATGCACGGATGGCGTAGTGGTTAACGTAAGTAAGTGTACCCAAGACTATTCTTGCGTTCATCATCAAAATCAATGCGTCATCGCCAAAAACTTAGGCTAAGTTGTATTATATTCGCCTGCTACGGATTTAGATACTAGGTAATTAAAGGCACGCCTCTTTGCGCCTACCGGATAAAGTGGCAGACTCCATACTTTTGCTGAGAACAACTTTTTAAGATAATAGCACTGTCCAACCTGTGAACTAAACTTGAGACCAAACAAGCAACTGCTTGTGAGGTCTACGTAGTAAAAGCAACAGCACGGTTATTTCGTTTCGTTTGGTAGGTAATAGCTTCAGAGACTCAATTACCTACCTCTTCGAGCTACTTCGTTTTTTTTTTATACAATTCAGGTGGCAAACAGCCGTACGGCCTACCTGATGGTAAGTGGTCACCGTAGCCTATGGACGCCTACAACACCAGAGGCATCACTTGCGCGTTGCCGTCTCTTTACGAAAGGAAGTGGGAAGGAAAAGGAACAGGAATGGGGGAAAGGGGATGATTGGGCCTCCAGCACTCTCACTCACCGAACGAAACACAACAGTAGGAATACTGGTATTTCACGTTGATATTCTGTGAGAGGGTAGTTCTACCCCGGTCGAGCCGGCCCATCATGCTGAAATCAGCCAGACTCTACTACTCAATAGCCTACTCCACTATTTGTCCCTTCTGCCACTCTATAGACAGTGACTTGCTACTGCAATGGCGAAAGCAAAGCAACGTCTATAAGCGGCGGCTACTGCTTATCATCAAGAAAGTCGCTGACTTGTCTGCTACGGGCGACAGTTGAAATACGATTCGTATAAATCGACGTTTCCTTCAATCAGTGAGAGCGTTGGAAACTAAATGACTCACCGATGCCTTTTCTCTTTTCCTCCTGCCTTACTGTAGTCAGCGACTTGGTCTGCTAGGAAATCGCTGGTCCATCTTAGTAGGCCGGGGAAAATTCCGTCTAGCCCTACAGATTTGAAGGGAAAGAAGCTGTTAAAGGCAGCGACTTGCTTGTGTATCCTTAAAATTGCTTCATTGGCTTCCTTTGCTACCATTTACCACCGCTGAGTTGCTGGCTCAACTACCACCAACAGCAATAAAAATACGTTATACAATTCGTATGATAATAGCCTAACTATGTGCGATATTGTACTCGCTATAAGTCAAAAGGGGACCTTGTAATTTAACCTTCGACTCAGGGTCGTGAAAGTGTAACAAACTATAGAAGGGCTTTATCATGTATCATACGTAACATGTATTATACATATAAATCGCGGAGTTGCAAGACGATATAAGCTATAAATAAAAAAGTATGTGCTCATACATACAAAACGCCTACGTGCAAAAATAAAATCGTTAGGCAATCTTCGATTTCGGTACTCTCCTTGTGATTTTTGGCCTCGCTCTACAGTGATCGAAAGATTCATATTTCGGGATATTCACCCTTTCGGGATATATGTCCCAAAAGGATTAATAAAAGGTGTTAATCCTTTTGGGTGTGTGGATATACATATATAACACACCCATATTTCATCAGGTATCTTTTATGCCCACGCGGTAATTCTTTCTTCGTAAAACTAACATTTATGTATATATATTATACATATTATTATTATTATTCATATGTAAGGTCCGTACCTACTAATAATGAGTTAGAACCTGCTTCCAATATTTTTTTTCCTTTTGAAAGCGTTTATGTAGCGTTTTCGCTAGGTTTGACAATTTGCCTCCTGCATCAGACTGTCCACTACGAATATCGAAAATGTTTGTTCCACAGTCGACGTGTTCTTTGGTGCATTAAGCTGATCATGAATAGTAGGCAAGCGTTAGCCTCGCCGCTGGTGGCGAGCTATATGTTTTGAGGTTGAGTCCCAACAGAACAATTACTAGTATGTACATACACAATTGATTCGTTTAAGACTAGGTGTACTTCATGTCCGTCAATTGTATGTTGCAAAGTCCTCTGTGATACAGGGTTTGATACCTAAACTTATATAAACAAAAAAAGTGGGATAAAATTACGATATATTTCACAAAGACAATGTAGTGTATTCATGGTACATATAAAGAGTTTATTTTACCAGAAGCAAGTCTTGCTGTTACATAATGCATGTCTTGGAACGCTTACAGTTTTATCTGGACTTCACAACGTACAGTGTTTTGGGAACAAACATTCAACTCCGGTCTAAAGATTAGAGACTTAAAGTTACAAAATTGAGCGTACTTTATATACTGTAAATAAATTTTACAAGAAGGCAATCGTGGACAGTCATAGCTTGCAAATAAAGGCCAAAATATATATTATTGTGTCGTTGGTATTGTTACGTCTTCTTGTTCGTGTATCGTGTTGTATTGGGTTCAATTCCCGGGTTATGCAAAGTATAATAGGGTAGTTTTGTTAAGAAAATCTCGCAATAGCAGCGTGGATTCTTGAAATGTGCCCAAGAACTGCCTTAATGCTGACAGTAACGTAAGAACGTAAGAACGGGCAAATAAATTGTTTAACTATAGTTTGCTCACCTATCTTGCCCACACATAATGAATGATGGTTTCATGAACCGAAGTTTTAATCATACTGTAACCCTTAGGGTTTACTTTAGGAGAACTGTAGATATAATTAGGAAGTACAATGAGAGAAGGTATAACAAATACACTTTTAATGAATTAATATACAAATAAAAGAGACAATCTTTACTTATAGAACTATAGTCAGGGCGTGGTTCGCTAAAGACTTGCTTCGTGGTCCTTGTGTAATCAGGACACTTAGCTGGGAGTGTGAAGCCGGGCCGCAAGGAGCTGCGACTGACGCCGTCCGTCCTTATATAGTGTCGCACCACCGGTCGCGAGAGGTGGCTAGTGACGTGCGCCCGCGTTCGCCGGGCGTCTAGGCGATTATCGTCACACACCCCCCTCGCTGGCGAAGAGTTTTTCCTCTCAGGGAAAACTCGGTCCCTGGAATGCTCTTCGCCACCGGCAGCCACGGAAGGACGGCATCTGAAAAAATTAGGACGAGTGGTGTCACTATTTTAAGTTAGGTAATAAGTGATTAGTAAACGGCATCTACAATATGATAACACCATAGCTGCGAACAGATCACATAACAATAATAAAAACACGTTAAAGGCAAGGTGATTCATTCATTAGGAATGCGGACTCGACAGCTGGCCGTTAGATAATAACGCGTTTAGAATGTCAACAAAGTAATTAGTTAATGAGTTTGTTATGAAGATCAATAAACGACAACTACGGTGAAATTGTACAATACAAAAATATAGCGATTAGTACGCTAGCAAGCAGATAAGAAGAACCACTATGAATGCAAAAAAATATGATGGGAACAAAAAGACTGAACCTGTAGACCGACTTGACAGTGACAATTTAACCACTGAACCACTGGGTGAAAAAAAATGAAATGTTTAGATTTCGATCAAAGATTTCCGATTGAGATCAAAGGGCGTTGCTAAAGTCCATCGTAGCCGAGGTCAAAGTCGTAGCCGAGGTCGAAGGTCAAAGGTCATTATTAACTTCTATCGTAGCAAAGGTCAAAGGTCAAAGTTCAATGTACACATGTATCGTAACAAAGGTCAAAGGTCATTACCAATGTCTATCGTATTAAAGGTCAAAGGTCAATGCTTAAGTTTATCGTAGCCAAGGTCAAAGGTCAAAGGTCACTGTTTACGTCTATCGTAGCAAAGGTCAAAGGTCATTACCTATGTCTATCGTATTAAAGGTCAAAGGTCAATGCTTAAGTCCATCGTAGCCAAGGTCAAAGTCGTAGCCGAGGTCAAATTCGTAGCCGTGGTCAGTCATTACTGAGGTCAAAGTCGTAGTCGTGGTTAGTCTTAGCTGATGTCACTTAGTAAAGATCAAAGGGCGTTGCTACAGTCCATCGTAGCCGAAGTCAAAGTCGTAGCCGAGGTCGAAGCCGTAGTCGAGGGCAGTCTAAGCTGAGGTTGAAGTCGTATCGTATTAAAGGTCAAAGGTCAATGCTTAAGTTCATCGTAGCCAAGGTCAAAGGTCAAAGATCACTGTTAACGTCTATCGTAGCAAAGGTCAAAGGTCATTACCTTTGTCTATCGTAGTAAAGGTCAAAGGTCATTGCTTAAGTCCATCGTAGCCAAGGTCAAAGTCGTAGCCGAGTTCAAATTCGTAGCCGTGGTCAGTCATTACTGAGGTCAAAGTCGTAGTCGTGGTTAAAGTCTTAGCTGATGTCACTTAGTAAAGATCAAAGGGCGTTGCTAAAGTCCATCGTAGCCGAGGTCAAAGTCGTAGCCGAGTTCGAAGCTCAAAGGTCATTGTTAACTTCTATCGTAGCAAAGGTCAAAGGTCAAAGTTCAATGTACGCATGTATCGTAACAAAGGTCAAAGGTCATTACCAATGTCTATCGTATTAAAGGTCAAAGGTCAATGCTTAAGTTCATCGTGGCCGAGGTCAAAGGTCAAAGGTCACTGTTTACGTCTATCGTAGCAAAGGTCAAAGGTCATTACCAATGCCTATCGTATTAAAGGTCAAAGGTCACTGTTTACGTCTATCGTAGCAAAGGTCAAAGGTCATTACCAATGTCTATCGTATTAAAGGTCAAAGGTCATTGTTAACTTCTATCGTAGCAAAGGTCAAAGGTCAAAGTTCAATGTAAACATGTATCGTAACAAAGGTCAAAGGTCATTACCAATGTCTATCGTATTAAAGGTCAAAGGTCAATGCTTAAGTCCATCGTAGCCAAGGTCAAAGTCGTAGCCGAGGTCAAATTCGTAGCCGTGGTCAGTCATTACTGAGGTCAAAGTCGTAGTCGTGGTTAACTTTGACATCAGCTAAGACTAACCACGACTACGACTTTGACCTCAGTAATGACTGACCACGGCTACGAATTTGACCTCGGCTACGACTTTGACCTTGGCTACGATGGACTTAAGCAATGACCTTTGACCTTAACTACGATAGACAAAGGTAATGACCTTTGACCTTTGCTACGATAGACGTAAACAGTGACCTTTGACCTTTGACCTTGGCGACGATAAACTTAAGCATTGACCTTTGACCTTTAATACTATAGACATTGGTAATGACCTTTGACCTTTGTAACGATACATGTTTACATTGAACTTTGATCTTTGACCTTTGCTACGATACATGTTTACATTGAACTTTGACCTTTGACCTTTGCTACGATAGAAGTTAACAATGACCTTTGACCTTCGACCTCGGCTACGACTTTGACCTCGGCTACGATGGACTTTAGCAACGCCCTTTGATCTTTACTATGATAGACGTTGGTAACAACGACTTAAACAGCTACGACTTCAACCTCAGCTTAGACTGCCCTCGACTACGGCTTCGACATCGGCTACGACTGACATCAGCTAAGACTTTAACCACGACTACGACTTTGACCTCAGTAATGACTGACCACGGCTACGAATTTGACCTCGGCTACGACTTTGACCTTGGCTACGATGGACTTAAGCAATGACCTTTGACCTTTACTACGATAGACATAGGTAATGACCTTTGACCTTTGGTACGATACATGTTTACATTGAACTTTGACCTTTTACCTTTGCTACGATAGAAGTTAACAACCTTTAACCTTTACTACGATAGACATAGGTAATGACCTTTGACCTTTGCTACGATAGACGTAAACAGTGACCTTTGACCTTTGACCTCGGCTACGATGAACTTAAGCATTGACCTTTGACCTTTAATACGATAGACATTGGTAATGACCTTTGACCTTTGTAACGATACATGTTTACATTGAACTTTGACCTTTGACCTTTGCTACGATAGAAGTGACCTTTGACCTTCGACCTCGGCTACGACTTTGACCTCGGCTACGATGGACTTTAGCAACGCCCTTTGATCTTTAGTAAGGTAGACGTTGGTAACAACGACATAAACAGCTACGACTTCGACCTCAGCTTAGACTACCCTCGACTACGGCTTCGACATCGGCTACGACTTTGACATCAGCTAAGACTTTAACCACGACTACGACTTTGACCTCAGTAATGACTGACCACGGCTATGAATTTGACCTCGGCTACGACTTTGACCTTGGCTACGATGGACTTAAGCAATGACCTTTGACCTTTACTACGATAGACATAAGTAATGACCTTTGACCTTTGCTACGATAGACGTTAACAGTGACCTTTGACCTCGGCTACGATGAACTTAAGCATTGACCTTTGACCTTTAATACGATAGGCATTGGTAATGACCTTTGACCTTTACTACGATAGACATAGGTAATGACCTTTGACCTTTGCTACGATAGACGTTAACAGTGACCTTTGACCTCGGCTACGATGAACTTAAGCATTGACCTTTGACCTTTAATACGATAGGCATTGGTAATGACCTTTGACCTTTGCTACGATAGACGTAAACAGTGACCTTTGACCTTTGACCTCGGCTACGATGAACTTAGCATTGACCTTTGACCTTTAATACGATAGACATTGGTAATGACCTTTGACCTTTGTTACGATACATGTGTACATTGAACTTTGACCTTTGACCTTTGCTACGATAGAAGTTAATAATGACTTTTGACCTTCGACCTCGGCTACGACTTTGACCTCGGCTACGATGGACTTTAGCAACGCCCTTTGATCTTTACTATGATAGACGGTGGTAACAACGACTTAAACAGCTACGACTTCAACCTCAGCTTAGACTGCCCTCGACTACGGCTTCGACATTGGCTACGACTTTGACATCAGCTAAGACTTTAACCACGACTACGACTTTGACCTCAGTAATGACTGACCACGGCTACGAATTTGACCTCGGCTACGACTTTGACCTTGGCTACGATGGACTTAAGCATTGACCTTTGACCTTTAATACGATAGACATTGGTAATGACCTTTACCTTTGTTACGATACATGTGTACATTGAACTTTGACCTTTGACCTTTGCTACGATAGAAGTTAATAATGACCTTTGACCTTCGACCTCGGCTACGACTTTGACCTCGGCTACGATGGACTTTAGCAACGCCCTTTGATCTTTACTATGATAGACGTTGGTAACAACGACTTAAACAGCTACGACTTCAACCTCAGCTTAGACTGCCCTCGACTACGGCTTCGACATCGGCTACGACTTTGACATCAGCTAAGACTTTAACCACGACTACGACTTTGACCTCAGTAATGACTGACCACGGCTACGAATTTGACCTCGGCTACGACTTTGACCTTGGCCACGATGGACTTAAGCATTGACCTTTGACCTTTAATACGATAGACATAGGTAATGACCTTTGACCTTTGCTACGATAGACGTAAACAGTGACCTTTGACCTTTGACCTCGGCTACGATGAACTTAAGCATTGACCTTTGACCTTTAATACGATAGACATTGGTAATGACCTTTGACCTTTATTACGATACATGTGTACATTGAACTTTGACCTTTGCTACGATAGAAGTTAACAATGACCTTTGACCTTCGACCTAGGTTACGACTTTGACCTCGGCTACGATGGACTGTAGCAACGCCCTTTGATCTTTACTAAGATAGACGTTGGTAATCGAACCCGATCGAATCGAACCCGGGACCTCACGATCCGCAGTCATAGGTATACACTATCACAAAACTCCATTTCATGAGTCTAGATAATATTTTCGACGATATTTCATGTAAGTACAATGATAAAATTTACTAACAGCGTAACAGATCGGCTGATGTAACTAATTTTTGGTTGAATGTATCTATGTTAAAACATTTTCAATGTACTACATACTTAATATCACCAATACTAGATAACATAATATTTACGGATTTTGCTTGATTTCAAGAACATGTTGATAAGACATTTTTTATCATAGTTTATAAAATAAAAGTTTTAAAAGTTCGAACGATTCCGCTTCCGAGAACTCATCATCGCCTCTAACACCTTCTAATATTCGAAGTTCTTCGGTACTCATTACACTCATTGCACTTGCTATTAAGTTTAACTTTTAATAAAACAAATCAATGTCACTTCACTAAAAGTGATCGCCTTCGCTTATGACGTCACCATTTTGTCGTCTATTTGTGACCATGGCGTACAAGGGACTGCAAATCGGTGTTGCGCTAGGGATGCCCAAGAGATGCTATTAGCGAATATCGAAATTAGGCCGGCGGACATTTTATTTTTGATTGTGTAGCTAGTGGCATGGTTGCATAAGACTCAGTTGTTATAAAAATCTATCTGGTTTATCCTGATTCCAACTGATAGACAAATAATGTATTCTGAATTAATGTTTCACACTTATCTTTAAAAGTTTTTAAGGATATTACCATCATGCGTCACAACACTAGCTGTCACATATAGAAGACAATGGCGTGTGAGACACTACCTTTTTACGAATTTATCATCTCGTTTTTTATCTTCAAATTTCTCAATATTTATGGTATAATTTAATTCGTTTCATGCAATCAAATATAGATGAAAGCTTACATTTTTAAAGTATATCAATAAAACACACAAAAGTAATGGTTTTATTGTTTATTTTTATGTTATGGTGCGACGTATTTTTTGTCATACATATGTGACGTTGGCGTTGAGGGCAAGATTTCGTTTGTCACGTATATGTGACAATGGCGTCCAAAAGGTTAATTACATATATGTAATTATAACTATCCACATGAGCAACACTGCAGTTGGAAACTTGAGTTAAATAGATTTATTAAAATGTTGTGTAATATAATTCAGTTTTGGAATTCCTTGCTCTTAAAAGTACTGTGTATAAAAAATATGTCTTTTATTACAGATAATTGATGTTTTTTAATCTGTGATAGTTATCCAATAATAAGGACATTGCTAATTATAACACTAATATTATAAATAATATAATTGAATCTATAATGACATGGCATATAAACCTCATAAAAGAATTTTATTCAATTTGGTAGGTATAATATTAGGTATGTTGCGAATATTGGCATCCGCAATCGGAGAGCTTCCGCATGCATCCGCAATACCCTTGTTCATATAAACATAAAAATATTACATTGGATATTAATACAGATGACAAACTAATAGGCACAACCGTGTTTCTTGATATAATATAAAAACAATCATATCAGCCCTGTATTAACACATTCAATGCCACCACTATTTTCTAGTAATTCCCAGCGATGCCGCCCTATACAGGGTGAAACAGAAAGGTTTGGTCATATTTAAGGGTCACATAATATTGCCCATGTACAATGGAAAACCGCGGGAATTAAATTTGTATACATTATTTTCACGAAGATATTGAATTTTCTTTTTTATCGACTTATAAATACCAGCATATTCTAATTGATACGTAAACAACACTTCCAGCCATGCACACAAAATACCCTGAAGTCGATACGTTTTTGTTTACTTAATAGCCATTGACCATTATAACTGTGCCCCAAATGTGGATACTGTTACCTCAAATTGTTTACAATACAGCTGGTCGTTCTAACATAGATCGGTGACCCCACAGATCTCCCACTTAACTATCGCTGCTACTTTTCTAGGTATAATAGGTACCTACTCGATAAAAATTTGAACTGGAAATTTCAAATTGATAAAAGTATTTCGAAAATATATAAATTTGTACACGTATTATATGTAATAACTTAAAAATCAACACTACAATCAGTCTTAGCGGCGTATTATAGTTATGTTGCGTCTGTTTTAAGATACGATCTTATTCTCTGGGACACCTCAGCAAATATTCAAAGAGTACTTATTGCACAAAAATCATGTATCCGTGACATGTCCTGTAATCCGGCCTTTAAAAAAGTTCAAATTTTGAACTTTACCGTGTATGTATATTTTTGAATGTGATAAACTAACTATTTAATTTAATTCCAATACCTATGTTAATAATTTCTTATAATATAAAGTTCAAAACTACGCATGCATGCATGTTTTTTCTATAAATATTAAATTTGTATGTCAAAATTGACAAGACATAGCGCACTATTTAGTTCTTAAGGTCCATCTAAAATGTTAATACCTATGTTTCACAAATAAATTGATTTGATTTGATAAATTTGATAAAGAAATCCTAGGCGATTATAAATCCTCATAACATGTTTGCTAGGAATATCAGGCGGCCTGACAGAATTGTTTTACCAGTTATTCGTAAGACAACTTTGTATAACAAGTGTCGTTATGTGATTCGTGGACGAATATATAATACTATTAGCTGACCCGCGCAACTTCGTCTGCTTCACATAAGAGAATTTTCCCCGGTTTTGCAACATTTTTCATTGATGCTCCGCTCCTATTGGTTGTAGCGTGATGTCCTATAGCCTTCCTCGATAACTGAGCTATCAAACTCTAAAATAATTTATAAATTCGAACCAGTTGTTCCTGAGATTAGCGCGTTCAACCAAACAAACAAACTCTTCAGCTTTACCTATAATATTAGTATAGATACCCGAAAAAATTATTGATTTAGGTACAAATAAATAAATTTGTAAGAGAGCTAAGTCTTGGCTAATAGAAAATAACTTTTACTGTAGGTATATGACTTGACTTTTTTAATTTATGTCATCATGGTCGATAGTACCTATTCAATTGCCTCCTAATGCTAGGTATAATTAATAAATATATCTAAGAACACAATATCAGACCAAAATAATTTTTAATTCATTTTATTATGTTCATTATTTGCATGTCACTATAATAACAAGTGTTTTGGATATGTATTATAAATTTGAGGCGTAAACCGTACCAACACTTTTTGGCAAATAAATAAATCTGGGGATTTTACTATATTATTACATATTTAACCATATGTATGTAATGGAAGAGTTTACATATAAACTAAGGAGTCTCTTATGTAATCCATAGATGGCTCTCAGAGCAGTAGCTATACCTAACGATTATTTTAATCAAGTTAAGATAAAATGCCGTGATATTCTGTTAAAAGGTTGCGATATATCGTACAGCATCGGCAATCGTCGACATAAACCAAGCTTCATGATACGTAAACATGTACCTAACCATTTTGTGCTGGTTTGTATAAAACCTCATATTAATCTATCTTATTATTTGAGTAAAATTAGATAAATTTATCACAGACATACTGTGATAAACCAAAATAGTAAGATGTGGTGGCGCTAGGTTCGATTTACGACACAAGGCAGAACAATATTTGATAGACCAGCTAGTAGATAATAATAATATATTCTATCACATACACACAACACCATCTAGCCCAAACTAAGCAGAGCTTGTACTATGGGTACTAGACAATGGATAAACATACATATATACTTTTTTTTTTTTGTAAATATATACATATTATACATAGAAACACCCAGACCAAGACAAACATCCATGTTCATGCACACAAATGTTTGACTTGTGCGGGAATCGAACCCACGACCTCCGGCGTGGCAGTCGGTTACACTAACCACTGCGCCATCGAGTCGTCATATAGATATAGGTACTCATCATTTTTTTAAATCAATTATTATAATAGAGTGTAGATTGACGACATTATTTTCAATTATTTGATAGCCTCGATGGCGTAGTGATTAGTGTATCCGACTGCCACGCCTGAGGTCGCGGGTTCGATTCCCGCACAAGTCAAACATTTGTGTGCATGAACATGAATGTTTGTCTTGGTCTGGGTGTTTCTATGTATAATATGTATGTATTTACAAAAAAAAAAAAGTATATATGTATGTTTGTCCATTGTCTAGTACCCATAGTACAAGCTCTGCTTAGTTTGGGCTAGATGGTGTTGTGTGTATGTGGTAGAATATTATTATTATAATAGTTCCATCAATATTTTGTTACGTGGCGTTAGTGAGAATATCAACAAAGATTTTCTCAGTTGTTCCACTAACAAAGTCCATGGAACTAGTAAGAACAAAGTCTCACTATTTAAGTAAGTTTAGTGGTATAAAACACCACTTATATCAAAATGTCTAAAAAGGCAGTAAAACACTATCAATGCTTTCACATTTCAATATATTCGGATTGTATCATGTTTACATAAGTAGGTATATGAGATCAGAGTTAGGAATGTTATCATAAATAAGTAAAACTAAAATCTAAAAATGACTAGAAGCGAGATCAGGGTTCCATTAAAGTAAATGCTATCTTCGCGTATAAAATGGCGCCGAGGTAATAAATATTTGCTTTAGTTTAGTTGCGAGATCCTTCCAAGTATTTAGGTTCGTCAGCCTGTCCCTTGTCGCTGAGGCGCCAGGTGTAGGGGAAGCGGTTGAGGACTCGCTGGGTATTGGTGGAGACGGTGTGTCCAAGGCCGGTGCACTCGCCTACAACCTTGTTGCAGTAGTAGCCGGGCGCGCACCTCCTGCCGTAGGTGTCGAATTCCCATTTCTCAGTGCATTCTTCGCCAGGTCCCTGTTAACAACAAACAAATAAGATTTTACATTTAAAAAATAGTAAGTACTTGCAAATAGTAATTCCCAGGTCGCTAAGGACTTTTTTTAATATGTGTTTAATAGGTATTGGGTCTCTTCACTGCCGTATATAACGGAACGGCCGGATGGGCCTTGGCCATTATAAAATTGTCAGGAGCACACCCCATAATGTTAGGTTTTAAATAAAAACTCTAGCTCTGTGGTTCGGCCAACATTGGTTAGAGGCCAGGCCAGACCTCGGTGTAGATTTTAAAATCGGTTAAAGTAATATAGAATAGTTTACTAGAAATTTTAAATTATAGCACCATTGCTTTTAATTAAGTGAGAGCTGACATATACGACCAAGTATAGGTATAAACTTTAAGTGTCCCTCTTTGGGATGTAGGTGATCCTATATTTTATGTGACGACGGTTGCTTACCCTGTAGCAGTCTAACTTTCCACCGCAAACCTCGTTAATGTAAGTGCCGAGCATGCACTTCTTGTAACTTTTGTTGCCAATCTTGATGGGACACTTCTCGTTGTTGCCTAGCCAATGTTCGGACTCGTTACATACGGGGCATTCGACGTATTTTCTGGAAATTAATAAATGAATTGGAGAATTAGACATTAATGCATTCATAAGATACACATAGTAGAGAACGTCCTTCAAGATTCTTTATATAATAGCTTTGTCGAAAACAGTTTAGCGTACTTTGTGAACAAATCTAGGAGCAGGATATTGTTTCTTATAAACACCGTAATTAGGTATTAACTAACAATACATAATTAGGATTACATGATACACGCATTATCAACGAATAAATAATGTAAGATAAATTTACCCATCGTCATCGGGCATAGGTTCGTCGCGTACGATGAAGTTACGGGTGTCGTATGAGCCCCGGTAGTGCGCCAGGCACGAACCGGTTACCAGCATCAGGAACAGAAGGGAATGCATCATGGCGAAGAGTTCTAAAATCAATTAAAACATAAGAGTGTTACGTCGCAGTATTTTGAAGTCCTATATACACAAAAATACTTATATATGTAGTACTTATATGTAGAACGTACTGTTGCTATAAAGCCTTGTTTTCTTAACAAAGAAACATCGTACATTACATCGTAATACTCATAATGTTCTGGTATACATGGTAATACTGTATTGTTCGATTTTGGTACCGAGATAAACGTGTTAGGCCAATCAAAAAACATCATTCTCGTAAATAATTGCATAGTTTAACTAGAACTCTTGTACCCGCGTAGCACGAGCTACAACTGCTACGAGAGAAGTAAAGACAATGACATATCTTATGCAGCCTACTGCTACGCCATTACCTCGCTAGTCTTATTATATAAATAAACCCAAAGCCTGTTAAAAGGGATAAAGATTTGATTGCATGATACGTAAGCAATACGACCAATTAATTATCAGCTTATTCGATATTTCTAAGCTACTTGTATTTTGTTCAACCATTCGATGTCATTGAACTGGTCACAGCGCATAAATAGAATCAGTTCTATTTAACTAAAGTGATGTGTGTAGTATTCTGCGAAGCAAATATAAATATCGTTTCATCTGCTTAGCACATGACTTCGAAACATGGATATTCTTTTATAATTATATTAATCATCAGCTATTCGTATTTCGCTTTGTATTAAAGTTATTTTTATATGTCTCCTCTGTAGGTGTGAATGAATAATGACGCAGTCTGGTTTTGTGTAAACTAATAGCTACCTACGTATGTCTGGCAAGTACTATATATTTGTAGAACACTCGTGCATACACATAATATGAGCAACATAAGATAGATATCATGTCCTAAAAGATATAAAAGATTTCTTTTTTAAGTTAATGTTTAGTCCCATGGAGATATTTTTTCTTAAAAGGACAACTCCCGCACTATTTATTACTCTTTCTGTCGCGCGAGAGTTTACAAACTTTCAAACAACGGATACATGGATAACCCAGACACAAAATTGGAAAATTATTTGTATCTCTCACAAAGTTGTGATCCGTGTAGGGTTTGTACCCACACTATTTGGTGCGGCGGCAGTGACAAAGCAATCACACACTGCGCCATCCGTGCAGACAATTGATGATTGTATTTATCTGGGATGTTACTGGAAAAGCTTTGATAAGGAACTCAGTACTTAAGGCTTTGTCCGTGTCATCGCGAATACTAGATCTGCAGTCTTTTACAAAAAATTACAATATTAATATAATATACTTATTATTTAGCATTTAGCACCCATACAAATTAACAAAACCGTTACATTACTCGTAGAAGTACTTGTATAGTCGTACTAGAAATTCATTTTGCACGCAAAATTCTACGGTTGTATATAAACCATAGTTGTATAGGCCAGGCTCCTTTAAAATATAACCCTAAACACTCCAATAGGCAAATACCATTTTTTTTATTACCTACCTACCTTACCAAAATATTTGCTTACGTATACATAAAACAGTAGTACACAGACAGTTCTGTGTGTATCCAATTAAGTGTCATAATAATCTACATTTGTAAAATGTAGGTAGATAGTTAAATATATGTATTTAACTGTTTATGTGTAATACGATAGAATTCTTACATTATAACCAAATAAGTATACGAATTATGTTTGTTTAACGATTTTGTTCTAATTAAAACTATTTTTTTGTATGGCTTTCATAAAATACTGCATTTTTATTATCATATTTATTATTTTTTGGGAATAGAAATACTCGCAGCACAGCTAATACACAGTAAAATTTAGCTAAAGCATGGATTCGAATGCTTCAAAGTACCGAGATACTGTATATCCAGTGATACGGGAGTCAGAAGCAAGCTGCATTCGTTCATCCCACGTATGTTCCCATGTTCTGTTCTAAAATAAATGGATCGTCATATCCTCCGTGGAATACTTCAACATCGTGGGCAACTGCACGTATACAAAGCTATTTTCATCTAATGTTTTTAGCTCTTATCACACGGTTTTTATATAGTAGCGTTTCTGTGGCCTCATGTCGCGTGATTTCTAACTACCTATAACAGACAAACAATACTAACAGCTGTAGCTTGCGCAATTGTTTTTAAACGCATCTATTTATAATGAACCGTAACCTACTTCTAGAAAATTTCTACTAGTGTAGTAGAGTCCCATTGAATATAAACAATACCTTGAATCATCATCATCATCATCAATCAGAAATATCTTTAATTATTTTGATTTACATTTATAAAAATAATATATTTATTTTGTTTTTATAATAAATTCACATAAAATACCGCTGAACAGTGATCAAAATATATTTCCGACTCGCGAGTCAGTGACATGGAATTAAATTTTAAAAATAAAACGTCATTGCAGTATGACGCCATTACAGAGAAAAGCCGTGGCTTTCGTTCGTTTTGTTATGTTTGCTGGTCGTGCAGGAAGACGTGGTGCAATTTTGTGAATAAAGAGTGTAATCTATATGTTGTGATTATTTTGGTTGAGTATAGCCGCTGTGTATCGGAGTAGAGGAACGAGTGCGTGCGTGCTTCCCGCCCGCCCAAACGTCCGGCGTCCGTCTTCTATATTCGCATTCAAGTGACATACTTCGTCGAACACGGAGGCAACAGTTCGCTGTTAATTATTATTCTCAAATCCTAAATAAACATTAAGAGACAATTTTTCTAAATCATCAGTGGTGATTTACATATAAAACAGTGCTTGTTTGAATATTTTGTTGACTCATTAACGGTTAAAATGGGAATGATTTCGCGAGTGCGAGGCCGAATTAGGAGCGATTCCTTCTCGAAGATTCACACTCTTAAATCGGAAGACAAACTTGCCAATATCGGTAAGTAGAAAATATTTGATGCTTTAAATTCAGATTGAAGGGTATATTTAATCATTATGACTTAGTATGATGTAGATATATTTAAGATCTTTGAAAACCAAAAAGAAAAGTACACAGAAACACCTAAGAAGTATTTTCTTATGTTTAAATGTTTACGCTAGTGTGTTGTGATATTTTTATAAGAAAATACGAACTAGGTCTCGAAGTATGGTTACCTTTGTTTCACATATTACAGAGGGAGTCCTACTCTTTTTTATTATCTAGTCTACTGGGTTCAGAGCTAGACTCCACATAGCAGAAATACAAGCAACATTTTAATGCAATGTTTTAATTAGTAGATACAGGTGTCAACGACACACAATTTGTAATATATTCTCCACATATTCTCCAATTTAAATTGTAAAATTGCAATATAGAGTAGTTACCTATAGTCCAAATGTTACAAAAACAGAAGTAAACAAAAGCAACAAGAGTAAATATATTTTTCATCAATTCTTCGTGGTCATATTTGTTTTCCTATTTTTATGAGTCATACATGTTTACACTTGTCTATTGTCACATGTGATGATTTTACACGTGTGCTGCTAACATTATTAACTAACTGCTGCGCTGGCGCATCTTGCACTGTCACACGAATTCTACAAACTATGACGCTTGTTTGAAATGAGTATTAGTTTTTATAAATAGTCATTACATTGTTTTATGGTTCGGCATGGCCTTATCAGAGTTTACTAAAACAAAGCAAAATGGTGAATGAGTCGAAATCGGCCATGGGACTTGAAGACATTGTGACAATTAAGATACATAAACTACTAAACACTTGCAGAGATATTTCGAAGTTTAGTAGATGGAATGACGTTACTCCTAATTAAAAATGTTATCTAGACGATTTAAAAATTACTGCAGTTGGATTTGTCACATACTAATAGTAACAGCCACTACCATTAAACTTATCAGTGATGGTTGTTTGACAACAGAATATGAATCGAATTTCTGTAATACACAATTTTTTACTTTTTACACAATATGTTTCCCCAGATAGCTGCATGCCAAATGCGCCGAGAAGCTAGACAGATAATAAAATTATAAACAACCGCATCGACCTAAAACTCGCGAAAGAAAATACGAAACATACGAGATTGAACGAATCTTTAATTTATTTTGTGGTTACCATCCACTCCATTTACTAATCGTAAATATTTATTGCATATAAATGTGTAGACATGTATAGACGACCATATAATAAACGGCCAGTGAATATTTGAAAGCATAACGAGAATTAGACCGAGGTGAACGGGATGACAAACAAATGCGGCTAAGCAATATTTAATGTGATGCTATGACAAAAATTTCGTTTATTTTGATCCAATGTGAAAGCCGTAAAGAATTAAAATGTATTAATTTCTCTGATCTTTGCTTCTTAATTTGTTCATATATAAATATAACTGGTCCACTAAAAAAAATATGTAATTAATGATATCTTAAACCAACTCGTAAATAAACAGACAACACGTTTATAAATTACACGTATACACATGCCTGTTTACTTTTGATATATAACAAATAGTCAAACTTAATTTGTAGAAAGCTTTTGGTAGGTAAATATATTTTTATTTGTGTAGTTAAATCTGGAGCTGTAGCAAATGACTGACGTAAAGCATAAACTACATGCACCAACTTCATAAAGAGAAATATTCGAGGAAAAAGATTTGAATGACTTTATTTTTCAGTGGCGTCAGAGTCTTTATTTTGGGACCGTTATTAAAAATTGTTTATAATACACTGAATGTCAATGGCACAAATCATTCTTCTTAATGCATTTTTGTCTACCTACGAGAATACGGTAATGCATATTCTATGTAATGCATGCAATATTGTCATTAAACATTTTTATATACACAGACCGAGCAATGCATCTATTCTCGTAGGCGTATGGCGCATGGTCAGCTTTGGCGGGCTATCGTTAGCCTAAATCTTGCTCTATGATAATATCCTAAGCCAGAGGAAAGGACACCATGTAGTTTCTGGTCACCTTAACGTCTGTGCTATTAACAAGGCGATTTCTAATCATGGTTACTTTTGATGTTACAGTATGGCTCCTGTCACTCGTCCTCCTGTTACCATACTGGGCGCCGCGAGGATTGCTGGTGGCACTCGGAGGCGCGTGGCTAATGGCAGCCTACACCTGCCTCGTAGTTCCAGTCCTCATCTCAGCCAACTACAAATACCCTGCGAGCTGGTACCCAGCTGTGGTCAAACTCGCCCAAGGTACAGACATCACAACTATTTTACTCATCAATATCTTTACGTGCTACTCTTAAACATATAGCGGAAATCCTGGATAATAAAATCTAACGTAAGCCGGAAATGGATTTTGGCATCTACTAGTAAATAAATCCGCAAAATGCTAAACATCTTTGTGTTACGAAATCAAAACATGGCGTATAAACAAGAAATACAAAGTTCCAACAACACATCAACACCTCGAGTTTCTAATGAGACACCGACGTAAGAGATGTTCCAAATAACCGCCTGTCTTTAGGCCTAGAGAAAAGTAAACATCGGTCTGTAACGCAAATAGTTTGGCATAAACAACGGGGCGTGCCAATCTCCTGACCTATGCTCCGCCCACGCTTCTCCCGAGTTGTTCTACGTCGATATTGACAGGAGAAATCCAAGCAACCAAATACATGGTAATTGACCGATGTGCGTCACGTTAGCAATTCAAACTAAAAAAGCAAAGAATTCTAGAAAACTTCTCAGTCGTACTTAGCTGCATAGATTGTGTTAATAAATGCATATAATAGGTATTTTTTTATCCATTGTTTTTACACATAGATTTTAGTTTTTTTTTTCATATAGAAATACACACTATTCCCTTTGTTGATCATCCTGCAAAATACGAGATAAGATACCTGATAAGAGATAGCACACATAAAATGTAATAGTAATAAATGTATGTTGACGAGAATAATTTTGCATTCTCACAAAACGTCAACATTTGAAAAATATTCTTGTGTTGTGTCTTAATTGAAGATTTACTGTCATTGTACAGGTGTATTTGTCATAAACATTGAATGTAATATTTTTGTGCATTTTGATCGATCTTTACATCGAATTTGATTTAAAAAAATTATATATAGTGTAAAATCAAAGATTAATTAAAATTTTATCGATATCAGTCCATTACTTCTACCTGATTAAGACATCTTCATTACCAATTAAAATATGTAAAATACAAATGATTACGTTATGATATGAGATATACATAAAAAATTTGAGCGATAACATCGTTTAAAGAATCGTAAATTAAATGTTACAACGATTTTTGTCTAGCCAAACAACAATTAATATCCAAAGGGTCACTCATAATAATTATTGCTGCAGCATTGGCTTTGTAGTGTTATTGCTTTAGTCTTGAGTTTATATTTATGTGGTAAAGTCAGGTCATTGTCGAGTAGAAGCTGAATGGGGCAGCGGAAGCTGGCGCGGCGCCAGGCTTCGTGCGTCAGGAGAGATTGCTTATGCTTTACTGCGTCTAAACACGAACACATGTCTTGTAGACACAAACCTTTCAGACCGACACTCCCCAAAGATCTCACCAGACTAAAATGGAAAGTCTGAGAACCAACCTTGTGCATTCTTGTTGAGTTAATGTTGTGCATATCAATAAATCTCAGTTCCTGCACAATGGACTTGGATGCTTTCTCTCAGAAAGCTTTCCGCGGGTAATCTATTAAGACAATTGCTTTCCTGCGTTAATAAAGACAATAATTTATTATTTCTACCCTTTAAATCTGGATATAAACAAAATTGAATGTTTTTCGTACAACTTGTAATTATCGCATCGCATTTCAAATCTCTATATCTTGAACAAACAAATATACGTCGTGTTTATTATTTACGAATTGAAAATACAACATTTCTTTTGGAACAAACATGTTGTGCGCAGATTTAAGACTGTTTGTTTTTATAAATCTAAACGAACGCATTATCTAACAGATGGGTAATGGCACGTAGATTAGTAAATACCGTACTAAAATAGATTATTCTAAATTCATACAATTTTATATTGTATCAATGTTTATCACAACATATGAAGATAAGAATATTTTTATATTTGAGTCATAAGAATTTATCAGCGATTACATGATAGAAGTTTATAAAATTTATTTACATTTATCTTCACTATGACACTAAAAGATCTTCGACAGAAATAAAGATATCCGACGTCGCGTTTGCAACAAAAGGATAACATTTTATATCGACTTCTATATCAGCGCACGTATGCGACTGCTGTGCCTGAGGTCTCGGGTTCTATTGTCTGATCGGGCACACATCTGATCGTTATTGGTTAGTAACAGCACGGATGCTGATAAAACGGTGACAAATTTGACCCCTATCATTTGAGACCTAAAACCATAACTGGCGAACTGAACTGAACTGAACTGGCTGTATTTCACCTTTGCCTACCCCTTGTGGGGTGTAAACATTATGCTATTTATGTATATAATAATAACAATAATAATATTCTACCACATACACACAACACCATCTAGCCCAAACTAAGTAGAGTTTGTACTATGGGTACTAGACAATGACTAGTCTACTTATATACCAGACAATTTTTTTTTTGAAAATACATCCCTATTATACATAGAAACACCCAGACCAAGACAAACATCCATGTTCATGCACACAAATGTTTGACTTGTGCGGGAATCGAACCCGTGATCTCAGGCGTTGCAGTCGGTTACACTAACCACTACGCCATCGAGGCCGCCATAAAAAACTGTAGAAGACATAATACTGGATAACTTTAAATATTTTTTACTATGAAGTAATGATAAGAAAGAGTAATAAAGATAACTTACCAGATTCTGTATTAAGCTGTGTTGAAGGTGGTAGTTGTGGATGAAGCGATGTTCTGAACTGACCACCATGGTTTTATGGAGGTCCTTTTATACGAAATCCCGCTGGACATTACTGTATCTGAGGACCATAGCATACAATAAGGAACAAGTATTTATTTATTAGATTTAAATTTTAAATTCAACATAAAATAAATGAGGACTGTACTGACTGATTGTAATATGAGCTGAATATAGCATAACCGACTTTTACTGTATGTGTGCTTAGGTATTATGCCGTTAATGTCGACGTCATGGTTTTGAGTTCTCCCAATTGAAGGAGTAAGTCAAACCTATGACGTTGAAACCACGTAAAAAGGATCTGATTCATTTTGACGAAAATTATTCCAAATTCTCTATTAACAATACATATTACTACAGTTTCTCTGTGCTGATTCTCCATCTAATGAAGAGATGGGTGCACGGAGGGCTGAATAATTGGACTGATCACGTAACTGCCTTAGACCTACCAAGTGTTGTAGGTTCGATCACCGAACAAAACAAAATACTGATAACATATTACCAGTAGCCAACCATTGGTAATTTGTGCTGTGTCCGTTGTTTTAATGTTATCCAATTATAATTTGCTGTTCGTAAATACTTTGTAAAACAAAGATACAAATAAAATTTATTAAATCATGGTTAGATCTCCAATATGTCGTCCATAGTATGTTTTCTACTTAAAATAAGTACAATAAATCCTTAATCTTTAAGAAAAAATATGTAAATGAGGGGAAAATTGTTGAGAGGAGCAAGTGCTAAGTCGGTGTATACAACGAGATGTGACAGTTGGTGGACGTCCGCCCACAACAATGTTTCAAGTATTCGAGATCGCCTTACCATTACAAAGCTATATTATATTATAGGTGTACATAAACATATTTAAGCAGCGATAGCTCAGTGGGGAGACCAACAGACTGCAATGCAGAGGGTCTCGGGTTCGAACCCACGTCGCGCACCTCTGACTTTCGGAAGGTATATGACTTTTCGAAATTATGTGCGTATTGATTGACAATTATCGCCTGCTCCGTGCCTCGGAAAGCACGTTAAGCCGTCGGTCCCGGCTGCCATGAACATCTATGGCAGTCGTTATTGGGAAAGTCAGTACCCTCTAATATCCTGACACTGGTCTAGCCTTAGGGTATCGTTAGCCTTCGGGTTGCGGAGGTCAGGTGGCAGCCGCTCCGTGTAAAAACTGATATCCAGTCAAATCCGGTTATACCAGAAAAGCCGACCCCAAGTGACTTGGGAATAATAAAGGCTAAGAAGGCTAAGAAGAAGAAAGACTTAAACATATTTTCTTCATAAAGATTTACTAGTGATTTGGACTTCAAACGACTCTCGTCATTCACTCTATCATTCTAACTTCTCCTGCTAAGCGAAAATGCTCATGTTAAGAGTGGGTTTATATCTGAAGTTCAAGGGGTGGAAACTAAACTTACAAACGTCAGATGCCTTAGCGTGAGGGAAATAGAATAGACTTTTTATGAGTCCAAAATATTTTAAATATTTATTTGATAAAGCTAACAATTTAAGAGGATAATTTTATTGTAGTCTAGAGATATAATTATTCAATACGGCTGCACACAGACACATGTGGATTCTATTACAAAATATGATGCAATGAGCAGCCGTATAGCAACAAAAATGCAAAATTTTCTGTTTTTGTTTGCACAGAAGCGGCCAAAAGACTGCGGGCGCCAGTGTCCCGAGTGATGGGTGTGCTGAAGACAGTCTACGCGCCTGTGGAGCGCGCTGAGCGGATATTCCTGCAGATGAATAATCTCTCGACTATGCTCGGACAGGTACCTAACACTTATACCTTGGTTTCTATCCATACAATATACGAGTCATTACGATGGTAACGCAAATTAACTGATATATTCGGTCTGGAATAAGTGGCATTAAAAAAATGTACTAAAAACATAACCCTATATAGATGACGACATTGCTAATCTGTCTACGTACTGCCTTTTATATAATATTTGTTAGGCCAGTTTTAACCAATATGGACGGTACGGTACGGTACTACACTCATTTAACTGTAAATTACTTTGGAAAATTAGTAATACTTCTAGTATTACTTACAGGCTTAATGGCACATCAAAAAATATCTTAGACCACAGTCACTACTAGCTTGCAAAGTGCTTTTGTGATAGCAGGGATCTTTAGCTGATATTTAATGTCTAAGGGTCGTTTCGTCAAATCATATTAAATTCAAAATCGCGTTACTTAACTATTAGGTACTTTTGTTTCCAGTTGCTGATGTTCACAGCTTGCGACCGCCTGCTGGTTTCACAAGGCAGACTGACCTGTCTCTACTCTCTTATGTTCTACAACGTGGTGACGTACTCGGTGAGCTACGTGCGTGAGATCTGCACCAAGGAAGACTGGTCGCCATACGTCAACGTGACTCGCCACTCACGCGTCAAACACCTCGCCATGTCCGCCACCAAAATAGTCCTAGAATGGACAAAAGCAGTCACTTTCATTGTCACTATCACATTTGTACTTCTTGCACTGGGATTAGAACAAGGTTTGGAACATTACCGACCAACAGCTTTATACACAGCTATTACCGGCACATATTATCTTCTAACGGAGAGAACTTTCCTTGAGCTCTGGCCCATCGGCCTTTCTGCTTTAAAACTAGAGAGACTGGAAGGCATGGAATTATTGTACTTCGGCGTCTGGTCCAGGGGAATAACCACGGCGTTAGCGGTACCCTTGGTTCCAGCGTTGATATACTATGAGCGCTGGAGGCTAGCTGCTCTACTTTTATACGTGTGTGTCTTTATCCATGGAAGGTATAGGCTTGGGGAAGCTATAACGAAATTCCGGGAGGCATGCGGCTCGCTAGCAAAGTTCAGACGTGCGACGCCTGAGGAACTAGAAACTCTGGAAGATGTGTGTGCCGTGTGTCTGGGCACAATGAAGTCTGCACGGGTGACGCCGTGCGCTCATTTATTTCATGCAGATTGTTTAAGGAAATGTCTCGCCACATCTGACCGTTGCCCAATTTGTGTCAGGCCTTACGTTTTCTGCTGATCGTGAATATTTGGATAAGACTGCTTCAAACGAAATTTTGTATATCGCCATTTCTGATTTGTGAAAATAGAAATGTATTCGAGAACGAAGTGATAAAGAAGATTAAGATTTAGTTAGGATGGTAAGATCATATGTGATCACGAGTTATATGTTAGGTTTTGATCGATTTTATAGTTAAGTTATTAAGGAACTATTATAGACGGCAGGAAGATGTAATTAGGATTACTACATGTTACAAATTAATTAAATCATTTCACCAATCATTTGAGATTACTACTGTTTTGTTTTCATTGTTTCTGCTCAATGATGCAGGTATTATTCATCGAACGAATTTTAAGCAATACGAACATATAGGACTGATAGTCTACGACGGATATTCATGGAATAAGTATTAAGTATGTATAATTAATTATTATAGCAGCAGTTATTTGTATAAAATACAATATGTACAATATATAGGAATCCTGCGTTAATACGCTACATCCAAGAAACCTGTACCGTATGCTGTATGTACTTTCGATGGAAATGCTTGATTAATAGATGCAACCGAAATATTTCATAAATTTTATAGTATATAACATTTTTAATTAAATATTTTTTTACGATCATTTATCTAATTCTTGTTGTATTATATTTACTTCTTTTACGAGAAATTGCCTCGATAATTTGTATGTAGTAATTTATATATAATACACAAAGAATTATATAAATATATGTATAATGAATAAAATACTTTTAATAAGTAAAATATTGTATTCTAATTGTCTTTATAATTTTCGATGTATTCGTTATGTCGCTTACTGCTAAGTTTAAACGGGTTCCAAGAGTTAGCACAGCTAGCAGGGAGACTTATATTTATAGTAAAGAGAATGTATTTGGTATTGCTAAAGCGCCTATTTTAAAGCGGAGTGGCGATAATGAGCGTGGCGTGTAGATGTATGTATATTGAAGTGGCCTGAGACGATATGCTGCTTACAGACGCCTAGGCGCAAGGTACACAGAAACGTCTGGCTCTGGCGTGAGTATATACATTTTAAAACAAACGGCAATCATGGTTCATCATTTGAAGCTTACTATTATGGGCCACCTAAGTAGTCATGTTTTGATACAACATGTGCTGCCATACCAGATGTCTACGATACGTAGGTACGTTAAAGTAGAACGAGTTTTAGCAGTAGTACCCACGTGGACACGCCATATGAGCGCCAGCACCATAGCATGCTATTTCACGTCGTTCACGTATATTTGAATACGTTTAAATATGAAAAGGATATCAAAATACACGCACCTCGTTCTAGAGCACGCTTTTGCACGGTCAACACTGCTGCCAAAACGTGCCAGTTATATATGTTGTAAGTTATTATAGGTTACGATAGCCGCTTATGGTTACCGTCATGTATGGCCGCTTGCTACATTGTTAGACATACCGTAAGGTTCTTTGCCACCCCAGTAACATACAGCGTGTAACAGAAATATGTGGTCATATTTTGTGGCAGTAATGTGTATCCCATCTAAAAGAATATAATGAAAATTGTATGATATTTTCAATCATTTTATTTATATTTGCACTACCAAATTGCAACTGGCCATTTTCGAATTCACCCGAGTCAGCTGTTAGTGTTGTGTATCGACTAGACTGTATGATATTGATAATTCAATAAAAATGCTATATTTTAGTAAAAAATATATATTCGGATTTATTTGTCGCAATTGTCGACCCTATACAATTTCCATTGTATAGGGTCTATATTATGCGACACTTAAATATGACCATACCTTTCTGTGAAACGCTGAATAAAATAATATTAAATTTAGTATTAGTATTTAGTATTAGTATTTAGTATCAGCTCGCTCCGCTTGCGGCAGAAGGCCGATGTGAAGGCTCACGGAACGCGCCACATGCAGTAGACTCAATGTTTAGCTAGCTACCCACGCATTCTTTGGGTCCAAGTTTATATAAAGTTTTGTAAAATAAATTGAAAACCAATAAGACGTCTTTGTGTTTTATTTTTCGTAAGGAGAGACAATCTTCAAAACAATTGTTTTTCAAAATAAATATTTGTTTGTAACATCAAAGAACTCTTATGCAAGGTTGACTGCACGATGGCGGACTGGTCGCCTCGGCGCTGCCACTGCGCTGAATGTTGTGGGTCCAATAGGTATGGAACAAAAATGATTTTTTGTCTTAATCTTCGGTGCCATAGCTCAGTGGGGAGACCAACAGACTGCATTGCAGAGGGTCTCAGGTTCGAACCCACGTCGCGCACCTCTGACTTTCGGAATTTATATGACTTTTCGAAATTATGTGCGTATTGCTTGACAATTATCGCCACTGCCATGAACATCTATGGCAGTCGTTATTGGGAAAGTCAGTACCCTCTAATATCCTGACACTGGTCTAGCCTTAGGGTATCGTTAGCCTTCGGGTTGCGGAGGTCAGGTGGCAGCCGCTCCGTGTAAAACTGATATCCAGTCAAATCCGGTTAGACCAGAAAAGCCGACCCCAAGTGACTTGGGAATAATAAAGGCTAAGAGAGAAGAAGAATCTTCGGTGCTGAATGCTACTTTGGCAGGGTTAAAAAGTATGTCGGTATTACAAGAAAATAAATTATATATACTATATATGCTCACGCTTGTATATCCCTAAAGTACTAAGAAGAAATGTATTACGCCCACATACCACCAGCCTTTTGCAACAGAAGGACAGATAATCAATTCAGGTTTCACGAATACAAGGAATGTTGCCAGGCATATTTCTATTATGTGCTACTGCAAACAATTCCAGCTTTCGAGCATTAGTACACCCTTTATAATCAAACGTTTGGTGAGGTGGGAACACTATACCATGAAAAGCAGATTTTTAGAAAAAGAACACAACCCGACTTCGTGACTACGAGAGAGAAGAGAAGATAGAAGACTACAGATAGAATACCTACATGTACAGCTGACACGATTGCGTAATCTTTACAACCCCTGGGTAGTTTTATTAAAGAATAGGTATTAATTTATAATTATTATGATGGCTCCTAACATATAGATTCTTGACTTATGTTTCTGTGATGATAGTACAACAAAGATTGAAAGTCTTCTTCAAAGCTTTTGCTGAAGGGAACCACAAAAAACTAAAACGTCGACTGTGTAAATATTTTTTGATAACGTTGAATTTTTAAAAAGCTCTAGTTATGTCAATTTCGATAAAATTTATATGGGAACATCACTGAAGCATATAGCCTACCAAAACAAAAAAGAAAGAATTATCAAATTCATAATTAGCGGAGAGCGGACAAACATACAAAAAAGCATAAAGTCAAATTGAGAACCTCTTCCTTATAAAGCAGTGGGTTAATAAACTAGTTTAGTTATGGAGAAAGATATCATCTAGATATTATAAATACGAATGTGAGTTTGTTTGTTTATTACGCTTTCACACATTAACTACTTTACCGATCATCCGCATAGGTACATGTTAAATAAATAAATAAATTTTGTCGGTGGTACAGAAAAGTACCTTTCTTCCATAAAGTAGGTACTGTTCCTAACTGATAGAAATTTATTGAGAAAGTCTACATTAGCGCGAGCGAAGCCGCGGGCAAAAGCTAGTAGTAGTCGTATAACGATAACTTTATTTCTTTTTCCGCTTTCGTCAGTCCCGTATACCATTCACGCACATTAAATTAGCTCTAAGCACCTATAGTTATATACGGGATTCTTTGTATTACTTCGAGCTTCCATGCCGTGAATGTTTTGCTTACTGGACGTTGCAGGCAATTTTATTTGCCAAAATAATGTAAATATATTAATACCAGCCTTATATTAAACTGTTCCACTGCTGGACACGGGCCTCTTCTCAGTGTGAGAAGGGTTAGGCCCTAGTCCACCACGATGGCCCAGTGCGAGTTGGCAGACTTTACATATCTTAGAACATTATGGAGAACTTTCAGACATGCAGGTTTCCTCACGATGTTTTCCTTCACCGTTAAAGCGAGCGATAATTCATTATTTAATACACACATAACTTCGAAAAGTCAGAGGTGCGCGCCTTGGAATCAAGCTCGAGACCTCTGCGTAGCAGTCCAACGGTCTCTCACTAGGCTATCGCTGCTATGGAAATATAAAAAATAAAATTGCTATTTTTTATTTCGTTAGTTGGTTACTTATATTTCTTGCTAGCGTGCAAACCCCACATATTTTAATTTAAAGTTAGACGTAATTTTAGTCTGCAATTCACTAAATCGAATAACATAATGGTAGTCAGAGAGATTCAGTTAGATATAATTCCTAAAGATGTGAAAATATTGAAGTGACAAAAACATGTGAGCGTTATTTTTGGCAAAATAGAAACTTACAAAGTAGGTACACCATTAATGCAAACTGTACCAAAAGCTTACAGATAAGAAAATGGACGAACTGCTAAGTGACTCTAATTAGGTTTCTCCTTCTTCTCAGACAGTTGAGGTAATGAACTCTAAAACTTAATCATCGGACTGTAATTAAACTGAACTAATTCATCTACATTGCTACCAAAACAAAACTACCGCTAAAACCGGTTGAAATAGCAAATGGCCGCGTTACCATGACATCATGTGGTTACGTCACGTAAACAACGCTGTCAAAAGTTCGGAGGTTATGAAGTAGAGCTAGCGATTTATAGCCATCTCTGTCAGATCTACTGGTTATGCTTGATGTTTTCCTGTTATCTCTCTCTTAACCGCGCATTCGCTAACCGCAGCAGGCCCCAAAACTAAAATGTCTTATCTCATAGGATTGAATTCTATTCGAGTCAGTCAACGCGGCATGCGTAGTAGAGTAACCGTGTGATAGTGTCCAATCGTTAACAAGATCTTATAGATATTTTATGTAGCAAATACAGTTTTTATCAATGAAAATGTGAATTGCTCGTTAAGTGGTTATCGGTGTTGCATCGTCACCATACGATTTTTAACGATAAGGTAGGCATGCTTATACGTATACATAAGTATTTTATAGAATAAAGCTACAGGCTAACTCGATTTTGCAGCGCAGGGATTAGCGTCTGGACTGATGCTGGGCGAATCTAATACAATAAAATCAAGAGAAAATACTGCAGACTTGGTGTTGACCTAAACAATTGGCTGATTAGCTAAAATAAGTGTTTATTGCTTCGAACGTCCTATAATTTTAAATTTGTAAATGACATAATTAGTTACCGCTTTGGTCAAATATAGTTGCAAAAAAGTATTTAAATTCCAGTTATAGGCACAATATTCTGTACCGTTGTAAAGAACATTGTAGGTAAGTTATGTTATTGTTTGTTTTGTAAGGTTCTTATGTAATTGCCTTCTTTCATTAAAATATTACAATAGAATAAAAATGGTATGGCTACAGAACCCATTTTGTCGCCTAAGTATAATAACAAAAAACATCATCTATCAACTATCATATAAATACATTTCCCATTGTTAATTTTATATTTGGATTCCTTGCCTTACTATTAAAAGTAACTAGTTCTTATATTCAGTTAGGTTTTCTCTAAGTACCTAGGTAGGTATCCTGACTGCGGTGGCTGCGAGAGCTCAATACTTCATAAAGATTGTCCTTGTTGGTATCCTTGACCTTGGGGCTCCGGCGTCGCCGAGACGCTAGCCAGAGTCTGACGTCACAAAGTATGGCTCACAGGCACTAGCTACAACTAGCCTTTACAGTTTATGATCATAGATTTAGAGACACAAAGGAATAACAAACGGTTTAGAGAAAAAGGAATAATAATTGGGTCGCTCTCTCTAAATTATAACCAAAGTAGCAAACCTTAGCTTCCATTATCCATATTAAAAAGGATTCTAGCAGCGATTTTCGTGCTCATTCCATAGACGTTTTCTCTTTTGGTTTTACATCTGTCGTAAATAAACTCTTTTTGCTACTGAAAGTCGTTGTATTTTGGGCATATCGGTCGATATCAAACCAATACCAATACCAATTCACAGTTTCCTTGACATGTAATAATAGCCGGCCATATTGCGGCGAAACAATATCAAGAGCAATAACGTATTTTAAATATAATATCGACATTAAATTGTGATTTCTATTGTAAATGGATGGAGTCGAATAACTGAAAAGATCTTTTGAGAGATATGGCAATAAGATAAATATTGCATACATTAAATATACCTACTTAATATACAGAGTATCTCAGAATATGTGAATCAAATTGTAACGGAAGATTCCTTAGGTAAGGACCATTAAAATGTGCAAAAAAAATGACATTTGTGTAAATAAAAAAAACAAATTAAAAAAAAAGTACTAACGTAGTTTTCAGACTTCCAACTACAGGTACTTCGTTTATGGCTAATTTTCATTTCTTTTCCTCTATTATTATTTGTGAAGGATTGATTCGTCAAGTAAAAACTAACGTTGTTTTGAAATCGTAGCATTATTTTGGTGTATTTTTTGCACCAAAACTTATTTATTTTTATTTTTACACAAACGCCATAATTTTTTATATATTATTTTTTTATTTTGCCCATTTGAAAGGTCCTTACCTAAGGAATCTCCCGTTACAATTTGATTCACATTCTGGGACAACCTGTATATTGATATTCACACCTGTTTCATGGAGGGCAAAGCAGAGACTACGCATGTGCACCTTGCTACATGATATAAAATTCTTGGTTCATTCGCTTGCTTGTAAATATTAATTTAATACAAACTTACTTATTTGGAAGTTGTTCAATGTTGGTATTGCCAAGTCCCGATTTACTTTAAAAGCCAGTTTATTATTACCAAGTACAGAAGTACTAACATACCTATTTAAAGAGTCGCCGATATTGTTTTTATTTGACTGCACCAAACATTTATCTTATCATGCTCAATAACTTCGACAAGGTGACTGCTACATTTAGTTCAATAACTTCGGTGTGTCAACGATGTTAACATACTTCAAATCTAGTGGAAAACCATTAACATCTCAATAACCATTGAGGTGACATTACTAATAATTAATACACAACTGATGGCATTCTTAGGAGAATAAGTTCCAATAGACTCGTATTTACGTTACGATTTGGTAGTAAGGAAATTATAGCTTTATGGCAAAATCTGACAATAATATTATTTTTGACGACCCTGACCTTGCTATTTTTTGTATCGCATTGTTCATAATATACTATCCCAAATGTACAATCATATAACTCCCCTCACAATATTAACACACTGTGTTAAAAAGGCAGATCAATCCAAAGTAAATTAACAGTAGACGGTCAAACGTACATCAACGGCTGTGATTGGTTGACTAAATTCTCAACAACCAATTGAATCACTTGACACAAATTTGATTTCGACATGTTGCTGATTAAGCTATCAGAAAATATTTGCTAATTGTCTGTTCTTGATAACTAGCAACACAAATTATATCACTAGCATGTACCAACAACCTATCTATCTAGCTATCCAGTGGTTCTAACAAATAATTATTCGCTGGGCTATGATTATGATAAGGAGCTGACTGGTCTAAAGAAGAACGGCCTCCTTACAGAAACCTAAATACGGTAATAGTAGTAACTCTAGTGGGCTGCGTTACGCTCGATGAATAATACTTCGGTAGGTTCACATACATCTCTTTCATGCCTTTCCATTCATCCCATCTTTAAATCCATTTTCCTGGATTCGTCACCAGTATTACCCCTGGTACAGCGAGCTATCGTAGGCTACTTTAATCGCATGGTAATAGGTAAGCCGTGTGCTGTAGATATACAGTAAAATAAAAAAAGAAATGGGTAAAACACGTTCAATGGTGCTTATATGAATTTATCGGCTGTACCAAACAAAAGATTATAGTCGGTTATACTAAGTATTGTTTAACATTGAACACCACAACAGCGGTGTTCCCGCGCATAAACCGTCGCTATAAAAAGCCGAATATCAAATGAGTGTCTGACATCATCACACTAGCAGTTCACAAGATTACGCGACAGTACATAACGCATTAGCATATTATGTTGCAGGTCTGAATCTGATTTAATTTGTATTATTAAGGATGTGCTAGTCACCGCTGCACCTCGATGTTGATTGAATTAAACGGTTATATCATCCTATATTACAGAATTGTATGGCATTTAAATTGCGACGCTTAGTGTTTTGTACAGTCAACGACATAATTATGTCGTTGGTCGATAAAATAACGAGATTTTGAATTGCTCTATTATACACAATAATAGTAATTCCTCGTCTTTTATTGCAGTAACAGTCAAAGGGTAGTTTGTTTTAATTACGATGCATTACTATACAACAATAATAAGAAGATTGTAATCCATAGTATGTGATTAGTGAAAAGTTAGTCAAATGTTTTGCTACTTATGTCGTTGACAGTACTAAAATGTGGCTTAATGGGATATTTATAATTAATAGATTTAAGGTTTTAAATAGACTACTAAATATAAGTGATAAATTCGAAAACCGAAAAGACTGTAAAATGCAATGTATATCTACCCAATTTGTAAGCGGCAGAAAAATAATCAAATTACAAGGCTTTTGGTACCAGTAGATCGGGTAATAATAGAACCGTGATACACGCACACCGGACGTATATTATGGTTTTCTTACAAGGACTTTAAACTAAACTATAGGACAAGAACTAAATACTAGATGTTTATATCTTGTATAAAGAAATTATGGAATCGTTCGTAATATTGAATGAATGACCATTCTAATCTAATATTATAAAAATCTAATATTAGTGGCAGGTAGCTAATGAGATTGCTTTTAATCCATTTCCTTGCGCTTTTCCTGTTTTGCTTTACATTTAGCACGTGCGTTACAAATGTCGCTGGCTATAATTTAAACCAAGAACCACGTATAACATTTAACAACTATTGGAATGGGAGTTCTGACATACTTTCTTTTGTTAACCTAAATAAACTACATCGTAATAGCGTCGTTGCAAATATGTCTATTACAATTCGTAATATTATCGTCTTTTGCACATGGTCGTTCTATTATACTATTTTGCTGCAGTATTTGTCTGCAATGATTACTACGGCCCGGCCAGCTCAAAAACATTTGAATGTATCAGCATTCCAAATATAAATAACTCCCGTTATCTTATGGAAATTGAATACTACGTTGTTTCAATAATTACTAAGCGCTACGTTTTCTTTTAGTTCTATAACCTAGCTAACTGTTAATTACGACTTTTTCACATTTTAATAAGTCTTATTATATGATTTACCCTAGTGAACACCGCGTGGACCCATACTAAATTTCATCAAAATATGTGCAGCGCCTTCGTCGTTATAGTGAAACAAATATACAGGGTTACGTACTTTCAAATCTGACTATCTTCTTTTATAATTCAAAACAATACCAGTACGAAAGCATTAATTAAACTATATCTATATACGAAGATATAACTATATAAGAGCCTAGTGGAAGACCGTTGGACTGCCATGCAGAGATCCCAAACTTGATACTGTGGTCCCTGACTTTTCGAAGTTATGTGCGTATTTAAATACTTAATTATTGCTTGATTTAATAGTGAAGGAAAACATCGTGAGGAAACCTGCATATCAGAGTTCTACATAATGTTCTCAAAGACATGTAAATTTTGCCAACCCGCACACTGGGAAGAGTCCCGTGCCCAGCAGTGGGACACTGTAATTACAGGGCTGATATTATT
This sequence comes from Catocala fraxini, assembly GCA_930367265.1. NCBI lineage: Eukaryota > Metazoa > Arthropoda > Insecta > Lepidoptera > Erebidae > Catocala > Catocala fraxini. The sequence goes on along the minus strand of OV884040.1, from coordinate 14,904,823 downwards.
ATAAATAATTATTATATACGAAACTACGTAGGTAGACAATTAAAATGCAACTCAGATTTTTCTTTGTCACAAAGAAGTCTTCATTTAATGTCGTATGTTTGAGTTTATTACACCTTTTAAAACGTTGATTTTACGACGAAACTTTATATCTTTGCTGCTAATAAGACCCACGGCGTATTTAATTACATTTTATACTGTCAATGTTAACTGATCATTCAGTAATTAAAAGAGCCCATAAGGGATTGCAATCGAGTAATTGGGTCAAATGGTAATCAGTCGACATACATACAAAAAAAAACTATTATTTATAATTTAAAAAGGTATACTTTAATCTTCTTAGACTTTGAAATAAAAGTATATTATTGTAGCTATCCAGCTAAATGTTTCTTTTGCCCGACAAACCGTCGAAATATTTTCACAATTACCTATACCAACCATCACTATAGACACTCTTCTAATGTTGGGCTTGATTATTAGAGTTATCATCTCAGTCACTTGTCGTCCATTGCCTCTCCCAGAGATATCCAGCAGTCAGCAGTCTTGCAGAAAGCGCCTTACCACATTAAGTAAACCGTGTATATGTAACCGCATTTTGTGTGAGATTATTATCATAATAAGTATATTTTGAAGATAGCTCTATCTCGAAGACTAATTGCTTTTTTTCGTAAATTATAAATCTTCTTTATTTAGTTTTTGAATTTATATTTATGTATTTATTTGTATATATGTAGCATGGCTTTGGCCTTTTACCTCTTGCGTAGCAGTCAAGATATGTTGAGATTTCACATTACTTTTAAGTACCATACAGCTTTTAATGATTTTTCAGCCTATGTGTGGTAGGTCCTGGTTTTGACCACGAAATGGAAGTTCACATCGTTTACAAAACTGGTACTACGCAATAGGGTAGTAGACTTACTTATTTTATTATTGAAGCGAAATAGTTGCTCTTCCCAACCTCTAAAATACAAAAAATATTAAATCTACACAAAACTAAATAAGATACAAGTGTTTCAAACCGGGTAGTAAAGGTAATTGTCAAATGACAAAGAGAATCGATGCACGATACAAACTGCGACGTTACCGCTATTTAAAAATAACTGTCCGAGGGAGATAACGGGATATTATCTACACTCCCATTTTTCTTACATAATTTTAAAATATTAATTACTTCTATATTTTGCAACCAATTTTGATTCCGTTTGCACAAAAATATTTCTTTTGATTGCTATTTATTCTTGTGCGTAAAATAATGAAGGTACAAAATCAAACATAATATAATATATTCTACACATACACACAACACCATCAAGTCCAAACTATGCAGAGCTTGTACTATGCGTATTAGACAAAGGATAAACATATATATATATTTTATACATATATATATATATTTTTGTAAATTCATACATATTATACATAGAAACACACAGACCAAAACAAACATTCATGTTCATACACACACATGTTTGACTTGTGCGGGAATCGAACCCGCGACCTCAGGCGTGGCAGTCGGTTACACTAACCACGACGCCATCAAAGCCGACAAACATAACTACCCTAATGTTTTCAATATAATTATGAGTATATTAAAACCACACCAACTGTAACAAGAAAGTCAATACCGAATAGCGCCATCATAAAAGCTTTGATAATGTAAATATTTAGCTCAATTTTATTATGTTTGTGTAGGTCATTACAGAGTTCCGATCATCGAAACTGTGTGGCAAGTCTGAATGCGTGAGCACCTAATATTTGCCACCGACACATTTTCGTTGATGGACCGTAAATTGCAATTTATTTACTAACTGCAGACGTTCTCCACATCTGTAGTCTGGGCATTAATGGATTATATTTTGATCTTGGTTCGCGATCATATATTTGTTTGGTTAGCGTTCGAACGATCAGTCGAATCGATCTAAAAGAATTTTTATTATTTCTAGATGCAAACAGAAATGTACCTAACGTAAGACTTGATTAACATTGTTGTGTTGAGTCTAGTCTAGACTTTGAAAAGTGTATTTGAGAACAGGTCAATTAATATTTGTACGTATTATTTTATTACGTTTGCTTATTAATGAGCTCTAATTTATTAACTGAATGGAATAAGAATGCTTCAAGGAATCTGCTGAATGCAATAAGAATACTTTAAGGAATAATGTTATGGCACTAGGCTTTTATAAAAGTAGCATGTAATTGTCTTTCGTTCGATCCATTATTGTTGATGTTTGATCATGTTGTTGATGATTTGTACAACAGTCAACTAAAGTTATTATTTGTACTTATTTAATGCATCTCTAATTACAATGACAATTAATTATTATATTGTTAAATGATTATTAAAAATCAATTAGGCACAATATATATTGTTTCTCTTTTTTTTTAAATGCGCCTCTCTCTCTGGGGATAATTCCTGTGCCGCGGGGCACTTTACAAACATTTAAACAACGGACACAAAGAACACTCAGATTTGAAACAACAATTTGTGGATCACACAAAGTTTTGTCTCGTGTGGGATTCGAACCCTCAACACTCGGCGTAGTGGTAGTGGCCAGGCAACCACTTAAACCACTACGCCATCCGTTCCAGTCTGTCTGGAAAACCTTGGGGGAGGCCTATGTCCAGCAGTGGACGTCTTTCGGCTGAGATCATGATGATGATGCGTTGCACTGGATGCAGCAAAAACTCATTCAATTATCTTTATTCAATACTGATACACTATAGCCCATTTCTTATAACATATAACGCGTACTGGTAGCTATACAGAATTCATAGATTCTATATTACAATACATATACCTATTGTAAGAACAGATACCCAACTCTGCGAATATTCTTTCTTCGTTTTATCATCTCTATTTATTCGTTACGAAAATAGTTTGAAAACAGTAACTGAATGATTATAAAATTAGTTTGCTCGTTTACCAAATAAAGAATACGTTAAGAATAATATAAATAATTATATTCATATTATTCATAACGTGTATGTAAATTATTGAACACACAATAATGGGTAGACCACAACAACTCGTGATTAAAAATAGCTTTATCGTATGTGGCCGGAAACGTTCCAAACACCGCACTAATTATAAACTAGCGCACAGAAAGCACATAATTAGTACATTACTAAAACAATTATACATTTCGAATCTTTTATTAGAATTTTGTTGCTATTTTATTTTAACGATTCAAGTAATACTTTTAATAAGTACATTTTTATTTCGTTAAACTTAGTGGTTCATTTATCTTCATATAAACCAAAAATCTAACAACCCATAATAATGTCCTCCTGACCGAATTTCGGCCACAGCGCGGCGGTCAGTCTTAACGAAGACTGGCCATCTGTGCAAGAGATATTATAGTGCACAAGCGTGTGCCAAACACAAGTGCACTCTCTGTTCCCTAACTCTCATTATCCGATGGGACGGTAATCCGACACGACCGGAGAGAGATCGGGCGCAGGACTAAGGGCTTTACGTGCTTGCCGAGGCACGGGGGTGTCTTACACCGCCAACTTCCTAACTCCGGGCTGGTATTGAGATTTCTTAACAGAAAAACCCAATAACTTTTTGTTGGCCCGACCCGGGATTCGAACCCGAGACCTCATGCACAGCAGTCGCATTCATTACCGCTGCGCATACTGAATTGCTTATTTGAGAATCTATTCTTGACTAGATTTTGCCCGCGGCTTCGCTCGCGTTAATGTAGGTTTATATTAGGATAGATTTTTAGTAGCCTTTATGTTATTCTGATGTACAAACAATAATACTTTAAAGTTTCATCAAAATCCGTTTAGTACCTTTTGCGTAAAAATGTCACAAACATCCATCCATCCATCTCACAAACTTCCACGTCTATACTAATATTATAAAGCTAAAGAGTTTGTTGTTTGTTTGAACGCGCTAATCTCAGGAACTACTGGTTCGAATAGAAAATTCTTTCAGTATCGGATAGCCCATTTATCGAGGAAGGCTATAGGCTATATAACATCACGCTACGACCAATAGGAGCGGCGCAGCAATAAAAAATGTTTCAAAATCTGTGAAAATTCTCTTATATGAAGCAGACGAAATTGCGTGGGTCAGCTAGTTTATAATATTACTAGAATAGAATTCATTTAGGATTGCCAACTGTTATTACATTGTTGTTGGAAAAGCAGATACCTACATGCTATAAATTACAAGCTAAATGCATAATAAGTATAATAACTTATAGGCAAACACCGCGTGTTTAAAAAGGCAATAAGATTTTTAAAAATAGAGTTAAACAATCGTAAGCACAAAAAAATAGTACCTAAGGTTGTAGTTACCTGATTTATAACTGTTTGTTTATATTAAATCTGGCACTAGCATGCATTCAGTGTGCTTTAGTGAGGCATACAAGGAAAATTTAACAATCAAGAGGAAATTATATTCAGAATTTTCCTTTATTTATTTTAAAAGTCATTATATCGCGTTTATTTTATTCTGCAACCAACTCATCCACCAGGCATGCGTGAAAACGAGATGAAGTTGTAGCGCGTCTTATTCAAGCACTAGATGTGCCCGCGGTTACACCCGCGTTTATCGTTACTGCGCCGCCTCCGTGGGTTGTGGATTGGTGTTATATAGCCTATAGCCTTTTTCGATAAATAGGCTATCCAACACTAAAACAACTTTTCAATTCGGACCAGTAGTTCCTGAAATTAACGCGCTCAAACAATCAAACAAACAAACTTTTCAGCTTTTTAATATTAGTATAGATATGCAATTACAATGCTTTTAGAGATAGGGATATAATGCCAGGTCCATGCCATTGGCTTAATTACGGCAATTTACCTATCGCCAATCCTATTATTCCTTATTATAGGTACTATTTATCTTCGTTGTTTCCACTCAACGTGTTATTTATACGATCCACCTCTGCAAACCCGTTAATACAAGGAAAATAAACAGGATATCGTACATAAAAAACATTACAAATACCAGTATTAATATCTCACCCATGACGTTTTATTCTTAATAATAAATTCAGCCACGCCTCAAGGGAAATTATACAATTATTTACGTCGATGACTAAGCAGCTACAGTAAATGTGCTAATTATATTGTAATCATCTATATTTATATACTTATAGGTGTGAAATAGTGTATCAAGCAATACCATAGTAACGAAAAACACCACATCACAAGTGGGTGACCTCGGCGCGAGTATTGAACCAAGACGCCTTTATCGGTACAAAAAGCTTGGAACGATTTTAAAATAAATAATGCGTGGACTATGACGTAATTTATTGTATTGATATTATCAACACAAATGTATCTAATTCCTTTAAAAATTGCAACCATATTAAACCTTCCTTTAGATATAGAGAAATCTTTATCTGTTTTGATTTGGTCCTGGTTTTTAACGTGCTTAGTTACTTTTATTTGCGATAGCTCAGTGGGGAGACCAACAGACTGCAATGCAGAGGGTCTCGGGTTCGAGCCCACGTCACGCACCTCTGACTTTCGGAAGTTATATGACTTTTCGAAATTATGTGCGTATTGATTGACAATTATCGCCTGCTCCGTGCCTCGGAGAGCACGTTAAGCCGTCGGTCCCGGCTGCCATGAACATCTATGGCAGTCGTTATTGGGAGAGTGTCCACACAAAAGATCCCACTGGGTCGAAGTGTCGCCGGTCTGCACTGACTGGCCCCCACATAAGATACATACATACTTTTATTTATGTAAATTAGGTATACATGGCTTTAGTTATGTTTGAGATATGACACTACGCCTTATTTACATAACAGACACATTTAAAATACTGACTTGCTACTCGTGAGAAACAAATACGTAGCTACTTTAATGTGTTTCTTTCATTACTATCTAAATTATGTTCAGGATATTTCCTTCTATGTCACGGTAAAACCTTGCTCTTATTTTCGACTGCCTAACTTAAGTCAGTTATTAAATTTGAAGAAAGACTGAGGCCTAAAATAAGCTTACCCTAACTTGTGACTGTACTGTCTTCTAGTCTAGTCAACTAGAAAACAGTACTATGGTAAGAACAATAATATACTTGCTGGATTGATTAAGGCCTAGTCTAAATCTTTAACTTCGGCTTTGCAGATTTTATTCTCATGACTACATTACGAACTTTAGCCGCGATTTATTTTTATATTACTTGAGGTGTCAAATAAGCTTATAGTATGCATTATGGTAAGCGGTTAAGGTAGCCTATGAACGCTTAAGAGTTTGTATGATTTTTCTTACGAAGATATATATGATATGGTTTCCAACGTTACCTATAAATGGGTAGTATTTTTCCGGTAATGTCACCTATTGTGTGACTGTATTAACAATAATACGTACATAAACTAGTTATAATCATAACTCAAAACGTATTAGCAATGTATTTTCTTCAGCAAGTTTATGTTAAGAATGTTGACACAATGCCAAATAAGTCATTGTCATCTGCATGTTGGTCGCTAATTTAGTTCAGGTCAGGTGCATATTAACGATACCGTGCTGCCATACGAACGTTTATTGAACTAAATAAACTGTTACAAGACAAAATATTTGATATTCTGTGAAGATGCACATATGCATCTTCACAGAATTTCAAATATTTTGTCTTGTGTGTCTTGCAGCATACTGCACGGATGCTGCGGTGTTTTAAGTTGTCACCTCAGCATTAAAAGCACATTAGTACATGACCTCGTTCTTTTTGATGCGTTAAGTACCGTGTTTCAAACGACTCTATTCTTTTGACCGATACTTTAAGGCTTTTATATGAGGTAGGTGGCAAAATATCCGACACCCCATCTAATAGTAAATTAGTATCCGTCTCGCGTTGCCGGACTAGGGAAGTTAAGAGAGATTTGTATGTAAGTAGCTGTAATTATGATTCACAACGTGTAATGCAGTATACAGTATTACTATATACCCATGCTGGTATTCTGTAAGAATATAGTACTTTTCTTGGCAAGCCTGCTCAAAAGACATTTTTTCAGGGGAAAAGATCGACTCCCATTCATCCTTCACACGGGCGCCGTTCTTTTTAAGGAAATAATTTATCGTAAACGCCTATTTTTGTGATGTTCTTTACTACATTATTCTTGCCAAGCGTCTACGTAGGTATAAACGTTTGTCATATCAAAAGGTATTTCCTGTAGTTATTTTGGTGGCTATATTCCTCAGTAGCCACATGACGGTATTGGAAGCGTCCCTGCGCGCCCTTGTCGTATTAATATTATTTCTGCTACATGAGTACGTAATATTTCAATGTTACTTTGTGTAGTTTATAATTGTCATTACTTATAATTCTCTAGTTCTCAACGAATATATTGGATTTTGATTATCAATTTCTTAATGACAATTATTCTTTGTCCGAAATAGGCCTCCCATGTTGTTTACGCACCTTCACACTTTTGATTGTCTTTGTAAACAATGGGTATTGCCCGTTCCGTGGGTATTGCTAAACCAAGTTAAAAGTTATAAAAAGAAGGATATAAGGAAGGGAAGCGGAGTAGGTACGGGCGACACAGTACTTACGCCAGTTTCAAATAGGAATGTGGTACTTCTTGGGCAGTTTCAACAAACTCACATTCACATTAATAATATTAGTTATTAATGTGAATGTGATTTGCATTGAGAACTCAGTAAATATTTTATTAGTCATTACAATTATGTTGGCCAAGTTTCCGAAGCATGCCAATACCTAGTTTATGTTCAAATGTATTAATGTCTTCATTTAATATGGTTACCGGTAAATCTTGCGTCACATGTAATGTAGCACGACGTGTTGATTTATGAATAAATAATAATAACTTATAATTTTGACCTTAGTTCATTGGAAGGATAGTTATTATCCTTCCAATGAACTTAGGTCAAAATACCGGTCCGTAGTTCGTACTAGTCTCTCCCCTCGCACTGAAACAAAAAGTAGGTACAGCTGGCTTTGGCCCTCTTGAATAAACTTGCAATACAACCTTAACTTACTACATTGCTACTGCGACGAGTGTTGTGGGTTCCATCCCCATATTATGTATGCCTTGTCTGCCTATATCTAATCTATATATTAATACGTGAATCAAAAAGGTTGTGGTCTTTTTTAAAAAAAATGCACCTACCGAAGAGTATGAAATTTGGCACAGTTCAAGTTTATATGGAGAAGGAGGGCGAAACCTAATATTTTTATAAAATATGCATTAGAAATACATTAAATTAATGAAAAAACACTACACGCACACAACCATGCATTTGACGCACGCAGGTAAATCGCGTTCGTAGTATTTCGGCATTGATCGTCTGACGTCGTGCAATTCTTTGTAACTATGGTTACCTATATCTTATTTATATGTAATAAAGAAAAAAATAAAACAAAGTAGCAAGTTTAGGAATTTTGGTCGAATTTTGACCGCTAGACGACCGCTAGTAATAACTTGTAAAAATCAAGATAAAGAAACATCTAATATAAATATGTATTTAACTATCTTTATCGCTTAGTTCTAAATATATCATTAGTATATTAGCTTTTCACATAAACCATTAAGTTGTTTATTTACTTTGTTTATTTATCTACATATCATTACCTAACTATCCTTTAAACATTAATTAATGTAACTATGTGTAAGTGTCTCACAACCTGTCATTATATAAACTTAGTTCATAAGAAATAGTTATTCATTCTCTTACGAAAATCCATACGGATTACTTCTATATCATTCTATTCCTTAAGTTTAGTGTTCATTATAATAAAGGTTTTTTAAAAAGTTCAGTTTGTTGCTTAATGCGTAACAAATTTGGCGCAGTCGGTAGGATAGCCTAGGGCAGTCAGACAGGGATAACGTACCTGTTAGGTTGTGAACAACAGTGCGGTACCTGAAGGGTTTTAAAATCCCCTGCCGAACCGATGTCTATCCACATAGGTATATATTGTGTTACTATGGTAAGTGGCCCAGGCTGATACGCTCTATTTTCCATTTCCTTGTGTTATTACCATATCGTCTCATTTCCTCCATTTCAAATTCCTAATTCGCAAAGTCTCGTTCACTAAGATAAATATAGATTTTAATTGTAATCAATCTTAATTTTATAAAATCTTCACCATGTCCAAATCAAATATTAAAGTAGGAGCAGATTTAACTGGCTTAGAATTAATTCCTAATTTCGATACTAAGCTACCTTCTCAAGTTTATCGAGTAATTTGATCATGCGATTCCGCGTTTCAAATTGCGACCGTCACACAAGCTATATTAATCACATTTGCATTAAATAAAGTAACAGGGCCCGGATCGTCCGAAGTCCATGCGAAACTATTACTTTTATGGGCCCGACCTTAAAGCGTTTCTTATTCCAAATTTTCACAGACTAAAACTTTAGCTCATCTTTACCTGGAACTTCAATAATAATTCCAGAAACCAACCGAGTCGATAACTGATTATTACCTAAGGGTTCACCTCTGTAGGAGTACAATATTAGAAAAGTTAGTTACGGAGATTCATGATACGACACTCGAAGGTCGTAGTCGAAGCTACGACAGAAGAAACAGCATTAAGTGTCTTTAAATATAAGAACTATGCTACGAGTTAATGCTTTTAAACAGTAGTCAGACGCACAGAATTTTGCAATTTTCAAATTTGTTGCGCTGTAAGCAACGTGTATTATAATTAACACTAAACTTAAGGAATAGAATGATATTAATATATTATGTTAGCAACTTGCTTTTCCATACTCGATGTAGGTACTCAATTTTACGTGTTTTATAATTGCTTATCTTTTTACACGGCATTTAGGATTATATGACCTAGACCTCATCTATCTACACCGATTAAAAACAAGGAAACAATTACATTATAATATAGTCTCACGGTTTAACATTAGAATCATATTTTACTCACTATATTTTAGGGTTTTTAGTTCCCACGCTAAGAAAGAGTGGTTGTGACATGCCGGTTTTCTCATTGGTTCTACACGCTTTGTTAAACGTGGCTACTGGTAAATGGCTTTAAAATTACAGCTTTGTTTGTAACTACTCTTAAAAATCTTATATTGATTTGCTTTAATAAGGGATGATGGCCTATTGCCATTTATCAGGCACATTTCCAGCCTCCATGCGAATTGCGTAGCAAAAAAAAATACAAATACAACGTTAGTAGTTTCTTTAATACATTGTACGCCATTCAGTAGACGAAATTGAAAAGCGATTGTTTGGCGTCAACGATGAGCTGATGCGAACGATAAAGTATTTACCATTTAAAATCGAATTCAGCTGCAGATATACTCCATCAAAATTTTCATTACACAGAAACATTTTAATGTATACTGAATAATCCGTTCAGTAATAATCTACAGAGAGAAAAATAATAGTGTTCGGCAACCTTATCGCTCAATACAATCTCATACAAGCACGAGTATATTATAGTAGGTACTACCAAACTAATACTATAGCCACTTCAAAAATAACCCATTGTGTATGCAACAAAGTAATTTTAAACCTGCCTGCAATTTAATTCGTGCTGGCCTGGTTTCACCAAATTTTAAAGTCATGCAACCACGAAGAATACTCAAATGTGGGCATGAATTATTGTCCCGACACGAGGGATAGCCGATGTCCGAAGTCAATATGTTAATTGACCTAAACGTAACTAATGATCTACTTAGCTAATTACGTTTTGTCCCTGAACGAGGATCGACACCCGAAATTGGTATTTATCATGAAAAATGGAATAATAAAGTACACTTTAATTAGGCTATCTGTAATTATATCCATACATTTTTATTAAAAGCGTTATTGTTTTTATTCAAAGCGTTATCATATCAATCTCTGCTTTCTATTGTTTTATTTTATAGTTCTTTGATATAAATTTTCAAATACTTTAATGTCCAATGTGCAAGGATATTTCCTTATCATAAATGAAAGATGGTTCAATTAAGTCGTCGATAGAATTTTGTGTATTATTGAATGTAAGCTTAGATATAGCATTATATTTTGGGGGAATAGCTATAAATATATAAGCACGACATTTATCATGCAAAAAAGGGCTAATAGAACAATGCTTCGTCTTAAGCAAACGGATTCATGCAGAGAACATTTCATACGTCTTAAAATTTTAACAGTTTCGTGTCTTTATATTTTAGTTCCATAGTCTAACTTAGTTAAAAATCTCAATAAAATTGAAACTGACGAAGAAAGAAAAGTTAGAGATGACACTCGTAGAAAAGATCTACCCTCAACAATACAATTAAAACTCAATGCAACATAGCTCAAGAGTTCAATCAGTTTCATTATATAATAAGCTGCACAGAGTTTAAAGTATTTATAGTGCAAACTTATTCAAAAATAAATTTAAAATATATTTATTGGGGAAAGGCTATTATAGTGTTGACAAGTTTATTAATGACAAGCAGTAGACATAATAACATATTATATAATAATCTGTTGACATCTTTCCATTAAATTAATTATATTAAAATGTATATTGCTAATTGGGATTGAAATTTAAATTATTAATTATTATTGAAATTCTGGTCTTACATTGTGTCATATCGCGAATTTGATCATTCTTAATATGTATTTAGAATTTTGTGTAGTTTATAATTTTTATTAATTTTATTATTGTTTGCTTGTAACAAATATTTTCGACAATCTATATTGTTAAGAAATAAATAACTTATGACTTGTGTTTTGAGTATACAAGAGAATATTTCGGTCTGCTGCTGGCTTGTACGGATCACGTTGACCTGTAAAAATTACAGATAAAAACAATTGCATGCAAATAACTGTGAGTGGACGTGTCGTGAGGCGAAGAAGGTAAAGAAGAATAAATTTATAAAAAACGGTTTTGAAGTGACACCAGTGACAAAATTCAGCTGCGACGAGGCGAATAACAATTACGTTTGGGATATAGATATATCGTCAGTAACATAAGGCGACATTTAGAAGGATGGATGTGTAAAAAGAGAATGAATCCTGCTATGATAATAATAATAGAAACGAACGAAAAAAAAATACATATTACGTCGTCATCAAACTATTTGGCATAGGTAAATGAAACAGAATGATAACAATGCCTTTTTGAATTGATGACACACACTTGCTTAGGCAAAAACAGGACCTATGGTATAGTCCCGGGGAAATATTTATAAAAAATTCTGTAGCGACGCGTAGTCTTAAAATACGCCAAGATATTCAAGTGCTATAACGTGGCACATTAAGCATAAAAGGCGAAAAATTGTGAAATATAATAATATGCATGTTCTGGAGTATACGGGTGTAAGTCTATTTGTATCTCAAGTGTATAGCGATGATATCAATATGTTCCAGATCTGAGACGAACATGGAGTGACGATGACAATCCTGTTATACGACTATCGGGAGCTGCAGGAGAGGCCGCCTAGACATCTCAAGGCGTGGAAAGGTACAGTTAGACTATTATGGTTAACACAGACTTACTCGCATATTACCTATTCACGCTACACTATACCTTAGTAACTTTGTGCGTTAGTTACGTTTCCACGGCGTAGCTCTTATCTTGATGACCAAGTTCATATTATTAGGGAGCGCAGGGCAGATGCTGACCAGTAGATGGGTTCGTTGTAGTAAAAAAAAAAATAATACTCTTCAAAGTAACGTAACTGTTTAGTCTGACTAGTTATACCCAAAGGTCACATGACCTCACGTAAGTTGCACGTCCGATACAAAAAACGCCTTAAGAATGCTCTTAGTATTGCCCGGCTTTTGTAGCGCTTCATAGAAGCAAGAGTTATCCATGATGAGAGGTTGCCATGATTCGCAAAAGGTTTACCTTCTCGCTAAAACAGGTACGGGACAGCTCTAAAAGCAACCTTAGTCTTTGTCGAAAAGTACGACTCCAAAATTATAAAGTCGCTTACGCGATTTTTAATAATGTAATAAATATCCTTTTGTACTTAAATAAAGTAATGTATTTCATTATTAAAACATAAGGACACTAACGTAAACAAAAGCATAATCCCTATGGTAGCTTCTTTCATCCAAAGCTCACGAAAGTAGTTTATTTTATTCACGAGATGCTGCATTTACATATATCATAAGGTCCTCTAGATAGAATACAATTATATTTTCCCAAATTTTGACAACTTGTATGCGAAATTTTATGATGATCAGTCGAGTAGTTAAGGCGTGAAAGCATCAGTACCTAACCAACAAATTTATAATAGTTATATAATTAATAATAGGTCTTACATCTGAACTTTTATATGATAAGTATATATATTTACACGTTATAGGTTAAAACTGGCGGCAACCTCGATATTGAGATATGCTAATAAAACTATATTTCTTCATCTATGACTCGCAGATGTAGTCGTTAATGGAGTAATAAAATAATTCTACGAAACCAGTTCATCTTCTCAACGTAATGTCTCTTTTACAGTTATGTTTTCCTTGGATAATACTTTACGAACATCGTAATTTAGTACAAGGTATACTGTTCTTTCGATCACCGAACTGAAGGTGCTGACTGCCTTAGTGCAGCGGTAGTATATATGGCGTATGAAGTCTCGGATTCAATCCCTGAGTAGGGCCCGGTGTTATTGGGTTTTCCTTTAAAGAAATTCTCACGCAGCTTGGAACTGTGACAGGTAGAAAGCAGACTAGGATGAAATTATTCACGTAATAGGGATCGAACCAGTTGCCGTATCCAGGGCACATTTTCTTACTCAGTTGTGCTAGTTAGAATTTGATATAAAACGCAATGTCACTGCCAGGCTCAAGAACTGATCCCGGCACCGCACGATGGACGAACGATACATTGCCTGTCTTATTTTTAAGAATCCTAATCCTAACTAATATGTATTATAAATGCCAATATGTGATTGTTTGTTTGTTACGCTTGCACGTCTTTACTAAGTACTCGACCGATCTTTATGAAATTTCACATAAACGTTGTCAGAGGTATAGAATAGGACATAGGGTACCTTTAATCCAGTAGAAGGTACTTTTACTAACCTAGCCTAACCTACATTTACGCGAGCAAAGCCGCTGGCATAATCTAGTACAGAATAATATCAGACTGCGTGAACTTACAATACTTTTAAATATTGTTATTGTTGCATACAATATTTAAGTTATGATGACTTCGTTTAACTTTATTTTGATACTTGATGTGGGAGTCCATTATAAAGATAACTTTGTGCCGTTATCGTGCAATATTTTATGATAAAAGTTGAGTGAACGTGTACTTACTGACCTGATTTTTAAGAAACGGTGTGTGTTTGATTGTAATCCCAAGCGAGATCGTGAGTCCCCGGATTAAATATAAACTAATAATAATAACTCTACTTTTGAGGTTGGGCTTTAAACATAAAGTTGGTACGTAAGAAAAGGTATTTCAGGCTGGTAACCGGTGAGAATCTTACTGAGTTCTAGAAGAGTAATCATACAAAAATAAATGTATTTGTTATGTCTTTTTTATGGCTCTTCTGCCATAGCAACCTATACACTAATGAGTGGTGACTTCACGAATGGCATAGTAGTTTAAGAGGTCGCTTCGCCAATGCCACTACGCTGAATGTTTTAGGTTAAATATCCGCAAGGGTCAAACATTTGTCGGTCTCGATGGCGTAGTAGTTAGTGTAACCCACTGCCACGCCCGAGGTCGCGGGTTCGATTCCCGCACAAGTCAAACATTTGTGTGCATGAACATGGATGTTTGTCTTGGTCTGGGTGTTTCTATGTATAATATGTATGTATTTACAAAAAAAAAGTATATATGTATGTTTATCCATTGTCTAGTACCCATAGTACAAGCTCTGCTTAGTTTGGGCTAGATGGTGTTGTGTGTATGTGCTAGAATATATTATTATTATTATTATTATGTTTGTTTCGAGTCTGGGTGTTCTTCATGTCCGCTGTTCGTACTTTTGTAAGAGCCTGCAATACTAGATCCAAGATACGAGCAGAAGTCGTTTAGAAAAAAAAGCATTATAATTGTTCTTATATTAAGAACAATTATAACAAGGCCCAATAGATAAATATGTACATAGTACAATCTATGTCGCGAGAGTAGCAGACTTTGACGCCATACTCTGAAATACCTGATCCAGAAAGAAACCAAAGGCTCGTATTTTTACTACTATCGGCTGACAAGTTCTGGTTGTACGATAGCAATACTTACTAATTTGACACACCTACGGAGGTGGGTCATTTACCAACAATACCAACGTGGTAATGGAACGGCTTAAATACCCATAGACAACAACGCACCAGGGTTAATTTAAAACAAGAATTGACGTAGAATTGTAGCATCTTTCACGACAAATAATAAGCTGGTTTTTACTCCGTGTATGTATCAGAACAATTATACGATTGTCTATAGTCTATCTAAAGTTAACTGTGGCCTTGTAAGATGCCTCAAATATAATTTCTTACCGTGCAACTTTAAGTAAACTGTTACGTGAAAAATAAAGCTATATTATATAACAAAAACACAAAATGTATACTTTGTAGGTATTTATGTATTTATTAAAATTTATAGATACTTATGTGGTACTCGTGCTTTTCAATACGAGTTTTTCATTAACATAATTTATTCAATTTGATAACTGATTTGCAATGTTGATTTTATTTAATTAATTATCTTTATTATTATTATTGTATATTCAAACACAATGTAAAAAATGTTCTTGTGTAAATGAAATGGATGTAGTAGCTTTTTAAATTGTATACATAAGTGTCATTCTCTATATATGCTGTATTACACACATACATAAACACAGCATTTATAAAGATAATCCATACAGGCCTAGATTAAGTTATTTTTATTCTTGTATATTATATTGTGTAATGATTGCACGGAAGGCGTAGCGGTTGAAGTGCTCGCCTCGGCACTGTCACCGTGCCGAGTTGTGGGTTCGATCCCCAAACGGGACAAAAAATTGTGTGTGATGAGTCTGGGTGTTCTTTAAGTCTGTTGTTTGAATGTTTGTAAAGTCCCCCGTGACATAGGAATTATAAGTAAAGAGGGAGAAGACGTTTTAAAAAAATATAGAAATGGAAATAGAATTATTGCTGGCATGTCTTCTACATAAATAAATAAAATACTGCCTGCCCTTTCGTGAAAACACAGGCTTGAGACTATACACGTCGATACACTAATCCCTGAACCGTCAGCGGAGCGCTAACGAACGCTAACCGACGTTTTATCATGTGCGTATGTCGCAACAATTAGCTGTATCATGACTTATCCTACAGCTCTACAGTATAGGCAGGATAACAAGTACATACATGTACTCATCGTTTATCGGTCTTATGTCACTATGACCTCACGCGTCCGTACGACCACACCTTGGAACATTTGAATTTTAACCCATGTGCAAACCGTTGATGTGTTATTGCTTGCACTTTACTAGTTGAAAATGATACTAGCTACGTGCGTATTTGATTAACAAGTTAATTAATTTTATGAGTTTTACTTGCATATACGACTGGGAACTTTATTCAGTTGTGAATTAATAAATGTACGTTTTATATTAAATACGCAATTAGAAGAAAAACATATAGAATTCCAAAATGTAGCGTTCCAAATGTGTTCTTGTTAATTTTAAGATGTCCTGAGCATATATACCTAAAAATATTTAAAATCCTAACTAATATTATAAATGCGAATTTAGGTTTGTTTGTTAGACCGATCGTCATGAAATTTCGCATACACGTTGTCACGGGGAACAGAAAAGGATATAGGGTACCATTCATCCAGAAAAATGTAATGTTATAAACCTAACCTATCCTACATTTACGCAAGCGAATCCGCGGGCCAAATCTAGTAGATATAAGTAATTTAAAAATAAATTAAAAATATCTGTTATTTTTATTTGTCAACTATATTTATAGTCGGAATTTAATTATCTGACAATAAAACCTAAACGGTTATATTCGGAACATTTGCCAGCGATTTCGTCTGAGTAAAAACCACGATTTGCCCGCGACCACTTCAACCACTAAGTACGCCATCCATGCAGCCAATTTAGTTTATAACTAGAATGCTCTGTGCGTAACTGTTATTAATAGCACTAACAAAATTAATAAAATCTATACTACCAATCAATAAATGCCGTCTCTACGTTATGAAACATTAATTTCCATTTAATGTTCGAGGTTAAATTATGTGACCACGCCCAACTGTTACATTATATAAAGATACAATAACTACAATATGTAACAATAGTTAGTAAATATTAACAGTAACATGGACTTTGGCATCCGACGGATAAAAATGATTATTTTTGGCAAACAGTTTGTAACAGAATAAAATTCGTGATACAAATTACTGTAGACGTTTACTTGAATATTACACATTGATTTGCAACGAGAACCGTGACCCTCACTGCAGAAAAGCAATACAAACATACGGAAAAATAAATGTATTGTGTAATGTATTAAGATGTTAAATATACCGTCTTAAAATTCAAGTCAGCTTCAAAAATAAATTATTTTAGTGCTCATTATTTAAATAGAATTTTAATAAGATATAACTGCCGTACTTAGAGTAGTTCCTCTATCGCGCGGGACAAAAACAACATACAAACATTCAAACAACGCATACATAACACTCAGGCTCGAAATAATTAGTGGAGCACACACATTTTTTGTCCCATGTGGGAATCGAACACTTGACGCAGATGTAGTGGCAAAGCGACCACTACGCCATCAGTATAACGAATCGCTGTGCGGTAGCACAAATAACTCAGAACATTGTTTTCCACTGATAATACGGACTACAAAAAGTTATTGATGGCACTACCTTATTTTTGGCCTGGAAAACATATCGCTAGGTTATTTAACAACAATCTGCCATAATATGGTGCACGTACTAGGTACCTCAGTTTGTCTTTCCCGTTTTTAAGAAGATATCCCTATGCGACTAATATTTGTAGTTTACGTCGGCAATCTCTGCAGATTGCCTATATAAATAATGACCGAAGAACACGGATCAGTCTGGTTCGTATTTCATCAACACACGGTACTACAGCACTCCTATGTTTTAATATTAACAATTAACTAAAATGTAAATTTTCTTTTACAGCATGGCATTTAATAATGTACGTATTCGCAGTCGTATTCGGCGTAGCGAACTACGTATTTCTACAATACACTATGGCACTGGTTGACGACCACTGCGTTCTGTTTCCACGAGAACTGGAATTCCACGTGGTAGAGTTGACGGACGCTCAAATCCAAGACTTTTACAAAATGAATCATGAATTTACTAAAAATATTACTGACTATGCTCAACCAGATGTTTACAATGCCACTGAGAGTAGCGACAAATTGAAAAGAGATACGAATGATAACGAAACAATAGATGTTAACGATGTTGCTACAATGGAACAGAACGTGACTACTACCACCGGTAAGTTTACTGATAAAGTTGCAAATTATACTGCGCAATATGTAGTTACTGTTATCTATTCTATGGTACAAGTTACATAGTTATAGTTCACGTGAACAATAAAAGTTTTAACGATTTTTTCGTCGTATGCTGCTATATTTAAACAACCTAGTAACATGGTGGAGCAATAGATAGAATGATACGCAAAAATACACATTATTTATATTATAATCATATTTTAATATTTACACCCATAATAGAGTACATAATATGTTGATAATTGCACAAATTCATTAGAAACTTGCAATATTTATAATTAAACTAAAATAGAGAAGCAGGCGTAACCACAAATGCAACTATCAGACTTTCTGTTTGATTGCCGCGTCAGAGAAAGAGTTATTATGTTATTCTTTTGATAAGATTCTCAGTAAAGAATCACACGTCTAGTTTTGTACTTTTTTCACGACCACTAGACCGAGGGCACCGTGGCTGATGTAAAATGCATATCATACCCAGTACCAGTAGCCCGGACAAAAACCTGTGCTGTTTATTCTAGAGACACGCAAGACTGGCCCCAAGAAAATAAACTATTAGTTTTCATCGACGGGAAAATTAGTTGAACACCATATCGTGTCTCGTAGAAATATTGACGTCCTTTATTATAATAAATGGAATAGATCAATTCGAATGCAGTAGCGATATGCCTCAATATTAAACGTGAATATTAAAATCATGGGGCACTTTCAGCAATTCCTAGGTCTACAAACTGCGATCTAACGCAGGTACATTACGTTCAATTTAGTATTTTTAAATTTACAACTTGAATATCATATATTGCTTAAGTTAGCAGCGATATCCGAGTGGAAGACTGTTGGACTGTAGCGAAGAGGTTTCGCATTCGATCCCAAGTCGCGCATCTCTGACTTTTCGAAGTTATGTGCGTATTAAATTGCTAATTATCGCTTACTTTAACAATGAAGGAAAACATCGAAAGGGAACCTGGACTTGTGAGAATTTTCTATAATGTTCTTGAAGATATGTAAAGTCTGCCAACCCGCACTGGGCCAGCGTGGTTGACGATGGCCTAGCCCTTCTCACACTGTGAAGAGACACGTCTCTCCTACTGCTAAGCACGGGCCTAGCAGTAGGACAGTTTAATACAGGGCTGATATTATTATTTAGTTAATGAAGCTTTTGTTAACTTTCAGGAAACAAAACACATCGTTTGGCGCTTGACACGTCGCGATCTCTCTTCGAGGCCAACACCGATTGTATGTTCGCAGAGTACATGCCCATCATGTCGACCGTGTTCGCTCTGCTCTGGGTAACAATGTTCACCATGTGCCCAAGTGGGGGGCACGCCAGAACTGGGTACGTAAATAACGCTAGTGGTATGACAAGAATTATGAGTGAACAAAATTGTGAGCGAGCTAAAATAAAAAGCACAAAGACAGAAGATTACCTACTAAAGATTTTGCATCCAATAATATTAGGACCAAATCTAAAACGAGATGACACTATCTTATCTTATGGGGGCCAATCAGTGCCGACCGGCGACACTTCGACCCAGTGGGATCTTTTATGTCGACACTCTCCCAATAATAACTGCCATAGATGTACATGGCAGCCGGGACTGACGGCTTAACGTGCTCTCCGAGGCACGGAGCAGGCGATAATTGTCAATCAATTCGCACATAATTTCGAAAAGCCATATAACTTACGAAAGTCAGAGGTGCGCGACGTGGGTTCGAATCCGAGACCCTTTGCATTACAGTCTGCTGGTCTCCCCACTGAGCTATCGCTGCTCCTAGATTACACTATAACATATGTATGCGTTGTATCACATATATCAATTAGTCATAACAAATAAACATCAAGTTTTAAGGAAATCATTTCAAGATAAATTTGTTTGTGGGTCATAGCCCTTGGCTTCCATCCAGTTAGGTCACAAAACAAGCCTGTCAAAATTTTGTTCATGATTAAAAGCTTCGTGCTGTGTGGTATTGGCAATGGCAATATGTCTTGCCATCACTTTCAAAGAGTGTCAGATAATTATTGTGTTAAACTAACTTTCAGCAATTTAAACATTTAACCAATATTAATTAATAACAGTCAAGTTAATGAATTGCCCCACTGTTAGGCACGCTTAACTTATCGGTATGAGAAGGGTTAGATCCATAGTATATCACGCTATACGCTGAGGGCAGGTTGACAGGATCTGCACACCGACAGCATCATGGAGAACTCTCAAACATGTAGGTTTGCAATAATTAACTTTTATAGTTAATACACGCTCAAACTCCCAAACGTCTGTGTTATTGACGTGAAATTAAATTTTGTATCCCAGCCCCATACATTCCTTACTTAGGTACTGCTACTGATGGAAAATAGAATTTACGACATTAATTTTCGAAATTGCGATAAACAACCTTTCAAAGCAACCAGCTAGAAAATGAGTTGCTTCAATCGGTGTCGGACTTACGTCATGGCGTTTTCACTTGTACTGCCACTTATACGCAATTCATTTTATTAAGTGCTACATGATATAGTAGGTATCTTTGCAAATAGATTCATGACACTGATAACACATTTTTTATCGTAAACTCACCGGCGTATAAAAAGATTTTTATGATCCCAATATGCTCAAATTATGTTAATTTTCTTTTAATATTCTAACTGAGGCAATATATTATAACTAAATATGCATGTATTTTAATAAGACGTCGTATAGTTGTAAAATCTTTCTTTACTGAGCTAAATAATTTAGAGTTAATTGACGACACATTAAGTGTATTCAAAAGTAAGAATTATTATTTACTTACTGGCTGACCCCGCAAACGTTGTTCTGCCATATAAATCGCCTAGCGGTATGAAATATACTTTAAGACCTATTTTCATAATATACATTTGTTTTAATAAAAATTGGCTAAGCCGTTTTGGAACAGTGCGACCACAAGCACCGTGACACGGGATTTTTATATACATATATAGATATGTATACTAGCGATCCGTCCCGGCGCGTGATTCATGAAGAAGGTTGAGATGTATAATTTGTTAAGGTTTTGTACTACCCGTGCGAAGCCGGGGTGGGTCACTAGTTAACATTTAATAAAGTCCGTTTGTTTGATTAGACTCACGCAGCCGTGGCGCATCCTGGCGCCGGCACTGCTGTTCGCGCTGGTGATGGTGGGCCTCACTGGGCACAGCTTCACCCTCACCAACGGAGGGATGCATGCCTTCTGCCAAGCGTTCTCTGACATCACGAATTCGACTACGTAAGTATATTAGCTGCTCTAATGTATCATTAGGTATACCATCAGTAACCTTACAAACATTTAATATATGAGTTTATTTTTGTACAAATGCGTACAATTACAATAACAATAAAATTATAAGTGTAGAAACACAGAATACAGAAACGATGTTTATTTTTGGTTCCCAAATCCCACTGCTTTGTGATTTTCATGACATAAAGCAGATAGTTCGTTCGATTGATTTCGAGCCCGGAATCGATACATAGGCCAGACATAGCAGATATTATAAGGTTTGCACGCTAGCAAAGTTCTCAGATAATTTTGTGCTAGACGGACAGCTCATTTATTACGTGGGACTTAAAACATAACTTTTAAAATAAATGTTATATAGCTATATGCATAATAAATAGGTGTGCATTATTAATGTCGATGTGTGTTCTAGTTGCTCGGCGGTGGAGCCGTACCTGGAGCGCAACTGGAACGCGTCTGCGTCGTGGGGCATGGGCGCGCGCACGGGGCTGACGCGTGCGGCGTGCGCCGGCGTGTGGGCCAGCTGGGCGTGCGCCGCCGCGCTGCTGCTGGCGCGCTGCCTCGCCGCGCCGGACTTCGTCGTGCGACGCACCAGCGTCTACCTCAAACAGGACCCGCAGCAGGTCTGTCTCAACCAAACAAATGATGGCATTCTAACTAATATTATAAAATAGTTTTTGTCCCCAGCTTAACTCGCGTAAATGTAGGTTAGGTTAATAACAATACTATTTTCTGAATGAAAGGTACCCTATGTCCTTTTCCGCACCCCAAACAAAGTGTATACAAAATTTCATGGTGATCGGTTAAGTAATCAAGACGTGAAAGCGTAACAAACAAACTCACATTCACATTCATAATATTAGTTAGGATGCGAATGTGAGTTTGTTTGTTACGCCCTCACGCGTTAGGTAACTACAAATTTCGTATCCACGTTGTCAAGGGTACGAAAAAGGTCGTTGGGTCCCTTTCATCCTAACAAAGCACTGTTTAAACCAAACCTGTGTACACTTAGGCTCGCGGAACCGCCAATCGCAATGCCTACTTGGGTATTTATGTGCGTAACAAAGAAGAAACTCAGCGACTGCTATAAATTTCCGCAATGACGAAGTAGGTATACATTTATTACATTATATTCTGTCCCACTGCTGGGCACGGGCCTCTTCTCAGTGTGAGAGGGGTTAGGCTATAGTCCACCACGCTGGTCCAGTGCGGGTTGTCAGACTTCACATATCTTTAAGAACATTATTGATAACTCTTAGACATTCAGGTTTCCTCACGATGTTTTCCTTACCCGTTAAAGCAATCAATAATTAACTATTTAATACGCATATAACTTCGAAAAGTCAGAGATCACCTTGTGATCGAACTCGAGACCGCGAGAGAGCGTGGTCACAGTTATTACCAGCTACATGCTTGTGTTAGAAAGTGTTGACTGGGACTGTGATATTATAGACAGTAGTGGTACATTAATTTATAAGCTCAAAGGCCACCTTGCATAACTAGAATAACTAATAGTATTAAATTTAGCACTGACGTGCTTTCATTGTACTTTGACGAGCTTATACAAGACAGATCATATTCCCTATACACTATTGTGTGACGAAAGATGAACTTCACTGTTTAATTAAAATACGTAGGCATGTCGAGGTTACCTTATCCAACCCTAGTAGTTTATGCACGCCACTGCCATTTATATTTTCTTTTTATTTTACAGAAAATTATTCCCTATTTGAAAAAGTCTCATAAAGTGCTCCGATCGAACCAGAGCTCGCCCATGAAGGGAGACAACGCCTCAATTAGGTCCGAGCCGACTATCACCACGGAACTGGTGACGGCTTCCGTCGAACAAGGAGACTCCGCACCTACCTCGCTCCTCGTTACCCCAGTGAAGAATTCTACTCCGCGCCATACTGAGAACATTGAGATGGCGTACACGACACAAGAACGCCTTGAGAGTCAGCAGTAGACTTCCAACTTGCTTCTTAATTTACTATTAAGCTCCGAACACAATAAACGGCACTTATGCGGAGCGGAGCAGTGCGGCACGACGCGACACGATCAAATGTCATTTATTATAGAATCATATGAGAACGCACTACATATACATAAATATAAATGGTGTTGCGCTCCGCTACCGTGCATCGCCGCTCATTGTGGTCTTACCTTTAAATTTGTAAGATATTATTTCGTCCTGTACCTACCTGTATCATATACCTTCGTCGCATATATTTACAGTTTTAATGTGCATTTTTACTAGGTAGGTACTAATTAATTTGTATTTAAACAAATGTCTTCTAAGTGTATACTTATAAACATGTATATGTTTACTTAAAATGCTTGTGCTGTACAAGATTAATTTAATACTTTAGATGTTTATTATTTTGTGACAATTATTTTTTATAGTTTAACTAATAAATGCCTTATTAATTTACTTTATTTTTAATTTAGTTATTTCCTATTTGGTTAAGTAACATGTGCGTAATAATACTGATGTATTAAGTCGGTCGTAAGAGTTCGATTATCTTGAACAAATACCTGATGTTATTGAGATTGATATGTTTGATCTTTGTTACTTGATCAGAAGCAGCATCTTATCTGGGATCTAGCCGGCTAATTGCAATGTGGCAATGGATTCGCTTCCTAGTTTGGTACCGATACATATCTGGCAAAATTTTAGTAGGGCAACTTTCCCTTGATTATAAGCAGAAGATAATCTTGGGGCGGTATTACAAAGGGAACATTGTCCATTATACATATTTAGTCTCACGCCTATATTCCTGACGGGTAAGTAAATATGTATTACGTCTACATATCGGCAGCAATTTATTTTAGGTCCCACGTAATAAGGGGTGACCCTATTGTCGTTTACCAAGCACAGGCCCAGCGACTGATGAGAATTTCTATACAAAAAATATAATGCTTTGCCCGACCCGGGACCACTGCTTCACCGAGGCAGTCAAGTTTGCCGATTATAAGGCACTTTTAATATGTCGATGGCATTTCTCCATAACAACCCCGAGGCGTTTGATGGTGTAAAGTAGATACTGTACCACAGAAGGTACTTCAAGTCGTTGGCAGGAACAACGGCGCGGCGTCCGATCTTCAACCACTCATGAGACAGAGCTGACTCAACGGACTATGAGAATAAGGCAATACTAAGTATATTTATCATATGCCTACATTAAAATAATAAGGCGGTTGAATCATTTTTGAAATTGTTACTCAATAGAACAACCACAGCGTCTACTAACTAATACAGTGATAGAAACAGCTATTGCTTTTTCAAGCCAGACAGCCATTCAGTTTTGATTTTCTCACACTTTCTCACTGTGTCTTTGTGATATTTTTATAGTAGTTGCGAGCTATCCTATGATCGAACATTTATTGAAACTTTTAGAAACTTGCAACTGAAAATGACCAACATTTTAGGGACTGCGAAAAATTTAATTGTGCATCATAATATTGTCTTCTATTTACGCGAATATTATTCATTGAAATTAAACTGCTATATACGGATTTTATCGCGTTGTTTATTTGACACTTTATTACATGGTGACCATGGCTGCTGAAAAGCAACCGAAACGTCGGGGAAAGTGTAAAAGTAAAAATAAATTAAATCTAAATAGTTTAATAATAATTTAATTAGCTTAAAAATTAGTAAAGTTTAATAGTAGTAGTAGTGAAACAATTTTAAAAATTTTGTAATAAAGTGTCAAATAAACAACGCGATAAAATCCGTATATAGCAGTTTAATTTCAATGTGCATCATAAGTAAAAACGAATTTCCTGCAACATCCTTGAAATAATTTAAACTAGGTAAGGCATTGCTTTGATGGCACAACGATAGTGAATACGACTTCCAGAGGCGGCTTTACCTATGGTGCAGGGTGTACACACTGTGACACATCAACCTAGACTGTTTGGACTTTGAACTGTTAGAAGTTGAACGCTGCGAATCGTGGGAGAGAGTGCGGTATATTTTTGTTATTTTGTGTCATTCACGCTGAATGGGACGCGACGCTCTATCCTTACCATTAAATCGACACCACTATGCACTGTCCCTTTCCGATAATTCTCTATTTTGTATGTAGCGTAGTTATGCGTAGGTATATAGGGTGTATAACTTGTATAGCTGTGTGTCTCGGCACTTTCAAGAAACCTGCGCCCGTGTTATGACGCTGGGCGTCATAACTCAACCCCACGTAAAAAGAGCTTCGGTTTGAATACATTTTGTATGACATCCGGCGCTCTTCTTATATGTGTTGAGTTACAGCAAAGCATGGCACGCCACGAGCGGCTCTTACAATGGTAACTTTTATTTCAACATAAAATAAACCTTAAAACTGATAATTATAAATTATATTGATGTAGTAGTGAGTGTCGCATCACTACCAAAGGCGCGTGGTGGCACCTGTTTTGATTCGTTTGAAAGCACGCCGACAATCATTGCGAATTCAGCCGTTTATAATAAAAAATAAAGTTCAAATTGGAATAGACAAACGCGGCATTTCTCAAAGGCTAGGTACGTACGCGTGCCGCACTTTGAGTCCTACCGCTTCGCTACACCGTAATTTTGCAAAGTAAGCTTTGACGCAATGGATTAAGTATTATATTTGAGTAAACATGTAAATATGAAGTAAATCGGCTTTTCTTTTGATTCAAATAATATAAAATGTAAAATTTGATTTGTTATTAGCTGCCACAACTATTGCGATTGCGACTTTCACCAGCGCCAGAGCTCGTCAAAATCTACCAAGCTAGCGAAATTTTAAGCCCGAAAATAACATTACAGCGGGCGAGTGATAGTGACATCGAAAATACGCACTTACTTCGAATTTTTCATCTATTTATCCTAGTGCAGTGGCCAGTGCGGAACAAACGGTAAGTTAAAGTGGTTACTTTAATATGTACCGACTAGTATAATTGTAGGTACTTGTAACTTCTGACCAACGAGGTTTTAAAACATGTGGGTTTATGTTTTGTGTGTCACCGAGTGTTGTGGAATTTACTAACAAGTTCTATTAAAGAATTTGTTCTTAGACCCGGTGAACCCGGTCCATCCTCAAACGAACATCTGAAGACATCTGAAAACCAAGGTAATAGTACAATAGAAGTCGTCTCTTCAACGCTGCTGCCGCCGCGCCGCTGCTATCTTTGTCATCGGTAGTTGAAGAAGACGAAGTACCTCCTTGTGCTGCAGCGTTTCCAGAGAATATACTTCGAGAAGATGTAATGAATGATCTCGCGTTATGGCCACAGGTGTTATCCGACAAACAGAGGATATTTTTGATCAAGGGTGGACTAGTATCTACAGGTAAAACAGAGTTACTATCCTTTGAATAGTTTGAAGAGATCTTTTTCAAATGGTTATTATACTAAAAAGGTGTTAAATAATGAAACTGTTTTAAGAAACTGGCTGGTTTAAATCGACTGATTCAGTTAATTGTTTTTATTGTAAACTTTTCCATGCTGATAACACTCCTTTTAATGGTAACATACGTTACAAAGATTGGCAGCAATTGTCTATAGCTTTAGAACGCCATGAAAAGAGCGTTGGTCACCTATCATGTGTTAAGCAACAAATTACATTAAGACTGCTATTTTAAAAGAAAAGTCGGTAGATTTCTTGAACCAGGTTATAATTGACCGAAAAACAAACATTGAGTGGCAGTACTAAAACGAATAATCAACAAAATTATTTTTTTAGCTAGACAATAAGGCACGCATAGTGAGGAGGTGCCTCTCTCTGGACCCCTAACCACGGATAACTTGGACCTAGTCTCGATGCCGGTGGGTCTCCATAATTTTTACATTTTAAATGTGTTTTTTTTAATAAAAATATATTTAAAATATAATTTTTATTGATTGGTGATAAATAAAGGTGATAATAATAATAATATTCTACCACATACACACAACACCATCTAACACAAACTAAGCAGAGCTTGTACTATGGGTTCTAGACAATGGATATACATACAATGTCTAGCTTTACGCGGAAAGTCTGACAAAATATACGACTCTAATAATGGTATTTTTTTAAAGCTGGTTGCATATAACTTTAATTTCAATAATGTAATTGAAGAAATTTTTTACCCTTATTAAAAAATCTGAGTCAAGCCTAACTCATTATCTTGGCCATAATATTCAGAATGAAATAATAAAATTATTAAGAGAAAGAATAAAAAAAATTGTTTTGGAATTTAAACAATCCAAATTTTTTTTAGTTGTTTAAGTTTGCACTCCAGATATTGCACACGAATAACAAATGAGGGGTGCAAAACCATAACGTTTTAAGGGCCAAAAAAATAAGTTTTCAGTAGACACAAAAAACTGTTTTAATTGCTAAATAGAAACAGATTAATTATAACAATTTTTATTAATAAACTGGCAATCAATACACGTAATTAACATAATAATTATGAATTTGTAATTTTCCGAAACACAAATAATTTTAATATTTAAATAATAAATTTAATGACGACAAAACGTTTTAAGTGTCATTGTATGTGCAAGTCATAACGTTGAAAGCGTATTTTTACTTGCACTTACTAAATTTATCTTAAACTTTTAAGATTACTTATTTAATAAGGTTTTCATAAAACAATTTATTTTCTCCTGATAAATACGGCAACATGGCACTAATGTCTTTCTTTTTCTTAGCAGATAAAGGTACAGGTGTTTCCTTCATCACGATTTCCAAGCTCTCAAAACTCGCCTTAGTGAGTTGCTGGTCACAGTCAGTGAAAGATCATTTTCTAAACTAAAATAATTAAAAACTATCTTAGATCAACATTGTCGCAAAGTCGATTGACAAATTTATCGTTACTAGCGGTCGCCCAGTGGTCGAAATTCGAACATTTCGATTTAAAAAATTCTAAAGATTAGTCGACGCGCTCTGTCCGTTATGGCCGCTATGAATGTTTGTGTTGTACAAACAGAAACATTTGTAACATTTGTACAGATCGCGCAATCTATGATGGCCGGACTGAACATAGCGTCTCCGAATGGTTGCGCATGCACAGTCTGTCAGTCAGTACGGATTGCATATAAAACGATAGATAACGATAGATAGATAGATATATACAACGAAGAGAATAATACCGTTGATTTTTTCATGATTATATGCCCATTTTCATAAAATGCCTTTTTAGATAGAATAATAAGCTGTATTTCTTTATCTATTTATTTGATTATGATAATGTCGGCCTCGATAGCGTAGTAGTTAGTGTAACTGACTGCCACGCCTGAGGTCGCGGGTTCGATCCCCGCACAAGTCAAACATTTGTGTGCATGAACATGGATGTTTGTCTTGGTCTGGGTGTTTCTATGTATAATATGTATGTATTTACAAAAAAAAAGTATATATGTATGTTTATCCATTGTCTAGTATCCATAGTACAAGCTCTGCTTAGTTTGGGCTAGATGGTGTTGTGTGTATGTGGTAGAATATTATATTATATATATATATTATAATTGAGTAGATTTCATACAATAAAAACCTAAAATTAACTATATCCACGCATTCATTCACTTAGGATGATTTTTTAAAAACAATAACGTAACGCAAGCGAAAGAAAAATAACGACGGCTTTATTGTAATTTTCAAACGCTAAAATCATAACATTTTTCCAGTTAAGTGTAGTCACTATTTTATGTTTTTGTAAAGTAAATTCCATAAGGTATTACGAAAATATAAATACTATAGGTGAAATATAATAAATTTACCTATAGCAGCACACATAGCATATGAGTCGTTATTTGTTTACATTCTGTCATTCCAACCGGTCTAAAAATATAAACAATTGAATACAAATGGTCTTGTTTATATTTTACTGGATAGCTTACATTGTAAGCTTCTCAGAAGTACCTTTCGTTTTATTCTACGAACTATGAGTGTTTCATAAATCCCAATAATATCAACTCAAGTGGGACGCGGCGATAACGGGCGATAACGTAAAAATATGGCCCGGCTAGTAACCTTTTTTTTGCCGACGAAGGCGAGGATCTACAAGAGTTAATAGAACTTGAACTTTTTCTCCCCTATTAATAGGAATATTTTTTTGCGCTGGCAACACTTTTACAAAGTTAAATGTCATATGTTGTTGTTTATGACACTTGATTTTGATTTAAAACTTTAGATTGAGGGCAGTCAATTAAAAGGTGTGTAAAAAAAATTAATTTAAAATGTAAATAAAGATGTCTAAAATTTTGATAAATATTTTAAATATTTACTTGTGTATTCCTTGGATTCTTTCAAATATTGTCACTTGTGCACAATACTTATGCGCACACTGCCGCGGTACGTATATCACTATGGAGGTCTTATTTGCAACTTTATCAATATAATTTACAGTAGCACTATATTAGCGGTATCCAATTTGACATTTTATATATACATACATACTCACGAGTTACCAATGGGAAGATTTGGCAATAAATTTCAAATTTTTGGATGAGAATAACTCATTTTCCTAAAAAATTTGTGTTACGAGGTGTCAACGTATGACCATGGATATATTAATATATTATAGATTAAGTATTGAACATAAAATCAAAATTGAACTCAATGACATAATTAAGGATTTTGCTAATACAAAAGCATGAAAAGTAATTTTTTAAATTATATTTATGTTGAATACATCCTGTACTAACTAGATTTTTTTTTTAAATAATCACAAAGTTGTGTTTTTTTATTGTTGTCACCCCTTCCTTCCCAAAAAGACTTTTTACCCGTGAACATTGGCCTAGCATCAAGTTTCCCGAATCTGTCAAATGTATCCCAATTGATACTGAACTCTGTATGTTTGACATGAGGTCCAAATTAGAATGAAGAAATTTGACAGATGTGGGGAGTTTGATACAATGCCCAGTGTACCTATTGTTTTCCGACATCATTTAAAATTGCACCATTTGCACCCGGATCTTCATTCACTGTTGTACATATAAGGTGTTTGGTAAACACCCTAACAAGCCGAAATGTCTACATGAATAATATTGTCTTCTATTTACGCGAATATTATTCATTGAAATTAAACTGCTATATACGGATTATATCGCGTTGTTTATTTGACACTTTATTACAAAATTTAATTAATTAATTTAATTTAACCGGTCGTATACCGCCGGCTTGCATACCAGCCGGCAGATTTGTACCCGTCGTAGGCCGGTGGCTCGCATGCGAGCCACCAAATTGGCGCCAAAACGCCGCGCGCCGCCTTCGCTTTAGCTTAAGCTAACGTAAAACCAATTTGGTGGCTCGCATGCGAGCCACCGGCCTACGACGGGTACAAATCTGCCGGCTGGTATGCGAGCCGGCGGTATACGACCGGTTAAGAGTCTCCCCGTGACCATGGCTGCTGAAAAGCAACCGAAACGTCGGGGAAAGTGTAAAAATAAATTAAATCTAAATAGTTTAATAATAAATTAATTAGCTTAAAAATTAGTAAAGTTTAATAGTAGTAATAGTGTAACAATTTTCAAAATTTTGTAATAAAGTGTCAAATAAACAACGCGATAAAATCCGTATATAGCAGTTTAATTTCAATGTCTACATGAATGTTATCTCAATGTTAAAAAAAAGGAAATTGTAAAAAAAATTGATTAACCATACAAAATGACAGATCATCTGATCAAGTTAGTATGAAAGTGTATTTAATTACGATTTCCATTTTTTTACATTGACATAACATTTGTATAGACATGCTATCATTTGTTCCTATTCCATTTTGACCGCCCGCTAGAGGGCTACGGTAATGCAATGATTGCACACGGGCGCTACATGAGCTAGAGACGCCTCTGACGATTTCTGTCCATGAGGTCATATTACTGGGTCCACCGATTAAGCGACAAGGTAGGTAACTATTAAAATGACACAACAGCACATCATTACCAGAATTGTTTAGTTTAATACACCAATCGATGCATAAGCATTATCAACAACATATTTTGCCTAAATGTAATAAGAACTCAAACCTATCGCCAATTCGGTCCATAACCTATTAGATTAAGTTGTATTATTAAAGTTGGGTGCACAACGAGAGACTTGTTTTATGGCATTACCGACTAACTTCTTAGTTCTTACTTGAGGTTTCGAACGTTATCGCCGTCAGTTTTGCAAATGTCAGAAACAGCTGTCAATTGTCAATTGACAGAATGAAAACAAAATTCAGACGTAGGTACATACTTTGCGTAAGATTTTTTGTGTTACATAGATCTCAAGAGTACTATAACTATATGAGGAATTAAATCAATAACAAAAAAAAATGTATCAGGTAAAGAGACTTTTCTTCCAACAAAATATGTATAGACATTTTTTTAGGAATGTGCACCGTCGTAACCCGGTATCTGTTCTGTATCCATTGGAAAGCCGAAGTTTGCTGAAAGTCAGCGGTAATGATGCACCAACATTTTTACAAGGCCTTATTACGAATGATATGCAACATTTCGAAGAAGGCGCAAGCTCAATGTACGCCATGTTTCTGAACAATAAGGGCAGAGTTTTATACGATACCCTTATACACAAAGGAGAAGGCAATGATTTATTCTATTTAGAATGTGATAAAAAGGTTCTTAGTTTACTTCAGAAGCACCTAAAAATTTACAAATTAAAACGAAATGTGGAAATTAGTGATAAAGGAGTAGACTTTCAAGTATTTGCACTAGTCTCACCGACTGAAACTGTTGTGGATACCACAGCCGATAAAGGAAAGAATATAAATGTATACAAAGACCCACGACTGTCAGATTTAGGATATAGAGTCATAGTATCAACTAAAGTAAATGAAAGCTATGTACAAGAGATCCTGGGATTTGATACAGTCATAGCTAATGATGAAACAGGATATAAATTTTTGAGATACAAGTTAGGTGTCAGTGAAGGTGCTGAAGACTTACCTCCAGGGGTCTGTTTACCTCTTGAAGCTAACTGTGATTATCTGCATGGAGTGAGTTTTCACAAAGGCTGTTATATTGGTCAAGAATTGACTGCCCGAGTGCACCATACTGGTGTTGTAAGGAAAAGGATAATGCCTCTCAGATTTACAGATGTAGTTGATGGTGAAATAGAAATGGACTCTGTGATCTCAGCTGATGATAAGCCAAAGTCTAATGTAGGAAAATTCAAGTCTTGGTTTAATGGGTATGGTTTAGGTTTGATTAGAATTAAGGAAGCGCTGGAAGCCAAAGTTTTAAAGATTGGCAAGTACCCAATAGAAGTTATAAAACCCAGTTGGTGGCCTATTGAAGCACCCAAAGAAAAAGCTACTGTGAAACTTGAATGATGATTCACAAAACTGTTTTCCAAGTACTTCAATATATTGTAGGTAATATTATATGTGATAGCAAATTGTTTTAATTTATTATTTATAATAAACACTGTATGGCTTTTAACACCATGAATTGTTTTATTTTAAACTTTAGAAATATCTAGAAAGAACTATTACTTGTCTATTCAGTTCTCATGAGAAGAATATTGCAGAAAACATATCTTATTGTTGTTATCATTTTTATAGGGTTCAAGGTGACTACTATATTTACTAGTTATAATTAAAAATATCAAACTTAGTACATAATTACTATATAATGAGACATATTTATTCAGTTGTTACACTTGAATGTTTATACGGTCAACAATTTCAAGACACATCCTCTTGTATGCACACATACTTGTTGCCATATTAACAAGGCACATATTTATGATTTGCATAGATATTAATAATTATTTATAAGTTATTTTTAAGTTTATTTTCATCATTTTATAAAATTATTTTTGTTTTAGTGATAATGGAGGGAACAAAACAAAAAGAGGAGCTTGTGCAGATAATCTATGATTTTAAGTGTGCTTCATGTGACCTAGGTGAAAAAGCACAGTACAAAGGCACCAACCCACCTTTCTCTCGAAATATAATACTCAAATACCCCAGCTATGTGATGAAGGACCCATTCAGCCCTCCAGGGAAAGGAGAAATATTAGTACTTGGTGCAGATTGTACAGTGTGTGGCAAAACTGTATGCATTAACAAAGAATGCAGCCTGTTTTATACCAAAACTTTTTGTTTAGATTGTGCTTATAAAGCCATAGAGACTTTTCCTGTAGAAATTAAAAGTAAGTTAGTTCAATTAAAAAAGAATTAGAAAGAAGTACCTGTTTTATTTATGTCACCTTAAACATTTTATCATTAATATACTGATTATTTTTATCAAGGGGAATCTCAAATTTTGGTCTAGAGGCGCTGAACGTAACTAGAAAAAGTAGGCAAACATCTAAAGGAACTGAGTCGTACAGAGGCCGACAGCAGCTTTAGCAAATTATAAAAGGAAAAGGGGGTCAGCGTGAACGAACCAATGCGCTAAGCGCATTTAAATGATTTGATCTGGCCTTATATCAATATTTACTTTTGTTTCTGAATCCGAGCTACAGCCTTACAATATAGAAGTCTTGCATCAGCAATACCACCAGTTCTCATTGTAGGATTTCTGTTTTGTGAAGTAGGAGTGTGAAGGAGAAAGTGAGTGTGCATCCTATATTATAGTATACAATCGCTTTCATCACACTCTTACTTCATAGCTGAATAGGGGAAGTCAGTCAAATTACACTCACTAGTTAAGCAGTAGGTTACAAATAAAAAGTCAATTGTATAAAATACTGTTTACTTTGGCTTTCCAGTCCGATTTACAGTATTTTCATTAATTTTCACAAATTGTATTCAATAACACAGTTATATTCGACCGAAACTCTAGTTCCAGTAACACATTTTATTATAATACACAAATTCAAAGCCAAAAACGTAATGGGGTACAAAGTGAGCACATTAAGTACCGCCAAACGTTCGCGTCGTCGTCTCACGCCACATCTCGATACAAACAAATTATAATCTTAAAATTAATAAAGATAATTACAGCATAGTTATATTAAGTTGTATATATTAATAAGCTCTAAAACAGGACAAACTTAAATACATGTTTTGTCTTATGTTCCAGTCACTCCGATCAAATTGATAGCACCACATTACATTCATAACCCCAATATAAAACTGTCCCAGTGACTGCCACCTCTCCGCAAGGGCCACTCCGCACGGCATTGTAAGACAATACGTCATATGTGATCATTATCTATAACAATATTATAGGTACACCAATAAAAATACAAATTATTATGAAAAATTGAGACAATATACTATTGATTAATTCGTATTAAGTCGAACATTATTGCTTTGTTTCGATAGCGAAATCCACATGCAACTATTTGCAGCTACAAAAGTGGTACGCGTGTTGAAGTAGCGTTGACACGCACACGGCGAGTACCGTGGACGATTTCTGTCGATCATCAGTCAATGACAAAACGAGGACACGGCACTCTACCCGTCTCTTGCTCTCTGAGGCCCAGCGCCCATTGGCAGCACGGCATGGCAAGTTATTTTTAGGCGACGATTAAAAATATAACCTAATCGTATGGAAATAAAGTTGAAATTTTAATGTTAACAGTCGTAAGTACAGAAACAATACCGCAGTATGCTTAGGCATGCAGTGTCGGCAGCCTTCGGATCGCTTCGGCATCCCTCGGACCGCTTTGGCAGTCTTCGGGATACCGCGGCAAAACATGCGCCCGCCCGTACCCCGCGGCCCCGCGCGTAGCTTCATTAGCGTCGTTCATGCCGAAACGTGTCCTTGTCGAACGCTTCGGTATGCTTAAGGACGTCGCGGCATACCTACGGATGTCACAGCATAGTTTCCGCCAGTGTGCGCTTACATGTAGGGATACCGAAGGATCCCCTGCCGTGCCGTGCCGCCAATGTGCGCCAGGCCTAATAGTACACACATAAGCTAAGACGAGATACGCATACCCACAGTTGGTGACGCGAGCGCCTGTGTGAGGACCAACCCGTAACGATATTCAAGAGATTACAATTACATACAAATACATTGGTGATTTACGTACAACACTTATGATCACTGTGAAACATTCTAAACGACAACTAGTTTGTGATGGACTATAGCGTAAATAGGTCATGCTAGTGTTCACTATAAAGATATAAAATGGACAGGTTCCTTTGTAACAATCTGCAAGTGAGGTCGTTATATACAAATAATATGATTCATATATTCTACACGACGTGTGATTATAGCATTTACATTTACTAAATATTTATATTATTATTGAACAGGGCAGTGTATGTGATTGTGTGTTGCCATCTCATTAGATTATTACAATCTCATTAGGTGTTACAAGCTCATTAGCTTGTAACACCGATGACAGCGATTAGAATCGATTATTTTGGGGTGTTACAATTTACACAAATATACTTTGAGATAAAACATTTATACAGATATTAGAATTAGGGAAGAATTTCTAGATACGACTATCAAATCATACTGGCCTAATATTTATAATTCCGCTAAAAAATTAAAAAAGTACGCGCCTTGGACGGGTGATTTGTTTATCATGTCGTTTAGCATCTCCATACTTAGACACTAGAAGTAGGGTGGGGTATCCATTTTTGACTAATTAGAGTATAATATTTAAGATAAATTAACAAAATGCTCACAGCCTAAATGTACAATAATTATTATAATTTTGACAGACAATATCAATTTTGCGACAGTCACACATAGGTACGAAATATAGTTAGAGACACTAAGCAAGAAATGCACGTCAGTTGCAAGCACAAATCAACTCGGATCGATGCCAATAGATACCACGCCACCCTCGTTGTAGCCGCTAACCGCTAACACAAGCCGGTTCGAGGTCTAGGGACATTATTGATGGCGATCCGAACACTTGGGCTCGAATGGTGTGTCAAATTATGTGTGGGTTGACACATTACAATCGCTTGAAACGCGACTCGTAAAGTCAGATATCTATTGGATCGATCAATGGTTGAAAGCTATAGCTATCTATATAAGAAGTCTACGAGGTCCTGACAGAGAATATACATATAACTCGGAGGAGAGAAATACACATTTACTCCTTACATTAATGAGCAGAGTTTCTTACGTTTATTATTATTTAAGTAAATAGTAGCGGTTAAAGTAAAAAGAAGATATAAACATCTAGCTGTATTAAAATCGTACTTCTGCTTTATAAAGCTGCAATCTGAGAAAAGAGGCTACCTAGCGATGTAAAATGACAAAGTTAACAATATTTTGTAAAATTAGACATGACGTTATATTATCAAGTACAAAATTTTCATCTACTGTAAGATTCCTAATTTACTTTCTACGTCGCGTGTAAAAAAGCAATCTTGCAGTACCTTACAGCCGCCAAACGAATAATAATTTCTTACAAATTAAATAAATACAAGCACAACGCATCACAACTAGTAACTCTGTGAAACTTGACTGATGTTTCAGAGAACTACTAATACTACGGTATTCTAATCTAAGGAGATGACACAGTCATGTTTAGTTCAGCCCGGCGCACGCTGCTGTCTACGGTGCGACGCTAGCTTTACTACTGTCAAGTGAACTTAGCTAACCAATCGGCGTAACATAAAAATCTTGCAAATCGAAAGTGTGCAGGTTGAGCTTAGTTCGATATAGTCAATGTTGGGTGTTTTCCAGGTATGGTAGAAATTAGGAAAGCTAGAAAACATCCAAAATAAAATAATACTATAATATTATAAACAAGACACTTACACACTTCGCATTTGTAGAAATTACCTAAGTCATTATTTAGCATAAAAAATAGGCAGAAGTGCGCTGGGCTCATAACAAATTAAAATAATCATGACTTTACCAGTCATGTTGAATCATTATAAAAATCACTTAATGGACATACTATTATATTAAAATTTTCTTTTCAACTTGCCTGTGTATTCTAAGTGGACACTGCATTCACAAAAAAGAAGAAAGACTATTCTTGCGCTTCTAACATTTGTTAATGATAAAATTCTAATAAACTATTAGTTAAAATATTTTCTTGCAAAGCGGACAGAAGACTTGTATTACATTGTAAATAAAATAAATATTGACTCAAGTTGTTTAAGACATTTGATTATTAACACCACAATGATATTAGAAAATTAACGTCGACTCGTAACATTACACAATTTGGATGTTGGCAAATTAGATTGTCGGATCGATATTTGTAGGATAACGTATAATAATAGAGAAATACTAATATATATAAATAATGTAGTTGATCTAGTGATTGGTTACACATTATTTTGCCTCTGTTTGTGATAGATCATTTTATATTTTAAAGGAGTAACCGAACACTGTACTTCTGACCTACTGTACAATAATAAATTAGGCTAAAGCATAACAACTACTTAATAGCCCGCGGTTTCGTTTATAGCTCATGTTGCATTGTACAGTTTGGTAGCTACTACTAACAAAATCTATGATATAATCATGATATGCCAATTCACCAAATTGTATAATAAACTCCACCAATATAATAAAGAATAGTTGTCATTCTTTGATGAGAGTGCAGTTATTATAAGTCTAATCTGTATTAGTCTGTATGTTACAATGCTGACACTAGCACTAGAGACTGACGCAGAGCAGATACGGTCAAGTTACTTTCTTCATATCCTAGGTGTAAAAGTCCTAAACATTTGTGATGATAAGTTTGGAATGTATTCTAAACATCGATGTAATACGAACTTTGTTTACTCCTACTCCATTTTACGAAACGCGAGTCAATATTTTAGTTATAAAAATCACTGTATCGTTTCCAATTCCTAATTAAATTATAATCATACAATACACTTACTGAAACGCAACGATCACAAATCTATATATGTTTATATATACAGTTAACGTACACATAATATTAGAAACAACCAAAACATTTTCAATTTTCACATCATTTGCTCTCTCAAATGAGATGTCAATTTTAACATTAATATTTTTCGACAGTTTAGCAATGTATCTCACAAAATACATATTGTACACGTGCTACTGTAGTCTTGTACATTTTGCTACTGATATATCATACGCCACAGATCTTTACACGATGCGACCGTCTACAAACGGTCGCGTAATCTCCAGAACATTGTAAAATTTGATGTGTCCGCCGGCTCAATGGGCGCGGCTACATTCTAAAACGCACCACACTAAACTAAATCGTCCCGATGCCGCCGGCCGTCGGCGTCGACGCTCACCGCTCGCGGCGCGGCCAGTCCGTCAACTATTATTATAAGTTGGGGAAGTACAGGCGCGTGAGCGCCAGCAGCAGGCTCGTAGGCTAGGGATCCGCGGGCGCGTGCGCGTGTGCGTGCGCGTGCGAGTGCGCGTGCGTCAGCAGCGGCGGCGGGTTGGTGGCGGTGATGTTGGCGGCGGCCGCCGTCAGCCCCTCCAGCGTGGCCAGCGCGTGCGCCAGCTGCGCGCGGCTGGCGGCGCGCGGCGCCGGGCACGAGTCGGAGGCCGACGACGACGCCTCGCCGCCCAGCTCGTCGGCCGCCTCGTCCGCGTCGCTGCCCGACGCCGACGCGGCGCGCGTCACCGTGGCCGTGCTGGGGCAGCTCTCGGGCTCCGAGCTGTCCTCCTCTGCGGACACACGAGGCGGGTTAGAGCGGCAGCCAGGCGCGCGGGCGCCGCGAGCGCGGAGTACTCACCGGGCGCGAGCTGCAGGCGCGCGTGCAGCGCGCGCGTGGCACGCAGCAGGTCGCGCGCGCGCGCGGGCGGCAGCGCGTCGCGCGCCGTGAGCAGCGCCAGCGCGCGCACGCGCGGCAGCAGGTCGCGCGGCGGCGCGCGCGGGCCGGCGGCGATCAGCTCGTCGGTGAGCGCGTCGGCCGCGGCCGCCGCGCCGCCGCCCGAGCTGGCCGTGCCGCCGGCGCCGCCCGCCCCGCCCGCGCCCACCACGCCGCCGCCCAACTGAAATAAACATTTACATTTACTATTTATTCCACTATCGATTCTATATTTGGTAGTTCCAATCGTGGGGGAAATATCGGTACATGATTCCATGAAACTAAATATAGCTAAACTCATTACAAAAAAATAAATGTCCTGAAATAGCACTTAAGATATTTAGAAACCCACAATTTCTCTCGAAAATGAGCGATCCAGCATACGTGGTATTAAAGATAGTTTACCTTGGGATAATAATGTTGCAGAAACTGATATATGACGGGGTCCTCGAGCGACTCGCGCTCATCAAACAACACGGCGTCCACGTACTCCGCCGCCACGCTACACTCTAACAACATCTCCTCTAGTTTCGAGTCCGCCTGCAAAGAAAATAAATAATTATTTCTTTTCCTATATCTTTAATCTATATTATTAAGAAATAAATAACTTATGACTTAATCTATCCTACTACTACTTTATTGGCTCAGAAACCCAAAGTGTGTCTTGGCCGCCGATACAAGAGATCGCCATTTTCTTCGGTCTTTGATCGTTTCCCGTCAGTCGTTGGCTTGAAGCTCTAGTAGATCCGCTTCTTTAATCTATCCTAGATTAAAGAAGCGCACAACTAAAATCGAGTGTATACCAAACTGTATATATTAGATAAAACAAAATACAATGTGAAGATGTTTTTGCGGGGAAAAAAGTATGATTATATACCGTAATATAGGATATATACAGGGTTTTTTTCTGAATGGCCATCAGTTCTACTATGAGACATTTCAAGGTTATCCATTAATTACCGGGCATCCTGTATACACTTTTATGGAAACGGCTCGTAAGAAATATGATTTTTACAATCATATGACACAAAAATAATAATGATATATATCTAATATAC
The DNA here is from genome assembly GCA_930367265.1 of Catocala fraxini. Lineage (NCBI taxonomy): Eukaryota > Metazoa > Arthropoda > Insecta > Lepidoptera > Erebidae > Catocala > Catocala fraxini. The sequence goes on along the minus strand of OV884040.1, from coordinate 14,864,510 downwards.
TTTAAAATCGATTCTCTCCATTCCCTTCCTAGAGTAGTCATATTTGTCTATATCTTCAGCCCCTTCCTTTAAAAAAAGTTATCTAACCGGCGAAGTAGCGATGTCCCTCCAGAACGCTGCGAAGTAGTTGAACCGTAATGGCACCGCTTCTAGCGCACACAACGCCGACAGTAATACTAGTTGATCCGACATACAACGCTGGCTCCGTGCAACGCGGCAACACGTGTCTGTTTAACAAATACCAGTGGAAATACATATTTAGTATAATTTATTACATTATCGTATATATATATATATGGATCGTGTGACTGATGAGGTACTAGTACTGTAATCAGTTAGACAATGTCAGATGGTGCAATGCTATGTCCAATGATTACAAACTATCTTGTCGTGTTAGACAGATACGGCTGACCTCTCCCGACCTGTTTAATCTTTATGTAAATGATTTGATCGAGGTGTCGAGTAGTGTACCGGTGAAGCTTCGGTTAGGTGACCGATATGTCAATAACTTGAGCTATGCCGATGATATGGTTCTGCTCAGCCCCTCGATCAAAGGTTTAAGAAATTTTTTATCTATCTGTGAACGGTATTCTAAAGAGCACGACTTAGTCTATAATTAAAAGAAAACAGAAATTTTGATATTCAGTTCTGGAAAAGGGCCTCAGAATGTTCCTCTAGTGTGGATAGAGGGACAAAGTGTAAAGGTTGTAGAGAGGTTCAAGTATCTTGGCCACATAATAAAATCAGATTTGAAGGAATGACGCCGATATAGATCGCCAACGTCGGGCCCTCTCGGTGGTAGGAAATATGTTAGCCAGGACGTTTTATACAGCCAGTATAGATACTAAATTACATCTGTTCAGAACATACTGCCAAAATTTCTACACGTGTCATCTTTGGACTGAGTATACAAGGAAGTCCTTGGATGGCATTCGAGTGCAATATAATAACATTTTTAGACACCTTATGGGGTTTAAAACGTTACTGTAGTGCCTCTGGAATGTTCATGGGGGCAAGACTAAATACTTTCAATGCCATACAACGGAGCCGTATTGCATCTTTCATGGCCAGAGTTGGCACGTGTAGAAACAAAATAATTGAAGAGTTTGCGGGCAGATTATATACCACTTCTGTTTAAAAGATGGCTAGAAATAGCTGCGTAAAGATGTGCTGTGTCTACTTAATTAATTGCTTTCACTAATTTTGTTTTTGTTAATATATAATTCTAATAATACTTAAATTCTATTATATAATTAATGTAATATATTATATTTTCTAAGTTGGATTATTAATACAAAATATTAAATTGTCATGTAATATATTAATGTTGTAATTTTGTTCCTATTTATTTGTTATTTGTTGCAAATATAATTTAGATTTGTGTATGGATCAGGTCAACGTCGATAGATGGCGTTGTTCTATTCCGCTGAATCGCGCTATAATTTCGTTACCGAGCACACTGTATAAGCCCAAGTTATTTTTTAATAAATTCGACCAGCAGGACAACTCAGTTCAGAATACAGTTGTTTTATTTAGAACACCTAGTATTTTTACCCAGTTTAGTTCAAATACCAAAATTGGTAAATACCAATTTTGGTATTTACCAATTTTGGTAAATACCAAAATTGTTAAATAACAGTGTCTGACAATAAAGATTAATAAAAGCACTATGTGGGTCTGTGTGTTAGTGACAGATTGGTGTTAGTGACAGGCATAACTCAGGAACCACTAGACCGATTGACTTGTAACTTGGGGTCATACCTCGGTCGAGTTTGAATATGGGCCCTGTGGGTCAAAAGACTCCCGAGATATAGAGGTCACAAGGTCACATATATTTGAAATGCTTTTACATTTAAGACCTTGTAACTTGGTGCGCATACACCTTGGCGTCATACCTCGGTCGAGTTTGAATATGGGCCCTGTGGATCAAAAGACCTCCGAGATATAGGGGTCATTTGATAGAATTCACATCTTGAGTATGTTTTATGATTTCTTCAAGGCTTTTGATTGAGTTATTTATGACATATTTAATGAAATGCGACTACAATTTTTTTTTTATATGGTTATCTTGGTTCTTGTAGCTTATATTTGAGTAATAGGATTTATTATGTTGATGTTAATGGAATTAGTTTTTAGGTTGTACTTAAAACAGGCGTTCCTCAGGGTTCAATCTACGGCACGTTTTTGTTTATTATGGAAATTGCTTATTGATGATTTGTTACATTTCGGTACGTATAGTTAAGAAATGACACTTTAAATTAGACTTAATTTTAGAGATGTTAAGCTAAAGTTGAGTACCGACCTATGAACTTGTGGTAGGGTCTGTAGGAGGTGGCGAGGCGATGCGTGTTGTGCTTGTCAAGGTGAGGGCGCTGAGCGCACACGTGCGCGTGCGCGTGCGCGTGGGCGTGCGTGTGCGCGTGGCGCTGGCGCGCGGCGCAGTGCGCGCCTGCAGCCAGCGGCACGAGCGCGCCCAGCGCGGCGCCGCCGCCGATCATGACGACCTCGCGCAGCACGCCGAGCGCGGCGTCGCGCAGGTGGTTGTGTCGGTGGTGCAGGTTGAGCATGGTGAGCAGGCGGCGCGCGCACTCGGGCCAGTCCTTGCAGGCCAGCAGCAGCGCGCGCGCCTCCTTGGCGTCGCGGCGCGTGCGCAGCGTGCGGCACAGCGCGCGCGCCCAGCGCAGCGCCGCCGTCAGCTCGGCGCGCACCGAGCCGCCCGCGCCGCCCGCGCCGCCGCCCTCCGCGTACACCGCGTGCAGGCTGTGTAGCGCCTGCCAACCGAACCGAACAAATTATATCATATATGCATTTTGATTACAGCTGCCCTAGTGTCTAATACACATTACATTACATTTTAAATTAACATTCTATAACTCTACGTGTAATTCCTATAAAAAAGTCTTACTTCGAAAGTCATTTGCAGCCCGCCGTTGTATACGACGTACAGTCTGTCGTCCTCGTTTTCCACCAATGTGCAGAACGCAGATATTAGCGTCGTCCAACATGTCCGCCCGTTTAAACCTATACACAACGAAACATAATAAATCAATCCATAGCATGAGAAAGTAGTTTTACTTTTTCATTACAGATATGTAATAAAATAATATGTTAATACATATTAAAATATTTTATCTTCACAAAATATATAATTAATCTTAAAGCGATAAGTCATTTTAAAATTGGTTACAAGTTAGCTGCAGCTTAGCTGAACATTCAAAAGAACTATTTGTGGGTCACACAATGTTTTATACCCATTTAAACCTTTACGCCATCCGTGCAATCATTAATTACTAAACTAACCTTGCAAGTAGGCAGAGAGTGTGCTTCTTCTGAAAGCGGCAGCCTCTCTGCCATCGGCAGTATCACTGCCGCTACTGCCGCCATTGCCACTGCCGTTTCCGCTGCTGGCACTGCCTGTGTTGCCATTCCCGTTGCCTCCGCGTGCTGCTAAGATGCGAGCTAGCCTGGTGGATTAAATTTGCATTAGAAATCTGTATATCTGCGCAAAGGAAGTTGGTGGTGTATTTAACGCACATTTCAGAAACCTAGTACGTACGTAACGTAGTATCTCTCATTATTTATTTGTTATAGTTTCAAACTCCGTGCTTCTATTCAGAAATGCTTCACAGGAAACTCAATAACACTTTACCCGACACGAGCGTTGTCGGTAGTGTGGCAGGAGCGCGTAGTACTAACCTGAGCAGCTCATCAGCAGCGCCGGGGTACAAGTGCGCGTGTGGCGCAATGTTCCTGAACGCCCAGTGTATGTTCTGGTGCTGCGCGAGCGTGCGCGCGAACGCGCTCGAGCGCCGGCAGCACAAGCGCAGCAGTGCGTAGTACTAACCTGAGCAGCTCATCAGCAGCGCCGGGGTACAAGTGCGCGTGTGGCGCAATGTTCCTGAACGCCCAGTGTATGTTCTGGTGCTGCGCGAGCGTGCGCGCGAACGCGCTCGAGCGCCGGCAGCACAAGCGCAGCAGTGCGTAGTACTAACCTGAGCAGCTCATCAGCAGCGCCGGGGTACAAGTGCGCGTGTGGCGCAATGTTCCTGAACGCCCAGTGTATGTTCTGGTGCTGCGCGAGCGTGCGCGCGAACGCGCTCGAGCGCCGGCAGCACAAGCGCAGCAGTGCGTAGTACTAACCTGAGCAGCTCATCAGCAGCGCCGGGGTACAAGTGCGCGTGTGGCGCAATGTTCCTGAACGCCCAGTGTATGTTCTGGTGCTGCGCGAGCGTGCGCGCGAACGCGCTCGAGCGCCGGCAGCACAAGCGCAGCAGTGCGTAGTACTAACCTGAGCAGCTCATCAGCAGCGCCGGGGTACAAGTGCGCGTGTGGCGCAATGTTCCTGAACGCCCAGTGTATGTTCTGGTGCTGCGCGAGCGTGCGCGCGAACGCGCTCGAGCGCCGGCAGCACAGGCGCAGCAGCGCGTAGTACGGCGGCAGCATCGCCCGGTTGTACGCCACCACCTCGCCGTCCTCGTGGTCCGCACTACAACCAGTAACATTCGTTATTATTACCGGTTTGACCCATAGCGCATAGGTAATGAAATCTTAAAATATATTTAATGATTTATTTTATTTTCTCACCACAATACATATTTACATTACATTAAAATTAAAATTTAATTTTAATGTATATAGATATAAGCAATAAAGAAAAGTGAAAACAGACATAAAAATGGTATAAATCGTTTTGAGAAGTTATTTTACTATACATGCTTATTTGATGTGATAAAACTCTATGGTCTTCAGTTCTATGTTTGAAAACATACAAAATATATATTTTGTTTTAATTTTGTACAACAAATATTAAGTTACGGTAGCCTATAATAAAAATTAAATAGCTAGAGTTAGAACATTTACCGTTAATACGCAATCATCGAAAATTCTGATACATAAATAATACAATTAAATATTAATCGTCTAATTAAAAGTAAAATTTATATACATTTTAATTTTATTATGCAATAAATAATAGCATATAATAAAAATGCAAAAATAAAGTATAAGGGGACACCCGGGTTTGAACCGGGGACCTCTCGATCTGCAGTCGAATGCTCTACCACTGAGCTATATCCCCGTTAAAATCAATGACGAAATAACAAATCAGTTCACTGAACGCTGTGATTGTTCTAATTATCGGTATTACTAATCAAATTGATAACAAATGATTCATTTTTTTATTGCTTAATACTTCATTCATAGTAACACATGGTATTTCTAACGCGCGTCTAAGATTGCTACCATTAACATAATTTAGTTAATCGTAGATATTGCTTCCCGGGCTTTATTTATTAATTGATTGATATATGACAATAACGATACAAATAGTTATTCGTTATTTTTTTATGAAAATATATTACTTACCGTAATTAAAATGCTTACATTTAATTTGTTAAAATGTTTTGTATTAAAATTCATTTTTACATAGATTTTAACAAAAACATTGAGTTTATACTCAATGTTTTTGTTTACATCTATGATGCAAGTAATGTCGCAAGAACTGTGATTGACCATCACCATTTTTTATAATCTATGTCAAATAGTTACGTTACACAAACTTTAAAACAAAACGAATTTATGAAATCATCTCAAAAAATAAATAAGATGCAAGTATTTTAAATCTGGTAATAGGCGTAATTGCGAAATGATAGAAAACGATGCATGATACAACTTGTGCCGTAACCACGATTTTAATGCTGATATCTGAGGGAGATAGCGTGATGACCCCTGTGAGGTGTACTGAGGATATCACTTTTTCATATAGACAAATTAAATCTCTTTTGTCAACCAATTTTAATAATATTTACACAAAAATATTTATTTTGATTGCTATTTGTTAGTAATAATAATCTTTATTGTTCAGAAGAATACATAGTTAAATTGAATATATCACTGGTCTCCACACTAGGATACCCTGTATCGTGGCGGCTAGTCTCTTTCATCGTGGTTCAAAAATCAAACATAGGCCACTAACCTATTGCTTTAACTAACGTCTCACTTTCCAGCACCAGACATTAAAAAAGGGAAGTATATATGTAATTTGCCATGTTAATATAGGTAAGTACTTACAGTATATAATTGAAGGCGATGTGTTTAGTGAGCCGCTGGTTGGCGACTGCGAGCTGCACGTTCTCGGGGCAGTCGACGGAGACGGCGTGCCAGAACGTGAGCAGCGCCTGCTTGTTGGGGTGCACGGCCACTGACGGCTCCGATATCGCCGGGTGGTATAAGTCCCATAGGTCGTTGAAGTACTGCCCGAACTGTAATATTATCATTAAGTTTATCTTCTTTATGTATTATTCATCTACATATACTCCTAAACGGTTTAGCCGATTTTAATGATTTTTTGGCTTAGTCTCTAGATGGTTTAGATTCAACAATTTGACCAATTCAACAATTGGGCAGACGCTGACGCTGCGAGATATATTTTGTTCTTACTAGATTTTTCCCGCGGCTTCGCTCGCGTAAATGTAGGTTGGGGTAGGAACAGTACTTTTTTCTGAATTAAAGGTACCATATGGCCTTTTCTGTACCCCTGACAATGTGTATGCGAAATTTCACGATGGTCGATTGTGTAGTTAAGGCGCGAAAGCGTAACAAACAAACAAACTCACTTTCGCATTTATAATATAAGTAAGGATTTAGCTGCACTTTAACGTCACTGCCACTGCGCGGAGTGTTGTGGATTTTAATCCCACATGAGACACGAATTTGTATGACCCACATGTGGTTGTTCCGTGATTGGATGTGGTATCCGTTGTTTGAAAGTTTGTCCAGCCCGCCGCGATACAAGAGTTATTTTGAGTGAGGAAGTAATGCTTTATAAATAAAAAGTAAATCTACTGTACAAGTGTACTTCATTAAACTCTTTCTTAACGGCTAGAGCAATGTTGAATTGTTTTTTTGTATGTTGTTGTTTTCTCTACCTGTTTTAGATTCACTATTGGACTCGGGTGCCGCTTCGATCGGTTTCTAAGATATTAAAAAACCTTTTTAATAATAGTACAGAAAAGTCTTATCTATATTTATGAAAGAGGACAAGAGGTCCTGTCTCTGTGAAACCTAAATCATATCATACAAACTAAGTAGTTCACCCGGGCCTACGCCTTAATAATAATATTTATAATAATAATGTTTAATAAACTCCTTAGTAAATATACAACCGGCACTATAAGTAAGGTTATACTTATTCTTACCATAAGTTTCTCTACTCTGCTGACAACACAGTAGGACATGACGCCGAAGTACGCGGTCAGTTTCATGGTGCCGTGCACTGCAATGTCGGTATACTTGCGCGCTGCTTTCAGTTTGCCTAGCAACATCGTATATACCTGGAAATAGAGGACAATGCATGATTGCTCAAACGAGCTTCGTTTTGCTGACTGTTATTGATATTGGCTATTATAATTTTAGTGGTAATAATTAAAGGCCATAGAGATAACAAATTTTTATGGCTTATGTATATACTGTCACCACAAAGGAAATAGAAAATTAAAAAGAAAGAATTTTAATTTAGCAATGAAGTTGTTCGTGTATGCCCACTAATTCAAATGCATAATAATTAGCATTCGAAATAGAAAACAATTTTATACATTAGTTTTATTCTATGGACTTCTCAATTAATATTTTGTTTTAGTATTTTTATACTAAAACAAAATATTAATTGAGAAGTCATGAACAACTTGCCCTTGCTTTTTCAAGGGCAAGTTGTTCATAGCTGTTAAGGGTGTTAACATTAAAACAATTTACAAATTATATGTATAGCAGTGGGACTGCTCGGCCAATAAGTTCATATATAATTTGACAGTAAAGCGGCCGGGCTGGCGGGCTGGTCGGTCCTTAGGAGGTCATAAGAAAAAAAGACGTATCTAACATTAATATTATCGAAATTCTTTTTACACATTTAGGATTTAGTAAAAATAGACGCATCAGACAGTATTTTTATATTAAACTAGCTGACCCGACAGTCGTTATCCTGTCAATCTATACAAAAATACATTCACTTAATTAATTTCAATATCAAAACGTCAATAATTTTTTTACATATAAAGGTACCATTTAAATTTTCGACATTTCCTGCGGATATTTTGCAAATTTTCGTTTATACAAACCTTGTCCTAACAATTACAAACACAACAAAAAATTAAAAAGCCAAATCGATCGAGCCGTTCTTAAGTGATGCTCCGTCATACATGTGGCAATTGATTTTTATTTATATAGATGTAAGAATACTGGCACATACGTGTTTTTCCCTTATGACGGCAATATAATTGACTCCTTACTGTTTGTAGTATAGACTTACTTGGTGCAGGGTGTGGTGCGCGGTGTCGGGCAGCTTGGCGCTGGGCGCGTGCGCGTGCGGCGCGTGCGGGTGCTGCGGGTGCGGCGCGGGCGGCGGGCGCGCGCGCGCGTAGCCGGCGCGGAAGTGCTGCGACGGCACCAGCGCCACCAGCAGCAGCGCCGCCGCCGCGCGCACGCGCGCCGCGCTCGCGCCCAGCAGCTGCGCCTCCACCCAGCGCTCCGCCGTGCGCAGCGCCCACGCATGCGCCGCCTTGTTGCGCGGCACCTGCGCACACGCACACGCATTACATATTTTAAATCTCAGTATAAAGGAATGTGAAGTATTTCAGTCTCAACTGAGACAAATACCTAAATTTCATGAGAGCTTTTGAAGCACGTGGGTGACATGCACAGTACCTGCAGCGCGAGCCACTCGAGCGCGGCGTGCGGGCACACGTCGGCGACGTCCCACAGGCGCGCGAGCACGAGCTGCGTGAAGCACGGCAGCCCGCCCGTGGCGCCCGCGCCGCCGCCGCTGCCCTCCACCACCAGCGTCAGTAACTTAAAAAACGGGTTACTGCTCTGTGGACACCCAGAATCAAACTCAATACCAAAAAATCCCACAGGATGTACATAGGTACACAATCAACAGCAGCGAACCATAAGACTGTGCTACAAATTTTAAGAAAATTAAGAATTTTTTTTTAACAAACAGCAGTCGAAATAACGTACGCAATAATGTTTCTGCATGACACCTTGCATCTACTGGGTGTAAGAAACGGCGTACCGAAAATAGAAATAGTAGATTTAGACACTTATCCTAACTTAAAAATCGTTGGCATTTACTTAAAGAAAATCTTATACATATTTTTTATTTCTCTGACTGTGAATCATAACCAGTGATCGGAGTAGGTAGATTGAAATGGGGTCATTGATCCGAAACGTATATATTAATATGGACATTCCTCCGGAATTGGTGGATTATTTAAAAAAAACCGGAACTTATGTAGGAATTTTATTCTGCCAGAGTGGAAGGAGTCATTTGATGATTTGCCATCCTCAAAAAAAGTTAGGAATTGTAATAAAATGAGCAATATTATTCTTTATTATTCTTCATATTTTTTTTAACGGCACACAGTCACGATTTGACAAAACCCAACGACCAATCAGAACAAAGGATCATGGGTGGTACAATAACCGGTTATCAGAACAATGCGTACGCCCGCCGACGACATGCCAGGTAGCTCACTCGTTTACTTCGGTTCGTAGAGTGCGCATCTTTGTTTGTTACTGTGTTGTGAAAACGTTACTTGACCCTGGCTTGTGTACATACTGACTTCTGGAATCTGCTCTAAACCACGATTTGACTCGAATATACGGACTCAGATTTTTCACTATTGAATTGGATCTACATATTTAAACCAAGCTTTGGTAAGTAATATTTTACTAGTTACAAGGAGTATAAAGCATGTTTGGATGTACTATAAGAATATTTTTAGTATTGTGTTTGTTCGCTTAACCTGCTGAACATACCATGAGTCTTAATATTGTTAAATCTTTAATAGAATATGAACCAGTGAGCTTAGTGCGAAACAAAATTATGATATTCTAGTAATGTAGTCGCAATTCAGCTAACTCCACTATTAACCGACATTTTACTGGAATCCGTATATAATTTGAATGCCCTGTGTCCTCTTGCAATGTATTGGTAAAATAAATTACTATAGGCCTTATCTACTTCTCTACAAAATATTCTACGTAACAAGCCCTTTCATTTGATACCCATATTGATGGGATTGAAAAAAAAAAATAAGTTGTCCGCCATCTTGTAGCGGCAGCCATTTTGGATTGACAATAATATTGAATATACATAATTGTATTGTCACCAGAATCAAAGGCGAATACCAAATTTTAGATCAATCGGTTGACAGGAAGAGGGTGAAATTTCAATGACTAAATTTGATCCACGAAAAATAAAACAAACGGAGTAAGCTAAATAAACTAAATAAAATGTAATTTTTTCATGTCTTTGTTTTAGGTGATATATACGAGGTTCCATCTCTAAAACAAAGTTCAGATATGGCAAACGTCAAGGCTGAAACTGTAGAAAAATGGATATCCGGTCATCCCGAACTACTTTACGATCACGCTAGTGGTACAATATACTGTTCAAAATGTGAAAGCCAATTGAAAACCATAAATAAAGGAAACGTTAAAAGACATATCGAAGGAGCAGTACACCAGGGAAAGTTTAAGCGGCCCGAAGAGGAATTTTATTTCGATCTTATAAAATTTCTCATTTTGTGCAATATTCCGTGGTCTCAGATGAACAATACTACTTTTCAAGATTTCTTTAAAAATATATGTGTAGTACCTGTTGTTGTACGTGTACTAATCGTACTCTGCCAGATGAATCACAGTTACGGAAAGTTTACTTGGACAAGTTTTTTAAGAATAAAATCAATTCGATTCGGCAAAATTATAAAAATGAGAAACTATGGATATCATTAGATGAAATGACAGACTTTTTAGGTCGCTATATAGTCCATTTTTTAATAAAACCATTACATCCTAGCAATTTGACTAGACCTTATTTGGTAGCATGTAAAATGCTAACTGTAGTTAATGGACAAACAATCACGCAATTTGTGTTAGAATGTTTGGAAAACTTTTGGGAAGATTCTTTTGAATCAAAGGTAGGTAACATTCTTGTCCTCTGCACTGATAGCGTTGCATATATGCTGTCTGCAGGACGAAATTTAAAACAATACTTACCTGAAATGAAGCACGTAACATGTTTGGCGCACTCTCTTCATCGCGTATCTGAGCAAATTAGGTTAGAATATCACGATGTTAACATTTTAATAGCAAATGTTAAAAAGGTATTTTTGAAAGCCCCAAGTAGAGTAAAAATTTTAAAAGAAAAATATCCAGATTTGCCGCTACCTCCCCAACCAGTTGTTACAAGATGGGGCACTTGGTTAGAGGCAGCATTTTATTACGCTCAAAACTTTGAAAAAATAAAAGAAGTATTATCTTGTTTAAGCAGTTCTGATGCGGTATCTATTCGAGAGGCAAAAAATATTATAGAAATAGAAAATTTAAAAGAAGATTTAAATTACATTAAAGACAATTATTTTATAATTCATTTGTCTTTAAAAGAATTGCAAAAGCATAATTTATCGTTGACAGATTCACTTTTAGCATTTGACAACGTCAGATGCTATAAATCAGTGCAATTCAGAAAATATAAAAAATAAAATAGAACGTATTATGGAACGAAACCCAGATTTAGACATACTTAGAGAATATAGTGAGGCCATTGAAAAAAATGAGGCACATAATTTAATACCTTTTTTAAAATTTGCTCCTTTGACATCGTCAGATGTAGAACGGTCTTTTTCCATTTATAAATGGACTTTAGATGTTAAAAGAAATAGGTTGAAAATAGAAAATATAGAGAAACTCATAGTTATATATTTTAATTGTAAAGATCAGGATTACCAGGATGCTGACATTGTAATCGATGAAGATTAAAAATTTGAATAAATGTAAAATGTACATATTTAACAATAAACAATGTTGATTTTTATCTTTTTTCTTTATTCTACCCCTTTTTTTGGTCCTAAAATCTGACTAAAATCAACCTGTTCCTTCGTATGCCCTTTACGTTTCAGAGTCGTGGTGCATCCTTAGAACAGTCTCACGACCCCAGCAGGCATTGGCCCTCTATGGGGCCCCGTCATGTATTCTACCCTTAATGCAAATTACCATGACACCTATGAAAATATTTAAATTTAAGTGCAACAATTTATGTCTATCTATAAAAGTTCTAGCCATAAAAGGCTAAAAATAAAAAAATAAAAATTAAAGCTTCGATCGGAATTCGATTGTTTTTATTATTCAACAGATAAATAATGAATTAATTTAGTTTTGATACCTTCCTTTAAATTTTGAATTGAGTAGGAATAATATCACTACCAACATTAACAATATTTAATTGAATCCGGAAATACCGGAATTACTTTCCGGGAAAATGGCTTATCCATGTTATTCTTTCTGTGTGCATTTATGATACAAGTACCAAAAATCAATCTACCTACTCCGATCACTGATCATAACATAATGCATAAATCGTCCATTTTATTGAATAAAAACGGAACACCACATTTTACTAAAATAGAACTATATAATTAAACTCGACAGTTTAAACAATTTAAACAAATCAGCTGTTTGCGCGCGCGGAGCGCAAAGGTGAAATCTCCATGCAGTACGTTGGAGTCGATGTTTGTGTTGCATTACGCACACTAATACAGATACGTAGCCGCTTCACGCGGCCGCTTTTATTTTGAGATCTGTCACTTCTACATTGTGAGTATTGTTTTATTAACGTTAAATTTAGTTTACGTTCGATAATCGATATCGATTGCATAAGAGACCCCGCAAACTGCAGACTTTGGATAGGCCGATAGTTTGGTAGAGTTTGGCTGCTAAGCGCGCACACTGGCCCGACTAAGCAGTCGGGTCTGTGATGAGTGCGCATACTAGACAACAATCGGCCGTCAGTTCTCAAACGATTTGCTATTTAGTTTGAAATCAGCTTTTGACGAGAGTGGTCGCATAATGAAAATTACACAATTCTCACAATACTTCACAATACTGTTATTATTGCTTTTATGACATATTGTGACATTTTGTTCTCATATTTTGTATCATTTTTTAATTTATTTTTTGACATTTTCATTATATTTTGTATTTTATTTATAATTCTAAATTTAATTTTAATTTCTGTTATAATTTTGTATGTTTTATTAATTGTAATAGTATGTAACATTTATTGTGCAAGAATGGATAATTCTAAAAATAATTCTCTTTTAATTTTTTAATTTTATATGGGTTTAAGACCTGAAATAAATGAATTTTAATTTTTTTTGTTTTGTTAATATTTATACAACCGGGGAGTAGGATCAGAAAGAGAAATCAAGAGTATTGGGTGCATCCTATCTACAGTGACAGATTATTGCAAGGAAAATTTTACACGATGCATTCCAAATTACTAGATTATCCGAAATAAAACAGAGCATCATGAACAAAAGACATGACCACACATGACGGTGCCAAAGCTCGGAGCAAACTGAACTATAGGGCGAGTCTGGCCGACTAAACAATCGGTGGTATGCGCGCGCGGAAGAGCGTCGTACTGATTTAGCAGTCAGCCGATAGTTTGACGACGGTTCAGTTTGAAGGCAATCGTGTAGGCCATCAAACTATTTTATCGGCCGATACTGAATCGTTATAATGAGCGCACTCCCATACATCTTCATACTGATTAAGAAACCAACCAAACTATCGGGCGATCGAAAGTGTGCAGTTTGCGGGGACTCTTAAGTATTTGATCATAACCGGCATAAGACTATAGGATCGTAACAGTTCTTTTCATTTCAATACAATACCTAATATGAATGTATAAATACTAACTCAATTACTGACTAGGGAGTGATAGCATCAAGATTGTAATTATTAATTTAATTATCATTACAAAAAGGGAGTAAATACGTAATTACGAGACATTTTATTTATTCTAATGATAGTGCATTTGTTGTTGTAATTTGTTCATGTTTAAAATAAGACGGTTATAGTCAATTATAAGACGAGCCCCGGCGGTCTTAAGGCGGTGTGGCACGTAGACAGACACACGCGACGCGCGATGCATGCGCCGGTGCGAGCGGTGCGTTGTATTGCTAGCAATTCATTCCATTCCGTACTGCGTAATAATGTTAATCAATATAAAATCTAAGGGCTTGTCCCACAAGCTCCAAATAGCATTTATCTATAAGATAAAAGTCTCGCCATCTCTCTTCTTTAACCTAACAAGAGTGAGATAGCATGCGAATCATCTTTCGGATAGCTTTTACTTGTTTGTTATGGAACTGACCATTCTTGCGTTTTTAAGATTGATAGAAGTTTGCGTCGAGATAAGTACCTATAGAAAGACGTCTTGCTAAAGTTTTCGGTACGCCGTCCCTTACACCCAGGATAATAAATTACTTAAGAATTGGAAGAAACATATTATAATGCTGTTATTTAGAAAAGGCTTCGTTAGTATGAATGATAAATGAATTCGTAACTGAAACTAAATGCATTTTTTAACGTATTAATTTGATGGCACTTTCATAATTTTTCTGGTTTGTACCCTTTGCATGCCTACTGGTCAAATATGGCTGACTCTGCATATATTTTAATGGAACGTCATGTCTTGTATATGTGTTTATATATACAATATAAAACACGTTTATCTATATCTTTAACAACCGCATGCACGTTATAAGTCATAAGTTACAGACGTGATCATGAATGGTCTAATGTTTCACAACTTGAGCACTCCATAAATAATAAAAAATGATTTGCTTGTAAATTTTGTGGTTAAAAATTAATGTATAAAGTTTTTTTGTAAGTATGAGCAACAAAAAGAACTACACCATATTGATAGTAATACCTCAGAATGTTTCGCGATCGCCTGGAAGATCATGTTGACTATTTTCTGCGCTAGTGGCTCGTTCCAGCGGCACAGCGCGAAGATCAGCGAGCGAGTCTGCTGCAAGTTCAGACAATCCCGCGTTTGCTGGTAGATGAAGGGAAACCCCTGCGGTTGACAATAATTATCATGTTTAAGTGGATAAGGTAGCATAGCATAGCATTCTAACCTATGGCCTCTTTCAAATTTAAGACATCTTTTACATTACATTTCGAGAAATTGCTTATGCTTTAGCCGTAAAAATTTAATAAACAAACAGAGTTAGAAGTAATTCTCATTTATAAAGTTAACATAAAAACATAACATTTTTATACTACTATGTTGCAACGTGGTACTTTGGCTGCTACGTTCTCGCAACGTGGTAGGCCAGGGAAACTAATTGACGGAGATAAATTACACACACTGGGATCAAGAATTTCACGTCATTTAAATTCTTAAAAAAAGGTTATTATTTCAATTTAACTATTGAACACAATATCGCGAGGACTAGAACAAAGTTCAACTCAGGGCGGCGCTTCTGGAGGCTTCGATCCTGATCCGGCCGACAGTAGGTGAGACATCTAATTTTTGGTGCTGGAGCCGGCGAGAAGAGCGACTGTGCGAGTTGCTCTGCCCTATTTATAATGTCGCGTGGTGAGGTTTGACATAGTGTACCCCACTATCTCAAACCTCAAAGAGAGGCACGACATAATGTACAAAATAATGATGTTTGTCATTTAAGGATCTATAAAAGAAATCAAATACAATTCTCTAAGAGTAACGTCAAGGAGTACACCTCGCTATCAGTTTCAAGTAGCTCCCGCCGCAGTCGTGCGGCCGGGCTCGTACATGAACATACCTTGGCGTGCAGCAAGGCGCGCGCGTCGGGCTCCAGCAGCGCCAGGTGCCCGGCGGCGTCGCGCGAGCGCTCCACGAGCCCGGCGACGAGCGCCACCATCTTGTCGAGCGCGCCGGGCCGCAGCTTGTCGCCGCCGCTCTCCGCGTTGCCGCTGCCGCCCGCCTCCTCCGCTGGGGACTCCGGCTACATACACAAACAATATTACATAAGCTGTCAGTAATGAACACCATAAAAAAACTACATGTACGTGACGCACTGTCGAGGACGAGACAATGACGTGACGAGAGCGAGGGACAATTATCGACCAAATATGAAACTGCTTTAATGCACACATCTGTTTTCGTATCTTAAATGAAGCAGAGGTTTTCGTTGGACCTCGTTAAATAAAATAACTTTATAATATACTATATACATATATATTCACTGGTACCAGTTATAATATTGAACTACGACCTAACTCAGTGGTTGCGGGGAGACGACTGCCGCGCGGCGCTACTGCATACTTGCGCCTGCTTATACAAAACTAAAGCGTCAGCAATGTCGCTACAATATTATATATAATAAATATTATATAATATATATATAATATAATAAGTCTATTATTTTTTATTAATTCTCTTTCGCCTTGGTTAAACGCCGCTTCCGCGGAGGTCAAGCTCTTTTTCAACAGTATATAATATATTATGTAAGTAATACATTAGACTCACCGTAGTAGAATTCTGTCCGAGATAAAAGTTTACCATGCTGGATATGGCGTTGATACGCAACATGAACTTGCCCTCCTCCTCGCCCATTTTACTGAACTCGTATAGCAGACTGAAGTACTCTGTCAGGTGGCGCAAGTGGGACCGCGCTCCGTTCTCCATCTAACACAACATTCGACATAATATTACACTACTAGTCTTTACATGCCACTTCGCCCTTGGGAATCGTCACGAATACGAAGCCGGATCCTATGATAAATCCTATAATAATTATGGTCAATTGTGTGCAAATTTAACTCAACTAGCTATAGGACCTAAATTATGCAAGATCCAAGCGGATAGTCTGTCGCTATTTACAAACTTTAAATTATGAGGAGACTGAAGATTTGTTGGTTGTTGTTAAATAAGTTATAACAAGTTCCATGATATTAATCATAATCTTAGCCTATTTTTTTTGCACATATGTTTGTAATAAATATGGTTAATTATATATAACTGAGTTCCTAGTAGTAAACTGTAAGTGCCCTTAATGCATGTGGTTACCCTAGTACCGCCTATATTATATTACCTATATTAAGTACTTTATGGACTATTTTACTACTATAATCAATAAATAAATAATTATTATTATAATTTTCATCCAAATTTGTTCAGCGATTTACGCGTGATTATTTAGGACACATAGAAACATCTCCACATCTAAGCTTTCACACTTTTAATATTAGTAGGATAAGAATTACTAAAGACCCTAAGTGACCAAATTTCTGAATATAATATCTAAATACCTGAACTAAGTTATTGGTAAAATGTAATTAAACACATGATAGTTTTATGTTGATAACCCCTGAATATATGATGTACTATTTAAGTAAATAAGAATCTTTGACTATGTTCAAAGCCATCTATTGTATAATAATTAATAAAACTGTTTGGTTAAAGAAAAGCCGAGAAGGGATATTTCATCGGCTATGACAGGACCATTTGATAAAGCGGCGGCATACATGCCACGGTCGCGAGTTCGAATCCCGCACCACGAATTGACTTTTTCCTTATTTATAATTTTCATTGTGGGTTAGCATGAAGTAAAATAATACTTGACTTACCAATGACAATAACATTCTTATAAACCTAGTAACACAACTCGCTTCGCCCAACTTGCTGTTATCCTCGCCTTCCTCCATACCCTGCAGGTATAAGGCACAATGACTAGATCTGAAACAAAAACATCGACATATCGGTATACATATATTCACATGCACGATTGTACAAAAACATAGTCAGGACACATACCAAAGATATTTACAAAATGTTAGCAGGGATAAAAAAGGGAATGCCCACTGTAGAATTACTTTTGGTTTGATATTCTACATTGTTTTTTTATTGCTGGCTATATGGATTCTAGTAAACCATATTGCCGGTAATAAAAATCACTACATATTATAAAACAAAGTCCCCCACCGCTTATGTCTATTCGCGATAAACTCAAAAACTACCGAACGGACGGACAGAGTGATTGCTGAGGAAAGTGCAGGTGTATAATTTGTTAAGGTTTTGAACTACCCGTGCGAAACCGGGGCGGGTCGCAAGTTAAATATATATTATGATTAACCACACCACTATAAATATATATTATGATTAACCCCAACACTATAAATACATATTATGATTAAGGTAAATACTTGTAATCATTTTGTATAATACGACTGTACAATAGGTGGAATGTCTGCACAGATCAAAACTTAATAACTTATAATTAACAAACAAGCATGCTATTAAAATGTGTTTAAGGTACATCACTTTGGTTTAATTACTAATGAATGAATAGCCAAAAATAAATAATAGTTTACCTGAGCCTTTGTATAACGTGCATACAAAGTCTTTGAAACATCTGCCGCACCATTTGATTCGGACATTTTATTAACACCTGAAACAAAAACATGAAACATTTCAATATAATATTTCGCACCCCCAGTGGAATAAAGGCGTAAGAAGAATATGCTTACTTTAGAGGAGAGCAAAAAGACTGTTTGATCTAATATATTTATTATAAGAAGTACTTTTAGGTATAATCTTTTGTTTAATTTTGTGAAACAAAGGTATAAGTAAGATTAAGCGTATTTTATCAAAGTTTAAATATTTAAGTTACCATGGCTGCTAAAAAGCAACCGAAACGTCGGGGAAAGTGTAAAATTATATTAAATCTAAATAGTTTTAATAATAATTCAATTAGCTTAAAACTTAATAAAGTTTAATAGTAGTAGTAATGTAACAGGTTTCAAAATTATGTAATAAAGTGTCAAATAAACAACGCGATAAAATCCGTATATAGTAGTTTAATTTCAATGAATAATATTCGCGTAAACAGAAGACAATATTATATTTAAGTTGGTTAGACTTTTATGATTGAAAGATGTAAAACTCATTATGACGCGACAAATGCTTTTTTGGTATACAGCCTTTATTTTTTGTTAAATCACAAAAGATATAATTGAGTTTGTGTATCTTTACGTGCACTATTCGATACTGCAATAAAAAGTGACGTAATTGTACTTACGCTTTTATTGCACTGGGTGTGCGATTTAGCAAAATACACTATTCTATAGACTATCCCATAATTTGATATTCATATTGAGACCCTAAGGTTTAAGACAACGGTAATGACGTTGATGATAAAATGTTGCAAATAGTTATCATTATTTTTAAATATTTAATAAGATAGATTTATAGACTACCTCCTACATTCAAACTAAAAAACGTTACCTCTTTATGATATTAGAGTAAGTGTCCACTTACTTGCATCGGCCACCATGTATCATCGGCCATGTGACCTAAGAACCACTCTGAGGCCGCCGCCGACGCGTTGAACTGTTTCGTCACTAACTCCACCCACGACACCATCGTTGGCTACACAATGAAAATACGTTAATATAATTATGTTTATTTTTATTATAAAGAGCCCACTGTCTAAGCATTTATATTTGAAAATGAGTACTGTACTGGGGATGAACTTGGTGTCGCAAAGACTTTTACAAACAACGGACATGAATAACGTCTACACTTGAAACTCCTCTTTATGAATTACACAAATATTAGACCTGTGAGGGTCTGTCATAAGCCTGGCAGCGGCGAAGCGTCATGCGTGCTGATTTAACGTTCTAGAAATCATACTACTTATGGCTTTCACCGTAAATTAATGCTAGCTTTTAAATTTATTTTGATAGATACCATAAATCTATTATTGCACAAATTAAAACATCCATAAAAAGCAGGTAACATTAAAAATCTACTACGGAAACGGTATGTAAGTAGTAATATGGTTGTTACCAACAAGTTACCTTTTCCTTGGCGTGTATAAAGGTTTCGATGAAGAATGAGGTGGAGAGTTGAGCGGCGACCTCCGTTACCTCGGGCCGCAGAGTTAGCAGGGACTGTGGCACTGAACTGCACATCTGGCCCATGAACCTATAAACATAACAAGATTATATACATTGTTATCTCTTTTTGAAAATTGGTATTTGATAATGATTATTTGTTTTAACAGAAATTGTTGTCTATAAATATATAGTGTTACTTTAAAACATTTCCAACTATTTAAGAAACAGTTAAGTATTTATTAGAGACTAATTAGAAATAAATCACTTTTAAACGATATTTAGCAATTTAGTTTGAGTGTTAGTTAAATAATAGTTACGTAACAACGGTAGGCTATTGATCAAAAGTTTAAGAACTTTAGAGTTATTCAATTGAGAAGTAGCTAAGTATTAATTAGCGATATTGTTATAAGTAAGGCTGATAATGTGTACTTTTGTCTATAGGTAATTGTCACAAAGATGAGTTCACTTGATTACTGTGAACTATATATTTAAATAGTAGGTGATTGATAGGTAAGTAATCAGCACTGACGTGAAGTACGCGTGCTGGAAGATGTTCTTGTCGTGCAAGAACTGCATGTTGTCGTCCCAGATCCACTTGAGCAGGTCGGGCGGCAGGCGGGGCGCGGCCGGCGCGGCCGGGACTGCGGCGCCGGGGGACACGCCCGGGCCCGCGGCGCCGGGGGACACGCCTGGACCCGCGGCGCCGGGGGACACGCCCGGGGCCGCGGCGCCAGGAGACACGCCCGGGGCGCCGTCCGCTGTCGACGACTGCAACATCACACCAATATATAACGTTTGCACATTAGTGCACCTAGATAGTAGAATATTAATTCTACTATCTGGGTGCCGCAATGGAAGTTAATGCAACTGCTGAGATAAGTAGCAGTAAATATAAGGATGCATATTTAAAACCAAAAATAAAAGCAAGCGACATAGGAATGTAATACACGCATCCATTATATGGCTATACAGTTTCATATTATGCAACAGTAATTATAATATGTATGTTATCTTTTAAACAAAAAGTTATATTACCTCATGCAAAAAAAAAAAACAATATTCAATGATAAATCAATATATCTTACTTGAGCCTCGTCCAGTTGTCCACACTCCGAGCCGCGCTGACTCCGCGGTGGACTCCACTCGTAGAACAACATGTAGGCGCTGTTCGTCTTCTCGAATGAAAAATCCATGAACTTGTCTGTCACAGAGTCGTATGTTTTACTCTGCAATATAAAAGTTATATTTTTATGACAATTATATTTTATATGGTTACACTACTGGCAGCACATTTTATACAAAACTCTTTGGTCCAATGACACAAGATAGTGTTTGCACAATAGGATATAGAAAGTCGAGTTCGACGCCAAAGTCAAAAAAAGTGTTATTGATTTAAGAACGAAGACTTGAAATGTGCCCAAAAACATGGCAATTGGTCCAATATATATATAATATGTATCCCATACCACCAGCTATGTATAGATCCCGCGTAATAGAAGCGCGAAAATGCAAAGTACTTCGATACTGTAAAAACCTACCCTTACAGGAAAACGCAACTACTACTGCCACTGTACCAAAGAAGTCTTCAACAATCAGTTATTAATGTAAAAATCTTCAAACTGATCAATTACAAATATAAGAAGCTCAAGTAAAATAATACTAACGGTCATCTCCCCGCCGAAGCATTCTGCGGCGATGTGCGCTGGGTCAAAGGGCTTGACTTCAGCGTCGTTGAACAGTAGCCAGCGGTCATGATGCTCATGCTCGCGGTCGCGGATGAACGAGTAGTAGTGGCCGCCGTCCGCCGTGCCCGTGTGTACCGTCACGCCTATTAGTTCGTACCTAGTGGTGATAAAAAGGTGATGTGTTAGTAATGTGCGTTTGTGGGAAAATAGAAAATTTATTATTTTATTGGTGTAAAAAGTTAACTGGCTCATAAGTGTAATGCCGCTAGCGCGCGGAAAGCTTTACAAATATAGAGCTAACAGACACAAACTAAAATCAGGCTCAAAATAGTTATTTTTATACTCAGACTCGGAACAACTACTGGTGGATCATATAATTACACATACGCACTCACACGCACACATACACACATACTCTTTAAATATACACTCTCATCCCCACACTTTTTGCTAATTTACCTTATCGATTGCCCTACATGTTCTTGCATCTTTGAAGTACATATTGTTTCTGACACATTTTACAATCTCTAGCTGCATATTTTTGTATTACTAAAGGCGAGAGCCTGGAGATTTGTCACACAGGTTTCGTACCTAGTACAAACTCCAGCTCTCACTAAGGTTTTAGTTCATGCTGTACCTTATTGTAACATATCAATGTACTTACCTTTTTGAGAGAAATAAAAACAATATTATTATTATTATATTATTATTTTTTTTATATTTTGGGGAACATAACTACATCACTCGGTTCATTAACAGAGGCAAGAAGACATTTTAAATCACTACGCCATTCGTACAACTACAGTGGTGGAAATATAATTAGAAAAACTTGCGACGTATTTCACATTATACAAGGCACATTGCCGTAAAACTTTTGTTTTTGGAAATAAAACAACAAAATGCATAGAATACGTTCAACAACTTATAATTCATTAAAAATCAAATAAATATCCGAGTTTACAACTACCATTTAGATATTTAGTTACGTACAAACAACTAAACGACATTTGCAGTACCATCCGACATGGACAAGTTATTAGAAACAATAAAGAAATGAAGTAACAATCAAAGTTATTAACGTGTTAACGTCATCAATCAAAGGATTTAACACTGCGGGCCGTGTGTTTTGGGTCGTTATCGTGCTGAAAGATCCAGGTCACAGGCAAATGGTCGTCGGTGTAGGGAATCATTGTCTCCTCTAAGATGTTTTTGTATTGAAATTGATCCATTATACCTTCAATCTTACGGACGGGTCCAACTGCGCAACCAAAAAATCATCCCCAGACATTAATATTACCACCGCCGTGTTTGACTATGCTCCTCGTGTATTTATAATCAAAAGCATGGTTTATTGGACTTCTAAGGTAGCGTTTGTCGTCTGAATTCACCATATTTATTTTTGTTTCATCCGAGAATAACACTTTTCCCATTCTCGTACGGTCCAGTTAAGATATTTCTTTGCAAATAATAATCGCTTCTCTCGGTGTTGCTTGTTAAGAAGCGATACCTTTCGAGAAACCCTCCCGAACAATTTAGCTTCCACTAACGTGCGGCGTACTAGTTTCAAGGAAATGTTCCTTGGGTCATCAGGTGGAAAACTTCATTTCTAATCTCGTTAGATCCTTTAAACGGGTTTTGTTTAGCTACACGTATTATTTGCAAATCTGCCCGGGGAGACGTTTTCCCTGGACGAGCCTTTCTAACAACACTTTTAGTAGTTCCGTTTCTTTTATAATGAGCAATAGCGTTGAAAACGTTCTTCACAGAACATTCTAGATGATTAGCAATTCTTCTAAAGTCCACTTTCGATCTAAATGTAATTTATTGAAATTAAACTACTATATACGGATTTTATCGCGTTATTTATTTGACACTTTATTACATAATTTTGAAAACTGTTACACTACTACTATTATTAAACTTTACTAATTTTTAAGCTAATTGAATTATTATTAAAATTATTGAAACTATTTAGATTTAATTTAATTTTACACTTTCCCCGACGTTTCGGTTGCTTTTCAGCAGCCATGGTCACGGGGAGACTGAGACTTGAGGATGTAATTTAACAATTAATTGCCTAGTTGACTCGTCACAACTCTTATTTTTACCCATTTTTAACAATACTTATTATTCACGTAATTCCATATTGACGTTTAATTGCCGTCGAAACTACAGAAAAAGCATAGGAAGAGATTTTTTTTTTTAAATTTAAAAATATAACGAGCCCTGGATCCTGTTTCTAATTAGTTGTCCAAGCGGCCAGTAATAGAAATTCAACTATCATTCATATTTAAATTCTTTTAATAATTAAAGATAGAACAGATTTCTTTTTGTTTTTATATTTTATGAGTTTTTTAACTCATTGGCTATATTCTGGCATAGTTAATAGTGATTTAATCTATATATTTTTTACTCATAACGATAGTTTATTCTGTGTTTACCTAAGTTTTATGTACCTACTGTTTCTAATTATACGTCTACCACTGTACATATGTATATAGACAAATGTACATACATATGTAGTATGTTTACAACGTGTCCCAAAATTCAACGATAAGCGGGCACCAAAAGGTACCAAACCTATGACAACTCCTTCCTCCTACTTCCTTTTGGTGTCTGCTTATCGTTGAATTTTGGGACACGTTGTATATTATATTAATTTGTATAGAATGAGCTTATAATTACTTACTCGTAGTGCTCTTCAAACTCTGAATTATCCTCGCTGTCTTCTACAGGGCTAGCATCACCATCCTTTTTCTCCGCCGATTTTTGTTTCTCTTCTGAAAGAATAAACAAACAATATAGAGATACTTACAGTAGATAAATGAGAAACAATTATATTAAATGCATAGACTCATTCCTGTATATTACCAAAGGAGTGCAAAAGTACACATTTAAAAAACTATATTAAGTCTAGAAGGTCATTCCTTTTTTGATAGCTCAATAATGTTGCTGATATTACATTGTTTCATCGTGTAGCAATTTATATTTGATCCAAAATAATACGTATTAATTAAAGCTAGTGATGTTCCGGATATTCGTATCCGTATCCGCGCATATCCGCGGGAGAAAAATATCTGTATCCGTATCCCTATTCGTTACATTTTTGACGGATCTTTTACGGATCATTTACCTTATTAATTTTTAATACATCGATTCAATTCTATATGTAGGTGATTAGGTAGTAATTAAATACTATTACATTTCAATAAAACTATTTATTATTCCTAAAAATGATGTATTTGGCATCAACATTTATCGTAGTGAGTTAATGCACGATACAATACTGTACGTAACTTAAAGGAACTAAATCAACTATCTAATATATATTTAAACACTTACTTTTTTATTATAAAATATTAATTAATAATCTTTATAATGAGATCAATTGAGTTTATTATATATTATTATCTTTGTAACATTTATTATAGAAAGTTATAAGATCACTTTTATAACAAAACTTTAATCTTTGTAATATTTTAAATTGTAATTAAATGATTATTCTAATTAAATAAATTATAAGATCACTTTTATAACAAACCTTAAATTTTAAGGTCACGCGCACCGACACCGATTGAGTAAGAAAGTTAAGATCCGTATCCGTATCCGCGGATCTTGACGCCAATGATCTGTATCCGGATCCGTATCTGCAGCTCTATATTTTTAATTATCCGGCACATCACTAATTAAAGCATCACCTCTTTACAATTCAAAAGCAATAAAATTGTGAAGATGTAATGCTTAACTTGCTTTACTTTTGTGGATTACAGTAAAGCATTGGATTAAATAATATGTGTATAGAATAAAGCTGGAGACAGAGATCAGTGACATCACTTGGGACAGACCTTTGCCCAACAATACAACAGCATAGTATTAAAAAAAATGGTATAGACGAAATGATAGCTGAGTATACCTTGATACTGCGCAGGCATGAGATGCTTTTCAACGTAGCCAGACATGTCAAGTCGCATGGGAAACGAGAAGTGCGTGTTGACTTTCTCTTTTAGCATCGTCAGCATGTTGAACGTGTAACGCATCGTGTTGAAGCACAGGATACGCGGCAGCTTCTTGAAACACGCTCTGTAGACAATAATTATCGACATGTAAGGTGATAAAAAAGTGTTGTCAAGCAAAGTTGTTGTATCTAAACCGAAAGAACAATCATAATGATTCTTATTTTGGTTTCTACTAGTTTGTTTAACCATTAAGTTAATAGTTAACTATGTTTTAATTCAAGCTTGATATATTTATATCAGGTACTATAAAATAATTTTATTCCAATTAAAAAGTACAAGCTTAGGCGCAATGTACTGAGTAATAGCGTAATTATCCATTTGTAAAAAACTTGATAGAATCTATTCAATGAATAAGCCCTACATACAAGAAACTTACTTGCTTGTAAAATTAATATAGAATTATAGATCAAAGAGTTTAACATCACAGCTATCTGACGACTTTAGCTCGCCCCTTTCGGGTAACTATGTTTAAAAGCCACTTAATGGAGGCCCAGATATAATATCTGACCTTCCAGATTACTCGTCTTGTTTACCAGATATATTGATTATGGATACAGTTCAGGATTTCGTACTTATACAATAAATGTATGATTACAGGTAATAAAATATTGTTTAGTTTAAATCTGTTATCAAGGTGCATACCGTTTCTCAGCGCGCACTTTGGCGGCGCACTGCGAGCAGGTGTAGCAGTTGTCACCCTCGAGTGTGTCCTTGACCGTGACCTCGTCGAGGCTCTGGTGCAGGTTGCGCATGTCCGCCACCTGGCACCGCACCGTGTAGAACTCTTCCAGCGTGCGGGACACGTGTGGACAGTCCTAGGTACAACAACAATCACGGTTATCGTGACGATATATTTGATTGTAATGGCAACTTAATTTTATCTTTCCATATTACTATGCTATTTGCTATCAAACGCAAAAATATTCTATAAATTCTAATTGATAGTTCTAGAGAAAAATTTAATGTGGTTGTTTAACTTATCTTTATTATATTAGCACTTATTATTTCAGCTTTATTATATTATATTATAGACTAGCTGTCCCGACAGACGTTGTCCTGTACACACGAAGAAGAGAGAAAAAAACCCAAATCTAAACCATCCTCGAATCCACATGAACACACACAATTTTTTTTATCATAATAGGTCCAGCCTTTTAGGAGGAGTTCAGTGACATACACACGTACAGTAGAATTATATACATATATAAAGATAAGTAGATTGAATGCATAAGTTTGCACGATTTTATTGCTGGACATGGACAAAGTGTTGACTTCATTGTGTTCAAGTGTTTTTCATTACGATTTTTTTGTAGCGCAGTGTCAGAAAATGTGTTACGTTACGTTACCTTTTACCCCAAGTGTAGAGTAAGTAAACACGGTAGCTACATTCACAACCGCAGCGCTACACCACAGTTAAAATTAAAGTAACATCTGTAGTTAGTCGATCTGCAAATACTCTCTCCCGACAGAAATAATATCGTACTGAACATGTTGTCTAAAAGAATACAAACACTAGTTGCGCTTATCTTACGTTTACGCGAATATTACACATTGGAATTAAACTACTATATCACAGTTGCGTAGTAGTAGTGACATAAATAAAAGATTGAAACAGATCCTTACCAAAGAGACGACGTTATTGCTAAGCGTGCCGCAAAACAATGTCTTTACAAGTTTCTTGAGCTCGGGCGTCATTTCCTCCAGCTTGGACACGAGGTCTATGAAGAACTCCGCCATGTCCTTCTGTTCGCCCGTGTTGAGCGGCTGGTGGTCCATTTGGTACACCTTGCAGAAACTGCGCGGGTTGTACGCTTTACGTTCACTTTCCTGTAAACGAGAAATGTGCATAAGTGTTACACAAGAATATACCTAACATTGATCAATTGATTAAGTTAAATAAGTATGTTTTATGTAATAAAGTGGGAGTAATGGTGGCAGTTATTATTGAACTTACGGTTAAATGATCGATAGAATCCCACCGTGATGGGTTCGAGGTGATATTTTATTAGTAATAAAACATTTAACCTAAGTGGCCCTTCAGCTAAGTACAAATATATATATTTTTACACTAATTTCAAATATATAATAACTCCCTTATTTTGCCACCAATCTTGATATTATTTTCATTAAAAGTTTATTTTTATTGCTATTTGCTCCTGTGTGTAAAATAACGTACGAAATGAAACATGAGAGAAGAAGAACAACTTCCATATTAGCTATAGCGCATTTGCCCTGTTAGCTTTTCGTTGCGAAATGCATTTAAAATGACATAAGTTAATGTACCATGAGGTAGGCGAACATCCTCTGCATCTCGTGCAGCGTGGCGGCGTGGCGGCTGGCGGCGGGGTCGGCGTGCAGCAGCGCCCGCCGCGCCTGCGGCATCATGTACAGGTGCTGCATGCACGACGCCATGTAGCACGTGGCGCCGAGGTTCGTCAGCCCCACGTAGCCGCACTCCGAGCGCGACTCCTCCGCCGGCCAGTAGTCCCACGGGTACGCCGACTGCGGGCCTGCCACCACACGGTCTACGACCTCATTACTCTCGTCTACATGCCTAGCAGCCACACTAACACACTGCGACTGATTACCAACTAACTAAGAGTGGAAAGTATTTATTTTATTAAGGTGCATGTTTGAAATATTAATATAAAAATAAGCGGTATGTAACTTAGAACTGCTGGCTTTTGATGAAAGAGAAATAAAACTCCTTTAAGCTTAACTAGTTCTTGCTATTGTATAATTTTTATTTCAGCGGCATCCATTTAAAATGAGTCAGTCAGCAAAGAGTTTCTCAATGGGAATCAAAACAAAAAAACTTTGCATAACACAACACAATACTTCTATTTTTGTATTGAATGCTATTTGTGTCAAAATATTTTATCGGTATTCAATTCAAAATTAGTAAATCCACTTTCGAATCTGAGTCAGTGCAATTTTTGTATTTAAGCTGATTTTTCAATCTTCAAATAAATTTTATCTCGTGAAATGTTTGACGTTTTGACAGCTTTTATATAAAAAAAATTTAATCCATCATATTTATTCTACAGACAAAATTTTATCTGATGATTGAAAAATCGGCTCTTCGTCGATTTTTCTGCGCAGCCAAAGCATATAGTAATGTTCACAATCAAGTTACCAGGTTTATGATGTTCCATTAGTTTATTATGCAGCACCATGTAGTTATCCGGGGCGCCTTTCACCAGTTCCACGAGCAGGTCGTACGCCGCCGCGCGAGACTTCTGCGACTTGCATTTAGGCAGGTTTCTGTTGTCTGGGTTAGGCACGTCAAAGAGAAAGCCAAAGACCTGAGAAAACATAACAAAGTGCATGCATTAGTAAACATGCTTTCAATTTGCATCTATCTATTAGATACTAAGACTAGTGTTACGGACTCAGCTAAAGGTTTGCGTGGATATATAGTGATACAGAAAAGGTTGCCTGAAAGGGTACGTGCAGGCAAGTGCAGAATTAACGTATGATTGATAAAAATGTGAATGTACTTAGCGCTATATTGGACGTTTAGTTTTAAAAATAGTCATTGGCTCGCTGTTTATTACACAATTAGGAGAAAGTAGCTCAGTCATGCTTTAGTTCCGCAAACGCCACAAAATAAATGTGTTTGCTACTAAATAATTTTAGTAACAAACGGTAGCAAGCTAATCTGTATATAATTTTATACAGACCAAATAAAAAACTAGATAATGTTAAATGTAACGAAACTATTAATTATGAGTCAGTAAATAAAAAATCCTCGCACAATTTGCACGTTTTGTCAATTCGAAATTTTATTACAAACGAAATTGATTCTTATCGCCGCGAACAAACGCAAGTTTGAACTCTTCATTTAACTGAGTAGCAGCGGCAAACCAGCGGATCTGGCAGACTGTGCTGCCCGAACGAATTAATTCTAGAGCCACCGTCCAGGCTCAAATATGAATCTAAACCATCCACATAAAAAACATACAAGTCGGTTCAGCCCTTTAGAAGTTCAGTGGCATACACGTAGAGAAGAGTTACTAAGATAAACACGAGTCCCGACTGACCATTTCGAGCGTCCTGGTGCCCTGCTCGGACCCCTTGAAGCGCAGCGGGTGCTTGAGCAGGTGCGTGAGCAGGCTGAGCTGGCCGTACAGCCCGTCGTCGGGCGCGCACGGCTCGGCGCGCCGCTCGATGATCTCGCGCGACGCCAGCGACGCGCGCAGCACGGAGCACAGCTCGTTCAGGTCCGGCGCGCCGCTGTCCTCCGACGTTGCTCCTTCTGTGTGCAAACTTCTTGTTTCAAACGTCACACAGCCTTGTAATTAACTGTCCCGCTGCTGAGTACAGGCCTCTCCTCAGTGTTTGAAGGATAAGGCTATAGTCTTCCACGCTGGCCCAGTGCGTACTGGAAAGTCTTCCCTTACACCCGGTATGTACAGTCGCACATACTGGGTGTTAGGGACGGTGTACGAAGTACAGCGTCTTCCACGTTAAATCGCGCGGTCATCATACTATGGTGACCTTGATTATGTTTACTTTTACGTTTACGATTAATTTTAAGTTAGTGCATATTCGGCTTTTGACCAATAACGTTGCGTGTATCTCAGTTAACCATTAATGACATGTGTTATGAGCGTTAGACTTTCACCAATAGTCGCATTTATCTCAATCACCAATATTTAACCATTTTATAGTGCATGTTCGGCTTTCACCAATAACATCGCATGTATTAAGATACATGCGACGTTATTGGTGAAAACCGAATATGTACTAAATAAGGTTAACCATTTAGAGTGAGCGTTAGACTTTCACCAATAGTCGCATTTACCTTTTTTTTTTTTTTTTTTAACTTGGGGGAATGCATGACGCTTACCCCTCCGCGGGGGCTGGCGGAGGGGTTATGTCGGACTCGCCGGGGTAAAATAAAGATGTTGAAAAGATGAAGTACCTCCCGGAATACCGACTAAACCTACCACGGTGTTCCTCGACAAAACCACTATCGACGGGGCCGCGCGAATCACTTTCGCATGCGGTCGCGACCCCGCCGAGGTTTCGGCCCGCCGTATGAAACGGCAGGCCACTACACGAAAGACCTACCCTATAGGCACATCTAAGAACTCCCTACTGTCCCCCCTAGAGGGGAGACGGACTCGACAGAGAGGCGCGCGTGGGAACACGCACGCCGCCTCTCGGACCTGGTGCTGAACGGATGGCGGGCAGGCCCACAAAGCCCGCCACCCCCAGGTCAAACCTCAGGGTGGCTGGAGGTCGTCTCGCGCCCTCCGGCGCCCGGCTCTGCGGTTGGGGAGAGGGTTCAAAGTCGCATTTATCTCATTCATCACTATTTAACCATTTTTGAATTCGCGTTCGACTATACCGTAACGTCACAGGTATCTTATTTCATCATAATTTAACCATTTTATTTTTGCAAGATTTTACAACGAATATAAACATTTTTAGTAACCATAAAATCCTTTAATTTTATGGTTTGTTGGATTTAAGGCTCGACAAACGGCGTATCGAAAACTTAGACAAGATGTCTTTCTACAGTTCGCAAACTTCTATTAATAATAAAAACGGAAGAATTTGATTTTATATTGACTAACATTATTACGCAGTACGCAATAGATTGCTACCAATACAACGCACCGCGTGCGCTTGCGCGCGGCGTGGGTGGGGAATGACCTCTGCGCTCCGCGCGCAGAAACAGCTGATTAGTTTAAATCACGACGATTTAGTTACATTGCTATATTTTAGTGAAATGTGATATTTTTATTTTGTTTTAATTTAATAATATAGATGGCGTATGCATTAAGTTGATTCACAGGGTAGAAAATTAAAATTGCAGAAAATAAGTGATTCTTCCTGAAGAAAATTACAAAGATTTTAACTCAGAATAATAGTCTAAATCTATTATTTTAGTTTTCGGTACGCTGTCCCTTACACGCAGTATATTCGAGAACATTTTGGAGACCTCTAAGACGTACAGATTTTCTCACTATTTTTGCGTTCCTCGTTAAAGCGAGCGATAATTTAATACACTCAGCGGCACGAAATCATGGCCAAGCGCAATTTATGCGATAACAACGAGTTTAAGTGTTTTCAATGATTATTTATTCATGATAAAGGTAGCTCTAAAATGCGTTTACCCTTAGTTCAAGAGGTTATTTCATTACGTTTGTGTTTACTATGGTGTAACTTTTAACTTTTAGTTGAATAGTGTCATTTGACTCGTTAAGTTGCAAGCTGAAATTTATGTATTCTGAGAGATTTCGGTTAGGTTATTCAATCATGGTGGTCTTGTGCTTATTATTCAATAACTAAAGGTGCTTTAAAGCCAATAAAAATGTCCTTAACACCAGCACAAGTTGCACAGGCTGTGGCATTAATTAATCAAGGACTGACACATCGTGAAGTCGCTGTAATGCTTGACGTACCACGTTCGTCGCTGCAGTATGCCCTAAAACGGTACCAGGAGACAGGTTACTACTCCCGCAGACCAGGCAGTGGAGGCGTCAGATGCACATCTGCCCGAGACGACCGCTTTATTGTGCTCAAAATTCTAAGAAATCATTACTTGACAGCTGTTGAGATACGTAAATGTTAGCGAGCGTACGGTGAGAAGACGTATGGAAGAAGTAAATTTAAAAGCTCGTAGACCATCACGCGGTCCAGAACTTCTCAGACATCACCGAGTAGCGCGACTTCAATTTGCACGTGAACACGCTAACTGGACTCACGAGCAAGGGGCTCGAGTACTGTTCACAGGTGAGTGTAGAATCGCTTTGCATGCTCCAGATGGTCGGGAGCGAGTGTGGAGAAGAGGAGAGAGGTTTCTACATAACATCACCACACAAACTGTGAGTTTTCATGGAGGCTCTATCATGATTTGGGGAGGAATAAGTTCTGAAGCTCGTACGGTGTTGGTTATGATTGACAACCGGCTAACTGCAACCCTATACATCGAAGAGGTCCTTCAGGAACATGTTTTGACATATTCGGGATTCATTAGCCACGATCAATTCCTTGATCCTTTTTAATTCCTCCTAATGCACGATAATGCACGCCCCCACGTTGAAAAATGCGTTGATGAACACCTTCAAGGGGTTGGTATTCAAAAACTGCAGTGGCCGGCTCGCAGTCCGGGCTTAAATCCTATAGAGCATGTCTGGGACATGCTTAAAAGGAAGATAAAGTCCACCACCAACCAGCCACAACCTCTCAACTAACTCCGAAACGCAGCACTGGCCGCTTGGGAAAGTATTGCACAAGTTGATGTCAAAAACATCATTCAAAGCACGCCAGATTGAATGCAACCGGTTATTAGAGCTAGAGGAGGCAACATTTGATATTAAAAAGCAGAGACAATAAAAAACAAATTTTCTTTCTAATTTTTTTTACCGTTTTTAAATAAATAGTGTAAAATCGTATTTTTTGTAAAAGTGCTTAATTTTAAAAGCATTCACAATGGTGCAGTTTTATGTTAATTTTATTGTTCTAAATGCCTTATTAACACGTATTGAGTGCATCTACCCCTGTTCCTGTGAGAAAAACATGAGATTACAAATTACTGACAATTTACGTGTGGCCAAGTTTCCGTGCCGGTGGAAGTATTTAAAACGCGTATAACTTCAAAAAATCAGAGGTACGTGCCTTGGGATCGAACTTGAAACCTCTGCGTGGCAGTCCAACTGTCTCCTACTTGGCTATCGCTGCTTATATATTACCCGTGACTTACTTTTAACTTACTTAACAACTTTTTTGTCTGAGATTACGGATGCCTACACATCAATATTTACATATTTTTTCACCACTGCTGCTACGGCTAGTACTATGGGTTATAATCCAATACGCTACAAACATTTATATGACCCATTATTAATTATTCCAAGTGTGCATGTTCTTTGTGTTCATTCTTTAAATGTTTCTGAAGTCATCCGTCACAACAAGAATTAATCCCAGATTTACGTTATTAAAAAAAGAAAAATAATTAAATAGGTGACGACACAAGTTTAAACTATTGTTGACGTTAAACTATAAATGATATTAAAAGTCGTAGTTATCCGATTCGAAAACCTCTCTAAGATGTCTAGCGCATTTACTCTTCGCCTATTAATGCAGAGTAATTTAAGTATATAGATATACCTAGTCTTGCCATAAATATTGTTACAAGAAAAATATTTTCTTCTCTATTGCATGAAACATGTATTACTGTAATGTTTGATAGTTTATACAATATTATAATAACATTAAAAATATATAAATCACATTCAAAATTATCTCCATTGGCTTTAATACAGTCCTTTAACGTTGAGGCCAGTTATCAATAAAAACAAGCACTCTCTCCGTGCGAAAATTCTTCTTGGATTGTTTAGGGAGTCTAAATTACCATGGCATTTAGAGCATAGCATACTCTCTAAAACTGACCATAAATCATAATCCAGCAGGTTAAGATCAGTCCAGTCTTCAGGTTTGATGAAGTCCGAATTGTTTGTAACCACGCTTGGGACCAGTGCGTCTCTTATAGGCTGCAAGTCCTAAGTCATCTTATAAAATATGCGACATGATTCTAGGTGCTACATTCATTTCCCGAGATAAATTCTGTTGCTTTCGGACAGGATTTCTTCGAATCACTGCTTTGATCGCCTTTTTCGTACGAATACTACGTGGACGGCTAGATCTTTTTCTGTCACACACTTCTGTTTGTGATGTGGATGTTTCAGAAAAGGAGGACATTGTACCTATCAATTGACACAAACATTCGACTAATACCAAGCGGATGGATAGTTTCAAAAGTAGCATTTGGCTCCATACCTACTTTGTGTAATGCTATCACAGCAATTCGGTTCTCTTTATCACCCCATTTAATTTTAATATCACGAAAATATTTAACAACGATTGGCGCAAAAATGAGGAAACACAATGAATATTCATATAAATGATAGATTCCAAATTCAAATGTAAGATTAAGTTTTTTAAAATTGTATATGTATTTATGGCCAGACTAAGTATATTACCTTTGAAAAAGTCCTCCGGTAGTCCGTCTATTAGTCTACAAACAAGCCAGAAGTAATCTCGACACGCCGGTCCGTAGGGCTCCTTGCCTTCTTCCGCGTGATGGTGGACGGCCTGCAAGAATAAATAGACGTAGTTGTATTTATTTATTTTGGGAAAATAAACAGATACATACTTTATTTAAATAAACAATTTACAAAAAATATTGTGGTAAGTATATAACTCACAATTTTATCTACATGTTAGAATTGCAAATGTATTGCGCTGTCGTTCACGAAATTATTAAATATATGCATTTATTATTTAAACGATAAATTATAAGCTTTGCAGAACAAATATTATTACATTTGAAAAATTTGAAAAAATATATTACTGTTTAATTTTAATCTATAGAGTCGCAGCGGCACACCGGCGGCCAGACATTATAGGTTTTCAATTATGTCTGGCATTCCAATAATAGACAGATTCAACTACAGAAAGATATATTCACTAATATTATAAATGTGAATGTGAGTTTCTGTTTGTTTGTTACACTTTCACACCTTAACTACTCTACTGACATAAAATTTCGCATACAGGACATAAGGTACCTTTTATCACCATTATCAGGAAAAAGTACTGTTACTAATTTAACCTAACTACATTTAAGCGAACGAAGCCGCGGATCTAGATAAAAATAAATAGCATAAAAATATAGATATGACACATACTGTGATAATATAGTATATTATGTTATTAAAAAATGCACATAAAAAGCCTCACTATATAATAATTATAATCAACAGAACCACTTAAACTAGGTAGTAATGTAGCTCACGGCGATGTTTACGGTTTACCATTAGGTTTAAACTATAAGACACTAGGAAAGCGAGCATACATGTGCGACCATACTAAAATATTTGAAAAAAAACAAGGGATATTATGAGTGCAGCGATAAAAGATTTCTTTAGCACTTTACGTCTTTTTTTGTAAGCAGGCAACGAGTTAATAGAATAGCTTCTATTATATTAATTCATCATCTTTACTATTCCAACAGAATATAAAAAAACCAGTGTCAATTTACAAACGTAAATTAATATGGCTACCGATAAATATTATTACATCTGAATCGATGAACACAGCGATTAATGTTGTAAGTGGGCTACTTTATTTATTTTAGAGATTCAACATTTGTGTGAATGGCGTTTAAAAGATGCTGTCTTAATTAGCACCCAGAAATAATGTCACTAATGAATCCATTTTGATTGTATAGTTGTTTAGTAGATAACTCACGTGTAGATGATGGTGCTGATGATGATGGTGGTGGGGGCGCATGTCGGCCGCTCGTGGCAGGTGCTCCAGCAGCAGTTGCAGCAGCGGCGCCAGCACCGCCACCTCGCCGCCCGCGCACAGACGGTACAGCGCGCTGCCCGCCTCGCGACGCACCTGCGGGCGATGACGTCAACGTTTACAAACAAATTAATATACAACAATATACTAATATATATATATATAATAATATCTATACTAATCTATACTATTATTATAAAGCTGAAGAGTTTGTTTGTTTGGTTGGTTGAACGCACTAATCCTAGGAACTACTGGTTCGAATTGAAAATTATTTTAGTGTTGGATAGCCCATTTTTGTCGAAGGTTATAGGCATCATGCTACGACCAATAGGAGCGGAGCATTAATGAAAAATGTTGCAAAAACGGGGCAATCTCTCTTATGTGAAGCAGACGAAGTTGCCGGGTCGGCTAGTACAAAAATAAAAATAATTAAAAATTGTAGAAAATTAGCT
The DNA here is from genome assembly GCA_930367265.1 of Catocala fraxini. NCBI lineage: Eukaryota > Metazoa > Arthropoda > Insecta > Lepidoptera > Erebidae > Catocala > Catocala fraxini. Next base: position 14,828,303 of record OV884040.1, on the reverse strand, counting down.
AAGACTCTTCTAATTAAGCGCACTAGAATCTTACATCTTATATATAAATTTTTTTTATAATTTTGTAAAGCTGACAACTTGACAACTTAGAGTGGCAGTAATAATAATAATATGAGACCTGTATATAAGTACCCACTGCTGGGCTTGGGCCTCTTTTTAAAGGTTAGACCATAGTCCATCAACTGCCGACCTAATACGTGTTGGTAGACTTCACATATTATTGAGAACATTTTAGAGAATTCTCAGACGCTTCCTCATAATGTTTTTCTACATCGTGATAATAGGCATGATGACAGGGTTAAAAATAAGTGATTCGAATTAATCCATCTTTTAGTTTAGCAAAAAATATTGGTTACCTAATTTTGTTTTAACAGAAAAAAGACAATAGAAACTGACTGAGATATATTAAAAATTGGGACTTAAGGTTTGTGATGACATGGTTTTGTAAAATTTGTTCCTACAAGTGACGTAACATGAATGAATGATTTAAATGTGTTGTATCTTCGTTATTATTGTTAGTGGAAGAAAAGACTGAAGAAAGCTGAAAGTCTGTAAGGTGTACTGACGGCGGGGTCTGCGTCGTCGAGCAGCAGTCGCGGCGCGGCGCGGCGCAGCGACCACGCCAGCGCCACGGCGTCGCCGCCGCCGCGCGCCCACCACACGCACATGCGCATCGCGTGCTGCACCACCTGCACACACACGTATCAAATATTCATTATTTATTCATTCATTGGAGAAAACCCACAGCTATAAGCTGAGGATTAAGTGACTATGTTAAGATACCGGCCTCGATGGCGTAGTGGTTAGTGTAACCGACTGCCAAGCCTGAGGTCGCGGGTTCGATTCCCGCACAAGTCAAACATTTGTGTGCATGAATATGGATGTTTGTCTTGGTCTGGGTGTTTCTATGTATGATAAGTATGTATTTACAAAAAAAAAGTATATATGTATGTTTTTCCATTGTCTAGTACCCATAGTACAAGCTCTGCTTAGTTTGGGCTAGATGGTGTTGTGTGTATGTAATAGAATATTATTATTATTACCATAAAGCCAATTACAGGTATCCACAGATAGAAATTAAATACCTAAGTAATAGATTTTTTTTTCTAACATTTACAGCACACTACTTTGGAGAATGCCAATTGGCATTACAAATCATGTAATCCATAAAAAAAAATATTTTAAGGTTCAGTACCGTCTTGCCATGTTACATTTTGTCTTAAATAGATCAAAATACACACATAATTTTTTTTTGCACTATTTATTCAATTGATTAGTTTATCAACCCTTTCCCTATGATAAAGACTATAATATATTCATATGATGTATCACACATCAGACAAGGAATCCATTAAGATTGTAAAATTTAAAGATCGGGATTCCTTATATACATATAGCAGTCATGACTGCACAGATGGCGTAATGGTTTAAGTGGTCGCCTCGCCACTACTACTGCGCCGAATGAGTGTTGTGGATTGGAATTCCACACGGGACAAAACTTCGTGTGAGCCATTGTTCCGAGTCTTGGTGTACTTTATTTGAATGTTGGTAAGTCCCCCGCGATACAGGAATTAAACCCAGTGCCGCAGTTGTCTTAAAAAATATATATCGCACTATATATTAATCCACTATGATATGTTCATATGTGATACATCGGATAGGAAATCTGTGAAATTTTTAAGATTAAGATTTCATATATGCATACCTGTGCTCTCCCCCAAAAGCCAGTTTTATAAGTGGTGGGCTCCTTCAACGTCGCCGCTTCGCATAATATCGAAATTAACCGCTCCGTTGTTTCTTCAACACTCATCAGTGATAGTAACGACTGTAAAAAGAAAGTACCTATGTAATTATATTTTATTCCTTTATCATATTTTAATTATTTTCGTACTGTAGCTCTTGCATCCTATGCCCACTCTGCTATACTGAATGTATTTATTTCGTTTCCTGGCCAGTTCTAAGGTTTACTACATTCTCCTGAAAATACTTATTCGAATGTAACATAATATAGCCGGAATATTTATCGACTTTATAATATAATTCTTAAATACTCCATGTTGTATAATAATATGTACATAATATATCCTAACTAATATTATAAATGCGAATGTGAGTTTGTTTGTTTGTTAAGCTTTCACGCCTTAACTACTCGACTGCTCATCATGAAATTTCGCATACACGTTGTCAGGGTAACAAAAAAGGACATAGGATATCTTTCATCCAGAAAAAAGTAATGGTACTATCTACATTTATGCCCGCGGGAAAATCTAGTTAAAAATATTCGCAGAACATTACATAAAAGTTCTTATTACATATATATATAATACATACAGGGTGCAGTTTGGGCGTGTGCGCAGGGTCGGCGGAGGGCAGCGTACCGATGCGACACAGCAACTGTAGCAGCAGCGCTAAGCAGTCTTGCCGCCACTCGCTGTCGTCACTTCTCTGTAGCACTCCTGCAACATACCACGTGTGTTACATATCATCATCTCAGCCGAAACACTTCCACTGCTGGACATAGGCCTCCCCCAAGGTTTTCCACACAGACCGGACTTAGGCCACCCGCGTCCAACCGCTTACCGCGACCCTTACTAGGTCGTCGGTCCATCTTGGCCATCATATAAATTTTCCCATATAGCTCGAGATTGTTGAAACAGGCCAAAGTCGATCGATTTGAATATTCTATGGAAATTATTGATCTATACATTTATAAAACTCAGCATAAACCTGTACAAAAGTTTAAATTAGAAACTACATGATAGAAGCGATCGGAAGTGAACTCATGTTAGTGTATAAAATCTATATTACAAATCGCAATTTTGAAAATTTTATTTACTTCTCAGGGTAATATCCCTTAATGTTTTTATTTTTCGGTTTATGTTACAACAATATTAATATTTTCAAATAAAAAGTGAGTTAAGGGAGATTTTTAGAAAAATCATCCTAACTCATATTATCAATGCGAAAGTTAGTTAGTTTGTTTGTTATGCAATCACGCCTTAACTACTCGACCGATTATAATGAAATTTTGCATACACGTCGGGGTACAGAATAGGACGTAAGGTATCTTGATTCCTGGCAGGAACATATACGTATACATACCTGACATCATAATATCGTACAACAGTCTTAATCCACCCTTCTTTATAAACAGCTCATTCCAGTTCTCTATAGAAGCTTTCTCTTCCTCGCTCTTTTCAGCGCTTACAGAGGGTTCTTTCACGTTAGGTGTACCAGGAGTACTTGAACTCAGCTTATCAATAATGTGTAGAGAATACATCAGTTTCTGCGGACTAGTAGGGTCGAGCAACTCTGGTAGCTTGCTCTCTATTGGGTTTTGAAACGCTTCGAGTAGTGTAGGGTTGAGTGGAACTGCTTGTAATATGTCCCACACGCGACGTGATAATAGTTGAGCTTTTGTATGCGCTACAGGTTCCTGTAAGATAAAACTAATTATGTTAAGAAATATTATACAATATGTAACAAAAACTCCGTCGTCGTTTCTAGGCATCTATACTTAGCCTGTCGTCAATGAATATTTGGTAAGAAATATTGGAGCTGAATGAGTTTCAGATAATATTACTCTGCTTTATAAAATTCTCACCATGCGTGAAAAATGTCGCTTCACTCTAAATTTACACGTGCCTACATTTCCGTCAAACAATTGAAAGCCGTCAATTGTTTATTGGAAAAGTAGGCACGGTCTGACACCATGACGAAAAACCGTCATCAAAGATATGAGTGCTCGTAAATTAGTTAGTAGACACGTGAATGCCATTGCCGGTCATAAATGACCGCGATAAATGAATTTTAATTGTATCTGCTGCATGGCATTTAATGTGTTAAGGGACTTTTGATTTGATTGCGCCCACACAAAAAGCACGCACTCCGTCAGCCATCATGTAGGTATATAAGATTGACCCTGTAATCGCTCTACTGGCCACTTCGCCTACGCTATCTGACGTACATATAGTAGATACACGAAGTATATAAAACTGACCCCGTTGGCGCCGGGCTCCTTCATCTGTCCAAGCGCCTGCATGAGCGTGAAGAGGTGGTGGAAGTACGTGGGGTCCAGCAGCAGTAACGTGGGCAGGCGGGTGCGCGCCGGCGCGGGCTGCGCCGACGGCCACTCCGCCCACGCGCCACGCCCCCCCACGCCCACCGACACGAACACCAGCTGCCGAACAATACATATTATTAGACATCTATATATTCATTGGTATCTGGAGGCAGAACTATATGAAATCCACGTTTCTGCAATTGTTTATATTTTGGATAGTACATAATAGCAGCGAGGGTGAATCTATTGTTCTACACAGAATATCTCACCGAAAGCAGTTCATAATAATAATAATAATATTAAATGGAAATAATAATATAATCAAATGGCAAATCGACTGCGCAGATATGGCAAATCGACTGCGCAGATATGGCAAATCGACTGCGCAGATATAAAAAACGCGTGGACCGGTATATCATCAACCGCACGTTTCAAAGGGACCAAAGGTGGGTCTATAGAACCTGGGAACGGCCTGATCTATGTGTGACCGATGTGGAGCTACCAGATGCCGATGTTACAAATACGTTTTGGAGGAACATCTGGTCGGTACCCGTCGGCCACACTGAGGGGGAGTGGATGCGGGACGTCAAGCAAGCAAGTGAGCTAATTCCAGAAATGGAAAGCGTGGTCATTGATAGCCAGGACGTAATTAGTGCGGTCCGATCCTTATCGAATTGGAAATCGCCAGGCCCGGACGGACTGCACAATTTCTGGCTGAAATGGCTGCGTAGCTCACATGCTTGTTTGGCTGCTCAATTTCAATCTGCCCTAGAATCTGGGTCGCTACCAGATTTTATGACCACGGGAATAACCCACCTACTCCATAAAACAGGTAGTACCAATGAGCCCGGCAATTATAGACCGATAACATGTTTACCATCGATCTATAAGCTTCTTACATCTATTTTGAGAACCAAGATATCTAAACATATTGATACAAATTCAATAATGTCAGCTTCTCAGAATGGATGTAAGAGGGGGGCTCGTGGCACTAAGGAGCTCCTCCTCATTGACATGGCCATTAGCCAACAGGTTCGCCGTAAACGAAGGGATCTGGCGGCATGTTGGATAGATTATAAGAAAGCGTATGATTCGGTGCCACATGCATGGCTTTTGAGGGTGTTAGAGTTGTATAAAGTAAATGCAACTCTGCGCACCTTTTTGAAGTCATGCATGGGGCAATGGAAAACGGTTCTTAGCTATCCAGGATGTCGACAGATCTCTGGGAATGGCGAACTGATAAAAATTGAGCGGGGTATATTTCAGGGCGACAGCCTGAGTCCTCTTTGGTTTTGCTTAGCAATGAATCCTCTTAGTACATTACTAGAGGTTTCAGGGCTAGGTTACAGGTTACAAAGAGGTGGTGGAGTAATATCCCACTTGCTGTATATGGATGACTTAAAGTTGTTTGCCCACACTGATTTACAGCTGATGGATTTACTCAAAGTAACTGAAACTTTTAGTAAGTCTATCAGCATGGATTTCGGTGTGGATAAATGTGCTGTCATCCATGTAAAGCAAGGAAGGATAGTGGAATCCGAAGGAATACAACTTTTGGATTCCATTAACCTACGATCACTTCTTGTAACCGATACTTACAAGTACTTGGGTATGTCACAGGCGTTAAGTATCAATGAGGCTGACATGAAGCAATCGCTGCAGGAGCGTTTCTTTGGTCGCCTGAAAAAAGTTTTAAATAGTCTTTTATCAGGTGGCAACAAGGTGCGCGCTTGTAACGGTTGGGTCATGCCAGTTCTCATGTACTCCTTTGGCATACTTAAGTGGACTCAGACTGAACTGGATGCCCTGGACCGGCGGGTCCGTACACTCTTGACGGCATACCGTATGCATCACCCACGTTCGTCTGTGATGAGGTTGTATATTCCGCGGAAATGTGGGGGCCGAGGATTTCTGAATGCCAAGGCCCTTCATAACCGCGAGGTGTGCAACCTCAGAGAATACTTTCTCCAGGCAGACGTGGGTATGCATCGTGATGTAGTTGCTGTGGACACCGGACTCACCCCGCTCAGTTTGGCTAAAGAGAACTGGCGCAAGCCTGTAGTGCTTAGCACTAGCGATCGCAGGGATGTATGGCAGAGCAAGGAGCTTCACGGTAGGTTCTACAAGGCTCTATATGGAGCCGATGTAGACCTGTTAGCCTCCGTGAACTGGCTACGTTTCGGTGACCTCTTTGGGGAAACCGAAGGTTTTGTCTGTGCTATTGCGGACGAAGTTATCAAGACGAATAACTACCGGAAATATATCTTGAGGGATGGTACGGTTGACATTTGTCGGGCGTGCCATCTACCTGGTGAGTCCCTCAGGCATATAGTTTCCGGTTGTTCTCGTCTTGCTAACGGCGAGTACTTGCACAGACATAACCAAGTAGCCAGGATTATTCATCAGCAACTTGCTCTGAAATACAAACTTGTAGATGTTGAAGTGCCGTACTACAGGTATGTAGCTGAATCAGTTCTCGAAAATGGTCATGTCACGTTGTACTGGGATCGAACTATCATCACAGACAGGACTGTTGTGGCCAATAAACCTGACATTGTGGTGATAGATCGATCAGAGCGCCGTGCAATGATTATCGATGTCACCATTCCGCATGACGGCAATCTCGTGAAAGCTGAAAAGGATAAACAAATTAAATATCTCGATTTAGCTCGCGAGGTTGTCGACATGTGGGATGTGGATTCGGCAATCATTGTGCCGATAGTCATATCTGTCAATGGTCTAATTGCTAAGAGCCTCGATCACCATCTAAAGAGGCTCGCGTTAGGTGCTTGGATCAGGGGTTTGATGCAGAAGGCAGTGCTATTAGATACAGCACGCATTGTGAGGAGGTTCCTGTCTCTGGAATCCTAACCACCGGCAGCTTGGACCCTGTTCCCGATGCCGGTGGGTCGTTTCAGTTTTTATATTTTTAAATATGTATGTTTTTATATTTATATTTAAAAATGTAATAATTAGAAGAAAAATAGTAATAAAGAGAATAATAATATAATAATTATTTATTAATTTAGTATAAATTCTTAGTTTACAATTGCATCTTAACAAAAACATAAAGTGCGCTTATAGATATTTGCTCGAACTAGGTTAAACCTGTGTTTCGAGCGACAAACTGCTTACATACTATTATCAGTATAAATAAATTTACATTATAATAACTTTTATAATAAACTAAAGGTAATAGTAAAAACAATTAAAATTAGTTTAATATTCTACTTAAAAACTAAATTAGCAAAATTTTATTTACAGATTGCAAGTAACTGCTCGGTTTGGTCATATGACAGAGTTTGAATATAAGTAGTAATTAAGTTTATACAGCTAAAATGAGTTAATTTATAAATGCTTAATTCTCTATTTAGTCTATTGTACAAGAATGGCCCTAGAAATGCAAAAAATATATTTGTAAAAATATGTTTTAAGCATGATTGTGTGCTGCAGACTATATCTTGCCGTCGCTTGTAAGTTATGTCAGCGTTATAGGTAAGCATCGCATGTTGTTTTAGTATTGTGTGTATAATAAAGATTTGACGGACAGTCATTACTTTGCAGGATTTATATAACAAGCTTGTAGGAAATAGGAAAGGACGGCAGGTGGCTACTTTTAAAATTGCTCTCTGAGCTCGTTTAAGAGTCAGCATAGTAGTTTTCACTGCTTCACCCCATGAAGTAATGCAATATTGGATAATTGATTGACATAGAGCTAAATAAACTTGAGTAATCAATTTAATATATGCTACTGATCGGAGTTTTTTAAAGACATATATTAATTTACGAATTCTATTTACTAAACTATCGATATGTTGTTTAAAGGAAAGTGTATCATCGACTATGATCCCAAGATATTTTATGCTCCTAGTTTGCAGGATAGGAGGACAATTACACATGTTTGTTGTAGGGTTTTGAAGCGGACATTTGTGTGCAAATATAGATGAGTTAGTTATACTATAGTTATTCTTGCGCTTAGAAAAGTGAATATATTTCGTCTTATCGGAATTATATTATTTTAATATATTATAGTTCTTTTTTTTGTAGTCATTGTTGTTGTGTTACGTAATATTGCTTGTTGGACATTTTGTATTAAATACGATGTAAACTGGGCTAAAATCTAAATTGCATAAGTCATACTCGAGTTTGTTTTTATTTAAAATGGACTTTGTTTGATGACGATTTAGCTTAAGCAGCGTTAAATTTACGATTAATAAGACAGCGTGATGGTCAGTGATGGTAGAGTTAATAACAAGCGTAATTAGACCAGCTGGATTTGATCATTACATGATCGAGGCAAGAAACCGCTCTGGTGTGTATGCAATGTGTGAGCAGGGAAAGCCCATGGTATGAGCAGAGATTGAGATAATCTTGAGTTCCTGTATCGAGCTGTTGTGATCCAATGTTTATATTTATGTCCCCTGTTACTACAATATTTCTAAAAGAGGTTAGTGTTTGTAAGGTCTGATTAAGAGATTTGTAAAAGGAATCTAAGTTTCTAAATGAGGATCTATACATAGCGATAATCACTGTGTTTGTGTTAATTTTGATAACTAAGCAATTACAACTTAGAAAGGGTGGTTCTTCAATTGAAACCTGTAAAGTTTCCTTTGCGTACACTACCAAACCATCATTCTGAATAAGATTTCTTGTGTTATGGTATATATTGTATCCTGGCATTAATGGAACCTCGCCCCGATTTAATAACCAGCACTATGTTAGAATTATTACATCACAATCAAAGTTAAGCCTATGTTGAAAAATATTAAAACTGTCTATATTCTTATATATACTACGTATTTTTTGGGTAAGTATGGTTAATGAATGATTTACAACAGAGAGATATTGTTTGCAGTCCTCTACCGCACATAATTTGGAATCTGAGACAGTTACATTATCTATCTCCCTAATTAAATTAATAGCCATAATATATATATTTAAATGATCTGATATACTAGCCAGTATGTGGCGCTCTTAGGCGCCTTCATAGTCGATAGAATTAATATACCTATTTTCGGCAGCCTTTCTCGCTGGGCAATCAGGATCTCCCGTCTTGTGGTTGCTGGGCTTTTTGAACCGTAGACAGGTTACGCATTTTGGAGATTCCTTACTCTTTGTACAGTCTTGAATAGAGTGACCGTCTTCACCGCAGTGTCCACAAGTAGATGTCACGGTTTTGCATGTCTTGGCTGCGTGACCGTATTGCTGACACTTAAAGCATCTAGTCACCAGCGTGAAATCTCCTACCGGGCAGGAAGTCCAGTTTATAAATGTTCTGCTCTGTGTGATAAGTGCTTTTCGTATCGGACAGCTGCAATTATATAATAATATAATTGCAGCTGTCCGAATCTTTCTTACCAGACTTGTGGCTAAGTTTTATAGAAGTCTTAAAAGTATCTCGTGTCATAGAAGGCATTTTGTCGACGAAGTTCTGTTCATAGATACATTTATATACTTCCTTTTCGGCTATAGAAACGGGAACTGCTATAATTATAATACGCTGTTTGCGCTTATATGGTTCTTCGACCTTAAGGTTTGAAGTGGCAATTTGGACGGTCTGCTTGAGCCTCTCTATGTCCTTTTTGGATTCAGTGCTAATAATAATACCTCCGTTTCTTACTTTGCGAACTGCTCGAACTTGGAGTTTCATTTTTCCAGGGCTCTTCTCGCTGGACTTTGAGGTATCGCTAGGATAAATCACCACCGAGCTAAGAGTGCTAGGACGGAAAAAGCTACTGGACCCTTTCTTGACCATATCAGCAAAAGATGTGTGACTTGCTGTATTCGCACTTGTTACCCTAATAGTCTCCTTAATCACTTTTAGTTATTCCACTAGATCTTGCTTTTCAGACAGGGCTTGTAGTGAAGTGTGACTTTGAAAAGCGTTCTTTCTTTAAAGCAACTCAACAACAGTTAAAGTAAACTGTTATTGAGTTGCTTTAAAGAAAATTGGATTAATAGTTTGTGCGGCTCGGTAGTCGAGGTTCGTATTTTACGTAAATTCATTTATCATCTCAATTAATCTGTTATTTGTTGACAAATCAAACATAGAGAGCACACTCCTTCGATTTGTTTAAGTTTTTGTGTTTATAAATTATTATTTTATTTGGATATTTTATTTTATTTGGTTTGCCAACTGTTAATATGTATATAATATATGACACAAAGTGAATTTCTAATACATTTACTAATAGGCTAACCAGCACTTATATATACTAATATTACATGACATTGCTTAATTAATATCTAATTATTGTAAAAAAGAACACAAATGGCATACCTGGTTGTCCTTGAAGCCCATATCATAGAGCGTGCGCTCATCATAGTCGATGGTGAGCTCCTGTCCCTGCGTGATCATGCGCAGCGGGCCGTCGCTAGCGAGCGCGGTGACGGCGCCGTCGCCCTGGATCTGCTTCTCCCACCACACGTGCACGTGCGCGCGCAGGTGCGCCACCAGGTCGGACTGGTGCAGCGCCAGCGCGGCGCGCGGGCCCGCGCCCGCCGGCTGCAGAGTCACGCGCACCGTGCCGCCCCCCGCGCCCCCCGAGCACCCCTCCCACGCGCCCGACTCCGCCAGCGCCCAGCGCCGCAGGTGGTACGCGTATCTACAGTATATCACGACGTTTACATGAAATAAGTAACCTTAAGCATTTCAAACACATTATGATAGCCTATCCACACTATACAATTTAAATGAATCGCACTATAAAAGCAAACGCGCACGAAAATAAATTCAGGCGCGGATCTCAGACGGATGACGGGAGTCGCTTGATGCAACAAGCTGATTCGATATTGATGGTCCGCTACTAATTTTATATTACAGACAGCACTAATTCATATACTTATACTTTTTACTTAAAAACATAACATAATTTACTTAATAAATTGCCTTCTTAACTAATGCAAATAGAACGAACCTCCTTTTAAACGTATCGAGATGAGTCTTTAACAACAATAGCGCCCTCTGTATACACTGCAACGCCGCCTCCTCAGTCATATGTTCATAGATATTCAGCTTATCTACAATCTTCTCTGATTCTTTAACGTCCTCACACGACATCTGAGATAGAGACGTTCCTTCTCCATCCTGCTTCTTCGTTATGAGTCTCTCAGCAGCAGAAGAGAGATGGAACATGCACTTGGCCACAAAATCGTCTTCTTGTTGGAGTTGTTGGCCCATGTAGTAGCTGTTGAGGTACTGTATAGCGCCCATTGATACGTCTGCGATAGACAAATCAATTATGTATTACTTAAATTTAACCGAGTGAAGCAGTAACGACATTTATTACAAATGATAAAATAGGCACAACTTTCTAGATCTGTGAAGTAGTTTCAATAAGTACGATACAACCACCATTCAAGGCAGCGAGTCGGCACTCCTGGAAAGATGGTAAGTCCTAGGTCCTACCAACCTGAAAGATAGTAAGATGGTCAACTATGTTTAGTTGGTAGGACCTGGCACTTACATCTTTCCCGAGTGAGCCGGATATACTCTCTGCGCTCTCATTTTTCCGCGTAGAGGATACGTAAATGGTCAGCCGTTACGCACTTTACTAAAAGGACACTATTTTCTAAGGATATATTTATTTGTTGAAAATCAAGAAACTCTCCCGTGAGTTTCCATAGTTCGCATTCCGTCACTGGCATCTTTTTACCTTTTGATAAGTTTATAACTTATTTACACATAAACATAGAACTCACATATTATTTGCAGACTATTTGACTGAAAGTATATATATAAGAAAAAAGTAACAACTGTGCTCGAGCGAAGGCGCGGGAAAAACTAGTTGTTAAAATAAACTAGAAAGATTACACATATTGTCACATAGAAAGATAATTTTATTAGTCAGTTAGTATAGTTACCCGTGCTGTTGGCCCGCAGCGCGATCTTCCACAGGTGGTCCATAGCGCGGGTGTGCGGGTGTGCCATGTCCCGCGCATCGCCCGTGCCCAGCGCCATACGCGCCAGGTTACATAGTTGCTGGTACAGACTCAGGCCCATTATGCTGATGGTCTGTGCATGAATATTAGGCTATTGTACTCTACACTATCAGACATACCGGTATATGATAGGTGCCAGCTGTGACAAATCTGAGAGTAAAATATGCCTGTTTCGAGATGAAACAGCCCTTGTTTTATTATTATATTCGGTCATTTAATTACGACATATTACAGAACAAAGTTCACAGTTAATCGCAAACTTTCAGACAGACGCGGCGGAGAACCGCGTCTGTCTGTCTGTTTGCGATTAACTCAAATACTACTGAACAGATTTTCATGCGGTTTTCACCAATAGACATAATGATTAATGAGAAGGGTTTGGGTGTATAATTTGCTAAGGTTTTGTACTACCCATGCGAAGCCAAAGCTGATCGCTAGTTAAATAATATATAGGGATACAAATATAATATGCCTGATATATAATCCCGATGAGCAGGACAATATAATTAAATACATTGGGCTAGCACACAGTTATTGTTTTTGCTGTCAAGTATTTCAGCAGCCCGAAGATAAGAAGTTAGTCGAATAGAATTCGTTGTGGAGAGCAACATAATTATTAGGGTATAGTGATGCCGTCTTGAGTCCAATTTTACAACTCGAGTTTTACTCATTTTACTAAAATATTACTCGAATATTTCTCATATCACTTAAACATTCGGTAAATTCGTGTTACCTTCAGTCATGTGAAACTTTAGAAATGATACAGATATAACACAAAACATAGTCGTTCTTATGTTTCGCAAACTGCTGCAACGCACGCGTATACGTTCAAACACGTTCGATTTGTTTGTTTGTCGCGCCAGCGGTCAGGCCGCCGCTAGTGACATGAGTCCGAGTGAATTCGAGTTAATTTCTTTTGAGTCTAATACGGTTTTCACCATATCAACTTGAGGTGACTCAAGTGATTGAGTAAAATTAGAAGCGAGTCGCATCATTATTAGTGAAGTGTACCTCAGGGTCCAAGGTAGGCATCTTCTCGACGTAGAGAAACCGTAGCGCGTCGAGACCTAGCGCGTGCTGGTCGGGCGACTTGGTGTGTGATAGTAACCACGAGTACAGGCAGTCCGCGCACTCGCTGCTGCCGCGGACCACCAGGCAGTGCCATAATTCCTCCACTTGTTCCACCGTCAACCTGATCAACCACACATATTATGTTTTATTATTTGTTAGAAATTCTTTACTGTTTAAATATGTACGGATTGATTAGTTAGTAATGCCGCCATAATAATATTTTGAAGTAGTAGAGAAAATAATATATTTAAAGTATAATTAGATAAGTTACAGTAATTTAAGACTTCTTTCTCTTAATGCAATTGTAAAGTTAGCTTGTTAAATATGTTTGGTTAATGTTCAACTGAGTCTATGTATTTTAAATCCTATCCATTTGTATCGCAAATTTATAGTAAGTTACACACGAAAAGTGCTGAGTGCGCAGCTACATGCGCGTGGCATCTTGTGGTATAGGCAGCAATGTATGGTAGTGAGAATACAACATAAGTATATCGTAAATGTAAAATTTGCAGGCTTGGCTTGTCCAGTCGTAACCTCTATGTCATAAAATTATTGGGATTGGGATTGTCGACTCCAACTATTGCAATTGAAAAAGGTAGACAATACCGAAGTTTTCTGGATGGGGACAGACACGTCGGACCCGGGTGTACTCCAACTTACAGTAATCCGTTTCGAACACAAAATATGCGTCTACACGTGTTTCACCCCAGCGCGAGACATCTTCATGACCGTTTAGCAACCGACGAGCCGAGAATCTGAGGGTGACACGTTTCCCTCTTCCCAACAATTTTATTACTATGGAATTTCAGCAAGTAACGCCTAATTCGATTCAATTCTGTGTCATGTTTATGTGGCTAGAGAAGGCCTGACAGGTGGACAAGCCATGTTCCTGCTGTGGGTAGAAGTGTGTGAGACCGGAAGTGCTGCGGCGAGCCGACGGGCGAGAAGATGGCAGTGAGGAAGTGCAGGCGCACGGTGAGCTCGGTGATGTGCGCCAGCTGCGGCGCGTCGCCGGGCGCGCGCGCGCCGCCCGTGTAGTGGCGCAGGTCCTCCAGGAACAGACGCATCATGCCGCGCTCGCGCTCCGCCCACATCACCACCTGCGACATCAATTACTTTATGTCCATAGGGTGAATGGCAGCGCCTTATTTTTAAAGACAGCAAAGTGAAAGTTAGCTGTAAGTTAAATACCCAAATCAACCCAAATTTTATGCCAACGAGGTCAATGCGAGCGATTTATTTATTTTCATTTATTCCATTTATTTATTTTTGTCGGCCTCGATGGCGTAGTGGTTAGTGTAGCCGACTGCCACGCCTGAGGTCACGGGTTTGATTCCCGCGTCTAACATTTGTGTGCATGAACATGGATGTTTGTCTTGGTCTGGGTGTTTCTATGTATAATATGTATGTATTTGCAAAAATGAAGTGTATATGTATGTTTATCCATTGTTTAGTACCTATAGTACAAGCTCTGCTCAGTTTGGGCTAGATGGTGTTGTATGTATTTGGTAGAATATTATTATTATGCAAAGTGAAATGTAGATACTTAACTTCGTCATCGTTTATTTATTTATTTATTGTTAATTACAACGGTTAAAAAACCAATTACAATAAATAACATACTGATAATGATAATTACATAGATTAAATACAAAAACATTGCTAATAATAATAATTTATATGATGATACCTCCCGACCGATTTCGGTCACGGCGACTGCTTCATCTCCTTGAAGAAAGTTGTCGTTGATGTGCTCTCAAGTGACTGCTGTAACCAATCTTGTGAGAAAAGGTTCGCGTACATAGCGGACATGTGAGCACACCATTCACATAGTTGTAACTGATCGCCATAGCTAGTCGGACTTTCAGTTCGTCGCGTCTCAAGTCAAGCTCAGACCGACGTTGCTCCTCCAAGTCAAAAACCTTGGTTTTAACCAGAACTCTTCAGTCCGAGCGGAAGGCGGCTAGCCTTTCCCATGTTGATGGCTCAATATCACATTTATTCATATGGCGTTTTTGCACGTCTGCCGCAAATTACGAATAAAAGATGCGTTTAGCCACTCTCGTCTCCGCCATGCGTGCTGACGCCGCATAAGGTATGATTCAATGCCACCAACATTGGCTCATCGCAGCACTTCGGTATTCCGTACCCGATCAGACCATCGTATCTTAAGAATTTTTCGCAAGCACTTGAGGTAGAATTGGTCTAGTGTACGAATATGCCGTCGATACACTGGCCACGACTCAACGGTGTATAAGACATTTGGCAGTACTAATATTAGGTTATGGGACCCTGGTATTCAGTTTACCAAATGCTGCAGCAGCAGCAACGATCCTGCTGTTGATTTCTGCATCAAGGTCGCACTTAGATGTTATTATAGTGGCCTCCAGGTACCAGAATCAGCCATTTTATTTTTAACATGCGGTAATGCGCTTCACCTTATCCTCACCGAGATGAATAGCCAGTATCTCGTGACCGTGACAGTCCAGGGACATCACCTTCGTCTTCTTGACACTGATCTTCAAGGCCGTACTTCAGACAACTCTCGTTGAAAACGGACATTAGTTGCTGCAGGCCATCTGGAGATTCTGCCACGAAACACAAATCATCTGCATACATGATCTCAGTAATCATGGTATACGATACCTTAGTGCGGGCTTTAAATTTTGCTATATAAATAGACTGCCATCGGTTCGGAAACGGATATGAATTCCTTCAGATGTGAATTGTAAAGCTTCTCGGACTACTACTGCAAACTACAACGTAAACAGCATAGGTGCTAAAACACACACTTGTTTTACCCCACACATAACGGGGAAAAAGTCTGACTGGTGTTCGTCGACAGCAACACAGCACTTCATACCATCATGCAGGAGTCTTAGTCGCTTTACAAACTTTTCCGTGCATCCCAACTTTTTGAGTACAATCCAGAGGGCTTCTCGAGGGACGCTGTCAAAAGCCTTTTCAAGGTCTACAAAGCAGAGATATAATTGTCTCCCTTGTTCTCTACTCTTCTCCTGTAGACGTCGTACTGCGAAAATTGCCTCACAGGTGCCTCGGTCAGGTCGAAAGCCAAACTGGGTTTCTGGCAATATCATTTCAGAGAGGTTTTTAGGCGATTCAGTAGAATGCTGGCAAAACTTTTCCAGGGACCGATAGAAGAGAAATACCACGATAAGACCCGCTTACGAAACGGTCGCCCTTGTTCTTATATAGGGCACAGATTCTAGACATTTTAAAATCCGTCGGCACACATTCTAGACATTTTAAAATCCGTCGGCACACATTCAGTTGCCCAGAATAAAACAAAAAGTTTCCATATGACCGTATACATCTCCTCGCCGCCGTATTTAATTAGTTCACCTGGTATAGTCATTGCCAGCCGCACGCTTGTTTTGTTGTTGTTTAATGACAAGAACGACCTCGTCACGAGACAATGGCTCATCTAGCTCACTTAATGCAGTATTTTGAGGCATCGAACTGATGTGTTGTAGATAAGCTAATCGATCTATGTTAAACAATGTATGATCTATTTATATGTATATAGAATTAATAACTAATACGGCACCGTGGATTCTTTCGCATACTTTTTCTTGCATAATTTCTCTCATAATTTCATTCCACCTGTCAGCAATAATATTACACTCAGGGTTGTCAACCAGGAGGGCGTTAAGCACTTCTAAAGTGCTACACACTGGAGAATCGGCTCTGACGACTGTGTGACACACCGACTGCTCAAACAACCTGTGCTGACGGCTCCAGCAATGTGCAAAATAGTTGTTGGGCACAAATAAACGACTGAATAGGTTATGGAGATCAGGACAGCCTATTCTTCCTCGAAGGGTTTTACAGCCAACCAAAAGCTGATCAAGGCCTCTTCTAACCTTCAGTGGATTGAACCCCAAAGCCCCTAATAGGTAGTTAGTTGGGTACAAGGGTAGTAATTGTATAGTTTTTTGAAATAAGTACCGGAGGAAGGTGTTTGTACCTTTTGAAGCATTAATGTTTGGTTGGCTGTATGAGGATTCCAGTCGCAAGCGCTCGTGTTCAGTTTACTTCGAAACAACGTAGTGTACAGAAGCCTAATGACTAATAGATTCTCGATGTCGTAGAAATTGCGTAAAATAAATCCTAAGCGTCGAATGACTCCTTGGCAAGTGCAGAAACATGGTCTCCAAAAGACAGACCAAAGGTCACTCCTAGATCTATAATGTTGACACTAGTAAGTGTTTGCGCAGCTAATGTGTAGTGGTACAAAAAAGTTCTCAATTTAATGGAGTAGGTCACAACGTGACACTTGCTAGAAATAAAAGTAAGCTTGTTCTTGATGCTCCATTGGTGAACTTCATTGATATTATTTTGTAGTAATACACAATCAGCATTAGTATTTATCTCCATTACTAGTTTAAGATCATCGGCATATAAGAGGCATTTTGCTGTTGTAACCTTATCAATTAAATCATTAATCATGATAAGGAACAAGAGCGGACCTAGCACAGCTCCTTGACTCACATCAGACCATGTGTTGTTAGGGTTAAATTCAAAACAACCATGTCTAACGAACTGTTTTCGATCACGCAGACAGTCGGCAATGACATTGAGAAACCTTGGACAGAAACCAATAACGCATAACTTCGTTAAGAGCACGTCGTTGTCGACTCGATCAAACGCGTTGCAAAAGTCGAAGTACAGGACATCAACCTGCTTTCCAGAGTTCCAGTTTAAAAACGTATTAAAATAATCCGAACACCAATTTTTTGACTAAAAGTTTAGCAAAGTCTACCATTATTACTGGTAAGAGAAGTCAAAAAATTATAGGATATTCAGGAACACAAATCTATTATTTTTTAGTTTCATACTGATATCTGTATTTTGATTGTTTTATTTTAGGAACAGTTAATTTGTTAGGTTTTGGGACCAATATAAGTTACACCTTTTGTCACAATGAATGCACTCGTTTATGAGGTACCTTATTTCTAATTAACACACTTATCTTAAACTTTCAATAACGATATTTATTTTAAAGTAGTCATACGCAATTGTTTCTGACTGTGTTTGCAATAAATCTACAATAAAAAAGTAATTAAATATTCAAATATATGTAAATGCGAAACGCGTATCTAAATTCGAATTCAGAATTGTTACTTCTTCTTTAGTCTCGGCAATTCGAAAAATAATAATTCAACAACGAATATTTCATAGAAACGTAAATCACCAACATACCTGATGCATATCCATTCCACGTAATTGTTGAAACGAAGAGAACAATTTTGGCAGTAATCTAAGGGAGACTGCTACAGATCTGCAATAACATAATGTTTATTTTCTGTTATATATAAAAGGAAAAGCAAAAAATATTGAGGTGGACCATATTGGCCATGGATATGAATTTAATGTTATTTACATAAATTTATTTAATGGTTTTAAAGTCCCTCGCAAGACAAGCAATGTTTATAATGCAGAAATTGTCTAGAATATATAATGTACCTGTGATTAGCGAGGTTATCAAGACATCCCTCAATAAACTTAATCCTTATGAATTTGTCAGTACTGAAACACAACAACGCGCATAGCGCCTTTTCTGCCTCAAGCGCCAAACCCTCTCCTAGTTGTTCCTGTGAAAGAATATCACCAAATATTCTTAATATATAAAATTATCAAAAGAAAAGAATGAAATGATTCTCTGCTCAATAGGTACATTATTACTGATAAAATACTAAAGAGATCTAAAGAAAAAGAAATATTAATAGTGTGTCCCATCGACGGCAATAGAAAATTTACGTGCTTTTTACATCATCCATAAAACATATTGATCTTTAACTTTTAAGTTCGGGTCTTAGCAGCATACTGTATAAATAATATTGATCTAATATTCCATTGCAGCAATTAAGACTGCGCCGAGCGTAAGACGCGGTTGGACTGAATGACAGAGCTCGATATGCAAATCGGCGCGCGACCGCCATAATGAAATTGTATGGAGGATTTGAAGTGCTTTTTTGATAAATATGTATCTTTATTGTCAACCAATAACTTAAATATTTGGGGCGGACAAATTGTAATTTAACTATTTACGTTTCGTTTAAGCTGCAAAATAGGATAGATTTCTACTGTTATAATCTAAAAATCACTTTTCATTTTTCGTGCAAATTTACGTAATTTTGTAGGCGAAAATATTAATTATTTTAAGTTTTTTACACGGAGTAATTGTAAACATATTCATTGTTATGGTAAATGTATATTTTATATTTGTATTAAACAAAAAGTATTGATTTTATCAACTTAACTGTGACCGCCTGTTTTGGCACATTTCGCTCGGCGCAGTCTTAATACTAGACATTCGTTATGTGTCAGTTATTAAACCTGATTATTACTACAATCCAATCATTTTATTTTCCATAAAAATCTATTTGCGATCAATATACATACTGAAGACAATCTTTGCACCCCTTTATAAGCATATTACGCACAAGGAGACCTATAAGATTAGGCATATACAGCTATAATTTAAATAAAGTGATATAAAGGAGGGTAAGGTTTGTTCGCGGTAGTATCTATAAATGAACACGTGATGTGTATTCCGCCATACAACTCACAATAGCTCCGTCCTGCAGCAGGTCCCACAGCAGCGTGTTGCCGGGCCGGCACACGTCGTCCACGTCGCACGCCAGCACCGGCGACGCGCCGCGCACTCGCTTGGCGCCCGCCGCCTGGTACTCCGTCAGGCACTGCGCCTGAACACACAACGCATACTATGCATTCAACTCAATGTCGAAGTATTTACAGTGCTATTCTGCCGTCAACGAAAATATAAGCACCTGCCAAAAAAAAATGCGGCAATTGCGTTTCCTTTTACTGATTTCAAATAGGTAAAATCTTATCAAATCATATCAAATATTTATTTGCATAAATCAGGTACATAAGTTTAAGTTGACCGAAACCGCTGTACCGCACCTTAGGAAAGCGCGGTGAGGTGGGGGCCGATGGAAAAAGAGCATGAGTTCACATGAGATCGATATTGTCGGACAGATCTTACGATATTGGTTTATAATATTTTAAAGCTTTAAGGTACGACTGGCGTGTAACCACCGAAATTATTAAAATTCCTAATATTTCATTTCATTAATTAACTATCTATAATATATTACAGTTAACTTAATGAAATATAACCGAAAAAATACCTATATTCTCTGTCGAGTTTAGGGCAAACATTGACCTTATGCAACGTTTTTGTGTTCTAAAGATACCTTCTCATTTTATTTGTCGAGATGCCCCAAAAATAATTCTATTAATTAATTTCAAAAAAAATGTTAGTAATCAATTTTTCCCTTATGACGGCTGTATTGATCATAAGGCTTACCTAACACTTAGACACAGAGATTAGATTACACTTAGGTAAGGGGGAAGCGGTTGGATAAGGCTGACCCAAGACCGGTCCGTGTCGAAAGCCTCGGGGGAAGCCGAAAGACTGAACATAGGCCATGTCTTTCGGTTGAGATGATGATGATCATAAAAATTACCAAATGTGTAATTGCCGAAATCGGAACTATATGAAGACGCCGCTGAACTCACAGCCGTCAACAGTGACCACGATCGATGCAAAACGTCAGGTTTTCAAATAGGTATTGATACCTTTAGTAAGTATTTTATTTTTCAGAACATAGGTACATACACTTTATTAAAACAAATATTATAACATAGAAAAACAAAAAAGTACATACATATATGTATAATGAAAACTGAGGTTACCACCACCGGGTTTGTTGTTGGATTGCGGTTTATACCTCTAAACAACCCTGATATTATTTGGTAACCCCAAGTGACGCCCGGACGTACATCAGTACTCTTGTAATATTTTACAAACACAAAAATATACGTAATATACCTATTATATATAAATTATAATTGATGAGCATATACAAGGTTGCTATGATCCATGGGCATTAAAATAGACAGAGTATTCCATATGGTGTTAATTCGAAACGGTTAAAACTCGATAAAGATAAAAATATGTAGAAAATCACTTTTTTAAACAAATTATATCAATTTAATACGCAAACACCATATTTCATAAACATCTGTTGTCTGTCATTGTTCCATTGTTGATTTTCTTTCTTTGTTTCATTGTTGTCACGGGTTTATTTATTGCTTCCTTGTTTGTGTTACAAACTAATGGTGTAAACTAGTGGTGAAAACACAAGCATATGTTATGCTTGTGTTTTCGTTTTTATTGCGCTAATATTAAGACTCACTGTGGCCTGATTGTTGGCTACTGTAATAATGTATATATGGGCGCAAATCACCATCTATCGGCAATAATTCACAATAATTATCAAATATTGATCTTTAAGTTTTAGCTTTTCGTTTAAATGATTATATTATTTTAGAAATGCCTGAAATACAGAGGTGGACATATAATTAGAAACAGTACATAAAACTTAGGTAAACACAGAATGAACTATCGTTATGAGTAAAAAATATATAGATTAAATCACTATTAACTATGCCAGAATATAGCCAATGAGTTATAAAAGTCATAAAATATAAAAAAAAGAAATCTGTTCTATCTTTAATTATTTAAAAGAGTTTAAATATGAATGATAGTTGAATTTCTATTACTGGCCGCTTGGACAACTAATAAGAAAAAGGATCCATGGTTCGTTCTATTACGCGCTCTGACCGAATTTAGGTTTTAAAAAAAAAGATTTTGTTGGCCTTGAAGATAAATTATATTAATTAAAAAACATGGAAAATGAAAAGCAAGTGAACAGCTCGGAGATCGGACAGAGAGTGAGGTATAGTATGAGAATATCGTTGCTATGGTCTAAAAGTGCTGAGTAAGGCGAAAGTCAAGTCTGGTAAGCATTAGGCATAGAGAGGACCGGGCATAACACCTCCCCGGCCAAGAATAAACTTACCCTTACAGGTAAGTTTACTGAAAAATAGGGAGATGGAAAGATAGGGAAAGCAAAGGTTAACATAATAATGATCTAGCCGAGCTACTACATTAAAGAACTTAACTTAGATAATTCTTATTCTAGGACGAGTAGTTTGGACTTCTATCTCGTCAGGTTCTACTGGATTTGTATCCAGTTTATTACATTTTTTACAAACTAGTTTGCGATATTGAAATGCTAGGAATGAAATTACTAGAATTAATATAATCGTTGAAAGAGATAAACTAGTATGAGATATTACATTAGTTGTAAAATTATTACTTAAATCATCAAGGGTTTTATCCGTAACATCGGTAAGGCTTTTGAGATGTCTTAAACCTTGTAAATCGATGTTTGTAATAGTGGACGTAGAAACATTAACTTTAAGTTCATTAAATTTACTTAATGTACAACACTTATCTTGTATTATGTTAAAATCTAAATTAATTTCATTACTTCTTATATTATATGTTAATTCTGACATAGATAATAGTCTAATATTTTTGCAGAATGCAGTACATTGTGGTTTAAGGTTTAACAAACCTGTACCGCTTATAGTTATTTCAGTTATATTAGACAAACATTGAATAGACAATTTCGTAATTCGAGATTGTACAAAAACCCATTTATTAGAGCCAAGACTTTGCCAAATGTTAACATTACCGTAAATAAATTTAGTTTCACATTGAGACGGCAAGTCTTTTACAAATTTGGTTAATAATTCTATTTCACATATAGGTTCCGAACTAACTGATAATATATTAGAGATGTCACATATCATCACATGTTTATCTAAAGATTTACAATATGTTGTGTCTTTAAGAGTACAATAAGCCGACTTTTCTTTATTAAGAGCAATAAAATTGGTTGTCGGTACAATCATTGCATAAGAGTCAGGCGAATTGGTATCATGTGGTACAGGTATTGGTATTACTTGATAAAGATCAAAATCAGACTGGTAAACAAGAGGTATTCTTAAAACAAATATTATCTTATTACTACTGTAGTAAGGGACTACTTCAGATATTCTTAAAAGTAGGATTATATTATTTATATCTAAGTCTAACGGCAGTTCTCTAAATTTAGGTAAGTGCCTAGAGTTTATTTCTAATTCATGAAATAATTCTTTCGGCGTTATGATAGCAGGATGCAAAGTATTACTGTTAGCAGAAATTACAGAATTAATAATATCTTCGACCTTAAATGATAAGGTAAGTAAACTTGCGTGTAATGCGTTAATTACTTCATTAATTTTATTTCTAAGCATTAATTCATTAGTAGTTACAGTTATATTCTTTAGACTTAAGGTTAATTGGTCAATGACGTCATTCAAATAAGCTTCATTTTTCGAAATAGTATAAAGGGTATCGTTGAAGTTAATGATTGCAGATTTAGAAATAATTATATTTTGTTTCATTAAAAACGTTAATTGCTTTTCATTTGAATATAATTTTTGAATAGCATCATTATACATTTCATAGTCTTCCTCATCCATTACTCCAAATGCTTTTTTCATAATCGAACCTATTCCAGAAATCCAGGCTGATCGTTTTGACTTAGATGAGATTAGATGTGATATAGCATTGTAATCGCGAGCAATATCGTTGTAGAGTGTAGAGAGAGGTTGTAGCATATTATAACATTGAAAATCCTTGATGGCCTCATTTTGGTGACACATAAACCTAGATGTTCCTAAAATAGTATTTATATTATCTAGATGTGGTTTAATAAAACTTAAATCTACTGGAATAACAAAGTAAGCGTGGTCACTAATTATTTTCATAGTACTTATAGGATTAAAATATATCCCAGGGCTTTTATCCAGTTGTTGAACAAGCTCTTGGGTGGAGAGTGACGCGGGAAGAAATAGTAGAGTAATCCTGAAAAATTTGAATATGATAATAATGTTACCGATTACGCCGAACGAGGTGTTGCTAATTTTATTTGATCATAATGGTGTATAACATGGCGCCTATTAATGAGTAATGTTACTGTATTATTGTCGTGAACTTTAATTACCTTATAAGGCCCTTTCCATTGTGGTGATAACGCTTTTCTAAGTCGCAGGTGATTACGAAGGTATACAAGATCACCGATTTGATATCGTTTAGGTCTCGTTTGAACATCGTAGTATTTCTTTGATCTCTCCTTAGAGTTATTAATGTTTTCGATTGCTTTCTGTCGTGTATGTTTAAATCGATGAATAAGCATTTTCAAGTATTCGGGATAGGTAGGATCAGATGAATAATCATAGACGGAATCTGGAATTAAGGGTTTTTGTCCAAAGAGTAGTTCGTAAGGCGTATAATTAGTAGTGCAATGAACGGTAGTATTATAGGTCAAAATACCGGTATAGACATAACGATGCCAATCGTCCTGATCGTCACTCACGAACGACTTGAGATACTCCTTTAGAGTCGAGTGACTGCGCTCAAGAGCGCCTTGCGTCTGAGGGTGATATGGAGTAGACCACAACTGCTTAATTTTTAAAAAGTCGCAGGTTCTTTTAAAAAGGTCGGAAGTGAAATTTGTACCTTGATCGGTAAGTATAGTTTTTGATATGCCAAATAAAGATATAAAGTGAATTAGGCAGTCACTAGTTTCTTCTGCAGTCGTAGATCGTATAGGGTAAGCTATAGAAAATTTTGTTAAGTCGTCCTGGAGCGTTAGTATGTATTTTAGTTTTGCAAGACCTGCTTCAGGCAATGGTCCCACTATATCCAGGGCGACACGTTGAAATGGAGCTGTAGAAGTTGTAGTGATTTTCATGGGTTCGCGATTAACTTTTCGGAGTGCTTTATTTTCTTGACAAAGTTTACATGATCTGACATAATTTTCTACATCGTTACGCATGCCTTTCCAATGATATCTTTCTTGAATTCTTTTTAGCATTCTGATTGTTCCTAAATGACCTGCAACGGGTATGTCATGATTTTCTTTTAAAATCTTTTTTATATCACTTAAAGATGGAAAGATAATAGCGTTACGATAAATGGTTACGAATATATCTACATTATGGAATAAGTATAATATAATATTATATAGTTTGGTGTGTGAATGAGATTCAAAAGGATTCTTGAAATCTGTAATGCTTATATTAGTTGGTGAATTCACAATTAGTTCATTACGTAGATTCTTTAGACTATTGTATAGATCTTCGTAAGTAGCATTATCAAAATGATTAACTTTAGTAAGGAGTAGATACACGACTTTATTTTTGTATTCGAGTTTTAGAAATGAATACAATACTCTTTCTTTATTAACAATTTCCTCTCTGTTAGTTACGTCATTTAAAATTTCTTCAACGTGTAGGTTACTTTCATCAAGGTCAATAGAGGTGGGGATAACAAGTATTTTATCAGAGCTAGTAAGTACACTAGAGTTGGATTCTAAGATTTTGGCATTTGACTCAAAATTTTTACTGTTCATTGCTCTTAGGAATTGGGAATAATTATCGTCGTTGATGTCAAGAATTTCTAAAGGATCATTGGTGGGAATTTGAGAATTTGGAATGATTCCAGGTGAATCGGATGTAGGAGACAGCGGAGGGTCCATGTGAGATGTTAGAGGTAAGTTATGATTGTCATTTGTTTCAGGATTAGCATGTATTTCAGGATTTCCACTTGGGATGGAGCTAGGACCCGGAGCAGCTTGGGATTCAGTTAAAGGATTTTGTGTTAAATCAGGTAAGTTTGGAGGACTGAAGTCAAAGTTGAGGTTGTCATTAAATGGGCTGATGTTATCGTCGAGGTTGAGGATTTCTTCGTTAATAGGGTTAACAGGATAGCGGGATAATGCGTCAGCTGCTGCATTGAGTTTACCTTTCTGGTAGGCGATTTCATAATCAAACTCCTCTAATTTTAGCCGCCATCTCTGCAACTTGCTACTGGGATCTTTGTGGTTGAAGAGCCATTTTAAGGGCCTGTGATCGGTAATAATTTGAAATTTCCGTCCATAGAGATACGGACGGAAAGTTTTGCATCCAAAAATTATAGCCAGGAGTTCTTTTTCTGTGGTGCTATAATTTGATTCACTTTTGTTAAGTGTGCGAGAGGCATAGGCTATTGGCCTATCTTTGCCAATCGGGCCTTGACTCAGAACGGCGCCAATTGCATGATTAGAAGCATCGCATGTTAAGATAAAAGGTGAAGAGAAATCCGGGTATATAAGCACGGGAGCAGAGGTGAGTTTGTATTTTAATTCATCAAAAGATAGCTGCTGTTGGTTCTCCCACAAGAAAGGGGTATCCTTTTTTAGGAGATGAGTTAGTGGCTTAGCAATTTTGGAAAAGTTTGGTATAAAACGGCGGTAGTAAGAGACGAGGCCAAGGAAGGATTTAATGTCCTTTGGACTATTAGGTGTTGGAAACTGGGTTACAGCCTTGACTTTTTCAGGGTTTGGTTTTACGCCATTTTCGGTTATTACATGGCCAAGGTAAGCGACTTCACGTCGGAGAAATTCACATTTATCTGGCTGGAGTTTTAGGTTAAAATCTCGAAGTCTTTGGAAGGTTAATGAGAGGTTTTCTACGTGTGTACCAAGGTCATGTGAATAAATTACGATGTCGTCAAGGTATACAAAACAGCGCACACCTTGAAGGCCTGATAGAGCTGTATTCATCAATCGCTGAAAAGTAGCGGGAGCGTTTTTTAAGCCAAATGGCATTCTTGTAAATTCGAAGTGACCCTGAGGTACACTAAAGGCAGTTTTAGGCGCATCTTCTATGTCAATTTGGATCTGGTGGAATCCAGATGCAAGGTCAAGAGTGGAAAAGTATTTGCTCCGACCGAGCTGATCTAGAATTTCGGAAATTTGCGGGATTGGGTAGCTGTCACCAATGGTTACGTCGTTTAATCTGCGGTAGTCAATAACTATTCGCCACTTGCGTTCACCAGAAGCGTCTAACTTTTTGGGTACTATCCAGATTGGGGACGACCATGGGGATGTGGAATGTCTAATAATATCTTGGCCAAGCATTTGATCAATTTGTTTATTCACTTCTTGTTTGTGTACCTCTGGAAACCGATAAGACTTGACATTTATGGGATTCTGAGCGGTTGTTATTATTTTATGTTTTAATGCATCTGTATGCGAAAGTTTGTCACCAGGTATATGAAAAATGTCTGAGAAATTGGAGCAAACATCGTGAAGAGCATTAGCTTCTTCAGTGTTAAGGTGAGAAATTCTGAGAAGATTAAGGACTTCTTGTGTCCTAGCATAGGCGTTAGCCTCGTTACTTACGGTGGAAGTGAAACAATACGACTTAATCGAGGGACTTATTGGAATGAGATTTATATTTAAATTAGATGATAAGGTCACAGGTGATTCAGAGATATTAACAACTGAAATATTTATTCTTTTGTTTTCTTTTACAGAAACTATGCAATTTGCAATTAATAAATCTTCATGGATATATTGGTCCAATACAATACCTTCTGTTATTTCGGGGTTAGCAACAGAACATTCGATTATAGTTTCTGATCTTGGCTGAATAGTATATACGGGATGACTAAAAATGAGGTCAAACTTAGTATCTTTAATTTTTAAAATATGTTTATTGTAATCAATTGTGCAATCAAGATCGTTTAGTAAATCACTTCCAATAATTCCGTCGTATGATAGGCTAATTTCGTTAACGACATGAAATTCGTATGTTATTTTTGGATCTGGTAGAATAATTAATTGAACATTACCTACAGTTCGTATTGTGTCATCACCGGCATCTATACCCTTTAGTAGTATTTGTTTTCCTCCTAGCGAGGGCATTCTATCGATAGAAGATTGTTTAATAAGGCAAACCATTGAACCAGAGTCGATCAGGAATTTTAACGGAGAATTAGCAATATCATTTTTTATTACAATATGTGGTAGGGATCGTTTTGTGGCGTTAGACATCACCTCATAAATTTTATTATCATTTTGAATTCGGTTGTTGACATTTGAAGTAGAAAGTTTCGTTTCAGATACAGTGTCAGAGAATGAAATAGTATGTTTATTGTTATCGATTGATATCATAGAGGTAGTTTGGGAAACAGCGGGTTTAGGATTGGAAATGGTATATTTTGATTTAGTAGCATGAACGTAGGATTTGGCAAGTGATGTAGCAGGCTTAACGGTTGAAACAGTGGATTCAGCGAATGATTCAGTGCATTGAGTACGAGAAACAGTGGATTTAGAACTTGAACAAGAAGCAGCGTGATTAGTATCGGAAACAGTGGATTTAGTAACGGAAACAGTGGAATTAGAACGTATTGTGTCGGCTTTTGTAATTACATTTCCCGTGCGACACTCATCGGGAAATTTTAATAGTTTAAATTGTTATTAGATTGTTCGCCAGGCTGACTGTCATCGCGGTTTATACACGAGTACGTCTCGTGCATATATTTCACGTCACGGGGACGGTCGGTATTATTGTTACTAGGGCCAGGTTGATATTCGTTAAGATTACGGTTACGGTTATTATTAAACTGGCGCTTCCTACAATTTTCGATGCTGTGCCCAATGTTTTTACAATATCTACAGATTATGGCACCTTTATATACTGGGCCGCCACCTTGAAATTTGGGGGGTTGGGATCGACCTTGATTTTGAGTTGAGTATTTAGTATTATCACGGCTATATTTTACATTGTCACGATTTTGAAATGTCATCAAATGTTTTCGAGAGCTCAAAAATATTTTTTCTTCTTCGCAAGCGTAACTAATGGCATCCGATAAAGATTCGGGTTCGCGACAGCGTATTATTGTTGACACTGATGGATGAAGTCCGGTGACAAAAGTATGAAGAGCTAGATCTTCCATAGCGGCGGCACGGCCAGCCAGTTCTCCTTTCTTTTCTGTCTTTCTCTTTGAAGTTGGCACCGTTAAATTAATTTCGGACAGTAGTTTAGATAAACAAGTTTCAATTCGTAAGGCGAACTGGTTAACCGTCTCTTTTTGTTCTTGTCTACATTCTTGTAATTCCGTGAGCAAGTAGGTATAGTGTTTTCGGTCCCCATATAGATTTTGTAAAAAGCTTTCGAATTGTTCAAAGTCATCAAACTCTTTCAAAGAGCACAAGGTTTGCGCTCTGCCTTCTAACTGGCTGAGTATAAATTTGAATAAAATTGGTTTTTGAACGGCGGTGGCTAACTCTATGGCGTTTCTACAGTTGTTTAGAAATGGGTTAAGTAATTCTCGAGTGCCGTCAAATTTCGAGATAAATTTTATTAAGAAGTTTATATTTACTTCAAAAGTTTCGCCAGACGCAGAGGCATTCTCTTCCTTGGGGTTTGATTGTTTACTCATATTTGAATAATATAAAAATTATTAAATACTGCCAATGGTAAATGGTTGTTAATTATTTAACGTGTGTCTCAATGTTATAACTTGCGTTATAAGATGAGCTTAAACTGTGCACTGTACTACACCGTTATCTATTCTCTAAAGCTCGGCCACCTAATACGTGGGCGACGGGCGATAACACTGCTCACGGTAACTTGTAAGTTTATAACAAAAGTTTTAATATAGAATAGAAATTAATAATCGTTATTAGGATGATAAGACGATGAAATGTGTACAAGAATTCACAAAAATAGTAATATAAACAAAACTGGCTTGTGTTAAACTTAGTTTCTATCGTATATCATATGTGTTTTAGGCTTAAAACACGGTGAAAACTAAAGTTTTTTCAATCACGACCTAACACAGTTCAATGATATAGAAATAAAATAACTCACAGGATCGGCAGGAACATTATTAAATAATTTCGGGTCACAGGAGGTCCTTTCAGTATTGTAGCGGAGATTCGGCACGATGGCGACTGTACGGCGACAGGCAAGCAAGGCTGTCCTTGGGCTACGGTGACCATGAAACGATTTTGGTGATTGTGAGTACGTTTCGTCAACTGGATACAAGGGTAAGTACTCAAGGTCTTCTTCTTACAGGTTTTCGAGTCTTCTCTCTATTTTCGCTTATTTATTCAAAGAGGTTGGTAAGTACTTAATATTTATTTTTGGCTGTTGGGTTTGGCACAGAGGTGAACCACAGGATTTGTAGCACTGCTGATAACTTCACACGAGCGATAGAATTGTTATATTTATATAAGACCACTTTTCTGGCTTACAGTCAGTTTTCACTTCACAAGGTCAAGCACGATTTCGGTAATTATTCGTAATAGAACTTTAATTTTAACACGGAAGGGAGACGTTTCCGAGGGACTTTTACTAATCCCTTTACCGCTGCCACCAAATATTACGCGCTCTGACCGAATTTAGGTTTTAAAAAAAAAGATTTTGTTGGCCTTGAAGATTAATTATATTAATTAAAAAACATGGAAAATGAAAAGCAAGTGAACAGCTCGGAGATCGGACAGAGAGTGAGGTATAGTATGAGAATATCGTTGCTATGGTCTAAAAGTGCTGAGTAAGGCGAAAGTCAAGTCTGGTAAGCATTAGGCATAGAGAGGACCGGGCATAACAGTTCCATTGTTGAAATTAAAAAAAAAACCTCTTTCCACGCTGTTCCTGTAGTATCGGCGGCAATTAAACGTCAATATGGAATTACGTGAAAAATAAAGATTTGTTAAAAATGGGTAAAAATAAGAGTTGTGACGAGTCAACTAGGCAATCAATTGTTAAATTACATTTAGAACGAAAGTGGACTTATAGAAGTATTGCTAATCATCTAGAATGTTCTGTGACGAAAGTTTTCAACGCTATTGCTCATTATAAAAGAAACGGAACTACTAAAAGTGTTGTTAGAAAGGCTTGTACAAGGAAAACGTCTCCCCGGGCAGATTTGCAAATAATACGTGTACCGTCAATTGTGGCAACATTACCGTATTTTTTGACGTTTTATCAGTTTTTCCATTAACTATGATACTTTAAAATATACATATATATATAGTCTGTAGCAAAGACATGTGTCTACATGCTCAACGGTTTATATCTACAAAAAGTTAAATAAACACGTTACAGTGTTCAAAAATATGACACAGGTAAAGTTGACTCAGATATGGCAACATTACTTAAGCAATTTTACTAGAGAATATTGATCCCTACAGCCCACGTTACGTGGGCGTTTACGGGACAAATCCTACAGATTTTGGATGTCAGGTAAAGAAACCACATTTTTTTTTGAAATTTCCTACAAATGGACATATTTTGCCAGAGCTGGCACAAAATTTACAAAGATAATAAAACAAAGTTTTCACCGAGGTATTCTTTTTATTTATTTACTAGGTATAAA
This sequence comes from Catocala fraxini, assembly GCA_930367265.1. Taxonomy (NCBI): domain Eukaryota; kingdom Metazoa; phylum Arthropoda; class Insecta; order Lepidoptera; family Erebidae; genus Catocala; species Catocala fraxini. The sequence goes on along the minus strand of OV884040.1, from coordinate 14,797,068 downwards.
TTAAACGAAAATGAAAATGGGAAAAAATTAAATGAAAGTAAATAAAACGGTGAAATGTAAGCTGAGGTACACTAGGTCAAGTTGCTCGTTGAAAGTAAAGTTGCCACAGTTGACCGGTAGCTAAACAAAACCCGTTTAAAGGCTCCAACGAGATTAGAAATTAAGTTTTTTCACCTGATGACCCAAGGAACATTTTCTCGAAACTGGTACGCCGCAGATTAGTTGAAGCTAAATTGTTTGGGAGAGTTTCTCGAAAGGTACAGCTTTTTACCAAGCAACAACGAGAGAAGCGATTATTATTTGCAAAGAAATATCTTAACTGGACCGTACGAGAATGGGAAAAAGTATTATTCTCGTATGAAACAAAAATAAATATGGTGAATTCTGACGGCAAACGCTACGTTAGACGTCCAATAAACCATGCTTTTGATTATAAATACACGACGAGCATAGTCAAACACGGTGGTGGTAACATTAAAGTATTTTGTTTTTCTGTTTTTCTGGTTGCGGAGTTGGACCCGTCGGTAAGATTGAAGGTATAATGGATCAATTTCAATACAAAAACATCTTAGAAGAGACAATGATTCCCTACACCGACGACCATTTGCCTGTGACCTGGATCTTTCAGTACGATAACGACCCAAAACACACGGCCCGCAGTGTTAAATCCTTTCTTAGTGAGCAACATGTTACCATGTTAGACTGGCCTGCAAATAGTCCTGATTTAAATCCGACTGTAAATTTGTGGTACGTCGTTAAAAAAAAATCTCCGTTAAACGTAATTCCCGTCAAAATGAACTTTACGAAGCCTTTGTTGAAGCATGGAACTCGATCCCACTCGATAAATGTAAGAAATTACTTGAATCAATGCCACGTCGTTGCAGAGCCGTCATTAATAACAAAGGCTATGCAACTAACTATTAATTTTTAAGAAATTTAGTAAACCAAACATCATTTTCATAAATAACTTGAAATTGACGACGCTAACACGTTAATAACTTTGATTGTTACCTCATTTCTTTATTGTTTCTAATTACTTATCCATGACGGATGGTACTGTAAATGTCGTTTAGTTGTTTGTACGTAACTAAATATCTAAATGGTAGTTGTAAACTCGGATATTTATTTGTTTTTTAATGAATTATAAGTTGTTGAACGTATTCTATGCATTTTGTTGTTTTATTTCCAAAAACAAAAGTTTTACGGCAATGTGCCTTGTATAATGTGAAATCCGTCGCAAGTGTTTCTAATTATATGTCCACCACTGTATATGTAAATTAAAAAAAACATTATATAAATTAAAATAGGTATAACATGTATAATAAATAAATTGGCGCAATAGCATAATGAATACAAATATAATATTCATTAATAACCTACTAACGGTTGCCATTCACAAGGTTTAGCGATCCGGTATCAAATATCTTAACTCGCCCATATTGTTTCTCGCGTGCACATAATGTTGTCTCACTCGTCTGGCAACGCGACGGTAGACTAGGAGCTACATACATAGCAACGCGATTACGACCCATCGTATAATATATCTCATGATGTAAGCGTGATACCTGCCTATTCGGTCATATATATAGAGGCGTGTATGTATGTGTACCTGCGCTGCCAGCCGGGCGAGCTCCTCCTCGCAGCCCGAGTCGTCCTCGTCGAGGTCGGCGAGGTGCGGGTGCGAGTGCGGCGACAGCGCGGACGACGCGCTGCCCTCCTCCTCCTCACCCCCCGCGCCGCCGCGCCGCTTGTAGCTCTCCATCAGTCGTAGCTCCATCAGGCGCCGGCTACAGCAGAGAACATTGTTTTATACAAACAAATTTCCATGTGTAAATATACATACATCACAACAAACAGACAAACAAAACAAATACACACAAACAAACAGACAGGCAGATTAATACTACGAATGTTGTAGACTACGATAATTTAGCAATAATAAGACAATCAATTGATTTCATTGTACGAGGGCGGGGAACGCCGTGACGTCGACGAGTCACGTTAACGGAATCTCGATTGGTGAGGAGACGATTATATTTTGTAGTGAGACGAACGTCAAGAGGCAGTCGTTCGGAAATTATGAAGTAGATCGGATCATCGAAACGTGACTGCTGGTTCTCTCGACGCTAATGTAGTGCTAATAATTCTACCCGGCAACTATTCAGTGTGCCAAAGTCTGTAATTGCTGTTAAATAAAGTAATTGTAAGAAGTGTATAGTTGCGGTGTGAAATTTACGACATGAACCCGCTGCCAGAAAACCCAACTGATGTCGGCTGTGTCGCCAACTTATCGCATACGACGTCACATATAATAACCCAAAAAACAAGAAGAAATCCGTAACTCTCTCTCTTTTTCTACCAACCTTCGGGAAACAAAGACAAAGGAAGAAGAAAGGAAGTCTACGATAATCCAAAATATTTACCTGGCATCAACATTATCACATAATAGCTGACAGTGCGCGGTGTCACTGCCAGACGACTCCTCTTCGACCTCCGAAACAGACTCCGCCAGATCGGTCTTTAGTTGTGTAGCTACAACAAAATCGAACACTTAGTTTTATATATTAATGAACCAATAACCAGAAGAATGAAACGCACTGTATCCAAAGTCCGAGCTATGACCAGAAACCAAACACTAGTTTGCACTTCTATATATAATAAAAATAATGCTAATCTATTATGGCGTATCCTTTAGGTAAAGGAGCAGTTGATACTATTATTTCATTGTTCCTTTTTAACTTCAAGAAAGGCAATCAAATATACGATGAAACGTTGCTACATCTTTTTTATAATAATATAGTGTGGTTAGTATAGAAAAAACGGCAATTTGTGAACCGATTCTGCGGTAATTTATATTTACATAACAATAAATCTGTCCGAGGGACTTATAGCCTTTTATGCGGTTTGCTCGATAGACGTAAGGTCTTGTTTATTAATCCGACGGTTACATCGATTAATGCCAACCCGAACACGCACACGCATACGCACACGCACACATACGCACGCGCGTATTCGGATCGACTTTACCCGGCGAGTATATTCGACTCTTTCAATCTTAAGGTTATTACTTTCTTTTATTTGTAGTACACCGTGACGTGATGGCGTAGCAAGAGAATAAGCACGTAAGTATGTAGTGTATGGACCATGCACTCACGGAAGTGCTTGGGCTTGGTGGGCTTGTGTCGCTTCTTGTAGAACTTCTTCTTGCGCGGGCGCAGCAGCTCCTCCGCGCCGCTGCTGGCGCTGCCGCTGCTGCCGGCGCGCTTGTTGCGCCTGCGCACACGCACATATGGACATTTTATATTCAACTTGTAATCTAGATATATAGTTATTTAGTTATGTACCAAACCTATAAGCGATAGCATAGTGCGAAACCGTTGGACTGCCATGCAGAGGTCACGAGTTTGATCCCAAGGCGCGCATCTTTGACTTGTTTAAGTTACTTTAGTTTTTTAATTATCGCTTACTTTAACGGCGAAGGAAAACATCGTAAGGAAACCTGCATGTCCGAGATATGTGAAGTCTGCCAACCCATACAGAGCCAGCGTAGTAGACTGAGAGGAGGCCCATGCCCAGCATAGAGGGCTGACATTATTATTATCGCTTATTCGCTTTCAAATGCAAAATCAGCACCACTACGAACAGAATATAAAGGCATAAATATTACCGACCACGCATTAAATTCTACTTACTTCTGGCAAGATTTGAGGGTAGGACATTCTTTTTTAGTCAACTCTTCACCTTCGCGTAACCATTCTTGTTCGGCTGAAAAGGTAGTTGTAATTAACTATAGCATCGACAAAACTATATTTTAACACAATTTTCTGCTGTCTATTAAGCATAAAAGATCTTTTTGATTTCGGAAGGCGCACAGTACGGAGCTTTTGCTATTGAGGACAGCGTAAATCTTTTGATTATTTATAACTCCGTCGTATTTGCATAATATGTGGGTGGATCAGTTATTAGAAATATACATAACTATAATAATCTTTATTGTCTCAAATAGTACAAAAATATTACACATTACAATTTCGAATCAGTTATATAATATATCTTTAGGATATTACTCTATAGTCAATAATAATAATAAAATCCATTTATTCTCTCTCACAAAGGTTTCTTATGCTAGTTTACAGAAATGCCATAATAAATCAAGTAACTTTGTGAAAGACTGGTGCCTGAAGTAGGCTTAAAAACCTGTAATTACAGGTCACCAGGGCACTCTCGTAGCAATGAATCTATATAAGGCTAATTCTGTCAATAATGGCACAATACTATATTTTCTTCAATTGTGATACAGCAATAAATTTTTATAGTTTACCTGTGAGTTCGCGTTGGTGTTTGCTCTGCTTCCGCGGCGTGGGCCCAGCTTCATCGCCCGATGTACTTAACTCCTCGCACTATTAGTACAAAAATATTAAATGTCATTTATTTTAAAAAGAATAGTCACAAAAGGGGAAGGCCTTCATAAATAGTGTCTGAAACTAAAAGAAAGAAGGAGAATGGTCAGGTTAAGAGGTTTCTTAACCGACCGATGTGAATTAATAATTTCGTAGCAAATGGAAATCCTTAATTTTTGCCCGCCCCACAGTAAGTTGAGTAAGCTTAAACATATAATATGACATACAAAGGAGGTCACATTTCATAGGCAAAACTAAGGCCAACCTCGTGAACAATAAACTAATTAGCATGAATAAAAAATGCCATTAAATTGAATAGAGAGATATAGGATAGGCTATTGGCATTTAAAAACTGCTATGGAATAGAGAAAAGATATAAATCTTTTCTCTATTCCTCTAGAGATGTTGTATGAACTGTCTGCTTGATGGAACTTTATTATATATTGGGTGTTGTTATTTCTGTTAATAACACTGTTCTGTTAAACGAAAATAAAAACAGCCTATCTAGAACTAAGTAAAGTTTAACACATTTTAAAGTACGAAATTCTGTTAGTTTAGTGGTTATCGAGCAAAGTGTAAAGAGCTTACCGGGTCATCATCGGAGTTGGTCTGGTCCATGCTGACGCTGGCCTCGGAGGAGGAGTTATGGTGCGGCTTACAGGAGGGCTGCGGCGGGCGCAGCGGCGGCTCGTCGGCCAGCGCCGGCGGCGTGCCCGCGCCCGCGCCCGCGCCGCCGCGCGACCACATCGCGCGCATCAGCGCCGACGCCAGGTACAGACTCTGACGAACATCAACATATCTCTTATTGAATATTAGTCTTAGTCTCCCTGTGAACACGGCTGCTGAAAAGCAACCGAAACGTCGGTACAAATGTAACCTTAAATTTAAATAGTTTCAGTATATAGTACAACAGTTACAAAATTATGTAATTTAAGTGTTAAACAACAAATCCATATAAAGTAATAAAAATAAATGTCTGATTAATTCGTAAATCTTTTTAACTACTAACCAATAAAATTCTGCATTCATGTAACATTTTTAATACAATAACTACCCTTCGGACGCCGACGTCTAGATAAAAGCCTTTTATCACTATGTCTCAACATGTATAAGCCCACAGGTCACTAAATAATACGCTGAAAATAAGTTACGTGGGATCTAAACACAGTTAGCAAAATATAGAGTTGAAGGACGGAGACGGAGTAGAGTTAATACACCTTTGTCTTAATCCTTCAAATATATAGTATAAAGTGTATTTCTATGTATAATGAGTTGAAATTTCTGCCGTTGCTAATGATTAAATAACGAATAACCCAGTCAGCCCGAGGTTTTTGGAAGAAAGTGGGGTAAGATTTATAACACTCTTAGTTGGTTAAAAATAAAGAAATACCTATGAATACTAAGTTCTATACTAACGTGCTAGAAAGCGCTTAATCATCAATTACGAAATAAATGTATACCTAAACGCCGTTTAAATAAAACAAGTCTTGCCAATTAAACAACAAAAGCGTTAGTTAGGTACAGAATGTTTGCTAACCATGACGTCGGTTTTATTGTAAGAAATAATTCTATGGCATTCTAGCAATCTGGCAGGTTTCACCACAAGAGTCTCTTATGGAATCCTTGAAAGGAAACCGTAAGCCTGACAAAATAAACATTGCAACATCTTGCCCGCTGACTTTTCGACTATTTAAGCGTGAAAATAAACAAATGTTGCAATTAAAACTTATTTTATGGAATATTCCCTACGAAAGGCAAGAGTTATTTCGTAACTACTAAACCTCAGATTTCTTAATTATACAACCGGAACAGGAACTCCACAATTGTTACTGGCTGATTGTAAATGGATTAAGTGATAACAATGCCACTACGCAACATGGAGTACAGGATTCGCTCCTTATACGGAAAGATGTTAAGCCCACAAACAGATCTTTTTTTTTATACGTCTAAGGTGGCAAACATGCGTACGGCCCACCTGATGGTAAGTGGTCACCGTAGCCTATGGACGCCTGCGACACCAGAGGCATTACTTGCGCGTTGCCGACTCTTTAGGCCCTTGGCCCATTCATGCTGAAATTATCGGGGCTCTACTACTCACTACTACCTACTTTGAAAGTATTATTTTACGAAACTGCATGTACCAAAAGAGTCGTACTTACTAATACACCTACACATACAGTTTATTGAGTCATATAGGACTAACATTGTAGACATTACAAATTTAGAACACTTCTAGCCCAAGTACATTTAAAACAATACCATTAACATAACAAATGTGTATCATAAAAGTGTTTTACGCTACACTCATAAAAATACGAGAGACGTACCTACATAGGTACTACGTTCTTTTAGAAATACTGTTATTTAAATAATACTTAATAAGCTAGAAGCTGATAAATATCAGTTATAATATAAATACATAATTTAATATACAGTGTCTGTAGATCAAATTATAAACTGCTGCAATTAATAAAATTAACCGCTTTTTTTTAAATACAAATTATTCATTATAAAGGTTTAAACATTCATACATGTTTTATAATGATAATAGTACTTTTTTATTAAAGTGGACGACAACAAATCTATCAAATAATAATAAGATGTTTGGTAGGATTATACAAGCAGCACCATGATTTCAATGAGAGCGAATGCCATTGGTGTATATAAGAGAGGGCCGGTATTGTCTAGTCCCACCCCAGGAAGTTAAGTTTTAACTTTAAATTCTAGGGTTGTAAGTAGGTCATCGCTGTTGAAGGGCAGATCTCCCCCTAGATACGCCAATGGCTAATGCGCTTAGTAGTGAGGTTTGGACACGGAAAAATAAATTGTATGTTCGACAAATTGTTGGTCGAATTTCTGGGTGTCCTTTGTGTTTATAATTCTAACTTCCTAACTAAATATTATATATGCGAATGTGAGTTTGTTTCTTACGCTTTCACTCCTTAACTACTCGATCGACTGTCATAATATTTCGCATACACGTTGTCAGGGATTCCGAAAAGGACATAGAGTACCGTTCATCCAGGAAAAACTGTTTTCGATGCGCGGGCAAAAGTTAGTGATCCATATTAAGTATAGCGACACTGGTAGTCAGGCTGAGAGTAGGAGACAACTATTAAAAAAATAACCGTTTCATATGAGTACATAAAAGACGCAATATGCTATAGCTATGTACAAAATTGCATTGGTATTAACCCTGCACAGTATATGTTGCATTATGCACAACTGTATTCTAATGTCATTCAAATTCATTTAAGAGCCTCACTAGTAAGCCATGCATTTAGATGATTAAATTCTCATAGTCAAACAAGGCGCTTTACCGATGGTTCATTACTCTATCGCGAATTACATACTTCTTGGGATCCAGACTCTAATGTATTATATAAACGAAGGCCTAGTGGAAGACCGTTGCACTGTCACGCAGCGGTCTCGATTTTGATGCCTAGGCACGCACCCCTGACATTTCAAAGTTATGTGCGTATTAAATAGTTAATTATCGCTCGCTTTCGCGAGGAAACCTGCATGTCCGAGAGATTACCATAATGTTCTCGAAGATACATATGTGAAATCTGCCAATCCGCGCTGGGCCAGCGTGGTGGACAATGACCTTAGTCCTTCTCACATTGAGAAGACGCACGTACCCAGCAGTGGGACAGTTTATGTACAGGGCTGATATTCTAACATAAACAACATGGGCGGTGCAACCAATACCGCTATTTATATTTCTATAAACTAAATAAATAATGCTTTTATTAAACTTTACTGGTAGTCTAATTTCTGACTCGTTTTTCGATTCATTGCAGATAACTGAAGAGGCATTAAACAATATACACTTTCCTCATGGAGTAAGCGACAAGTCATCGTCATACCGCATGCATTCAAATAAGAAATATAAATGTTAATTGGACACATTCTAATTTCAAGCAATACATGCTAATAAAAAATCTTTCATAGGAATATATTGTAGGTACTCGTAGTAAGTGTATATAAAAAGAATTTATATTTATGATAAGTTATCTATGCATGAGACTTTTTACGTCTTTCTATCTCGTTTACAGAAAAAGAAAAATAGCGTGCTATGCTTTTATTAGAGGCGTAATTAATAAGAATATTCCTGCCGAAAGACGGATGGCAGTAAATGCAAACAGTTCGACAATATAATTGTTATACCTTTATTGAATAGCTTGGCTTGTATGACAAGGCGTCCCTAATATAAAAACTAGCATCTTTCGTACTTCGTGACTTCGTTCTTGAGTTCAAATGTTTTTGACAACATACATATATACTCCATATCTGTTGTCGTTTTTTGTACAATTGTAACAGTACCCAATGAAGCTTTTAAACAGCTAGACCTATTTTTCCATAGCCTAGTTTGGTGTTGCGTCTGCAAACCCAAACATGCCACTCTCACATACCTGGTATTATTACTAAAAAACACTACAGTAAATTCCATTGATCAAGCTATTGCATTTTTTTAAACTAAATTTGACGTAAGAAACTTTTCGATCAAAAATACCATTAAGTCTCAGTTCCTATATAAGAAACAAATCGTTCTAGCATGTATAGTAAAATTTTGTCATGTTTTATGTAGAATATGGGTCATAATTTAACTGTTTGTAGGTAAAACAACTTGTTTCTTGATAGGAATGGAGTCTAAACGAACATTGTAACTGTCTGAAAATACAAGGCTGCCTAATCTATCTGTTGTCTGTTACTGTACCTATTTAATAGAAATATAAATAAAATAAAATAACTAAAATTGTACTACATACATACATAGATTCACGCCTGTTTCGCAGAGGGGTAGGCAGAGACTACGGATTACCATTTGCTACGATCCTGACACACTTCTCTGGCTTCATTCACTTTCATAACATTCCTCATACACACTTGCCAGTTTAAGGTGCTCTTAACCTGGCCTTTATCCAGAACGTCTCCGATCTGATCGAGAAACGTTCGCCTAGGTCTTCCCCTTGCGACTGTTCCATTCACACTAGTCTTACAAACTTTCTTAGTCAGTCTTTTCTAGTCCATTCTTTCTACATGCCCAAACCAGCTTAACATACCCTTTTCTATTCTCGTTACTATATCCACTTTCATGCCGCATCTCTCTCTAATCACACTATTCCTTATTCTATCTTTCAGAGTCACACCACATATGTTTCTCAGCACTCTCATTTCTTCAGCATTTATTCTGTTCTCATGCTTCTTTAGCCATACCCAACTTTCACTTCCATGAATAAGTGTAGGCACTAATAGTCCTCTATATACAAGCTAATAAAACATCATGTTACCTGTTCCGTATGTTCTTTAGGCGGTAGCGAACAGAGGAGGCTATACAAATGTGCGCAGGGTTTCGGTGCCAGAGCGCGGATAAAACCAGGCAGCAGATCGTAGACTTGCCGCCCGCAATGCTTCAGCTGCGCCGCCGCCCATATCAGCAAGATATGATCTGGCGTCACACGACCCTCCACTGCCAGGAACTTCAGGATCATATGAGATTGCTTTATCACCTATGGAAAGAAGAAAATGCGATCATACGCCATACCAATATAATAAATTTATTAAGCTTAGAATTGTTGTTTTATAATCATGTGTAAATAAAATTATTATTATTATTATGTTGATGGATTTTGTTGCAACTTGTCACACAGATAGACTATGCCTGGATGCCAACAAGGATTTATTTTTTAAACCTATTAAACAAAGAGTGAACTGTCAATACATCCTGCCTTCATTCTTTAAAGGTTTTCCACTATTATTTAACACACAATGATCACAGTCAATATGTTACTCTTACTCTAATATTAAGGCATGTTGCATTATTTGGATCCCTAAAATAGTAATGCATATGCATTTACATATTGATACAAAATAGCAACAGCTGTATATTAACTCATAATCCAAATTATAAGACGACACTAACCTCCACGTGTAAATTAGGCCCAAACAAATGTTCTATAATGTTGTTGTTTGTTAACCAAGTGGCCAGTTGTTGTCCAGCGAGCTCGGCATCGGCGGCTGGCTCACCCGCGCACAGTTCGTTGTGTGCGGCGATATGCGCATTGATCTGTGCCACTCCCGCCAGACGCATCGTCAGAGTACTGCTGTTGAAGTACTTAAAAGCCAGTGCTAGGCCATCACCATCAAAAGCTAATGGTGCATCCAAAGGCTCTTTTGCTGCTCCCCACATAAAATCTACAAAGAAACAAAACAATTAAACATAATATCTATTTTAAAACATTTCACAATATTTCTTTTTGCATATCTTTCTAAATTTCCTGTTTTAAGGTGTAGTTTCTTACCTGCCATAGACTTTACTGCTGGCACCCTAAGATCTTTATCCTCTAAACTGCACATATATTTCAAAATCTTGCTCCTCAATGGCATGAAAAGTTGTGCAACAGCTCTGAAGTTTAACCACAACTTCAGGTTACCCACTGCGGCCACAATAGCATGTGCCATGGATAATGGCAGTGTAGATGGTGCTGCATGTTCAAACACAGAAGTCATAGCACAAACGCCACCAAGCTTGCAGAATAGGCTGACATTACGCAACAAGTAAGCTGGTATCTCTGTGTCATGTAGGTCACAATATGAACTTAAGTTTGATATCTCTTGAGCAGACAGGTCATCTAAGCGGCTCAGTGCTGAGTGCTTACAAGCTAAGTACAGAGGAAAATTTAATAGGAACACTTTGGACACAATATGCATGAGCTTTTCTTTTTGCTGCATGGACCATACTTCAGTATCTTCAGTTGGAATAGAAGGTGCCTCAGCAGTTTTGGGCTCCTCTGGACTCTCAGGTGGAAGCTTAGGTATATCTGGTTCCGGTGGGGTCTCATTCTGTTCACTGGGCTTATCCTCACTGGTGGAGGGGCTTGGCACCTCTGGTTTTTGTTTTTCTTGTGCATTGTCAGGTACTGGGGCTGTTTTAGCTGCTTCTATTAGTTCATCCTTCAGTTGTTTCAGTTGACACACTGATAAACATAATATGCTTTGCACTACAAGGTAGAACCTTTCAAAATTCTTCACATCCCGATAGCAACACATACATTGCCTAGAACAATATAAAAAAACATGTATGGACAGTGTAAAAGTTCAACATTTAGAGTGGTATCAAAATGTTTACTTGTTACCAGTATCTCTGCAACAATCTTAAATATCTAGCTTACCTAGTACTAATGCAACACATTACCTACATTACCATTGTGTTTTTATATGAGAATAGTTATAGAATAACAACTAAAAGTGTCCCATTGTGTAAATTTTGTAAACACTTATTAGACAAGAGCATAAAATATCTCAAACAAAGCATGGTATCAGATTGTTACTCTCTAAAACTTTCTTATAAAATCACACATTATTTGGAGTTATTTTGTGTTTTTACCTTTGTGGCCATGAGAGAATGTAGTTTAGCACTGTTTCCAGCTCCGATTGGGTTATTGTTGGATACTGGGACACATCGTCGGTTAGTCTGGATTCACCTAAAACCATGATCAAACAATGTTATATTTACTTACAATAAGTAAGTGTGTAACATCCCATGTAGTGTTTTATGAGGTTTAATTCTAAATAAAGGAAATACATATACAAGATCAAGAGGACTGCTAAATTTCGAAACAATGTAACTTACAATTTACTAAAAGCTGTGAAAACTCCGAACAAACATCACACATTCTTATTGTTTTATATCAAGTTGGAGCGAAATATTATTGCAATATAATCGCACAGGTTATTTCAAGTGAATTATTGATCATTATTGATATTTTTCGTATCAGAAAACGAATACTGCCATAAAATGTCACGGTATCCGTTCCACCATTGTTGACGATTGTTGTCAAAACTACGTTTTGTTGTCAATTCGATATTACCCAAATATAAATCATAATTTATTGTTAATTATGTGCTTTATTCATCTATTAGAGAGATAAATATAATTGATAAAATTAATCCAAGTATTTGAAATGTACTTGTGTTGTTTGTAAACATCATAAAAAGCATTTTAACGAAAATACAAGAAATTTTAAGATGTATACAATCGACTAAATTATAAGTGAAGTATGTAATTTTTATTCCTGACACTAGTGACAAATGATACGGCTGTCATTACTTTATTTGACATTTGTCATTTTATCGGCAGTTGAAGTAAAAGATATGGGTTGATTGGCTGTTATTGTGGCTTGTATCAAAAGAAATGGTCCAATTACTGTATATAATCGCCAGCTTGCATGTATTGCTATGTCCGTTTACTAAAGTAGAAGAGAGTTTCAACATTCAAGCCACTCATGATATTTTATATCATCGGCATAACCTCTCACAGGTGTCTACAAAATCTAATTTTGGATTCATAAGTCGCTTACTATAGCGATCTATTGATTACTATTTTTTTCCAGTATGATCATAACGACTTCCCGGGAGTTGTGCCGCGCACATTCGTCGGTCCGCTAGTAATTTCGGCTCTGTCGGCACCTGTTGTGACAATATTTCATATTACTGGAATCAACAAGTTTTGGATGCAATATGTAGGTTAGTGAGTAGAGGACAGTAATTTTAGATCTAAGATGCACCGATATTTTTTTTATATTATGATGTCCCAAACATTGTATACATAATAATAATAATATTCTACCACATACACACAACATCATCTAGCCCAAACTAAGCAGAGCTTGTACTATGGCTACTAGACAATGGATAAACATACATATATACTTTTTTTTGTAAATACATACATATTATACATAGAAACACCCAGACCAAGACAAACATCCATGTTCATGCACACAAATGTTTGACTTGTGCGGGAATCGAACCCGCGACCTCAGGCGTGGCAGTCCGTTACACTAACCACTACGCCATCGAGTCGTCGTATACATAACAATAACAAGCAATACTTTGAATAAAATCTAATGTCATGTATAGCAGTAGTTAATAGAAATATTGCTTTTCAGTTCGTCTAACACTAGCGTTATCAGTAATAGCAACATGGGGTCGAGTAAGGAAGGCACTACAGAAGCAGTTTGGCAACACATTTGCTTGGTGGTACACTCTAATTACAGTCACTCAGTACCACTTCATGTTTTATATGAGCCGGCCATTACCTAATATTGTTGTATTGCCATTGGGTAAGTTTTTATTATTACTTATTTATATGCCAGGTATAGGGAGCATTGATTCATATTTTCTTCTTTATTGCTTCAGTGCTGCTGGCATTTGAAGGATGGCTGTCAGGCAAACATAAGCAGTTCATTGTGTCAGCTGGAGCTTCTATTATTATATTCAGAGCAGAGCTTGCCATGCTGTTCGGCTTATTTCTTATCATAGATTTATATTTCAAGAAGATTAGTTTTAAAACGTAAGTACTTTAGACAATGCTACAGTGAATTTCAGTTATAGAAAATGTTAAGATAAAAGTAATTTGATTACTGAACAGAACATTCATAGGAATGTTGTGGTGGTAAAGCAATTAATTCAGTGAATAAATGTGTTTTAGAAATTTCCAACCATGAACCTAGGAACTATAATATAATTAGCATTAGGTGCTCCTACAAGGAACAACTAGCCTATTTGAAATTAAATACCCTCCAAGAAAGAAGAAAGATGCTTGACTTATTGTTCCTTCAGAAGATAGTAAGAGGTTTATCGCAGTATGAAGGGCTCCTTGAGTGAATTAACCTATGCATTCAAAGACCAGATGCTAGGAAAAGTAAAAACAAACATTATTTAAAGTGCCAATACATTGAACTAATTTGGGTGCACAAGCTCCTATAGCTAGACAAACATAAACTTTTTTCTTTTTTTTTAACTTGTTCGCTTACATTGACGTATACCTCTCCCGGGGCGTCGGAGAGGTTATGCCGACATAACCTCTCCGACGCCTGGGCTCACCAGGGGAAAAGATACCCTGGTAATACCGACTAAACCTACCACGGTGTTCCTCGACATAACCATAGACGGCGAGGCCGCGCGAATCGCTTTCACATGCAATCGCGACCCCGCCGTGGTTTCGGCCACTGAACCAAGGCCTGGAGAGGCAAACACTAACTTACAATAACTGTCTCCAACAGTTATTGTTTTTTCTTTGCTTGATCTTGACATTTTCCATCACCATCCCAAGCGCTTCAAGCATAAAATAATGAATGCTAGTAATAATAATGTGAAGCTGAATTAAATTAAATTTTAATTAGGTATAAATTTTATTAAACATGTTATTATCATTTTAATTTTTTAAGTTTTATATTCTTAATTCCCGATCTCAATTTTTATATAAATAATATTTCAGTTGTAATTTTATTCTTTAATTCTTATTATTTTTGTTAATAATTTTGTGTTAGTTATTATGTAAAATCTTTATTAGACTTAGTATAAGTATATTTAATTATTATGTTGTTTTAAGTAAATGTTGTGCATATTTGTAATTGGCGTAAGCTCACAACCTTGTCTTCGTTAGTGATTATGTAAATGTATGTGTTTACTCTGTTAATATGCCTAGTAAATAAATAAATAAATAAAATAAATAAACTATACAATGTAAATATAAATCCAATAACTTGATTAAACTCACTACACTTTGATGCTTATAAGTATTACTTTGTTCTAAATTGATTAATGTTTTTTACTTTGATAATATTATTTGATTACACCTATGTAGCTGACACAACTTATGAATATTCCAGTAAAGTATTATAATTCACCTAATCTTATGATTGTATAATTTTGAGAGAGAAAGAAAATAATTCGAACGGATCAACATCGATTCAGGAAACATCCACCACTTTTACATGCACCCTTAGTCACAACAAAGTACAGGTAGAACGCTTTCTGCATACGAAGTGTAATAAATAGATTTAATAATCGACCTTCACACTCAGAGATCGATGTATTCACTACCAGCACACGACATATTCGAATTTTTTTTAATAATGAACATTTTGCTTAAACTTTTAATTAATTAAATAAAACAGTTAACCACTGAGATTACATTGCATGACTATACACACTACTTTTACTTTTTTTTTTTGTTATCTTTTCTACATTGTTATCATATTATTAGATGACAACACCAATCTGTATTGCTAGCATATATTTTTTACTTATAAGTGGAAGCTTGTAATTAGCAACATGTATATATATTTTTCCTTTCTGAAATCTAAATAAATATATTTTTTTTATTCATCCTCATCTCTTTAACTGATATTCACATATTGGCAGTTATAATTTTAACTTGTATCTGACTTATACTTTAGCATTCTATATGTTAAAAAACCTATAGAAATCTATATCATAGTATAAACTTATGTTATATACATATTTGCTTTAAATGTTACTTACAGTATTTTATTGTACTTTTCAGATTGTTCAAAATTATGATACCAGCTGGTTTCGGACTGATTGCTTTGACTGTGGCAGTTGACTCATTGTTCTGGGGCCGTCTGCTGTGGCCAGAGGCTGAAGTCTTTTGGTATAATACCATCCTGAATAAGAGCTCCGATTGGGGTGTATCCTTTTTTACTTTAATTTGTTACAAACAGCAACAGGTACATAATAAATAACCAGATGCATTCAGAAAATTATTGTATTGTTAAAGTCAACACTGCTTTAAATAGTAACACAATATTCATTATAATGCCACTATATTTAATTGGGGAAGAAGAAAGATCACAGCCAAACATTCCTCTGTTGTTCTTGCCGTAATTAAGCAAGGCTGATATTTACCACTTGCACTGCGGCCAGTACAGTGATTTCCTTAAAATGTTGGTGCACAATGCGGGAATGATACCCTTTGGTATTGTAAGCATCCATAGCTAGCTGCTTATCAAATCAGCAAACAGTAAGTTAGTTTCCCGCCTTAGTAGTATAATCAAATATTAGGGGTTAAAATATGAAATTGCTGATTTGTACCGAAAAATTGAAACTTGTTTTTTTTCTAAAATATACCATATTTTATTTAATCGAAATATTTACCGTTATTATCTATACATTGCTGTCATCTAAACGGAAGTTCATTTATGCCTTTACGATAGAACTCCAAGGATCTAGATTCGATAAACTGTGAAAGTATTTTGTACTGCGTCCTGGGAAGAAGATTTTTTATCAAGTAGAAAATTGTCCAGATCACAAAAAAAATGGTAGTCCGTTGGAGCAATGTCTGGTGAGTACGGAGAATGACGTATGGTTTCTAGCTGCAGCTCCTGTAGAGTTACAACGGTTTCTAGTGCAGTGTGAGGTCTTGCGTTATCATAGAGCAATAATGGTGAAGATCGATTCACGAGTCGGGGCTGTTTCACTGCCAATTTCGCCATCATTGTTGGAAGTTCGGCACAGTAAACATCTGTTGTTATTGTTTGACCAGACCTAACAAAGCTATAGTGAATAACACCATGAAGAGACCACCAAACAGTTACCATTACTTTTTTAATCGTAAGCTTTGCTTTAGGGCACTGTTGCGGCGTTTGACTGGGGTCAGCCATTACATTTTTCGCTTACGGTTATCGTAAAGAATCTACTTTTCGTCACATGTCATAATTCAATCCAACATTCCTTCATTTCTGTACCGATTCAACAAGGCAACACATGTTTCAACATGTATTTCTTTCTGCAGATCAGTCAAATCATGAGGCACCCATTTTCACATTTTTTATCTTATTGATATGATGCGAATGAGCCAATATTGTAGTTTAAACCATGTCGCTAATTCCTGGGTAGTTTGTCTCGGATCGGCTTCCACCATCTCCTTCAATTCAGCGTTATTCACCTGTGTGGGCGGTCTTCCACGTGGTTCGTTCTTCAAGTCGAAGTTTCCATTACAAAATCGTTTAAACCAAAAACGCACGGTGCGTTCATTAGCAGTCTCCTCTCCAAATGCAGCGTTGATATTGCGAACCGTTTCTGCCGCGTTAGTTTCGCGTCAGAACTCATGTTCAAAAATGACTCGGATTTTCGAAGTGTCCATCTTTCCCGTCTAAGCTAAATAAAAAAACAATTGAAAGTCGAAAATCGAATGTTGCACATTTTTAAAAGAAGAAACATAGAGGTATCATGTGAAAAAAGTTTCACTCAAAAATGTCACACCATGAAGGTTTTATGTCAACTCAAAGTATCTATTACTATACAACGGCAACTTCATACTTTAACCCCTATTATTTAATCATTCATGTTTGTCAATGAACAATTTAAAGACCTTTACTACAATAGCTATTTTTTTATTTTAGTATCCTGTATCTGTATATCACTAACGGCCTAGATTACATTTTAAAGCTGTTTGTAAGGGTGACTACCTACAAAAACGCAATTAATAATTTTAATAAGTTCCTTGATTCATAAACAGACATCTCCTTTCCTGTGGTACTTCTACTCGGCGATGCCGCGCGGGCTCGGCCCTAGTTTGATTCTGATCCCCATTGGCCTGTACTTAGACAAGCGGATGATCCAATACGCGGCGCCCGCATTCACTTATATATTGTTGTACTCGTTCCTACCACACAAAGAACTTAGATTTATTATTTACGTCTTCCCTATGCTCAATATGGCGTCAGCCGCCGCCTGCTCCTATATGTAAGTATAGAGTTGGCCATTTTATTGCATTGGTGTAATTCGTGCAGAACCTTTCTATATTTCATTTTTTTTTCAGTTACATAAGACGAACGAAAGCTCCTATATTTGAGTTATTATTTTGGGGAACGATTGTTGTTATAGTTGGCAATATTATAATATCATTATCATTCACTTTGGTGGCTATGACCAATTATCCAGGTGGAGTGGCTATAACTAGGTATGTGTGGCTCTATATAACATTACAACTATATGAACATATTAATAACAAAAAGTAAATATTTAGCATGTTATTTTATTCTGTTCCAGGTTTCACAAATTATTAAAAACCGAGCCATTTGTGCATGTACATATTTGTAACCTGGCAGCACAGACTGGTGTCACTAGATACACCCAGATCCACGATCGATGGCAGTACAATAAGAATGAATCGCTATCTCCTGAACAATTACAAGAGTATACGCATCTCCTTATCGAGGCTAAAAGCAAATATTCATCGAATCTAAAATCATTCACACAAACACACGTAATCTTAGATAGTATAGAATCATTTTCTCAAGTAGCTATGAACTACAAATTGATGCCTCCAGTAAGGATCAAAACTAAACCAGCACTCTTTATACTGGAAAGGAAAGATTTCCGTACACATCCAGGCAATTATTTCAAAATTACCGATAGTGCCACAGATATACACCCAGAAGAGCTAGGATCACAATCAAGCGACGAAAATGTCGTTAATGTTGTTGATTACAACATTATTGATGAAAAAGGTATATCTGACAGCTTTGAAAATTCTATAGATAACGAAAAATCTACGAATATTGTAGATGGAAAAGTTGAGACTAATATAGAAGACAATAAAGTAATCGTTGATAATACTGAGGTAACTGAAGATGAACAGAAAGTTGTACTTAATAAAGATGCAATCCCAGAACTCAAAGAAGAAGAAGAAAAGCCAATAGATAAAGAAGAGAAACAGCAAATAGTCAAAGAAAATGGAGACGGTACAGTAGCAGCTGGTCCAAAGTTACAAAAAGCCAAGAAAGCTATAGATGACCTAAAAACGCTAAGACAAGAACGGAAGAAGAAAGCTATAGAGAAAATAAAACTGGAAACTCGTAAAGAAGTTGTAGCCTCAGCCAAAGAAAAATTGAAGGATATAATGAAACGTCACAAACATATCGCTGACGAACTATCAGACAATATTATATCTGATGTTACACTTGAATTAGAAGAAAAAGATGGCAGAGGAGACATACCTGATGTAGAATTAGTTCCGGAATCCCACAAACCTGAAGAAATTGAAATTGTAGAAACGGAAAATAAAGAAGCAGCAAACTTGGAACCAGTCGTTGATAATTTGATAGATATTCCTGACGCGACAAACCTTACGAACGAAAACGTTGATTCTATTGTAGAAGAGGTCATTGTAAGGTTGATAGACAGAAAAATATACGACGATATGACAAAACCTGAAGATATCAAATCTGAGGACAGACTACTGATACAAAAGATTGTCGAGGAAATTTTATCTGAGAAAATGAATTTCACGAATGTTGATAATAAGTAATTGAGTGAATATGTTATTTTAACTATTGGTCCCGTGTTGTTTGAATTTGATCTCGTCATAGTATGGGTGGTCAGCATTTGGTTTCACAATAGTTTGTTTTTGATTTGCTCATCGTAAATTATTAAACGCTCTCTAAATTATTCGCACATTTGCATTGATCTTGTAGGAATTCGACGAAGCCGTAATGCCTAGCTACGCCCATATTCCACTGTTTGAGTGTGGTTTAATCAAGAGTGCCAATTAAGATGGATATTTTGGTAAAATGTTGTGCCTTTACAGCCTTTGATATTATAATTAATCTGTTTTTGTATGTTTATCATGAAAATTGGAATATTAAACAAGTAAGTTTCTACAAAACTGGCCAGGCCTCACCAAAGTGGATTAAAGTTTGAGGCATTATTAGGGTTTAAGAATTTCATTACTATACATATCGTTCTCGGTGTGAACAAATATCTTAGGCCTAGGCTCAAGGTTCACTGACACAGGGTCAAAGTGACGCAAAGTCTCACATTGTTCGCAACCGTTTGAAGGTGCCGTCATGTCATTGTATCAACACATTGACGCATTCTTTATGCCGCACAAACCTGTATAGATACCTTGTGTACGTAAAGATTCCTTGTAACATTTTATAATAAAACTATGCTTAAAACATATGCCCTGAGCTAAGGTATTTTTAAAAACAAATATTTTTTGTTTAAATCAGCTTATAATCCTTGAACGTCACTTAAGCATCTGCTCAAATAAAACATCAAGGCAGTCCAGTAAAATACTTTAAAAAGATTATACATTTCAGATATCGGCATGTGTAAATATAATCATTTTAAAACAATTACCACTACACTTAATGAGAGCCTCTGTAAATTATTTCAAAGCTTATTATTTTTGGTTAAACTATTTGAAATTGATAGAAAAATAAGCAAATTCAACATTTATTAAATTATGTTGATTTACTCAGTTCAGTGTAGTTTACGTGAGTCCAAATACATTACGAACGCGACTCAACAGTGACACCGCACTTGGCTCGTTTTATTATTAACATGTTAATAAAGTTTCTTTTTAATTTATATTATTAGCAGCATTGTTGTATTGCAACATACCATGCATTTATACATAAAAATTACTAAACAGTCAAGGAATCGGAGACGAGAATGCGGCCAATGGAAAATTCTTGAGTATAATTCAACTATTAAAAGAGCATGGACATAGAAGTACAAATCTTGCGTCTATGCATTTTGGATACGAAAATACTTTGACAAATACCTTTTCAACATCAAACATTCTAGCATTTTCGTTACCGCTTACGTACATATGTTCTGCATTTCTTTATTGTTATCAATTTGCCCCAATATATCTAGTCACGTAAGAGTTTATATTGTAAATAAATCCATAAAAAATGGTTGTTTAGTTCATTGATGTATTTAAATTTAATATCGATCATCGATTTTAAATGTGTATATTTTATTAATGGAAAATAAAAATACCAGTATGACTTATTTAGATGTTTTATTTTCATAGATTGTCGTAAGGTGGATACCAACTAGAATCCTAACTCTTGATGTCAAATATACAATCTTACCTACGTCAGCATTAACAGTTATAGCAAGTGGTTTGAAGGAAACTATTATCACTACATATTATAAAACAAAGTCCCTCGCCGCGTCTTTTCGCGATAATTTCAAAAACTACTGAACGGATTTTCATGCGGTTTTTACCAATAGACAGAGTGTTTATTTGTAAAGGTTATGTACTACCTGTGCGAAGCCGTGGCGGATCTCTAGTAAATGTATGTTATAATATGACAAAACGCGTCTACAAGCTTTAGGCAGGCACACTCTAGATCACATTGCGTAACGCAGTTCACATGAAATACACGTTTTGCTCTTAATTATAATTATTTAAGTCAGTATCCACCTTTACGTAAAAATATAATCAACATTACGATTATAATGAACATATATATCTAATCAGTCTAATAAGGCATACGAAGAAAACACAGTTCAATAAAATACACAGGTACCAATGAAGTAAGTACACAATACACAATGTATTTACAAAAGCTAGCAAACCGGCATTTAGTAGATAACTACAATATTACAAAACAACTAAGAGCTTGCTAGACTGATACTATTAAATATCTTGGGGTTTCCCAATGCGGCACATAGGAAGCGGTATGGTAGATAGTATGCGGCATTATAAATTGTAGTGTGGTCGGTAACGGAGGCTTTACGAATTTTGCGTAATAGGATCACGTGACACAGTATAAAACGATACAGAATCTAGACAAAAACACCGATTAACGTTGAATATATAGAATTAGATAGATATTAAACAATTATGGTTGCACATTCAATATAAATTATTACTTCTTCGACAGCAGGTGAAGAAATATAAACATTGCTAACAATAACAACTTGTTACGCTGGCGTACCGATTTTTGACAATTTTTATTATTTTTAACAGGGAGGCAGTCTCCTAGCTGTGACATATACGCCTAGTTAGTTTAACATAATGTTACGATACATAGGCATATATAATAACATCATGAAACGTATAAGTGCGGTAATCCGTTAGTCGTACCAATCATCTGGCGAGATGATTTATAATAAGTATCTACTCAAGATATGTACCACGAAAATTAACTAAATTCAGATTTGATTGTGAATTTTATAGTATCATCTTGCTCTAACATAACGAATATATATGTACTCTTATATATTAATATACAAATCTATCTGTTTATAAAGAACACTTACATTATACCAGATAAAAGCATTTAAATTCTCTAGCTAAAACATCACATGATTGACTTATAAGGATGATATTATTACATTTGGTCGTAATTAGCATATTGGCTTGACAAGAAACTATAATATGTTGAAACATGAACTATATCGAGTAGTAACAATAATAATAATAATATTCTACCACATACACACAACACCATCTAGCCCAAACTAAGCAGAACTTGTACTATGGGTACTAGACAATGGATAAACATACATATATACTTTTTTTTTGTAAATACATACATATTATACATAGAAACACCCAGACCAAGACAAACATCCATGTTCATGCACACAAATGTTTGACTTGTGCGGGAATCGATCCCGCGACCTCTGACGTGGCAGCCAGTTACACTAACCACTACGCCATCGAGGCTGACAATACCGAATAAATGCAAAAAATATATTTTATATTTAAAGCGTCGCGTCGTACTAACAGAATGCATAGTATGCGCGTTGCAATGAAAATATCACGCGCGATCCTACGAGCGTGTGTTGATTAGCATTTGTGATACATTGCAGCATTGATGTTATACAATTTGAAAGTCCAGCATGTTCTACCTGAATAGGGGTACAAATGAGTGTAGGTAGTAGTTACATAGAAAATACAATAATAATCAGAATATTATTCAAATGATTGTAATTAATTAAATATAAATTGTATAATCGTATAAAGACAGTAAAATTTAAATTAAAATCTAAATCAAATTAAAATATAATCAGAATTAAACTAAATATCATTAAGCACTAATAATAAAATTAATGTCAAGTATTGTTAAAAAGAAAGGTACCTACACATATAGTAATATTATTTTTCACAAAATGTTTAGAATGAGTCAGTTAGAAAATCCTTTTAAATAATAATAAACTTAGAAGCTTTAAATCCCTAAGATTTTTATTAAAAGAAGTTACGTCTAAACTTTTTAAATTAGTTGGTATTTTATTATAAATGGTAGGTCCCATGCAGAGAATACTTTTTCTCATAAGTGTTGTTTTAGCCGGGTGCATCCTTAACTTAGTGTTATCTCAAGTTATGACTATGATTCCTAACTACAGTATCTGCTAGTCTTGGAAATAGCTGAGGATTGTTTCTCACAAATAGTGCAAGTTCTAAAATATTATATTGACGAAAGTGTTACAATTTTAAATTGTGAGAAATAAGGTTTACAGCTGTCTGTTGTATAAAGTTTAAACATAGATCTGCGACATCTTTTCTGCGTCTTAAAGGCCTGTTCAAAGTCAGGCGAGTTAGCCCAAAATATGATGCCGTATCTTAATATTGAAGCTATCAGTCCATGGTATGCCGTCAAAAGTGCGGTTACAAGCATGTGTGTACAACACCGTACCACCAACAAAGCAACAGCATAGTGGAGCGATGGCATCGCTCGCTCAAAAATGCACTACGCGCGAAACTCACCGACACAAGTATGTGGATTGACGAGTTACTTACAGTGCTACTTGGATTACGCGCCGCTTTGCGCACCGACACAGGTGTAAGCGCCGCCGAGCTCACCTATGGCTACAACTTACGTTTACCCGGCGAATTCTTTGCACCAAATAATGCCACACCTAATATGGATTATACTTACGTTGAAAAACTGCGAAACATAATTTATGTAAACAAGCCGCAACCCGTCACCGAACATCACAGTAATAATAAGCGTGTGTTTGTGCACAAAGACCTACGCGAGTGCACTCATGTGTTTATTAGGATAGATGCAGTTAAAAAGCCACTTTAAGCACCATATGAAGGCCCCTACAGAGTTATAAGCCCAACAGATAAGGTATTTACTATACAATTACCGGGTCGACAAGCAAATATCTCAATTGATTGATTGAAGCCTGCATACGTCATAATTAGGCATGGAACATTTCACTTTTAGCAGTGAAAAATCATATGAAATGATTTTTCATCAGTCTCATTTGCTACTTCGCGTCACTACGCCCGCTAAATATCACTCACGATATGAAATCACAGATTGCCAAAGTGGTTACCTAAACTTGAAGAATACAGTTGCATTGAGTAAGCGCGACACCTGGCGTACGATTACAGTGCATGGTAGAAAGGGACAAACATTATTTTGTTAATTCGTATCTATTACCGGCTCATCGCATCGCCTCGCGTGGTTACGTATTGATTCACTATGATCTTGATTAGTTCGAGAGTACATACAAATATAGTCCTTACTCTCATAACATTATAAGGCTCGCTTTACTCTGCAGTAAAAAATAGCAGGTCGCAATTTCGCAGTGTTTGTTTACATTATGATTCTATAAGAAATTAAATTTCACAGCACGTGTTACTGTTACTTGAACACGACGTCCGTTAGGTTTTCTAATTGAAGTTAGAATTATTGTTAGTTACTCCTACGTAAAAGAGATTATTATAAGTGTAAATAAATCTTCATGTTAGTTTAAAATTGTATTAAGTGTAGGTATATATAACTTAGGTAGTAATAATTATTCTTTAAATATTATTTAAATTTGAATAATGAGTGCATTGATTTGGAACTACTACTTCAGAGAAACGAGCATTGCACTGTAAGGTACAAATGTAAAACAAGCTTTCATTATATTTAATTCATTAGGTATTCTTATGCAATAATTCATATTTCATACTGAAGCAAATTGTAGCAAATGCGAAGTTACTGCGACTCAGAATAAAAAATTATTGACTGTGAAATTTCACCAGTGAAATCACTGTAAAATAATTCGTAACTTCATTGAATGAAAATTAATTAAATGTAGCAATCATTTACATGCCTAGTCATAATAGAAGATAGCAACCAACATACCAGTACCTTACCTGCAAGCAACATTACAATTACTATACCTTCAAGCAACATACCCGTTACCCAAGAACCTGAGACCTCACCGCAATACAATACTACCAATACCGGCAATACTGTCGCCGAGCAACAAATACCTAAACCTTGTCTGCAAACGGACACCATGACGTCAAAGCCAGCCACGGTAACACGCTCGGGCTGTGTCGTCAAACTGCCGGTACGCTTTCGCTTGAAGGGGAATACTGTAGCTGCCGCACGTGGCCGCACACGCACGACACCACAAGACAAGACCAATGGTTTCCATTTGTGCGGGAAATGACTGGCTCCGACGTTAGCGCTGCGTACGGAAGTTAACGTAAACTAAACTTATTTCTGATTCGTCTAATGTAAGACTTGCTATTGGTTACATTTCGGTGTAAATATTTTATTAGTTTTTATTGGATAACGCAATATTTGGTGTACTATAAATAAAGGTGTCAATACTCAAATATATACAGAGTTCGCTGCTGCGCGCGATCGCGAGAAGACGTGTCATTCCTCCGTTATCCATCGCTGCCGACCGGACTGCAACAACAACATCGCACGGCCTTGAGCGCCGGCTGCTACACGCGCGGCGCCCGCGCCCCGCGCTAATCACCACGCGCCCCGGGCACTCCTTGCGCGCCGACGCGTGTCCTTGACCAGAGCGAGGCGGCACGTGTAACGGTTTATCGACTAATCGCGCGCCCAACAACGCCGATTGCTTATTAAATAACGCGCACCAATCGGTCCTTCCGGATAACGCGGGGTACACTACTGTCCTCGGCTCCCGGTCTGCCACCAGCGGCAAACCCCGGCGGGCCGGTTCAGTGGGTACTTTATACCGGAGGGTACCGGTTTGGTGCCCGAATACCGCCGTCGCCGTGATGCCACGCACTTTTGACGGGGACGCCTGACACATAATGCCGCGCACTCGCCCTTCTTCCCCGTGGAGACACACGCCGACGTCGAAAGGGTTGCGACGGATCTCAGCGCGGCCCTACAATCCGCGCTTCGAGAGGCGAAGCTCGACGCCGCGAGCGCAAGGAGGCCTTTCTAGCTCCCTGCCCTCATCCTGGCGATGATCGAGAGGAAGAGGAAACTGCGCCAGCAATGGCAGCGCTCCCGATGTCCGACCATGAAGTCCCAGCTGAACGCTTTGGCTGCGAAGATCTCTGCTGCGTTAGCAAAAAATACGGCGGAGTCCTAGCAACGCACCATCGAGCAAGCTAGTGAAGACTGTTCGGTCATACACCGCCTGTGCCGCCAACTCTCCGGGAAGCCATCTCCGATTAGCCATCCCTTACTGGCTGGTGACGGAACCCCACGTTACCGTGCCGAGGACCGAGCGGAGATATTCGCCGACTCCCTGGAAGCGCAGTTCCAGCCCAACCCTGCTCTCAACATGCACCATGTAGCATAGGTTGAGAGGAAGCTTAAGTCTTACTTCGAACAGCCGAAAGCTCCGACAGAGGATCCCATTGTCATCTCCCCAGGCGAGGTCCAGCAGATGATTCGCCGAACGCACCTCCGGAAAGCCTCCGGACCTGACCGGGTAGCCAACGAAGCTCTGCGTCACCTACCTCCGCGAGCAATCGCGACGTTGACGCGTCTCTTTAATGGCATCCTCCGTACCGGACACTTTCCCTCCGCATGGCGACTAGGCAGAGTCATCATGCTCCCAAAGCCGGGGAAGAACATCCTACTGCCGGGAAGCTATCGACCCATCACGCTCCTCTCGACGACATTGAATCTGTTCGAGAAGCTGCTACTGCCGCATATGACGCCACACCTTCAGCCACGCGACGAACAGTTCGGCTTCCGCGCCGAACACTCCAGACCCACCAGCTCGCGAGGGTACTGCACGACATCGCGGTTGCTCGCAACAAACGCGAGCGTGCCGTCGCAATTTTCCTCGATATGGAAATAGCGTTCGATCGCGTATGACACACCGGCTTGCTGTACAAGCTGTCCACATCCACTACTCCCCCGTCGAGTAGTTAGGATCGCGGCCACCTTCCTGCATGACAGACGCTTCCAAGTGCCGGTTAAAAACGCCTTGTCTACAGAGCGGGCCATCTACGCCGGTGAGCCCAAGGGAAGTTGCCTCTCTCCCGTGTACTACTCTTGATACACGGACGACATCCCCGTCACCGACAGCTCTAAGCTCGCGCTGTACGCCGACGACGCCGCCTACATCTTGACATCGATGAACGGTGTCCACGCGGTGACCAAGATGCAGCGCACCCTAGACGCCCTTCCCAGTTGACTGAAGGACTGAAGACTGACGGTCAACGTGGCGAAGACTCAGGCGATCTTCATGGGTAGCATAGCCCTACCACAGCGCATAGGAGAGAACATCGAGTGGTCCGCGATGGTGAAATACCTCGGCGTGACCATCGACCGCGCCCTCTCCATGACGCCCCATGTGAACAACGTAGTCGTCCAAACGCGCACCGCGCACGTCCGCCGCCGACTCACCGACGCTGCCCCGGCCTGGCCCGCGCTCACTTCCGAGACGAGCCGCCGTCGGTTGCGTGCGCAGCAGTCGCTCGCGCTCCGCAGCATCGCCGACGCCCGCGCTTCGTGCGGCACAGGACGATCTCCAGGGAGCTTGCGCCTTACCATCGGCGACCGCCGGACAGAATGGCCTTGCCGCGAGACCTCGTCTCCGTGGCAACCCCGTACGGGTTCACGAGAAGAACCCCTGATGAAATATATGCATTCTGAAATCTGGGGTCTACGTGTTACTATACCCGTCACTATCCTCAACCTCCAAATTAGCATATTCGAATATATTTCGAGTACACAATTCGCTCGAACTTATTATAGCCGCATAATCACGCTCTAAGGACGATGCTTAGTTTTGTATTTCATCCAAACTACTCTACGCATTTGATATTTGTTTCTTAGTGAAGTATTTTTCAAATATCACATTTGCGGTATTTCTGCGTGTAGTCATCTAATATATCCGCTAATAATAAAGCAATTTAATACTTCAGATGATATTTATAATATATACAGGTGTAATTAAAAGGGTGATGTATGAAATTTAAACATACAAAAAACACATACGTGTAATCATGAATTTCATGGAGTATACAGAAAACGACATCGATACTGAATGCGTTTCGGTGATACTAGTCTTATATGATTGCCATAGACGATCAAATGTAAAATCAATTATATAGTTGCTATACTAACTTGAAAGTACAGTATTATGTATCACAACATTTAAAGGAAATGCACACGAGTGCTACGACCGCTACGCTCCAACCAATTTGATGTAAAATACACATAACACGATATTCTGCATCTTAAATTATTGAAAGCCGAGCATGCATACACACGTAAAAACATATTAGTTCGTTCGTTTTATAGATCTAACTAATATTTATCGTGGCAATATTTAACATTTATAACACGGTGCGCATATGGTCAGTAATGGAAATGCGCCGGACGTTTTATGAACGTGATCAAAAAGCTATTATCTTTTGATGTAAGGGAAACTATATTGGCGCAAAATTAGTTTGCTCGTAATCATTATTTTTTAATTTGGCTGGAGCGTAAGGTTTCCAGCTTATCTTGGTATTAAGCTGGTGTTTATTACCCATTACAGTCTAATCAAACAGGTAAGGCAATACAGCGCAAAATTGCCTCTGTGTGAATTTAAAAGTTCTTCCAAAATATTAAATAATATATGTTTGACATTTCGTTTACTATTCGGTTACAGAGGTGCATATTACTGCTGTGATGACGCTATACAAATTTAAAACGTGGCTCTCTCTATGGTAACATTTGCTTAAGCGGAATAAAATACAAAGTAATATCTACCTTAAGCCATAGTGGTAAGTTTTATAATCCCTATTTCAAAGTGCACGTTATCGCGTCTCCTGTTCGATTTGACTCTTATATATTACATATGATTATACAACTTAAACATCTATAAGCATTTTCCAGTTGAATCTCCCTGAGCTAGAATTAATCGAAGGAGGGCAGGGTGGGCAGACGACTTGCCAGGGCTTGTCTCGCATGGCGGCCAGGGCGCAGTATGGCACCCTTAACAGATTGTTGTGTATCTGATACGGCGAGTAGTCCGTGCGGGGCTCGTTGAGGCGCTTCAGAGCTATCGTCGTCACGTCTAGAGTCGCTGCGTGACCTATGAATATTATGTTTCCACCTGAGGAATAAACAAGAGTGAAGTTAAGTTAATAATTAGACTTGGTTAACAATAGGCAATCTGATTGTAAGGGGCCAGTTGCTGTGATTAAATGTCGCCACAAAGCGTCATACCGGTACCCACATAGGATATAGTTACGGATGTGACATATATATGTACATATCTTATGTAGACACATAGGTCATGGTGTGTCACCAAAGGAAAATCAAAAGTGAGCAAAATAACCTTGATATTTATTTGACTAACAATTTTAAATGTATTTGGTATTTGCGCTCGTTTAAATAAATGCAGTATGTAAAATGTCACAGTAATTTGTATCACAATAATACATAAGTAATAGTTCTATTCGTAAAAACAAAATATCACATGAATACACTAATAATAGTTCTAATGTATAATAACATAAGTAAAAACAAATTGTCACATCAACTGATAGATATGTGACCCGTCATTTAAATGAAGACTCTTATTATACATTGAAAGTAGAGGGAGTACTATAAATTCAGCACCACCCACGTCATTATATAAGTAATTCAAAAAGGTAAAATAAATGACACTGACCTTCTTTTTCTGTTTCATTGACAACAGACTGCACCACTAGTTCGCCTCTCTTGTAATACTCTTCTAATGTCTCTGGCGTGTTGATCTCGAGTTCCACGTACGGTTGATAGCTATGAATAGATAGATCGACAATTATTTCACGGATGTCATAAAAATAATGTGCGTACACAGGCTAGTATGTCGTTTAGACTATTTTAAGTGGTGGTATATTACGTTTATTTTCTACACTCCTTTAAAAATAGTCTCTAAAATCGGCATTCAGAGAAATTACTACAAATTGCGTAAAGCCTTAATCACTACTAATGCGTAAAGGTCTTGGGTTTTGCTTATTGTGTTATTTACATAAAATGGTGTTAATCGTCCAGGTGTTATTTCAATATGAGTATAGGTTATTAACTACTGCACTTTATTTTATTCTGAATTCAGCAGTAAGGTAAAGACGATTAAAAGTTACTTAAAATTGAATTAAATTGAATTTACTTAAAATTGTACTATGCGACCTTTAAGCGCTCATTGAGAGTTTTTGAATGCGGCTTGGTGTTACTTAGTATATTAGCTTTTGTTTCAGAGAAGAACAAAAACATAATGGGACATAACAGTATTTCTTTATATTAGGCTTAACCATTACTTATGCACTAGAAAAATTACTAATCTATGGAACTAATTTTGGTGATATTTGATATATGGTTACTTAAAAACGGAGAAAGATTAATTATTTAGAATAAATGTTGTATGTTTTGCGTATAAAACTAATAATATCAGCCCTGTATTAAACTGTTCCATTGCTGGGCACACGGGCCTCTTTTCAGTGTGAGATGGGTTAGGTCATAAGCTAACTGAAACCAGACTAGTATTAAATTAATATTTACTCGAGATCCACATTCAGTCCAGCTTTGTACAGTTCAACGGGTGTCATGAACGGCGCCATCCCCTTTGTCAGGTGCCACATCTTATACTCAAACAGTCCCGGCTCCACCTTTATCTTTACTGTTGGATCCGCTTGTAAGCCTGTAATATTAGGTAATAATCATAGAAATATATGTAACCACTTGTACAGCAACTCAAAACACCATTTATGTTCCACTCAACTGCAATACACGCATCGCACCTCACTTCAACTTGCGACTATAGACTAGATATTACAGAACAGTAAGTAGGTAGAATATTAAAAATCGAATGGAATAGTAATTGGCTAATAGCTTGGCGTACCTATAACAATAACTAACTACCTATCATTTACCTTACATAGAGCAAATTCATATCGGTAGTATAAAAATGTCATATGATTTAAATTGGAAAGTATTTATAAAGTTCCTATGTATAATATGTATGTATTTAAAAAAAAAAAAAAAAAAATGTATATATGTATGTTTATCCATTGTCTAGTTTCATAGTACAAGCTCTGCTTAGTTTGGGCTAGATGGTGTTGTGTGTATGTGATAGAATATTATTATACCTATTATTATATTATTATATTATTATTATATTATATTATTTAATTTTATAATCATCCTCGCGTCACTTTTAGAAGGTAGAAATGACAGCGACATAAGATTGGAGCATTTGATTGTTATTCTATGATTATAGAACAAATGACTCGCGTCCCGCCCTACCCGCGCATCGGACATGTTCTATATTTGAATTTACTATTCTAGTGGTGACATATAGTTCAATAGTAATAATATAACATGAGGCTAATAGTATATAACTCTACTAAGTAGCAGAGAAAATATAAAACTGTAAGGTTTTTGTTTTTATTGACATAATAGTAGACCAGCCAGGGCCACTGGCTGGTCTACCACCTTAATGGTAAGTATTATTTTATAGATTTTGTCACATTAAGGATACAGCCGAAGCGTTGCTTAGCATGATAGTAATGCTCTGTTTAAACATCGTTCTAGATAATGACATTGTGATAGATACACATACAGAGATATGTTAAAAACACTAATTGAGACTCTAGCGAAACAAATCATGTAAAAAAAGATCAAACAGTTCAGTACGATTTTTTTACTTTTGTTTTGTTTAGTAGTTATTCGCGTTTTATTTAATGAAATGCGGTCGAATTTTGGTTAATATTTATGATAAATATACTTGTATACTTTTAATACGTAATTCTTTATACAGCAGTGAATTGTATTTATTACCACGCCTTTAAACAAGCAAATTTTCGTGATAAAACAAACTCATCATATGCAAAGCGCTTTTTAAATTTCGTATTTGCTATGTTCTATATGAAATCCATACCAGTTTATACCAGGTGGAGTCCTTTAAATGTCCTTGTCAGATTGCAGTGTTTTAACTTATTAAGTCGTGGCGGCACACTGACGGCCAGACACAAAAGGTATTCAGTCACGTTTGGCAGGTTAAGTAGTCATTACCTAACTGGACACAGTTATATTCTTTTTAAAATAATAATTCCCGTTCCGCGGGGGACTTTACAAACATTTAAACAACGGATACAAACAATACCCAAACTCGGAGCAAATATTTGTGGATCACAGAAATGTTTGTCCCGTGTTGGGATCGAACCCACAACACTCAGTGGCAATGGCGAGGTAACCACTTAAACCACGCCACCATCCGTGCAGATTTAATTCAGTAAAATTGATTTTAATTGTTTCAAAGTTTTGTTATGGATTTAGATGTTCATATAGATCATTAGTTCCCAAAGTGGTCCAGGTGGATCCCCAGAGGTCCATGGGAGACTCGACGGGGGTCTACGTAGGCTTGACAAAAAAATGGGAGTCCACAATTCGTAAGCGGGGGTCCACGAAAATTTATTTGCTTTCGATAATGAAGAACTAAAATGTTGGCTTGACGTCACCTATCACTGTAGACAGATAATATTTTAAGAAGCTCAGCGACTGTTACTTGTAAAACCTTGCATATTCCATATTCAGTAACACTGATCTCGAACCTACCGATTTTCCGGTAAAGAATTTCAACAAAAAGATAAAGTCAGCGCGCCTAACGTGGTAGATTCGGTCCCGAGAATTAAAAAAAAAATAGGTCTTCTTTGACCAATATAAATACGAATGCCAAGGAATATGGTAGAAATGTAGCTGAAGGGGGTCCACCAGAAACTGCAAAATTTTGAAAATGGTCTATGGGAAAAAAATCTGGGAACCGCTGATATAGTTGAATAACTATCTGGCGGTTTCTACGTATACAAGTACAATTATTGACATACCTAATTAACATTTATCATTTATTACGCAGGTGGAGGCGCCTTAACACGAGTACTTAACAGCTTATCGTTTATTACGTTTTATTAAACTGTTTACTTTATGTAATTAGAAGTAATGACCGTGTTCACATCAGGTATAATATCGTTTGTATTATGATACTCAATGATTTGGATAACTATTCTTATAAATGATTATAATTCTTCGTATCCACTGCATTTATTATAAGGCTAATTAGCAATTTAATTATTAATATAATTAATATAATACCACATCTATACTGAAGATTTGAGCACACTAATCTTATGGACTAATCTAATATGTAAAAATATATGTATTTGGGTTTTATAGTTCTTTCTGGGCAAAGTTTAAGGAAACATCACGCAGCGATTTAAAGGAGCGATGCAGTATGTTAGGAAATTGGGGGACATTATTTATTTATATTGTAAAGAGAAAGCGCGAATTTCGTAAGTCTGTATGTATGTGAAGAGTAATCGCCGAATTAAGGGTCCTTATTTTCTTAACTACTATAAAAGTGCATTATGCCACTTTAGTTTTAGTTTGTTAGTACTTATAAAATACTAGCTTTTCCCCCAGCTTCGCTCGCGTAAAAGTAGGTTAGGTTATGTTAGTAACTAGTAGCTTTCTAATGGCGTGAGAATTTTTAAAATCAGTCAATTCGTTATTTAATTAAATCGTTACAAAAAAACAAAGATCAAATCTTTCCTCTTTATAATATTAAAGTATAGATAATAGTATAATATAGATAGTACAGATGATACGTTCCAGTACCTTCGAGGAAGGCGTGCGCCGTCTCGACGCAGCGGAGCGCGGCGGACGCGTACACGCGGCGCACGCGCACGCCGGCCAGGCGCAGCCCCTCGCCCACGAGCTGCGCCTGCAGCCGCCCCACGCGCGTCAGCGGCGTGTCCTTCGCGTACGACTCCTTGCCGCCCGCTCTGTTCGTCCGCAACATTCAAACCGTCATTTTAGAACCCTATAGCTTGTATGCACATTACAATATGGTTGCTCACTGTTTGTTATCTTATGTGCAAGAGAGTGCTCCTAATCAAACAAAAAATAAAAATATGTTCAATTCAGTAATAAAATTGGCGATTAAAAGAGAGGTGATTCTTTTTGCCTATTCTTCTTATTGGTTCTACGCCCTTGCTTTGCTAAACGTAGCGACAGGTAAATGCATAAGTATTATAGTTATGTTCATGTTTAAATGTATGTTCATATTATAGTTTTAGTTAATAATAATAATAATAATAATAATAATATTCTACCACATACACACAACACCATCTAGCCCAAACTAAGCAGAGCTTGTACTATGGGTTCTAGACAATAGATAAACATACATATATACTTTTTTTTTTTGTAAATACATACATATTATACATAGAAACATAACCTTGACGTTCATAAGTGTTACTTTGTGACCTACATGAATAAAGATTTTTTGATTTTTGCGTAGGTACATGTATAAAAATTAATGACTGTACTATATGGCATTAGTATCGCACTTAAAGTATATGGGGCAGATCTATATGTATTATAATAATATTAGCTCTGTATTCTATCCCGCTGCTGGACATATGCCCATACATACAGATACGGGCCTCTTCTCACACTTTGAGAAGGGACCCGTATCTGTATGTACGCGATAAAAAGAATTGAAGTCTTTGAAAAAGAAATGTAGAGATGTACTTATTATATTTCTGAGAAAACATCACTTTTAATGAAAACGTAGTCATATTAAAGAGTAATACTTCATAAGGTATGATGCTCAGATTAGATAAGTGACGTTGAGTTTCTTTTGACTAGAAATTCTCAATAGCGACACGTATTATGTAGCAGAAATTTAAAAAAATTCCCCTGTAAGATTATTTTTTTCGTCTAAAGTTTATATAAGTGATATATCTATGTAAATGTGAAATATATCTGGGCAATTATACTTGGGCCACATTAAATGTAGCAAGATGTCAATTGTATGTACTTTGTTTATAAAGGAATAATAATAATTGTCCGATAAGTACCTAAGTGTCTTTACAAGCTTCATAACAGTAAACCCTTTTAGGGCCGCAAAATACTTCTTTTTTATACCATGCAACATAACTTCTACACTTTTGTATAAGTCGTATACCTAGTAGGTACAAATGACAGCAATCTGTAAAATAATAAGTATAAACCCACTAACCTGTCTCCTAACTTGAGAGGAAGGTTCAGGTCCTTCCTGGTGTAAGTGCCGTTTTCATCGAAACAGAACGGCACCCATTGTCCGTACGTGAGGTCCACTCTCTCTCCGTGACGCATCGAGAAGATCCAACGACGGCCTTTGTCTTCCGATGATTTAGCCTGTAATATATGTCTT
Organism: Catocala fraxini; assembly: GCA_930367265.1. Taxonomy (NCBI): domain Eukaryota; kingdom Metazoa; phylum Arthropoda; class Insecta; order Lepidoptera; family Erebidae; genus Catocala; species Catocala fraxini. The sequence goes on along the minus strand of OV884040.1, from coordinate 14,761,645 downwards.
TTATGAATAATTCCTGTGAAGGCAAATCCATTTCGTTATCTTTTATTCTTCAATTTCATTTACACGTCGCGTCGTGAGTAAGCATAAATATTGAAGACATGTGCTAGATTAAATATAATAAGTTTTTTTAGTAAGCCAAAAAAGGCGAAACATATTAAAATAATTGTTTTTGGATATCGATAGTAAAAATAATCAATTAACAAAAATATAGTTTTTAATTTTCATTTTCGTTAATTATACAAATTAAAAAGAACGAATTAGAAAGTATTGCTAACAATTTAAGAACTATGTTTTATTTTCAGCTACTTATGAATATAAATAGGATTTATATAGTTAGGTAGTAGGTATACATAAAGGTATTTAGAACTATGAATCCGATGCGTTGGTTATTAAAATTTACATCCTAACTAATGTTATAAATGCGAATGCGATTGTGTTACGCTTTCGTGCTTTTAGTACTCGACTGATCATCATGAAATTTAGCTTATACGTTGTCAGGGGAACAGAAAAGGACACAGGGTACCATTCATACAGAAAAAAGTACTGATATTAATCTAACCTAACCTACATTTACGCGAGCGAAGCCACGGAAAAAATCTAGTAATCACTATTTTTAGAGTTCGAAAAACTCTTATACAACAGCTTTGTCCGTCCGTCTGTCTGTCTGTTATACAACTTTCAACTCAAGAACCGTAAGAGCTAGAGACTCGCGGTTAACGCCATTCGACTCAGCATAGTCGATATACTCCCGATATTACTATGATTTTTGACCTCTGACCTCAAGGTCACGTGATACCACCTTTCAACTCAAGAACCGTAAGAGCTAGAGAATGGTCAAGGCCATTCGACTCAGCATAGTCGATATACCCCGAAATGACTATGACCTTTGACCTCTGACCACAAGGTCACGTGATACCATTTTTTTCGATCTCTAAGATTTGCAGCAATTCGTGGCCGTTTCTCACTTGTTGTAAGTAGGAAAACAGAATTTATATTGAATAAAATGACCTAGTGACCATAGATAAGACACTATATAACTCTAGTGACAGTTCAACATGTAGAACGAAGAAATACTTATGACAAACATGTCAGTAGCGTAACTAAAGAGGTTGAATGAATAATACAAATAAGTAAAACGTGATGAATTAACGAATTTAGTCGTATAATAATTGCTAAGTATATTCTGATACAAATTCGGAGATTGACTTTATGAATCTTCCTCATTTGAACCATTACAATGAATAAAATAGCACTAATTATTTATTATAGGCCTGACTATCGGCAAGTAGGTATATATACATATAAACACATAACATAGATCCTTGCAGACCTATATGTTTGAGCCACATTTCGTCAGTTATGGTTATAGATCTTTCGTTATAAGGTCGAGCCTATTGTCATCTACCAGGCACAGATTCAGACTCTGTCCTGATACTGAGTTTTATTTTGACAGAAAAACAATTGCTTTTCTACGTCCCAAGCATCAAACTCGAGACCTTTATGCATAGTAGCCGCATTCCCTTTCGTGAGGTCATCAACAATGTGCAAGTGAATTTGAATAATTCATAGTGAACAAGATGGCTGATTTATATCGAAGTAAGTTACACTATAATATTTAAAATGCACAACTGATACCTGGTATAATGAGGATTTATGTAAAGATTCATATAACTGGATACTTACACTAATCTTTTTATAAATCTAAGTCATACTAAACAAATAAACACAAGTTATAAATTTTTTAACGCACCCATTATTATACAACATTGTCCTTGAATGAAATTGTAACTTCATGTTGATATTTACTTAGGTCTCGACGTCGCCATTTATCTTTGTACTTGAAATTATTACCATTCCACTAATAAAAATATCAATAGCATCCATTGTGGTTGTATTGCTGTGTGCTTGTTATCCTTGTTCGCGGTCACGGTTATTCTGCCGCTATTTAATGTTCTGTTAGCTGTGTCGCTGTTTAATAATAAGCGACAATAGTCGATGAACATGTACAATTGTACAGCACTCCAACATTAAAAGTCGCTGATATGCAGTGAAAACTATAAAAGGAACGACGCTCTAGCGTAGTTTCTATGCACGCACGCACAATCGAAAATACGTATTTAAAAAATATGCAGGATATAAAACCGAATTCATGAAGTTACTAAAAATGCAACAAAATATCTGAACACATTAAAGGTTTCATACGTTAAGATAAAATGCACTTTTTATAAATGCTACGCGACATGCATGTTTAGTAAAGTTTACCGATATATGCAATTTTATGGGGCAGGTGAACCGACCGGTTTCATGAGATTAGCATTAGTATTAGGGTGCGCTAACTTTAACCAAACATTATGAAGGGGGAAGAAACGATGAAGGAAAACATCGTGAGGAAACCCGCATATCTAAGGGTTCCTATAAAGTCTGCGAACCCGCACTGGGACAGCGTGGTGGACTATGTCCTAACCCTTCTCACACTGAGAAAAGGTCCGTGCCCAGCAATGGGATCCTTTAATACAGGGCTGGTATTATATAATGAAGGGGTAGTATTCTATTATAACATTTATACGGTGTAGTGAAGATTACACATTAAAAGGACAAAAATTGTTAACTACTTGTTAATGATTTAACGATCAAAAAGCACATTTATAAGGCACTTACCGCAGCATTCCCGTTTCCATGCGCCGTGTCAGACTTCCAATCAATTGAAACACCTATAAAACATTAAATAGGTCAAATGAATTGATTTCATAGATTGTTACATTGGCTCGTATTAATTAAAGAATGCGAATCTTGAGTACGGCAAATAAAATGCGACGCCAATAACAAAATACTATTGTTATTCGTGTGTAAGTTAACCATAACTGTTACATATATACATATATATGGTAAAATAAAATGTGTGAGTGAAAGTGCGACTACCACGACTTTTGGATCAAAGATCTAGTCACGCCAGCTAAAATTGTAACATAATATTGTTTTTACGGAATGTATCATATGATTCACCAAAAAAAATATGGCAGCTAAAAATTAATTAGTCTTAAATTAACTTTGAAATATCAATCTCTAGAGTTCCATTTTATGTGAAATATATTCAAATGTCAAAATGACAATTATGTTAATAAATCTCCATACTCATTTTATGACAAAGTGAGATATTACTAACATCTCAAGCTCCCGAAATGACGTCTTAGTTTGCTCCTAGGTGCTTCAGTTTCGAGGATTTTTAATAAGACTCTGGCTAATGGCTCTTTGTCTGATTTTACAAAAATATTAGACGAGGATATTTGACACGTATTTTAAAGTGATTGGTAATTTGGCTGCACACTGTATGTATAAAACTAACTCACCATGTGTGACATTCATAATTCCATCGCTTTTATCCAACTTTACAGTAGTCCAATACTTGTCCCATTCTTTATAAGTTTCTTCAGACTTGTCATGTCCAAGCTGCATCGCGTCCTCGTGGGGGAAGTTGGAGGCCATTTCTCCGTCAGTGTTCGAATCCGATTCTGACTTACAATCGGAACCTAGAACGAAGCAGAGAAGATTAAAGTGGTGAACCTCGAGAAGGTAAACATTATGCAGTCACGGTTAAGGAATATTCATCAAATGAGAGGGCTCGGCGTATATATTGTAAATAAATACGCGATGTTTGTTAATGTGCTATTTGAATACAAACAACTAACTTTTTTGGGAAAAGGCAAAAGTGCAGTCAAACATAGATAGATAGATACTACATGTGATTTCGCCCTCGTGATATACTACCATTCAAAGCATTTCAAAATGGTATGATGTTGTGACTATGTTAAATCCCGAATAGGACATGATATTTCAAGGCTTTTCACGTAAAGCAACATTTAACTAATTGTTACCTACGGTCTGGTGACTTAAAACGATTTTTGTACAAATAGTGTTACGCGGGTAATTCGGCTACCCGCGCAATTAAGTCTTATAGTTATATTTTTGAGCTTATGCGCGTTGTGGTAATGAACAAGACTGTTTATTAACACCTTCATAAAGCAAAATTTTGGACGACCTGTGTCGTGTATCGCCAGCGTTTTCGCAGAAGGCTATGTGACACCACGATGCAACTTTACACGTCGCCAACATAACGTTTTGATATAACAATACTGTAAGGTTTTATATAACATTGGCAGGCATAGGTACTTACCGCATGTGATTAAAAGTTAACATTAAATGCCTAGCGTCAGCCTAATAGGTGACCGGGCAACGCAGAGAGAGAATCGAGTTCAATCCTATGAAGTTATGGTCATGTTAAATAGTTAATTATGGCTCGCCTTAAAGGTGCAGCAAAACATTGTGTGAAAACTAGCATATCTGAGAGACCTGTATATATCTTTGATCTCAAAGATATGTGAAGTTTATCAACCCAGATCAGCGCCATGGAAGACTATATAGCCTGGGCCTTTTTATTCTAAGAGGCCTGTGCCTAGCAATGGGATTGCTTAAGAACAGGACTGATATTATTATTGGAAACTTAAATATATATTATAAAGTTACCAGCTCATAATGCACTTGACATTATGAACATGTTGTCTAGATGTATATAGTAAAGTATTGGTCCAAGCCAATACTTTTAATCTCTTCAGGGCAACTTTTTAATAAGTACTTATTGACATTCTTATAAACAGGAGTACCAAAAAAATTGTTCCGAGGATACTGACGTCTACTGAAAAGCGTTTCAGAACCTGTACTATCACTACCAAAGTAGGCTAGACTAACTTAAATAAAATACTAATACCACGTTGACCAATCGGCTTATTATAATTATGTCATCGACAATTATCAGATCTATATCATGAATATACCTAATACATGTGAATGATATAGATCTTACTTTAAATCAAAGATTACTAGACAGACAACTGTCCTTTGTTACACAGGCGTGACAAATACTGAATTTTAATGACACATAATAATTATTAGAATTCATGAAACATATGTCAACCACACTCAACGCATTACTCCTCCACAGACTCAGATTATACTAAATAAATGCAGAGCAGAACTTAACAAGAAAACAGTTTCGATGTATTTATAGCCATGGCCATAATATTATTACATGCGCTACATATAATAATAATAACTATTCAGATACCATAAACTGTTATTTGAAAAATGTATAGTAATATAATGATAAAGCACTACCTATATACAATCAAAATTATTAAGTATATTTTATTATACTCCTTAAAGACCGATATAGTAATTTTCTTATTAATCATTATACCTTCTATTCATAATTATATTTACCCACTAACATTAAATATTTATTAACTTGAGCAGGTGTGAATTTTATTAATCATCCAGGTAATATAGTTCGTATGTGGATACTACTATTTTATTTAAGAGATATATATATATATATATATATATATATATATATATATATATATATATATATATATATATATACCTACAAGTTAGTAATCTAGTAAAATTTTATGTAAATCATATTTTTATTATCTCAATGAAATATATATATTTTTCATCTTTATTATGATATAGGTGTCTATTTTACACAAACAAATAAATGATTGATTGATTGGCCACGTGTTTTAATAACCAAAGAGCTGACGATATAGGTATTTCTAATCTTTCATAATATCGGTATGTAGGTTATTTATTATTATATGTAGGTTGTATGAAGCATTATCGGTATTTTATTAATTGCACTTACCTACTGAGAATGGCATAATACCTAACAATAGTAGCTCATAATTATATCAAACATTATAATTTACTAAATTAAATTACACGAAAATACTGCTGCAAATGTATTAAAGAATGGCAGAATCATCCACAAATACATAGTTTCACGATAAAACTAAATAGAAACAAGTATGTAATATTAAACAAGTATGTAATATGTAAATCAACTCACTGTTATTGTTTCCAAGCGAGATGGCGCGATGTAGCGTCCATGCGTCAGACTCGGCTGTTCGTCTAGTAAACACGGCTGGCAAGTAACCACTCACTCCTATAAAAAGAGCATAAAACGAACGATTTGATGATCGTGATTCGTGCCCGCGGCTGACGTCCACAAAGCAAAAGGTTTCCGGGGCCGGTGACGTCACACGCAAGCCGAGCTTTGTTTAGGCAGCACGTCCCGTCACCGCTTAAACATTCAGTTGCCGGTGTCTATTTTCAGTAGCATTTAACTCTTTCAATGTCGATTCATGATTACTCTGTGTATATCTAAAGACAGGTTTTTACTTCAGCGAGAGATTTAAGTACTGAACATTACTAAGTAGTTAAAATAAGTGAGTATAATAAGTGAGTAAATAATCAAGAAAAGACTAGGTACACATTAAAATTTCTATTGGAATGATTAAAATGGCAATTGTTTAAAAAATATATTTAAATACCTAATCATTAAATTGATTTTCAATGATATTCACTTATTTTCCTAAGTGAATAAACCAGACAGTAAATAATCAAAAGGCTATAAAAATAAATCCTAATATGACTATTATCCTATTAAAAATAAATATAAGTACAACGACTTACAAGTATTACAGATCTGTGAGCAAACACAGCACTAACCTCCAAATTTCAAGTTCAATAATCCGAGCCTCTTTATAATCTTAGTCATCGTCAATATCACGTGATTAGCGATAGCAATGTACAGATACCAACACTCACTTGCACTAAGCGTATAATCACAAACGAATAGCTCCAGAACTTAAATAAAAAATACAAAAATACTACAACAGCTGACAGTAGGTACAAAACCTACTCGCGATTGGCTCAACGCTATCAAGGATATGCTATTTCAGCACATTACTCTTAAGCGGCGAACACAATTAAACCATAGAGGCACGCACTCATACGCTTAATTTCCATAGAAATTACACATCTAGTGAAATTGCTATTTATAGCGCTAAAAAGAGCTAAGCACCCATGTGATGTAACGCGTTCACCATTGATAACTGAATGTGATTTGTTGGAGTTACGAATATTGAGGTATATTCAAATATTCGTAGGAATTTGTTGATGGGAGTACAGATAGTAGATACTAAAGAATCTACAATTTAAATGCATCTATACTACACTATTCTTTGACAATGGGGTCAATGCTATATTGGAAATGGATAAAGAGATTCGAACAATGGTGTTGTCATGAGGTAAAGTGGAATAGATACCTGTTAGCCAGGAGGTGCCGTGCACCCAGCCGTCAGGTGAACTCTCAAATTCTTTCTCCTCGATGTATATATAATCGCCCAGGACTAGTTCTAGTTCGTCGCTCGCTTTGGGCGCGTAGCCTTGAGTCACTTTATGTACCTAAAAATGCACGTATTTATATATTATTTAGCACAAACTGGACTATTTATTCGCGCTCTGTTATCCTTAAATAAGTCTAGATAATAAATGCAGCCGCTTGAATTATGCTTATCAATATTTCGGAAGGGGGACTAGGTCCCCGCTTTGTCGTCGGGGACCAGGTCCCCCAATTGTGTGTTTTTGTTGTGTTTGTGTGATGGTTGTGTGGGACCCGCCACGTCCATCGGCGGGTCAAACCTTTGACCGGGTCGCGATTTGAATGCGAGAGCGATCCGCGCGAACCCGCCATAAAGGTGTGAGGAACTCCGCGGTGGTTTTAGTCGGTGCAGCCCAAATTTCCATCTTATGGGCTGGATCCCGACATATCCCCATCGCCCGCCCCAAAACCGGCGATGGGGAAAGTGACTTGCACATTCCACAGGGTTAAAAAAAAATAAAAGAAAAAAATGCTTATCAATATTACCTATTGTTACATTTACAAGTATGGTTAGAAGTATAACAGTTGATTGGAAGTTTATAGTATTTATAGTTATTATTACAAAGTTATATTATTTAAATTCTGATAACAAATCTGTAATATTACGACGATAAAAATGTAATGATATAATATTTATATGTCTACTTGATATTGCTTTAAGTCGATAGAGATGTCGCATAAAACTTGTTTACGAATTAGATACAACAGAAATACACCAGTGATAATAATTATGTTTGTGGTGCGATGAACTGATATCTTGATATGTAAAACATTTCAACAGTTATTTACATCAAATACTCAGTTCTTCCATTTCAGCTTTGTTTTATGCAGGCGAAACGCATGCCAAGTGTCTAACCAGTAATATCTATAGCAGCTACGGTAGATGGTTAATTATACGCATTTATTTTCAAAACTGGGTAGGCAAAAGAGGAGCGTCCCTGTCGTCCTAACGTTGATAAAGTTTATAGAATGGAATCTTAATATTTTAACTAATAAGTATTATAAACGCGAATGTGAGTTTGTTTGTTGCGCTTTCACGCCTTAACTACTCGACCGATCATCATGAAATTTCACGTACACATTGTCAGGGGTACAGAAAAGGACATACATTTCATCCGGAAAAAGTAGTGTTCCCGAGGGATAGCAATTTATTGATAAAATCTGGATTTACGCGAGCGAAGCCGCGAGCAAAATCTATTGCTTTAGCACTTTGTTGCTAAATACAGTTTCAATCTTTAAGATACCTATTATACCCACACTAAAAATAAGAATAAAATAGCAATTCAATTGACTAAATCTACATACTAGATTATTCAAACTCGATCAAGCGTCGTCTTAACCCCTCAATTACCGATTTCGAAGCGCGATCCCACTATTACCCTTTATATCAAAATTGTCATCTTCCTAGATGAGAGTTCATCACAGACATGTACCTACAATATATTAAACTATAATCGTAACGCTACATATCGATACACATTCAACCAACCTGATGATTAGCGAAGCGTGGATCTCTGGAGTACAGTCGTAGCTCCCAGCTGGAGTGTTCAGAAGGCTGCATATCGTCCACTAAGTTCTTCAGCGCGTCGTAGGCGGCCACATCGAAGTGGTACGCCAGAGTTATGTGTAGACTCTTCACGTGCGCTTCTAAGTTTATCGCTATTAACAAAATATGTACTTACATAAATTATGGTAGTTGGCTTAGTTTTCAAAACGGATAAGGTGCATTAAATCTTTTGTTAAAACCGTTTCATAAATCATATACATATGAACGCCACGAATATCTTTGTATGTTCGTATGCATATTTTTATTTTACAGAAGATACCTTGGGATTTCGAGCGAAATGTTAATATATCACGCAATAAATAAGCGACTACGCCACTGAATCCGGTACTTCAATTAAAATCGTCAGTAAACATTAGTGATACTACTATCAAAATGAAAACGAACGCCGTTTAAATCACTACATATTATAAAACAAAGTCCCCCGCCACGTCTGTCTGTATGTTCGCGATAAACTCAATAAAGAATGAGCAGATTTTCAAGCGGTTTTCACCAATAGACAGAGTGATTCATTAGGAAGGTTTAAATGTATAATTTGTTAAGGTTTTGTACTACCTGTGCGAAGCTGGAGCGGGTCGCTAGTAGGTATTATATAAACGATATTAACGTTCTCAGAGCTTCATCAACCAAAGCATAATACATAGAGATAGGCAGACAGTCTTAATAAATTACTTCAATACAAACAAAATATAAGCTAACTAGACGCAACTGTGTGCTCTTTCTGATACGAATTTTAATAGAATTTGTGTTAAAGTGCGTAATCCCTATAAAATAGGTAATATGCTGATGATTTTCGAAGAGTTGCTATCAACTCTTCGAAAATCATCAGCATATTACGTAAATTTTTATTAGATGTATTTTCTTTCTTTTGAGTCTTTTGAGCGATTTGATTAGTTCATCAAATGTTACTCTAAAAGCGCCATAGAAAATATACAGCAATTCAACAAGTCTACATTCAACTTCGATACTCGATATAAGTACGAAATTGGGTAGAGTACTACGTATACTCATACGTAGATATACATCGTTCAGTAATATGTAGATATTTTTAATATAACACGAACAAAGCGCTTCAGAATGTAATGAATTTAATGAACGCCAATTGAATTAGCGATGTTCACTATTTATATAGGAATGTGTTGACAATACTGTAGTAGGTACATAGATAAGTACTTCATGCAAAGAAGTAATCGCGTTATGCACAACGCACAACTGTTTTAGAATATCATTCAAATAAGCGCATTACAAATCTGAACGTGTTAAATTATTTGTTCCATTTGAACAACGTTAACAAAAATTTCTGTTATACCGGTACCCACCACTGAGTTACGAAATATAAACAGTCTAGTAAGATCGATCGCTAGATATTATATAAGTACTAAATAAGGGCTTCTAAAGCGTTTTATATAAAAAGCTAAGCAATACCAAAAATAAGTGAGTAATAAATAATATCATCAGTTTTTGTCTTAGGAGTCCTAACCCGCGGCTAATGATTTGGATCTTACTGCTGCGGTATTCTAATTTATATAAACAATTAAATTACTGTCGTAAAGACATTCGTTTATTATATCTAAATAAGTACCTATAGATTGATAGCGATAGATCATCAGTAATTCTTAGTAATCAGTACTCGCAATTCACCAAAAATTCTCCAAGCGTGTAGTGCAATTTGCTCAACCTGGTAAAATATTTAAAATATATATAATACAGATCTAAACGAATCCAGTTGCCTATTTTAATTGCGTACGGCACAGTGGATTACATGGTCAACTTGCTATCGTTACTTCGTCAGTGCATCGACTGGTGAACTGTAGATCCTCACACAGATCTTACATTTGTGTGACCTACAAAGAGCTGTTCCCAGTCTGGGTGTTCTTTGCATCAGTTATTTGAATGTTTGTAAAGTCGTCCGCGACAAATGCTTTATCCCTAGTGCAGTATATATTTAATTAAGCATATTTAAGCATAGGTACATAAAGATGAAATTGTCCAAATAAAGTATAAACTACAACGCTATTAATAAATAGTTATGTCCATAACAACATTCGATCGGGCTTTTTAATTAAGTCTTTACATAACAATTATTCTCCCTCTAGCGGTATGAAGATTATGTTAATAGAACTATGTTTACGAGACAACTAATTCTAGATCACACTTTTTTGACCCATATAAGAATCGAACCACAACACACGGTGCAGCTGAGCACAGGCCAGACCTATTGAACCATTCGTGCAATTGTCAAGTAGCTTGTTTTATTGAAATTAAACTGCTATATACGGATTTTATCGCGTTGTTTATTTGACACGTTACTACAAAATTTTGAAAATTGTTACACTACTACTACTATTAAACTTTACTAATTTTTAAGCTAATTAAATTATTATTAAACTATTTAGATTTCATTTATTTTTACACTTTCCCCGACGTTTCGGTTGCTTTTCAGCAGCCATGGTCACGGGGAGACTAAGATGGCAGTTGTCTCAATGTTCCAGTCTTAATGTAAAGTAGTAAGTAATGACAACTGCCATCTTAGTCTAATTAGCTTAAAAATTAGTTAAGTTTAATAGTAGTAGTAGTGCAACAATTTTCAAAATTTTGTAATAAAGTGTCAAATAAACAACGCGATAAAATCCGTATATAGCAGTTTAATTTCAATGAATAATATTCGCGTAAATAGAAGACAATATTATAGCTTGTTTTACATATAAACAACATTAATTACTCATGTGTGTGTTTATAAACTTGATTATAAGCATGGCACGGTAAAACAATAGATAAAATTATAGAATTCTAAATATCTTGCAATACTTATTCACTATCGCCGCAGGTTGTGAACGAGTGAATACCGATTAACGCAATGAAGCGCATAGCAACACCGTCTGTTGATACTTTTAAGGCAAAACAAATCACACTTAATACTATGTCTCTTTTTTAAAGTACCCACGCTTAAATCTTGTACCTGCCTTGTAAGTGCAGTTGATTGTTACAATGTGTAATACAATTTTCTCAACTAATAATACTAGCCGCACCTGTAACAACGATCGCGCCGATATTTGGTACATTACATTTCAGTTTTTCTTTTATGAAAATATGTTTAAATTCTGTGTCGCGGGATCTTTACAAATATTCAAACAACGGACACAAAGAACAACCAAGATTAGAACAATCATTTTTGAATCACAATAATGTTAGTCCCATGTGGGATTCAAACACAACAGTCGAGGAGGGAAGAAGGCGCATTAGCGAAGCGACCACTTAAACCACTACGCTATCCTATCCATCCTAGATCGGCACTCTATTTTGATTATTTTATTAAGGGGAATTAGCTCATTTGCTTTGTATTGGATTGCAGATAATAGAGAGGCTACGCCATATCTTTAAAACAACTAACTTAACTAATAGACATAAAACATGCTTTAGTTTTGTTTTTAGGTTGAGTAGTTTGGAGGTTGAGGATAGTGACGGGTATAGTAACACATAGACTGCAGATTTCAGAATCTATGTAGGTATTATTGAGTTTTGACACCGTAATATATAGCACACTAAATATTGCGTTAGCCAATAAAACTTATAAAATATTTACACAGAAATGTTAACAATAACAACATTCGACGAATCAGAAAAGAGTTTAATTTACGCTAACTTCCGTGCGCGGCCTAACGTCAGAGCGAGCCATTTCCCGCGCAAATGTAAACCATTGGTCTTGTCTTATGGTGTCGTGCGTGTGTAGTTCAAGGCATGCAGCCACGTGCGACAGCTACAGTATTCCCCTTCAAGCGAAAGCATACCGACAGTTTGACGACACAGCCCGAGGGTATTACCATGGCGGGCTGTGACGTCATGGTGTCCATTCGCAGACAAGGTCAAACAAGATGAGGTCACAGGTTCTTGGGTATCGGGTATGTTGCTTGAAGGTATGGTAATTGTAATGTTGCTTGGAGGTAAGGTACTGGTACGTTGGTTGCTATCTTCTATTATGGCGTATGCAGACTTTAATCGATCAATTGAGATATTTGCTTGTCGATCCGGTAATTGTATAGTAAATATCTTATCTGTTCGGCTTATAACTCTGTAGGGGCCTTTATATGGTGCTTGAAGTGGCTTCTTAACTGCATGTTTTTGTTTTTTTTATTGCCATTGGTGGCAGACGAGCAAGTGGTCCACCTGATGGAAAGTGGTAACCGCTGCTCATGGACTTCAGCAATGTCAGGACACAGCAAAGCCCCTGCCTACCGTGAAAGAAGAACTCTCTTTAAACCTCGTTTGAAGAAGGACATATCATAGCGCTCTAGAAACACCGAAGCAGGCAGTTCATTCCAGAGCTTGCACGTACGTGGGAGAAATGATCGCTGAAAGCGTACCGTCTTGTATTTGAACGCTTCCAGGTGATATGGATGAACCCTGCTTCGTTGTCGAGTGGTACGATGATAGAAAGGGACCGCTGGTACCAAATCAAACAGTTCTTCAGAGCACTCCCCGTGAAAGAGTCGGTAGAACACGCAGAGAGACCCAAGGTCTCTCCGTTGCTCCAACAACTCCAATCTATCCATGAGATTGGGATCATCGACGATTCGAACTGCCCGTCTTTGTAGCGAGTCAAGTGGATCGAGCTGATATTTGGGGGCTCCTGTCCAGAGATGTGAGCAGTACTCCACGTGCGGTCGGACCTGTGCTTTGTAAAGCACAAGACTTTGACCGGGTGTGAAGTACCGCCTCGCCCTGTTCAGTACACCCACCTTTTTGCTCGCTAATTTAGCTTTGTCCTCCAAGTGACTCCCAAACTGGACTTTATTCGAGATTTCCACGCCGAGGATCCCAATACTTTCGGAGATACGGAGAGTAACTCCTTGGGGCTGTGGATAAAAGGGTCCTTCTTGGCAGTAAACGCGCACACTTGTGTCTTCGAGGTGTTGAATCGAACTAAGTTCTGTTCACCCCATTCGGAGGCCCGCCCAATAGAGTCCCCGACTTCAGACACAAGTTGTGTTCGTCTGTCGTAGGTAGCGGTCCGACGATGTCGATATGCACGTGTTGAAATCGGTCAGTTGGTGAGAAAATTGAAATGATAATGATGTAAACCAAACATATTTTACATAAATAATTTGAAATTGATGACGTTAACACGTTAATAACTTTGATTTTACCTCATTTCTTTATTGTTTCTAATTACTTGTCCATGACGCATGGTACTGCAAATGTCGTTTAGTTGTTTGTACGTAACTAAATATCTAAATGGTAGTTGTAAACTTATACTAGGATTTTTTTTTTATGAGTTGTATGTTTAGGACGTATTCTATGCATTTTGTTGTTTTATTTCCAAAAACAAAAGTTTTACGGCATGTGCCTTGTATATTGTGAAATACGTCGCAAGTGTTTCTAATTATATGTCCACCACTGTATATGAGTTTTGACACCGTAATTTATAGCACACCAAATATTGCGTTAGCCAATAAAACTTATAAATTATTTGCACAGAAATGTGACCAATAACAACATTCAACGAAACAGAAAAGAGTTTACGCTAACTTCCGTGCGCGGCGCTAACGTCCGAGCGAGCTGTTTCCCACGCAAATGGAAACCATTGGTATTGTCTTGTGGTGTCGTGCGTGTGCGGTTCAAGGCACGCAGCCACGTGCGGCAGTTACAGTAGCATTTGAACATTAGCATGAGTTCTATAAAAATCCGTCGAATACTAATTCGCAAGTTTTAGAGGACAAACAACAACAAACAGACTGACTAGATTTGTAGCAAATTTTGTAGAATTAGAATTAACCATAACTTTAAAATGGTACATGTTACAAGAATTAACTTTATATATTTAGGAGACCTGATAAAACTTGAGTATTATTTATTTAACAGTAAAATTTATTTATTTATTCCAATAGCAAATACAGGTACATGGTTTGTTAAATATTTAATAGTTAGGCAGCACTGTATTTTGCCTTGCGGCATGCAATTACACATAATACTGAAAACTAATTAATCTAATAATAACAAACAAACTGTATTCTATTAAATTACCTACTTTAGAATAGGTATAGGTATTATAATTACAGTTTATCACATAAATATTCACCTACATAATAGTTTTATAACTTATATTTAAATATTTTAACATTGTGTTCATTTAGCATTCGTTTTGGTAAATGGTTATGTTCTGAGTGCCATACAAAACACACTTTTATTAAAATACTTTCTTGTATTGGATTGCACACTAATCTTTAATTTTTTTCTTCTACTTTTAAGTTCTCAAACATATGTAAATTCTTTTTTACAAATAAAGCAGTTTCCAAAATATATATACGTGGTAGACTCAGAATATTTAAAGTTATAAATAAGGGTCGACAACTATCTGTTGTTTTTAATTTACATATAGCACTTAGACATTTCTTTTGGGCCTTAAATACATCATCTACGTCTGTGGAATTGCCCCAGAAAATGACACCTTATTTTATAATAGGAGCTACAAATCCATGATAGGCAGTCAAAACCGTAGACGCATTTGCTATTTTAGTAAGCATATAAAGAGCATATGAACAATGATTTATTTTTGAGCACTACTCTTTAATGTGGCTTTTCCAATTTATGAAATGTTGTAGTCTGGATCTGTTAATATTTATGTTATCATATTGTATTTCTAAATTAGCTAACTTATTCACTCTATTTTTAAATTCCATTATACTTATTTTTTTAATGTTTATTTTTAAATTATTTACAGTTAACCAACTTATGCTATTACACAAAGTATCAAAAATCGTAAGTATCAAAATGAAAATTGGCACTATGTTTCTAATACCGCTGGCAATACTCCTTGAAATAAAATTTTACACATCAATAGATACGTAAATACTTACACGATTGTCATGCAAATTTTACTTACAAGACGAGCCTGGTCATAGTGTTACCTTGGAAGTAAGTTGTGTTTAATGTAACATAGAAAGTTTTGAATGACGCATTGTTCTCTAATTTTTATTTATCCAGTCGCATATATGTTTCATTGACTTCTGTTACTGTAGAATTGAGCACAAGAATCTGCCCGATTCTTGTCTAGCACAAGTAGTGACTAAAGATAGACACTGTCTAAAGGATGATGGGCGTTTTGATCCCCATGTCCAATCAAAATGAATTTACCATTGTTGGATAGCTCTTTTCAAGAATACAAAAAACTACTATGGCGACAAACCCGTATGAATTGTCCGTTTTGAAATATGGTCTTCAAAAGAAACTGGATATTTAGTGCAAAATATAATTTTAAAAATCATATCGCCTGCTTAGCTTGTCCGATTTTGATGATATTTGCACAGATATGGAGCTAAATAAAATTTATTGCACGGATTAAAATCATAACAAAATCGGTTTAGCATTTCTAAGTCAGGGGTGATCTATGTGTTAAAAATAGACATACAAATACATCAACTGATATTGATGCATATTGAAGCAATATTTTTATTACTATTAACCCTGAGTGTACGTAAGTAGACGAGTGGTAAGTTGGAACTGCTATTGTTTCCTTAGGGATGGCGGGGGCGAGAGCGGGATGCTGCGGCGCTGAATGCCCAATTTTCCACGATTGAATGAACAGGACGTTATATTGCTCAAGTCCAATTAAAACTTGCAAAATCTTACTGCAGCGAACACCTAAACAACGGTTTGTATCTCATTGAAACATATAGAGAAGCTGCTTTGGAGGATACTACTGAATACGGAATTGGCGGAGATGCGTGGCTTTTGCGTGCGCGTATACAGTCCTGACAAGTAAGAGCAAAACAATATTTTTGTTACATATTGATAAATAGAAATGAAAACATAATATTACATCATTATTGTACGTGTTTGACGGGCCGCCGCACGGTAGGTTCCTGTGCGCATAAATTATCAATTGTTTGGTATTTAGGATATGCTAGACACAAGGGCTTCAATGAGCCAGCATTGTTTTTAAATAGCATCGTTATAGATAATGACTAGGATGATGTTAGATGTATAATATATAAAAATAAACGATAAAACTTACTTCGAACTTGTTTTATTTACCAAAATAATCAAAAACATTAATAATTATTATAATAATATCATGCCAAAATGGATAAAAATGACAATAAAAGTATGTGTACTTAATAGGATGTAACAAAAATAAATAACTTTCAAGTAAGATTACTTCGATCAGACAGTGAATCGGCACTAGCGCTATAGTTATTCTTTATCTACACAAAAATACCTTTTCAACGGTATATCATTCATTCTGATTGGCGCCGGTACCAGATTCCATACATTTGTGCCCATCATCCTTTAAATACCATTTTATTTATTTATAAATATAAAATATAAATAATTTTTTCTAGTTTTTGCATGTAAAATGTGAAATTGGTGAGAGTAATATAGAACCTGATTTTATAAAATAAGTACTACTTACCAGTTGTGACTAATACGATCCGACTCTAACAACGATTTTCATTTTTGGAGTAAAGACATAGAGTACCAATATACTATGGCATTTACTTTCATGTAGTAAGTGATGTCGAGATAAAGAGTGTAATATGGAAGAACAATTATATAATACAAAAATAAAATAAATAAAACAATTACCTTATAAAGCGCGATGTGCATGCTCAAGGCGCCTTCTACCTTCATTAGCGTACATACCAGCTATATAAATGAAATATTTAATTAAAATAAAGTAATTTAGCTTATACAAGAGTAGGGAGTATGCATGTAACACGAAATTTTCGACAGCTCAAAATAAAATTGCAGTGCTATGTTCGTCAATAAATATGATGTCACATTGATTGACGAGGCAAATGGATTGAAATTAAGTGGGCCTTAAAATGCGCTATATGCATCTCTACATCAGAGGTTCCCAGAATTTTTATCTCATAGACCACTTTTAAAATTTAGCTGGTTCCGGTGGAACCCCTAAAGCTACATTTCTACCATATTCCTTGGAAAATTTTTTTAGTAGTCGGCCTTTTGAGCGAATGGTATTCCTCAAAATATCTGTTGATCGATGTTTATAGGTGAAGTCAAGCCAACATTTTAGTTCCTCACTACCAAAAGCAAATAAATTTTCGTGGACCCCCATTTTTTTGTCACGGCAACGTAGACCCTCGTCGACGAATCTCTCGTGGACCCCTAGGGGTCCATCAGGACCACTTTGGGAACTACTGCTCTACATCAACATAACATGTTTTATTTTTCTAATATGCTATGCCTCAAAAAGCTATAATTTATTTAACATATCTATAAAATAGATGTAGCTGGTTACTTAGTAAGTAGTTAGGTTTAAAACAAATGCATGCATATTCCCTTCAGTCTTGAACAGAACTTATAAAGCAAGCAACAGGGGTTTTCCAATAATTATGGTACAGCAGCAGGGTTTCTACATTTTCTTACAATATATAGACAAAGCCCAGTAATAAAGGGGCACAATAACATTAAAAAAATATATTGTATTATTAATTAATATAAATTTATGTGCAATTTTATAATAATAAAAGAAATATTAAATACAAATCAAGCAGTACAACAGTTACTAGGGGTTCTTACATTTAATGGGTTTTTCTTGCGGCATAGTGCACCATGGAAAGCATGTTCCCAACACATCCAGATGTTCATAAGTATCCACCATAACACCCACTAGAATAATGTTAGATGGAACATACTATTACATGTCTACATGTATTTAGATAGAAGAGGTGTGGAAAGATATACATAAAATAGGATAATATACTTAAATATTGGTACCTTGCACAAGTCTAGTGTAAGTGTAAATTGACTTGGATATACAATTAACTAAACTTCATTTTTGTAGCTGACCATAGTTAGCAAAATAATGGATAATGTCAATGCAATAGTCATTTAACAAAAATTATAAAATATTTCAATTCTGTGTACTGGAGCAGAATTATTATACTTATACTTATTCTCTTTTTTGCTTTATTAAAATATTTGTAATTTAAAAATGCAATTCATGTTGTGTATGATATCTCATATCTTATCATCCTTGCAGCAGAGTAGTGGTCCCAATTAATTTTAGCATTATAGACTGTAATGTTAGCATAACTGAATCACACATACCTCTGCTGGAATGCATACCAATACTTTACAATAGACACTAGAATATACAGCGATAGCTCAGTGGGGAGACCAACAGACTGCAATGCAGAGGGTCTCAGATTCGAACCCACTTCGCGCACCACTGACTTTCGGAAGTTATATGACTTTTCGAAATTATGTGCGTATTGATTGACAATTATCGCCTGCTCCGTGCCTCGGAGAGCACGTTAAGCCGTCGGTCCCGGCTGTCATGAACATCTATGGCAGTCGTTATTGGGAAAGTCAGTCCCCTCTAATATCCTGATACTGGTCTAGCCTTAGGGTATCGTTAGCCTTCGGGTTGCGGAGGTCGGGTAGCAGCCGCTCCGTGTATAAACTGATATCCAGTCAAATCCGGTTAGACTAGAAAAGCCGACCCCACGTGACTTGGGAATAATAAAGGCTAAGGGAGATGATAACATTACAATATACTATAACAACAATAAAAATGAGTAGGATTGTTATTTTAATTTAAGGGCAAGATTTAAGATTAAATATGTTATATATGACATATATTCTTCATAATATTAAATATATTTAAGTATTTCGATTTTATACTAATTTAAATAATTAAATATGAATAATTACTATCAGCAGTTTTATGTAAATAATCTATTAATTTAAAAGTATGTCGGTACTACTACTAATCAAAATAAACTAAAATACAGGGTACTAAAATCATTAGTGTCGTTCTACTTACACACAGAAGACACCTGTTTAACATACTGTACAGCGATTCTCTTCAAATAGTCGGCATGCTCCTCAGACACAAACAATCCCATGAAGTTGTGTGACACATAAGGCTCTAACTTGAGTGGGCAATTAGGAGGCTCACCCACATTCTCAACAACATGTTTCACTGCTTTTGCTAGCTGCAGTGACGTCTCATCAGGAGCCTGGTGAAAAATATTGCTTATTCATACTTTTTTCAAATATGTATTTAAGCAAGATGTTTACCTCCATATAATATATATTATTTAATTAAGTATCTTGTAATAATGCTTTTTTATTGGTTTGAAAATGAGTACATTGAGTCATAAAAATAATTCTAATGTCAATTATTTATGATTATGATCATCAATACTTGAAATTTGAATCATAGTCAAAATTTAAAAGTCAATACCTATAACTAGTTGGGCACTCCAGAACCTTCACTAAAAATCTGTAATTTACATAACAGCATGAGAAGAAGTACCTATAACCTACCGAATATCGCAGTCAAACAAACTTGGGTTGTATACCTATTATAATTCAATTCTAGATTGCTTAGCACATTCGCATCCTCATAACTTTTACACGCTTCATACGCCATACCACCATACATTTTACTAGTGAACCCGCTAGCAGGGTCCTCGGTAATACAGATGCGCTTGGGTGAGCCCACGACGTGGGTCCGTGGTATACAGCAATGACGCGTAAAACAAAACCCTCTTGTTATTAGGAAAATGGTCATAGTTCTTCTAGATATAGGATTCCTGGAAGTATTCTAGTGCCGTTATCTAGTTAGAATGTACATATACATTAAGATATAGGTAAGTAAACAATTTTTTTATATTCTCTGTCATCATGAGACATGAATCGTCAACCTTTTTAGAAAGATCAATTGATATTGTTTATTTTTCAATGTATTTCTGAACCTACAGTTTTCACATACTTTTATTTACTCATTTTCTTTTTACTTATTATTTTTTTAGATCAGCACAAGATTACCAAATGTGGTAGTAACTTAATTAGCGAAACCCAAAATGTTAATTCTAAATCTCAAAATATGTGTACACAATATGAAACTTTGCCAAAGAAAACCAAACAAACAAACACAAACACATCTGGCGTGTAGTCGCCGCAAACGGAGAACGAAACTTCACACACACCTTATGTGTAGAAGCAGTCAATGTGTTAACCGAAATTAAAAATTATAATCTTTGGCTGCTCTTGGGTGCCACATGCCATACAATACATATGTATACATGTCGGCCTCGAAGGCATAGTGGTTAGTGTAACCGACTGCCACGCCTGAGGTCGCAGGTTCGATTTCCGCTCAAGTCAAACATTTGTGTGCATGAACATGGATGTTTGTCTTGGTCTGGATGTTTCTATGTACAAAATGTATGTATTTACAAAAAAAAAAGTATATATGTATGTTTATGCATTGTCTAGTACCCATAGTACAAGCTCTGCTTAGTTTGGGCTAGATGGTGTTGTGTGTATGTGGTTGAATATTATTATTATTATTATTATACACAAAAGATATCCATGGCGCCATCCGCACGGAATCGGATAAGCAGTTTAAATAAAAATTATTTGTATAACTTCAAATCATCGATATTACATTTCAATAAATATAAATTTCAGTTAATAATTGGTTAAAATGTCCTTAAATTGATTTTGTGAATAACATTAAAGTTGTTTGCAATGCAAATAATATTACTGTTTGCCATCCCTGTCATACAAACCACGCGGAGGGTCCTTGGCATCTAGGAAGAAGTAAGAAAAATAAATAAAACAAATATGTTTAAATCTGAAAACCAACACAACCACTACAAAGATCCGTTAAATACATATACTGTAGTATTTTATTTTAATTTTATTGCGTATTTGCAAAGAAAAATGTATTTTTAATAAGAGTTCTCAACATGGGTTTGTGTGCTCTCAAATGCGGCAATAGTGAGCCCACGACGTGGGTCCAAGGCGATGAATGTGTTAAAGAGCAATCTACTGTCAGTATTGAAAGCTATTGCTAACTTTATCTCCTTTTATGCAAGCACCAATAAATAACAGCAACTGCTGCATACTACAAGCAGGCTATGCCATGTTTCCACCTTGACAGTATAAAGAAAAATAAACCCATAATAATTTATGAACAACAAAATATTACAAACATAATAAAATATATTACAAACAATAAAATACTTACCTTAAAAAAAGAGACTAAGGTTATATGGGGAGGAAAATTATGAGCTCCATTCCAGCCAGCGATTGCCTTAGACTTGTCCCAGAACTGTAGGAGCTGGCTGAGTAGGGGTCCAGTAGGGCTTGCATAGAAAATGTACTCTCTGGGCTCATCGTCATCAATATGAGAGTCGTTTACATGAGTTAGAAGCCAATCGGAAGCTAATTGGACACTGCGGTTGCCGGTTGCGGCCAGTGCCTTCAAACTGCAAATCATAATAATATGTAGTCATCATAGTAAATCGCTCAAACTGGACAACATAATCATTTTAATTTCATATATAAATAGAAAAGATACTTGTATATACCAGAAAAATAAAGAATAGGTCTAAAATCTTCGTAAATATAAATGTATAACAATACTAACGCCCGGTGTCTAGGAAATCCCATTTGTAAAAGAATCTGCAGAGGTGAGGCATCTTGTTTTGCTTTACTTGAAGCAGACGCTTTTCTTGGGGGAATATTAGCCATTTTCACAAAATGACTTGTATGATAGAATCGACGAAATACTCGCTGCATAAAAAACAGTCCATGAAAATTTAAATTGCCATCAAACAAACAAACTATTATTGACAATTTGACACTGACTGATAAAAATGACAGAAACTAGAGAGCGTACAGACTCCAGCTATTTATTTTGTGATAATGTGTATATTACGTGGTCTGTACACTGACCTCTATAATAATGGATGAAATATTACAATTTGGCCATGTTTATCCTCAACATACATTCAGAATGTTGTGGATAAACACTCATGTATGCGTACATACCCGCGTATAATAGTACAGGTCAGTGGATATGTATCTCAGCGTCTGATTGATAATGCCGTTAAATATTTCCAAATGTTATCGTAGCTTAGAGTATAACATCGTTATGCGAGTATACAACAGCCTTACTTATAAAAATATCACTAAATAGATTATAATATAGATTCTTTACATTTATCATTGCATTTAAATTAATCAGACCAATATTTAGAACTCATAGATAAAGTATTTGATGTGACAACTCGTTGTGAAATCATTAGGACTCGTAGCAGCTGCGACGAAAACCATGTGGACAAACCTGTCACTACAACCGTTTAATCATCACTCATCGTGCATCGCAGCGGTTTGCATGATGGAAGGGATTATCGATGGCGCATTGTGAAGCGGATGCGGCGTCTAATTGCTCGTTACAAGCAAGCTCCCAAAGCATGGTTTTAAATTCCATTACACGATCAATCATAGAGATATCAACATAACGAGTAACTGAATAGTATGTAAATAAATAAAAAATAAATATGTATAAATATTTTTATTGGCAAATATCAGAATAAGAAATCTGTTTATATTTACTAGTTATTATATTTCTGTGATTCTTTGTGTGCTAATTATAAACGTAGTACTGTATCATAGACCTCACGGAATCTCAATCGGCCAGATAATATTTATTTAATTACGTGTTTAAGCATAGGCTATGATCATAGGTATATTATTTCAATATAGGTAAATTGCGTAGAATAAAATTAAATTGTAATTGCATACTTTATGTATTGGAGTTACTAAAAAATTGTTTGACGGTAGTAATGATTTTTATTGTGTTCTAGTACTGATGTATGAGTATAAATTAGTTTTTATTTGAAACAGTTTAAGTCGTCTATAGCACAAATACTTTGGTATTACAATCACCAATGTAGAACGGAATACAGAATTGTTAAGTTGAAGTTGAAAGGCCTATTGCACCACATGGTAATGAAATTATATTGTATAGAACCAAAGATAGGGTGCGTTTCACTTAGCGTTCACAACGCATAAGATGCTCTTTCAGCCGTTCCACATGACAATACGATCGTTGTGGTCGCGGTGAAAATGTCACTAATGACGTCATTACTCACGCTCAGGTAAAGCTCACGAAGACCCCTCCTCCTGAGAGGTGGGTCGTCGGAAGCGTTGAGAAATTTAGCGCCATTTTTCTAAATATAAAGTAACCAATATGGCGACTACGAAAATATAACGAATACTTAGATAAGTAAAAAATTGTATAACCTACAGTGTAACATGTGACAGGAAATCATTTACCTGAAATTACTTTTAAATTCTTCATCAGAATAACGATTAATTACATTTCACACTTTCTCCTATTAACCGGTCGTATACCGCCGGCTCGCATACCAGCCGGCAGATTTGTACCCGTCGTAGGCCGGTGGCTTGCATGCGAGCCACCAAATTGGCGCCAAAACGCTTAAGCTTAAGCGAAGGCGGCGCGCGGCGTTTTGGCGCCAATTTGGTGGCTCGCATGCGAGCCACCGGCCTACGACGGGTACAAATCTGCCGGCTGGTATGCGAGCCGGCGGTATACGACCGGTTAAGGTTGCGAACTCTACTCTCGAAGTTGTCGACAAGTATGTATACCTGGGACAAACGATCCAGTTAGGTAGATCCAACTTCTAGAAAGAGGCCAATCGTCGAATCCAACTCGGCTGGGCAGCGTTCGGGAAGCTACGACA
The DNA here is from genome assembly GCA_930367265.1 of Catocala fraxini. Classification (NCBI taxonomy): domain Eukaryota; kingdom Metazoa; phylum Arthropoda; class Insecta; order Lepidoptera; family Erebidae; genus Catocala; species Catocala fraxini. The sequence continues at coordinate 14,737,272 of OV884040.1, read as the reverse complement.
TATCTTCTCGTCCATTATACCGCAGTGTATCAAGACGAAAGTTTTTGACCAGTGTGTGTTGCCAGTGATGACTTACGGCTCAAAGACGTGGTCGCTCACTATGGGTCTTATCAGAAGGCTCAAGGTCACGCAAAGGGCGATGGAGAGAGCTATGCTCGGGGTTTCCCTGCGGGATCGAATCAGAAATGAGGAGATCTGCAGAAAAACGAAAGTTGCCGACATAGCTCTCCGGATAGCCAAGATGAAGTGGCAGTGGGCAGGGCACATAGCATGCAGAACCGATAGTCGTTGGGGCGGAATGATTCTACAATGGCGGCCACGCACCGGAACACGCAGCAGGGATAGGCCCCCCAAAGGTGGACCGACGACCTGGTAAGGGTCGCGGGAAGCGGTTGGATACGGATGGCCCAAGACCAGTCTGTGTGGAAAACCTTGGGGGAGGCCTATGTACAGCAGTGAACGTCTTTCGACTAAGATGATGATGATGACATTATGTAAATCGTAAATACGTGGCCTAAGTTTACGTTTTTCTCGATCATGATTTTGTAAAATGGTATTCCACTGTTAGTGAACTGGATGAACAAGTACTTTCTGGAGCATTATTGCGACGCACTACCAAGTATCCTACTGTCGCCGTAAAATATATTATGATTATATTTGAATATAAATTAATTAAATACTCCACAAAATTATAAAACACAAGATTATGCCCGCAGTTTCACTCGCGTTAATGTTTATATTAAATTAGATTTTAGTAGTGTATATGTTATTCCGATGAATAAACAATAATACTGTAAAGTTTCATCAATATCAGTTAAGTAGTTTTTGCGTGAAAGAGTAACAAACATTCATCCATCCCCACAAACTTTAACATTTATAATAGTAGGATATTATAAATTTTTTTGGTGTCTATTGGAGTCTATTGGTCAGACTTACAAATTGTAACCTAACCTCTTTAAGGCTTCGCTTTTTTTCTAATTCGCCGTTTTTATTCTCTACATTAACGCTCAAAACACTCCATTATCCAAGTATAAGTGTATAATCTATGCCATTATCCGTTTCACTTGAGTTTACAATTGTAACGCTCGCTGCTCGGAAACGAGTGGAACGGGAAAACCGTGGTCGAGACTCGCTTGAGCGTGAATGTCGTGAGCGCTTAAACGCCTTCTACACGGTCGGGTTAGCCACCCAACTCAACTACGGTCACGTCAAACTTGATTGAGTTGACGCCAAAATTGATCGTCTTGTCGTTGGTCGGACAACCAAATTGAGTTGACATCCAAACGACCTTGATTGCCAGCGCTGCGCTAGTAACAAAGAACGAATAGAGGGCGTTGTGTTGACAAACCAAACGTGTGGTAGCTTGTTGCCGACCGCGCGTATCCATTTAGATCGAGGCGTTGCGAGAAGTGGACGCATAATGGCGAGCGAGCTTGCAACATTGTCGGAGTTTTTAGAACTCTACAGAGATCTGCCCTGTTTGTGGGACTTAAGTTCTAATGATTATAAATAATATCAGCCCTGTATTAAACTGTTCTGCCTGCCTCCTGCCTCTTCTCACTGTGAGAAGAGTTAGGCCATAGTCCACCACGCTGGCCTAGTGTGGGTTGGCAGACTTCACATATCTTCGAGAACATTATGGGGAACTCTTAGACATGCAGGTTTCCTCACGATGTTTTCCTTCACCGTTAGAGCAAGCGATAATTAGCTATTAAATACACAATAATATAACTTCGAAAAGTCAGATATGCGCGCCTTGGGTTCGAGCTCGAGACCTCAGCGTGGCAGTCCAACAGTTTATCACTAGGCTATAAATAAATCTACCTGTATACTACCTTACAATACTACAAACAAATATAAAATAATAGATAAAATTATTAAGCGCTTGGCAAATTGGCAATAGCAAACGTTAGATTCCAGCTTGTCTCTTCACTAATTGCTATTATCAATTTGCTAGGCGCTCAATAATTTCTAAATATTATTTTCAAATTCCGCTTTATTAATTCCTTAAATTTAATATTTGTTTGTAGTATTGTAAGGAAGTATACAGGTAGATTTATATGGAAGTGAATCCATGTTTAAACAATTGATATTTCGTTCAGAAACAGAAATACACCCGCGGACCTAACGTCAGTTTGGCGCCTCACTTTCTTTTTGAGCCATCTTTGAACTCAAAAAGGTAGAATTGCTTTCTATATAGGTAGATTTAGGTAGATTCAAGGTAGATTTGATACTTTCTTATTTCATGCTGATTCGTAACATTACAACCGCCATTCCGATGCACACAAAAAATGTACCTATAGAACATAAATGCGTACCGCTTACAAAAGAAAAGCGAAGAAGGTAGGTAAAATTAATATTATATAGTACCTACATAATATAATTATGTAAGTAGGTATTTATTAAATGAAGATTTTTATAGACAATCTTTTTATTAGGTAGATAGACAGTATGGGTACTGTTTTGCGTATTTGAAAAGGGTGCCATCGACGTGCGTACTGCTCGCCGCTCACGTTAAAACTGAAGTTGTTTCCAACCACGCGATGGTGTAGCACCGCCGAGCAGTTTGGTTGACTCAAGTAAGGTCACGGTGGTTGGGCGTTTGATACGACCGTGTACAATACGGCCGACGTGTCTTGGCAAGTCTGAAGTTCGTGCAGAAGGCTGCGCAATAGCTCTTTTTAGGAACCAAATGGTGGTATGAGGCGACGTGCGGGGGGCGGTGGTCTAAGCTAGAGATGGACCTTACGTAAACACACTCGACCCTCTATTCAATTAAATATCGCAATCGATTAGTTTTGTTTAGAATTTATTGATTTTTGTTTATATAAGATATTAAACGAAATAGATTTACAAATATAGTGAATTTTGTTGTTAATAAACGAGATGTCGACGTAAATAAAAAAAAACTAATAATATGTAATTTTCTCGGTTGAAAGACATGATTTACTTAAATATCAGTTATCTATTACCAACTACTTGAGTAACGACTGTTTGAGAAAATTTAAAACCTCCTTATAAAATTAAAAATAAATATGTATATTTTTATGACTTAATTTCAATCGATTTGAATAAAACTCGATTAAACAACACCCTCGGGCACGCGTATTGGACATCCCTTTAAGGCAACTTCGTAAAGCTTCGTGCTTATTCGGCAATGCTCGGTGCACTGTAATATATCTCAGTCACACGTTAGCATTGGTGTCGTGTTCGTGTCGCTATCTCTGTCTTGAGAAAGTCGGTTACAAAAGTTTTCGTTGTTATTGTTATTATTATTGTTAAGTTTTTTGTTAAGTGTTAAGTTCATAGATTGTTAAGTTTGTTTTATTTGTGTTATTTGCAAGTGTCAGTTGCCACTAATATTATTCGCCAAATATGCCACCAAAGAGAGGTCGAAAAGTTCGAGGCTCGAAATTGAATTTTTAATTTATAAGTTATTTTTGTAGCTGTCTGTCTCAAAGTGATTCGATATTTATTATTATTTGTACTTGGTCACTGTATTACGGCAATTTCATTCGTACATTGGTTTATAAAAAAGAAATTGGCACTAACAGTTTTCTACACAAGTGTACATGCGCTAAAGTTCGCAGAGCCTATGTTCAGACTCGCCAAGATACGTCGGCCGTATTGTAAAATAGGTTTTAGGGGAATGCACCCATAATAAAACGTTCAGATTTTGACAAATGACTTATGACATTTTTGACATTATATTTGAGGGAGCTTTTATGCGTCAGCGTCACTCAGCGTTATAGAAAATAGAACTAAATTCGTGAGATTTGTGGATACGAATTACTAAATATTATTCTATCACCAGATCATCAAAAATAAAACAAAATGTACTTGAGATATTATTTGAATGAAAAGGGAGACAGACAGTACACATTAGCGGTAAATAATTTATAAATCACATTAACTTAACCTAAAACTCACGTGTTTGTTTACAAAAATATATTGTATTATGCTATAATATATATTCAGTTATTTTATTTTGTTATTTTCAGACTGTTGACCCTTACGGAAAACCCACTTTATCCGCTCATCCAGGTAATAATGGGGTTTATATATGGCATAATATTTATGTATCTTTAGCACTCCATTCCCATTAACATTAGCTAAATTTGTTGTTTTTATAGTGTTATGTACATAAAGCTGCTATCTTAATTGCCATTCTGATTTCAATAATTAAATACATTTCTGCTCATATATCAATTATATTTAAATTTCCATTTTCAGCTCGCTTTTCTCCTGAAGACAAGTATTCAAGACATAGAATAATAGTCAAAAAGAGATTTGGTCTTCTACTCACACAGCAACCTGAACCTGTACTATAAGATGAAATTAGTTTAAGTTTTATTTTAAATTTAAAGTTATGTAATAACATGTTATTTTATTTTCAACTGTCTCCAAATTAAACATTGTTACCTGGTACCAATGCATGGTAGATGACAGTAGACTCACTCGTTATTATGTGGGACCTAATATCATAGCAGAATGTGGTTGTAATACACATCCTACTTTTTCAAGAATATAGGTGTGACTCGGTGTGAGACTATGTATGTAATACACCTTTGTTTGGGAACAAAGGGTCACTTTTGCAAGGTTTTACAAACATGCAGAAGTGACCCTTTGTTCCCAAAGGTGCGCTATGTATTATCATACTCACAGAGGTTACAATTATGGTACAATAATAAATAAATTCGGGAAATCCAATATTCACTAACCATACATATAGCATACATCTATGTGTTGGATATCGGTAGATATCGAAATTACATATGGAACCTAGCTAATGAATGTATGAGAATATAATTATATAAGCATATGCCTTATATTTGTGTGCATAAGAATGGTGGGTGTAATGTTACGAATCAGCCAAATCTACAACTATAAAGAAAGCAATCTACCTCTTTGAAATTAAGAATTGCAAATAGCAATTCTTAAAAGCATGTTGGCTCTCGTCGAACTCTTGGAAATGTAACACTACTTGCTTATCTTAATAATTAATTAATTACTGTGTGTGTTATTGCAGCAAAATGTAATAAAATTTTGTATTAAAATTACTTTCTTAATGTTATGTACTATTGTTTTGAATATTTATAAACCATTAAATTGTATAATACTTGACGGCGTCGCCCTTACAAGTGCGTAAATACCACGTGCGGCGAGTAATCGTTCGACGGACACGTCACTCTCCCCTCCACAGTTCTATAAAAGGCGCCGCACGCACAGTGGAGCGGTCATTCTTAGAGTGAACGTTGCTCGGTACACTTGCTGCGTTTTAATTGATTAAATCTTATATTGTAATAAATAATATCAATTAACAAAAGAATTGTGATTTATTAATTGTAAATCAAAGTTAATAAAGTAGTTACAATTTGGTGGACTATTGGTGTATTTTTTCAAAAAAAATATAAATGGAGGAACGTACGCCGACATCAGAAGTGGGATCTGGACTCCATACTCACTGGTCTTGGCGATAGCTCAACAAGCGAGCGCAGCGTGGACAGCTGCGATATGGTTGTTGTGCAGATAGTTACAACAATCGGGTGGGTCGCATTCATTTTATTTCCATTCCGGGGCCGAATGTTCTCTTGTGTAATTACTAATTAATTGTAGCTGACATATTTAAACGCACTCGTTATAATAATTCTGTTCAAATAACAGGTGTTGATGGTTCCGCTATTTGTTGTACTGACGAACTCTGATTGAGGTTATTTTTAATGAGAATAATCTTTCAATTTTGTTGCATATTCTACCCGACTATGCTTTGAAATATGAGGTTATATTAGGCCGTGATATTTTAAAATAAGGATTTACAATTACACTAACTTAGTCACTATTTGTGAAGTACTTTCAGTAATTAGTTTTCATAATGTTGATTTCGAGGTTTACTCGGACAACATGCAAAAGTTAATGTTGTTTTTGCTCGGCTATTAAAATTTCATTGTAAATGGTAAACGAAAAATGCGTGTGATTATCCGGCTAATCAATCCAGATCTTATCGTTCAACATCGTCCATACCAATTAAGTTTAGATGACAGGCAGGTTGTGCGTACTAAAATTAACGAATAATAATTGTTACAAGCTTGAAGTATTTGTCTTAGTTGTAAGACTTCCGCGAGTCCCGTTCTATTAGTCAAAAAGCGCAACGGTAGTAATGGTACAAGCGTGGACTATCGCGTACTTAATACAAATACTGTGTAAGATGGTGTTCCTTTGCCTTTAATTTCGAATTTAATTGCGAGGCTGTTTGGTACTTAATTTATTTAGCTGACTGACTGACAGTGGCAAAAATGACAGCAAAGATCACATAATCGTTATTATTGACGCTTTTAATAAGTTGTTTTATTGTTTCACTAGATTTTGCACTCGTCTTCGCTTGCATAAATGTAGGTTATGTTAAGTTAGGTTATATTAGTTACAGTCCTGGATAAAAGGCAACCTTTGTCCTTTACCGTTCCCTGACATCGTGTATGTTTAGTGATAATCGTTTGAGTTGTTAATGAGTGAAAGTGTAACAAGCAAACTCACATTCGCGTTTGTAATACGTTGCGCATCGTATACCTAGCGTAATTAATGCACTTAAGTCTAGCATTTTTGTTTTCAGGGTTCCTTATCACGTAATAACTTAATTGTTTTTAACAAATTTTATGTGATTTACGGATTATAGCATTCCTATATTGTTTCAAACTTGACCGGACGATTGTCTAAAATATTACGAGAAAATGATTGGCCGCGACAATTTAAAATTTGTAGTGGGCTTTCAGTTTATTCAGTTCATTCGATAAATAGCATTTTTGCTTTTTTTCATAACCAATGATCTTTGATACGTGTACGTATATGTATTTTCATCGTAAATCTTAACAGTATTGCAATATTGATTATTTTCGACCATTATATCAAGACCTTACGCCGCACTCATGTAACCGCAGACGATTGAAAAATTATGCTATAAGACCCGAACCGTACTGTCTACCGTCCATCTAATAGGCTTAGCCCTGATGCAAATCGTACAAAGTAAACTAATGGAATTTCTATATTCAGATTTTAACTGTCTCAGTCAATCCTGGTAAAAAATGAGATGGTATGGATTGCATAGTGATAGATTATCGCGAACTGACTTGAACACTATCCCCGACAGGTTTCCTCTTCCACTCCTAGCCGATCAGATATCAGGACAATTGAAGAAGGATTTTTAATAAATCTGTTATGCATCTTGGGTAGGAAAAGATTCTCGAAAAAGTCTGTGACCACTATTGTTTGATCACATCATAAATTATTTCTACAGGCATACAGGACTAATAAGGCCCTTAAGGCGAACATATCTTTTTGGTATTCAGTTGCGTATAGTCGCTGACTAAGGTTATACCAGCACACATTTTAGAATTTAATTAAAATTTAATATAAAGAGTCCAACTGTATTAACTTTCATTTGATTGCTACTGGTTAAAATGGTAAAGCGCAGGTTATTTTAAGGTAATACTATCTTCTGTAAAAACGGTGTAATAAATCGTAGTACGATGCGTTTAGAGCTAAAGCGCGCGAAGTTTAGAGCTAGCATAAGCTGGACGCGTACCGCGTGACAAGTAATAGTCACCTTGAACTTAATAAGACGTGTTCTGTGACCTTTGAATCTTTTACTAATTAACGTTACTAAGGTAGAAGTAGATATTTAGAAAACGAGAGAACAAGTGGCAAGGAACTTGGTTTGACTGTAATATAGCTAAACTAATAAGATTCGCTAATGGTGATATAGTTCTGATTCAAAATGAAGAACTGAGTCAATCTCGGTTGAATCCTGAGTATGAAATGCCATTTAACATTATGAAATTGCTTGGAGACCGTTATCTTTTGAAGTCCTTTACTGGAAACTGAAGTTACAAGTTCGCTCGCAATCGTATAAGAAATATGCCTTAAAGTGAAGTTCCTTCCGAATGAAACTGGTGTGATTGGGAACTCGATGTTGAGGACTTTGGCGAAAATACCATTGGAAGTACGTAGACACATACTATGGCTATTTGGTCGCACTGTACCCACTTGTCTGTATTCGTAACTGAGACTCGGATGCGAGTTGTTTATGGGGCGATGAGCAGCTGGTGGTGCAGCAGAGACCTGGGTCTCGGAGGAGACTATTGTTGTTGGTCGTATCGCGAGAGGCGATAGCGGTTTGGGTGACTGTTAGTCACTAGCTGCTGAGAAAACCAAGCCATGTCATTGTATGTGATCGAGATTTGATTTTGTGAACAATCTTCACTGAAAGTATAAGACATTTAATTGTTGCAAATAAATAAAGAAGTTCCCTTAATACAATTTGGTCAGGTAGGAGCAGGTTAATAGTTTACTCCAAGATGATTTCTTCTCTACAGATACACAAGAGGACGTTGCAGATCAAGACGCGATTTGACGGCAGCAAGGCCCAATTACTTCGGCTTTCTATTGGCAGACACGAGGAAATTGCAGATCAATGTGCGATACGATGACGTGACGGCGTGTACAGAAAATGACAACCTTGTTCATGAAAACGATCGCAGTGATAATAGTGACACTTTGTCAGCAAATAGTGACACTTTGTCCATCGCAAGCATCAACTCGGAAAGTTCTTCTTCCTCTTATATTCCACATTCAGAACAGATCACAGTTAGTGCCACTGTACATGAAGTAAATGAGGAAAAAAAAAGAAAGTGAAAAAAAAAAAGAGAAAAAAATGTAGGAAATGAAAATATGTAGGAAATGAAAAAATATAGGAAATGAAAAAAATGTAGGAAATGAAAAAATGTAGGAAATGAAAAAATGTAGGAAATGTTGAAGGGTTTATCCGGTCCAACATAATGATTAAGCTAAAGGGGGTTATCCCGGTCTAGCACAGTCCGGTCCAGTTTCCAAACTGAAGGGACAGTTTGCGCACCTGAAGGGTCTGAGAGACTAGCCCAGGTATGCGCATAGTCTGAAGGGAATGTTTTCCGGACCAGACTGCTTAAGCTGAAGGGGGTTATCCCGGTCTAGCACAGTCCGGTCCAGTTTCCAAACTGAAGGGACAGTTTGCGCACCTGAAGGGTCTGAGAGACTAGCCCAGGTATGCGCATAGTCTGAAAGGAACATTTTCCGGACTAGACTGTAACATAGAAATAATTACTAATTTGTAAATTGTCATATGTGAACTGAGTCCATAGTCAGGATGAACGAACGAATTCCTTGTCCTCAGATAATGCATAGACACACGCACGAGGACGTGTGCTTGTCAGCATGGCCGTGACGGCGTCGCCCTTACAAGTGCGTAAATACCACGTGCGGCGAGTAATCGTTCGACGGACACGTCACTCTCCCCTCCACAGTTCTATAAAAGGCGCCGCACGCACAGTGGAGCGGTCATTCTTAGAGTGAACGTTGCTCGGTACACTTGCTGCGTTTTAATTGATTAAATCTTATATTGTAATAAATAATATCAATTAACAAAAGAATTGTGATTTATTAATTGTAAATCAAAGTTAATAAAGTAGTTACAATTTGGTGGACTATTGGTGTATTTTTTCAAAAAAAATATAAATGGAGGAACGTACGCCGACATACTCATAACTAAAATGACAATCATGTTTATAAAATACAAAACTAGTAGAAATATTTATAAAATTGACTGCACGAATTACGATATACTTGACTGTACAAAACATCGGATACTAACCTGCTAATTTGCAAAGTTTACCCGTATGTATGGTGCGGTCGCTTTTACGTAGCGTTTATAATTTGGTCGGCTTATAGAAGAATTGCTGACACATTCTTTTTGTTGATATAACTTTCATAATAGTCGTAATTTAAAGCTGAAATTAACAGATTGTTTATTGATGGAACATTTTAATTAGTTCATAGTATTCCATGTTTCCTTGTTTTATGGGAACTGCGTATTCGATCATTTAAATCGGACCATATAAAATATAATTAAATTTCTTTGTAGGTACCTTTATATTGCGTAGAGTCATATAATCTAAATTTACTGTATTTATAAAGGTGTACCAAGGGTACATGATACAGCTTTTTCATCTGATTGTAAGTGTACTGGTTTATTTGCAAATCCGTTTCTTTCCGAATTTTGGCACCATTTAATTACATTGGTGTACATCAAACAGTTTTAAAACTAATGTTTGAATAAATTAAGGTCTATAGTTCGTATTTTTTTCAAAATTTTGCGTTGAGCCGTTTTTGAGATCTGGGCAATCCCAAAACGTTACCGCAGCAAAATCTTAAATAACTAGAACCATAACACACTTGCTGTTACAGATCGCGCAATCTATGATGGCCGGACTGAACATAGCGTCTCCGAATTGTTGCGCATGTACAATCTGTCAGTCAGTACGGATTGCATCCCGCCCCCGCCCCCTGTCACCAAAGAGACCTAAAACTTACAACTGCGACGCCACTCACGCAATGTTCAGACCGGCCATCATGCAGTGCGCGATCTAACAAACATTAATACGCAACAAAAGCTATCTTATTCTATTCATGCATGTATTTCCGGGATGAAACGATTTTATAAAAAAAGTTTTTCCAGGTAAGGCAGCCATTACACGGTCAATCGAGATCGCGATCCGAGATTATGATCAATCATCTCAATCCAGATTGAATGTGTAACGTGTTGAACTGACGGATCGCGACATCGAATCACAAACTAACTAGATGTTTTGAAATCAATGATCTCGATCCGTTGATCGCGATCCAAATTGATCGTCTAATGTGAAATATTGTCAGTTTACGTCAGTATTATTGTTCTGTGGTCAGCTGTTGCAACTCGCAACCCGATGGAGGCGGACGATAAAAGCAACAGCGATTTTAGGCATTCAATAGTTCTGCCACTTCTGCCAGTGGCGAGGTAACGCTATAATAATATATGCCTTCTTCATCCTGTAGTAATTTGCATAATCCTCCTCCTCTTCAGTACTATGAATTTCATCTAACTAGTTCAGATGCGTGTAGATGTTCCTTTTCAGTAACCATGGTTTGACCCAACGTTTCATTACACGTTTCTTTAGAGCACAAGCAATAATTATAGCTACACAAGCTTTTTCTAATTCACATCCATTTTGTGGTTGTGAACGCACAACCTTCTTCTTTTGACTTACTTCTTTGAACCAAGTAAATATCTCAATATTAAAACGTTTAAAAAAATCAAGTCACAGTCAACTAATAATGCCGAGCTATCATCCCAAATTGAAATACCCAGAGCTGAGAACACGTATTCATCTGATGGTTGCGAACAGTGACTGACATGATTTGGATTGACTGTCTAATGTTACAACCAGCCAGATCAAGATATATGAATCTATTGCGATCAGCGACCTTGGTCAGATCACGATCTAGATTGAGCGTGTAATGGCTGCCTAATGTTTCAAACATTACTGCAGCAAAATTTGTTTTTTCTCGAATAACTTTACAACTACAACTTGAACAAATTTTGCTATTAGTGAACAAATTACTCTTCACGATGAACTTATTATTTGTTATACTCTTAACTCTCTAAAGCACAAAATTTTATTAAATTTTGCTGCTGTAACGCACACCCAATTACTTGGTATATTTCCTTCTGGTTAAATAGCATAGAACATTTTTTATAATGAAATGATGTAAATGGAGAAATAAGCACAACATGTATCGCACTTATCGCAGTAAATTAGTGCTACGTTTAATAAATCCTTTCGGATATAGATGTGAGATTATATAATATGTTACTTAACTATATTTAAACCAAAGATTTAAATCTCTGATTTAAACTACAAATAGGAACCTGTTATATGTAAAATAAAATGTTTTATTATGTAGGTACTCACAGAAATGGATACCTATCATTGAGTTATAAGTACCTACTTACTAAGTATCAGATGAGATCGCGGTCAAACGCGAGCCTACTAGGGTATAAAAAAAAAAAATATACCTATTAACTCGTGAGCATCAAGATGACGGGATCAAATCCCAATTTAGAATAAATCATATATATTAAAGTGTTTGTACTACATATGTACTATTTGTACCCTAAACAAGACATTTGTAGCTCTAAAAGTAAAGAAAGTGTGTCAAGCAAGACATCCCTGGACACGCCACTTTGATGTCAATCATCTTGATACTCATATTAACTCAATGGTAGCCATATGCTAGTTTCTGAAGCAGCAGTAGCCTCGTTTTACCTATTGTCTTTCTTAAGAAGGACAATTACTTTACTAGGATTAGTATTAATTCAAATATTACAAACATTCAAACAAAGGACACGAGTAGGGTTGCCAATATATTTTCGACGAAATGTAGTATTTTTAAAATAAGCTTTAACAAAATATAGAACATTTATAAAATATAGTATTTTATGGTAAACAAAAAAATAAACATTTATTTGGTACGGTTTATTTAAATTTGTTTGACCTTGTTAATTTCACATTACGGGCAGGTTCAAAATAGATTATGCACGATTAGTAGGTACGGATATATTATGCTTTCGCGTCAGTTTTAAGTAGTAAAGAAGCGTAATAGTTTTTTTTTAAATAATGGTTTTTGTTTGTTGTTTGTCGTTGTTCAAATACAGTATTTTTGCATATGATATATTTCTTCAACAGTATATAGTACGCAGACTCGAAATATAGTACAATACTATATATTATAGTACGATTGGCAACCCTAGACAAGAGGAACACTTAGACTCGGAACAACCATATATTATGTAAATCACAATTACATAATTTTTGTCTCGTTAGGGATTCAAACGCACAGCAATGTTATGGTTTATGTAGATAAACCATCAGGCTATCCTTGCAGGCAAGCGGTAAATTCAAAATATAGTACTTTTATGCACTGTTTAGTTAGATATAACGTCTCATGGACTTTTTTCTGAGCCAGTTGATAACTGGAACGACATGTTGAGTGCAATACACATGATGGCATATTTTAAATATTAAAATTTTGTGTCGTTGCAATAATCGGCTTAATGATTTGGAGAACATGCACTCGTTTGGGTTATAAATATACCCTTTTGTTATATTACCTATTTAATATACATATAATACGCAGTATATATTTAACTGTATTCTGTTTGCAATTTGCAAGCGTAGCCACGTTATTGTCAATAAGTTTTTACGTGGGGGAATGCATTGACGCATACCTCTCCGCGGGGCGACGGAGAGGCTATGTCGGGCTCACCGGGGGAAAGATACCCCGGTAATACCGACTAAACCTACCACGGTGTTCCTCGACATAACCATAGACGGCGGGGCCGCGCGAATCGCTTTCACATGCAATCGCGACCCCGCCGAGGTTTCGGCCCGCCGTGTGAAACGGCAGGCCACTTCACAGAAAATACTTCCTCCACTGTCCCCCTGGGGGGGACAAAAACACGACACAGAGGCGCACATGGGAACACGCACGCCGCCTCTCGGACCTGGTGCTGAACGGATGGCGGGCAGACCCACAAAGCCCGCCATCCCCAGGTCAATCCTCAGGGTGGCTGGAGGTCATCTCGCGCCCTCCGGCGCCCGGTTCTGCGGTTGGGGAGAGGGTTTAAACGCTCCCTCTCCCGCTCCGCCGCCTCCTTGATGGAAATGACTTCCTCACAAAAGGAGGCGACGGCGTTCCACGACCTCTCACTCCGGACCATAGACTGAACTAAGGCCGGAAGTGAGAGGGCAATCAGTCCGACTGCCGCGATCAACTCACGGCGCTGCGATGCCCAGGCAGGGCAGGTCAATAAGTACCTAATATAACTAAACGTAAATGTCATTAACGTCAGTTCAGTCAGTTGGGAATTTGGGAATCTATATAATAAATAATTTTTGTTGTCATTGTGGCTGGTGTCTATATTATTATATTCAGCAGAATTTAGATATAAATACTAACCGTGTCTGTCATGTCTTGTAAAAAAGAAGATTTGAAAGTTTACTGGAATAAGATCAACTATGCATACCCGATTCTCAACGACACTTCTACTATCTTCAGCGACTGTAATAACACTGAATATGATGAAGTTCAACAAATAATTGTCGGCCTCGGCATTCAGATAAAAATACGAGATCTGGTTCTAATCCACATCGAAAAATATCTTCGTCAATATGTAGCACCTTCGTTTTGGTCCAAATTTAAGAAAGTTGAAGAGGAAGTCAAAGGATTTCAATTGTTCAAGTCCGCTGTAAATGATCTCTACGATTCTATATCAAATTTTTCAGGTATGCTACAAAGATTAACTATATTAAACAATAGTTGTAGTGATAGTAAACCTATATATGGCGAAAAAGATATTATATCAGGATTTAAACAACTTGTACGAGCAACATTACTTTCTCAGTTGCCTTTGGACTTTCAAGTGATTATTAATCATTTCTACAAAGTATCATTCAATGTGTTTGATAATGAATATGAAAATAATGATATGGGTGAAGATGTCATGTGTTCAGGATGTTTGAATGAATGTTCCGACTGCAATTGTATGTATATTGTGAAAGTATTTCATGACACTAACAGAAAACTTATGGAGCTACAATTACTAGAGAGGCTTACTGGTCAAGTTTTGACAAACTTTATACAAATGAGAATTGAATCTCACATACAGAAACTTTGCACTGGAACATTTGATGTCTCACATATTGGATTTCTGGAAAACTGGTTGGATACCACTGTCATGTCTTGGCTAACCAGAATTTATTGTGGAGGATCATCAAAACCCTCACCTGATGATAAAAATATCCAAAGTGCTATATACAAGTTTAAGCAGAAACTGAGTTACTTCTTATATCACAGCTACACAAAATTGAGAATTGACCAGTTGTTTAATATAATAATAGAATATCCAGACTCTCAACCTGCAGTTGATGATATTAAACTGTGTTTAGAAAAAACTGATCTGAGATCAACTCTGTGTAAAAATTTGCAAACTGCCCTTGAAACCAGATTGTTGCACCCTGGTGTAAATACCCCTGACATTTTAACTGCTTATGTTACAACTATTAGAGCATTAAGACACCTTGATCCATCTGGTGTCATACTCGAAACAGTGACAAAGCCTGTTCGAAACTATTTAAGAAATAGAGATGACACAGTGCGCAGTGTTGTTAGTAGTCTGACTGAAGAAGGAGCAGGTAGTGAGCTAGCTGAGGAACTTGTCAAGTTTGCTGCAGAAGCTGATGCTGATAGTGACAAAGATGAAGCATGGGATGAATGGAACCCTGATCCTGTTGATGCTGATCCCACTATAGACTCTAGTGATAGAAGAGCCAATGATATCATATCAATGCTTGTCAATGTGTATGGCAGCAAAGAGTTGTTTGTGAATGAATATAGAACACTTCTAGCAGACAGATTGTTAGCACAAAGTGCTATAAATACAGAAAAGGAGATCAGATATCTGGAATTACTGAAATTGAGATTTGGAGAGTCACAACTTCACTTCTGTGAAGTAATGCTGAAGGACATATCAGATTCTAAGAGAATTAATGCCCTCATTCACCAAGACAAGGAAATCGAAGCTTTGAATAAGAAGTTTACCTCAAATGCAATGATTTTATCTGCACAATTTTGGCCACCATTCAAGGATGAGAGTTTGGAGTTGCCTGAAGAAATAAAACGCCATTTAGAAGCTTACACAAAATCATTTGAGGCTCTTAAAGGGAACAGGACTTTAAGTTGGAAGCCTCATCTTGGGAATGTGAACATTGAAATTGAGATTGGAGACAAGAAACTAGATTTGACAGTCTCACCATTTAATGCTACACTAATAATGCACTTTCAAGAGAAGCCTGAGTGGCACATAGATGAACTGCATCAAGCCATGAAAGTGCCAGTGACTATATTAAGGCGCAAAATTACATACTGGCAATCAATGGGTCTTATTACAGAAAAAAGTACTGATTTTTATGTTTTGGTTGATGGTTCTGATGGAAACAAAGCAAGTGTGGCTACAAACCAGGTTCAAGAGATGATATGTGAGGATGATGAGACAGAGAGTGTAATGGCATCTGCACATGACCAGAGAGAAGGAGAATTACAAGTATTCTGGTCTTATATTGTTGGTATGCTTACAAACTTAGATTGCCTGCCCTTGGACCGCATTCATCAGATGCTGAAGATGTTTGCATCACAAGCACCGGGCACTGAGTGCAGTCTACAAGAACTCAGACAATTTCTGGACACTAAAGTAAGGACTCATCAACTTGTGCTACAAGGAGGCATGTATAAGCTGCCTAAAACATAAATGTATAACGGTACCAAATATATTATTAAGCATTATATTATTTTAATTATTTTATTAGTCTATTTTAACCTTTAAAGGGCTTTATGCAATAATGGAATAAATTTTAATACAGAACAAGCGATACAATACAAAAAACACCAAAAGAAAAGAAAATTTAGTTATTTGAATTACTATGTAGTTCAAATAACTACATTTTCTTTTGTATTGTAGTATCATACCCAGTGAAAATGTGTGTTTTGAATATAGTGTTACTACAGTAGGAATTTTAATTGTTAATTTGATGATCATCATCATCATCATGAGAGCTTTTGTGGAAGAAGTCGTCGTTATATACTCGTAAATATATTGTAATGCCACAAATGCACACACCATGAAATAAAACGCTTTTACAGGGATTTTAGAGTACAAGTTACTGCTTTTCGCCAATAAGTAAGAGTTCTGGAAGCTTACGTGCCACCTTCATATCATTTTCGGTGACGAAGTGGAGGCAGGCCAATTCTTAATAGTAGATCGGCGGTAGGAACTTGACTGTGATGCGTACCTCGGCAAACACGTTTCCATCTTTGTTACGGTGTATACATATTCTATTATATTCTTGTAACTACTGAGTTACTAAACATATTCTTGGTTACACGAAAAAATAAAACAACTTAGAAAAGTTTAACAAAACTTTATTTTTACATTGTTTTAAATATAAAAATTTGGTTACATTAGATAATGTCTGTGGGTTAATATCTGGAATACTTATTGTAAGTGACAATTCTCGAAGCTATCTCAATCAACAATTACTAGCAATAATAAATTAGCTCAAATAAGTTATAAGTAATACCACCACATTGTTTAATAAAATATAACATTTTAATACTTAGTGTTCGCAATACATAATCTTGTGTCAGTCTTAACAACTATAAAAATACTGTTTAAAATTAAAAAGTGGAAATAATCGTTCAGATTAATAAATAATAATTAACTATTATATTGAATACAACTAAACATACTGAGAAACAATACAAGATTCTTCAAAAATATTTTGAATGGAATGCATCAGATTTGTCGATGTGTGTACCACAGGTAAATCATAAATGCAAGTCAATTGTTACACAATATTACCACTATATTAATATTAGCTTTTAAATATGTGTAAGAAAATAAAATTAAGAATTTTTCAAAAAATAAAGATTGGAATGTAGACTTACACCTGTATATGGTCGGTCCTCTGTTACACGGATATAAAATATACGAAAGGTGGCCATTTAAAAATGGCGGTTCCGACCATATACAGGACAATTATAATTTAAAATAAATATCAGATGTAAAACCAATTAATAAAAAAAACATCCAATATACTAGAATAAGGCAATCGAAATGGTTAAATAATTTAGTGTACGAGCATGAATGTGTCGCAGACTATTACATGCGTTAAATGAAGTGTGCGAATGTGATAATATTGAGACTACATAATACATTTGGCATTGCTTGGATTGGTCAATTACTTTACCTGGTCACTACATTCACAAGTTGGCCCAATTGACATACTTCCGCGCTAAATAGATAATAAATAATAACAACGAAACGGAAGTACGTTAAAAATCTCAATTATGCAAATAATAAATAGAATCGTATAATCAAACCTACAACAGTTAAAGCTCTACATCTAGTTTACATATGTACAGGAAACACCAATGTAACGTCGAATGGTTGCTGATTATCGTTGGTATTTAATTTTAAATATTTAGATGACATTTACATAAAAAATATTTGTTGAAATGTTTTAAACATGACAACTCTACTGTAACACATCACATACTAGACTACAGCAAGCATGTACATTACATTTTAAATGCAAAGACTCTACAGATATTAAAAGCTTAAAATATATTAAGTACATGAAAATTCCTTTAAGTCCGTTTAGTAATAAGTATAATCTCTCGATGGACGAATTAACTAAGATACAGAGCGGAGACGTTCACAGAACATTTCAGCGGTAGCGAGCGGTCTGCACTACTCTTCAAACATACAGCGGGGATTGACCGGTGCCGTGCGATGCAACGATTATACTTTATCAACTTTATGAATCATTAACTCAATTTCTATGAATAAATCGTTTGTTGGATTAATTTTGTATTCGAATGTTTACGACCGAAAAATATTAATTTCGTTAAATTTGAATTTAATTTATGAAAACAAATGAGGTTAAAAATTGAACGAAGGTTTACCCATAATATACCAAAAACTACATACGTTATGCACCATAACAACTTTTAGCGACCGGAGGCAATTTTGTAAATCTGTGTGGCCAGTCACGGCCAAACTCGAGCGCCGGCGCTCGCGCAGTACGCGCCGCGGCGCCGCAACCACTGCCGCGGGCTGCGGCGCCGGGGTGGCACGTGCGACGTGCGGGCACAAGCCCTAGAAGCGACAACATAGTTACCGGAGCGGTAGCGGCGGCCGCGCGCTCACCGGTGGCGGCGCGGCGCGGCGGCGGCCGGCGCCGGCGCCAGCAGCGCGGGCGGCGCGCCCAGCGGCGGCGCCGTGTGCGGCGCGGCCGGGTGCGCGCCGGCAGCGGGGCGCTTGAAGGGCCCGAGGCGCTTGACGGGCCTCGGCGACGCGCCGTGCGCATCGGCGCTGCCACCCCACGTGCTCGCGCCGTGGTCCAGCAGCGCCGCCGCCAGCCGCCCGCTGCCCTGATCTGCGACCACATCGCTATTAGAGGAGCTCGTCACGCGCTCGGTGCCGGGTGCCGGGGACGCGCATGCTAGGGGTCGAGGGGTGCGGGGAGGCGGGGCCGGGAGCGGCGGGAGGGCCGCGCGGGGGCGGGCTCGTTACCGTGCGGCGGCGGCGCGGGCTGCGGCGGCACGGGCTCGCGCACGCGCTCCACGAAGTGCTCGAAGGTGGTGGGCATGGTGTGCTGCGCCACGAGCGCGTCGAGCGAGCGCGCGCGCTCGGAGTAGGCGTGCTGGTACAGCGGCATGGTGGCGCGCACGGCGCGGCCGCCGCTGAAGGCCGCGCAGCGCACCAGCGCCGCGCAGCAGCTCACGCGGATGATGCACTCCTCCCACAGCGGACCGAACACCGACACCTGCGACACCATGGACATTATCGTATTATTTATATCCTTTTACTTTAAATTAAATTAAATGTTGTTTTATTTAATAGTAAAAATACTTTTTCTTCCAACATTCCTTAAGTCACTGTGGTATCAGCACAATAGCCAGTGATATAAAGAGATCAGTATTGATCGGTACAGATGCGAATTGTTAACACAATACTCACGGAAACTTGGAGAAATGACTGGCTACACGGTCAGACTCGATTAGTTCTCAAACGTAAATAACATGCCCGCCCATCATCACATCGTAACTATTGATCGTACTAAATACAAAGAGCATTTTATGCTATACATAACCCAATTGTTGTTTGGTCGTGGATGTATTTATATTAACATACTCCTAATAGTATATATATTAGTAAGATTTTATAGTGATCAAAATAACCCATTAATGTTGTCCCTAAACAGAAGAGCGCCGTCATTTCAATCGCCATCAAACATTACCCATGAGCCGCAGTTTTTGTTTACTACCAGGTGTACTGCTGGCGATAAAGGAAGTTAGTGTAAGGCGTGTGTTTAGCGTATACTGACGTCGGGTTTCCTGGAGACGGTACAGCGCAGCAGGCCGCCGGGCAGCGGGTAGAGCACGATGAGCACGTCGCAGAACTGCGTGGGCAGCGTGTCACGCTTGTAGGGCCGCCAGTGCTCGCTCCACACCACGTGCACCTCGTCATTTCCCAGGTGCCGCGTCTGTGCAACATTACAAATTACTATTGCATTGCCGGACAGTCACTTGTGACGATACTTTTACAAAATGATTTAATTAATTGTCTTTCCAAATAATTCATTCAAATTCAATCAAAGCTTTACATCAATTGAAAGTTATGCCGACTATTAAACGTGTTGAGTTGCGTTGACACGTTTAATAATCACTAGAATAAGGGAACGTCATAATAGTCCAACGAGACTATGGATTAACCTAGACCCACATTACAGCAGCAGAATTTTGTGGCATACTACTGGCAATACAGCAGAGCCACATCACATAGCAACAGTTGACATTATAAAATTAAGAAATTATGAATAATATATATTAATAATATAAGAAATAACAACAAACCTTAATAAGTATAGCGTCGGGCGTGTCAGCAGGCATCCTGGTCGCGACGTGGAACAGAGCTTCTAACGTTAGCGTGGCGATGTACGGCGCCGACACTCCGCCGCCGCCACCGCCCCGCAGGCCGCCGGTGAAGCCCACGTGACTCTCCAGTTCCACCTAGTTTAACACATAAGTATAGTTAGAGACCCCATTTACACCTATTAGAACACCACGATAACTTGGCCTTAGAACACATAGGTGCAGAAGATCTTAATACAATGAGATAATACGGAAGCAATGACAGATCAAGCATGGAGAATCGTTAAAATCATGTCTAACTACTAAGTTCGGATGAATTGATCAGAAGTATTTGTAGGCACTGATCAATGATGTGTGACGTCAGATTTTTTCGCCTTGTATTGAGCTGGTTTACTGAATCTCCTCTTAAGGATGAACAAACAATAGTAGTTAAGTAAGTCAACGTTACCTCCC
This sequence comes from Catocala fraxini, assembly GCA_930367265.1. Lineage (NCBI taxonomy): Eukaryota > Metazoa > Arthropoda > Insecta > Lepidoptera > Erebidae > Catocala > Catocala fraxini. The sequence goes on along the minus strand of OV884040.1, from coordinate 14,716,422 downwards.
ACGCCAAGGCAGCAAGGAAAGCCTCGTAGGCGGGACTGCCACAGCGGTTAGAAAGAATTTCATTTCGGGTCTCCTGACCCTTGCCAACATATATCACGGCCACTTTGTGTGTTTCACGGCATCTGGAAGATTTACAGCATTTAAAATCCTATTCATAAAGCCTCTCAAAATAAACGAAAGTGTAAACAAGTCTACCAAAATAAATATGGACAAATACGTTTCATTTATATAATGCTATTTGCTGATCAGATATGATTATCAGAAAATTGATCTGTAATTATTGCAAAATAGAGATTGATGTTTTATTAGAATGTCTTTCACATTGAAGGGTTGTTATGTTACATATTGCTAGGTGGTACCTCTGCGCGTCGAGGTTCCTGAGCTCGCGCAGCAGGCGGTCGCTGCGGCGCAGCAGGTGCGCGTGGCAGCGCCGCGCCGGCGCCAGCGTGCCCAGCTGCGCCGCCAGCGCGCGACACACGCCGAAGGGCCGCGCCGTCACCTTTGTGCTGCATACCGGGATCTCTTCGTCGTCCGTGCTGCCACAATTTACTTTATTATTTTTATTTCATGCTATAAGTACCTGGCAGACGATAAGCAGCGCCGGGTGTTTTGCCGGCATGATAACATACTGTATCCTAAGCACGGATCAAAATATCCACCGCGAACCATTTTTTCGAACTCTATTATTTATATTATGCATATGCAAAGGTCACATGATACCACGTGACCTTCAGGTCAGAGGTCAAAGGTCATAGTTATGTCGGGGGTATATCGACTATGCTGTGTCGAATGGCATTGACCGCAAGTCTCTAGCTCTTACGGTTCTTGAGTTGAAAGTAGTATAACAGACAGACGGACGGACGGACAAAGCTGTTGTATAAGAGTTTTTCCGAACTCTTAAAACTATCATCCATTAAACCACACTTTGATATTATGCTTCCTTTGGGTACCGAGAAAAATCGAAGCATGTTACGTTGGATGGTTTTTATTGCAAATTATCGATATATTTATATAAGGTGTGAGCATTCAGCAAGCCGAGCCTAACCAGTAAGCAAACAAAAATGCCATGTGGCAGTTCCCTCACCTGTCTCGTGTAGCAAGGTAGTGTCTCTCATGGTTCCTATGTGCCACGAGTGTAGCCACCAGCTCATCTTCAGCGCCGGGCGGTAGAGGCGACGGCCCCGCTTCGTCCAGCCGTCGCCCGCACACCACCTCCGGGGACGTATGCCCAATGTACGCCAGTACCTGAACACGATCATACACTTCTATATAGTCATGTTATTAAACCTAATATAAATTCTAAAATGTTCACTTGAATTTAAAGTGAACATTTTAGAATAATTTTGTTTAATATTACAATTTAGGAATGCAATGATTGTTATTGTAATTATTATTTTGACGTCTCAACGAGTAAAGTGTACTGAATGTTAGCTGTGCTTTACCGTATATAGGTACATTAAGTTACATAACCTACTTTGTGTGGACATGATAGCAAAAGCACACGAATCGGTTGTGATCAGGCTAAAACTGATTCATATTAGAAGAGAGCCAGAATTAACTTTTGTTAGACTGTAGCTATATTATTTAAGAATACTATGTATGTATATTTCTTATAAAAAAACATTGTATCAAATCCTTCTGCAGTAAAAAAGCATGTAAAATATCTTGATAAAGGTGAGAGATGTTTACATACATGATCCAGTTGATGTTTATCAGGCGGGCAGTTCTTGTAGTCCGGCAAAAGGTCGTGGGGCAGCGGCGGCGGGAGGGAAGACAACGTATTATCTCTCGGACATTCAGTACTGTAAACATATATAAAAATTAACTATAGATAAAGAGAGGCTAAAATGAAACTATACAACTAAAGATGTTAATGTTAGTGTCGCCGTACAGTAACAATATAATATTAGTCAGTATGTGGCTAAAATCCTTTACCAAGAGCAGCGTTAAAAACATTTACATAATGTATGTTGTATATCTTACTATACAATAATATTTTTAGTATGACATAAGCTTTATTACAATTGTCCTGGGTGGATTTCGATGACGTTAACGTTAAAACAACTTAGTGCATGTTGTTTTTACGTTAACGCCATCAAAACGTCTACCGCGTTTGGCTTTCTGATTGGTAAACAGCTTGGAGCGGGCCAATCGGAGCGCCGAACGTCATAAACGTGTCGATCGCATTAAAATACTTCTTTGAGAACATTATGTAGAACTCATGCAGGTTTGCTCACGATGTGTTCCTTCGCCGTTAAAGCGAGCGATAATTAACTATTTAATACGCACATAATTTCGAAAAGTCAGTGGTGTGCTTTGGGTTTCAACTCGACTGTGTGGCAGTGCAACGGTTTCTCACTAGGCTGTCGCTGCTTATTCTTTACATATAATGTATGCATAAGAGAAAAAAAAAGAACACATCATATATATTATAATTATTATTAAAAAACTAGTGTATACGTACCTATCGGGTAATTCGAGTGGTGCTATTGTTTCCGACGAAGCGACAGACGGATCGTAGTAGAGCGCCGACGCGTCCCAGCACGCCTTGCCGGCGATGTCACGCAACAACAATCTCACTTGACGGTCTGACGTCATCAGCCCTAGCAACAAATCACACTATATAAACATACAGCCTTGAAACAGAGTGTCATTATCTACTGACTTGCTTTTACCACTTAACCTAATGGTAAATGGTAGCCGCTGCTTATAGAATTGACAAAGTCAAAAGTATATATATACAAGGCAATTTTCAATTATTTAAATGGTTCGGTTTATTCAAACCACAATTATGTCATTGGATTGTTCAAAGATTCAATAAGGTGTGCACGCTTGATTTACGAAGCCACAGAATGAGGCGATTGCACTGCACATGTGATGCAGCGGCAATTAATAAATCGCCATTCGGATGTGGATTTTTCAAGTTTCAAATATCGATCTACAAACGTTTCGAGTTGCGTTAAGGTCAAGGTGAGCAGCTATGAAAACTCAGTGCAAACTATGAGTTTTTATAGCTCAAATGATATGTTTAAAGTCATGTTCACATACACACATATTTTACAAACGAAACTGGTCAATATTTATCTATTGCCAATAGCCAGATTGATACTAAATTATGATTGAACTGTTAATAGAAAGCATGTCATAATATTATCAATGAGTATAATTTGTACATATTTGTCTATCTAGTGCACGAGATACAGGTTCCACCTAGTTCGTGGCATCGTACCGGGCGTGGTGGCGGCGGGCACGTCGAGCGCGGGCAGCTCGATGAGCGAGGCGAGCGTGACGTGGCTGAGGCGCAGCAGCTGCACGTGCGGCGCGCCCAGCACGGCGGGCCCGAGCTCGCCGCCCAGCGCCGCGCTGTCGTGCTGCTCGCACACGGACGACGACACCTGCCAGCCGCTCCACAGCGGCCAGTGGCCCAGGAACAGCACCAGTTGAGTACAGATCTACAACACGCCACAGAATAAATATTACTGTTCCTTTAAACTTCTCTACAGACCAGCTCGGCACTTCGCCGATAATTCATTTTGCTTTTAAAAATACAATTCCCAGAGTTGAAGCTTCGTGATGCGGGGGTCTTTATAAACGTACAATTAATGGACACAGAGTAGCATGCATGATTGTTCCGTGTGGGATTCGAACCCATAACACTTGGTGCAGCGGTAGTAACGAGTCGATCCTAGTAAAACAGAACAATTATTGATTGTACAAAAAGCATAACGGGTTTGCCGCTGTGCTTTTTCAGTTTTTAGGGTGGTAAGTGGTAGGTCAAAAATAAAATCCGTCTTTTCGTCATTCGTTGATCCATACAAGTACAAAGTGCAGCTCAATCGTCACAACCAAACCTTACTTATTCTATGCATTATATCGTCGAACCTTCAAATAATATCAACGATGAAGTCATAGAATAGCTAGTATTATGCTTCCGTCGAAGGCACTTACCAAGCAATCTCAATTACAAAAAATGAAATTTATCCGAATTGCGCGATCCTATTATGTAGACATTTCCTACGATATTGTCCTTCACCATTGAAAAATAAGGAAACGATAAGTTAGAGCTGCGTTACGTGAAACTGAGCTGGTGACGGCTGTGTGGCGCTTAGAACTTTGCAACTACTACATTGTTTATAGTTATTGATTTTTATTTTATCTTAAATAAATGCTCAGTTTACTTACCGTTTGCGCCCAAAGTTTTACATCTATCGTAGAGGCGGGCGATGTCTTTGGTCCCAAATTGTCTAGCTGAATGTTAGGGTCAAAATCTTCGTCTACTGGTAACGATAGGCCGTCGATATCAGATCCATTAGTGCCTTTCATAACTGCGTATAAAACCTGGAAAATTAACAAATTGCTGAAGAGACCAAACCGAAGTTACAGTTTAAATAATATAAATATAATATTTTTTTCTCAGTTTAAATATAATATAAGATAAGAGCAGCGATAGCTTAGTGGGGAGACCAACAGACTGCAATGCAGAGGGTCTCGGGTTCGAACCCACGTCGCGCACCTCTGACTTTCGGAAGTTATATGACTTTTCGAAATTATGTGCGTATTGATTGACAATAATTATCGCCTGCTCCGTGCCTCGGAGAGCACGTTAAGCCGTCGGTCCCGGCTGCCATAAACATCTATGGCAGTCGTTATTGGGAGAGTGTCGACACAAAAGATCCCACTGGGTCGAAGTGTCGCCGGTCTGCACTGACTGGCCCCCACATAAGATACATACATACAGTTTAAATACTCCACGTCGAGACTTTTACCACGTATAAGGGTGTAACAGTTAATATCTATACTAATATTATAAAGCTGAAGAGTTTGTTTGTTTGAACGCGCTAATCTCAGGAACTATTGGTTCGAATAGAAAAATACTTTTAGTGTTGGATAGCCCATTTATCGAGGAAGGTTATAGGCTATATAATATCACGCTACGATCAATAGGAGCGGAGCAGCAATGAAAAATGTTGCATATACGGGGAAAATTATCTTATATGAAGCAGACGAAGTTGCGCGGCTCAGCTAGTAATTAATAAGTGTGAACCTTCTACTAAAATAATAAATAATATTTTAAATACAGTTTAAGTTGCATGCTTTTAATTATTTATTTAACTTTGATTTATTCGGACAAATACATGGTGATGATGTCATTAGCACTTTGCTATATTTGTGCGAGTCATTATCTACAGTTGATTTAAATCTGGTCATCTATCTGATAAAAAAATTTGCTGTATAGTCGATTCTTTGCTATGATTTTCTATATATTTTAATATATTAATATTGTTTTAATGTTCGCTAAAGGGGTCACTAAACATACTCTTAAAAATTGTATATCTAAACCGGGTAAACTCTGCAAGATAGGGGCGCTGTCAGTATAAGGGGGTGTGATTTCACTACTGCCAGCAGAGCGTCGCCTAAACATCTGACACCACTACTCAAAGCAGGAACATAACATAAGTGATTTGGCCGCGGTCTTTCGTATATTCTCCGTAGGTTCCAGTCCTTTGAACCCTACTTCTTGCATCCCATATTCTTTCTATAATTTGCACGAACAATATAATCAAGGTGCAAAATTTAGGCGTATTCATTCAAAACCGTTAACCGTATCGACGAGGCAAATTTAGTAACTGAACAAATAAGTGTTGATGTAACAATACCGTTTTGTATTTGCTTATTGGTGTTCTTCTCATTAGCACTATATTACGTGTGTGCAAAAGATAGTGTTGTCATCTATTCGACGAGAGGTTTAAATAGGCAGAGAGAACTGAGACATGCATCAGTCAACAGCTGTTTCAGCAGTAGTCACCTACTTCCAAAAAACCCACACATTATCAAAATGCATAAGATCGTGAGTATTCTTTCGAATTTGTTACCATCTTTAGTTTAGCAGTATAACACTTTGTTAATATATATTTTTATGTTCAGGTACTTTGCGCCCTTGCTGTGTTCGCCGTGGCTGCTGCTGCCCCGCAACAAGCTCAAGACCATAGCCAGGTGTACATACTGAAACAGGACTCTAATGTCGGCCCCGACGGTTACCAGTTCGAGTAAGACTATGCCAACCTATTAATCCACTTTTAATGTATTGTCTCCTTTAATTTCTCCGTAATAACACACCAAGACGCGGAGTAACAGTATTAGTACTTAGCAGACCAGGCACATTTACGCAATTATAATAATACCCACAGCAGTTGCGAAACTTACTTTCTTTGAGACCGCTTACGTCAGGCAACAAGTTATTGTACAAAATTACTATGCTTGTTATCTGTATCTCTACAGCTTCGAGACCAGTGATGGAACTGCCCGCCAAGAGAAGGCAACCTTGAAGCAACTGGACGATGATCATCAGGCGCTTGAAGTGAGCGGATCCTACAAGTACGTGGGCACCGATGGCCTCACCTACACCGTCACCTTCACCGCCGACGAGAACGGCTACAAGCCCCAGGAGCACGTAGACCAGCAATAAGCCAATGATTAGACCAATATTCTTATTACTATGGCACTCTTAACATGGCGTATTTGATCAAATGTTAGCGAGATTTAGTTGAAACATAATCAACTTTATGTTTTATACTTACAGTTGATTTTGTATTGACAAAGATTGACAGATACGCCATATGAAGTGACACAAAAGCATTGAATATTTGTTCCACAGCATATTCTACTAAACTTTCTTTTAGAATGGTGTTGGACTTGATGTGGTCAAATGTTTGATAATCTTTTACTATCATGATATCACCAGTGTGTGTAGGTTTTACTACGCGTACTGACTGATCACTTGTGTACATTTTTGTTGTGATTTTCATCTTTTTGTACGATCTTATAGTTAAAAATATATTTCATATGTTGTGATACGTTTTGTTTACTATTTTCTTGTACCTAACTTTGTCAATTCAATGTTGACGTCGTTTCATCTTTAATACGTGTTTTGGGTCGCATCTAGCTATATAGGATACTAAATGTGCCCGCGGTTTCACCCGCGTTTATCGTTACTGCGCCGCCACCGTGGGTCGTAGCGTGATGTTATATAGCCTATAGCCTTCCTCGATAAATAGGCTATCCAACACTAAAAGAATTTTCCAATTCGAACCAGTAGTTCCTGAGATTAGCGCGTTCAACCAAACAAACAAACTCTTCAGCTTTATAATATTAGTATAGATAAGTAGTCGCCTTCTAAAAAACTGTCGTCATTCTCTGGTTGAAATAATATTGTTCAGATGTAAAGACAAACGCTGACCTTAACACACTTGGAAATAATAGATGAAAATTGTAGCAAATCTGCCGTTATTGTACATTCCTTTAGAAAAATGAATGCATGCTAGAAGTGACTTCATATCTTTAATATAAATGGACACAAACACAGTAATCGCGAGTTCGATAATAATTTAACCATTGATTTATTATCGTTTCAATAAATTAAAGATACATACAGTTAATCATACCTTAAATATCATTAACAGTAATGTCTGTTCTCCGTCCTTCTCCTGCATGAGGTAGGTAGGGCCGCAGCGGACCGCGAACTCAGCGAGGCACAGCAGCAGCGAGCCCGCCAGTGGCTTCACTGAGTCACGGTTGCTGCTCGGCGATATTTGTGCTAAGCAAGCGCATATCCACTTTATAATTTTACCTGGGAACAAATTGACAAGATAAAATTTGATATCAAATATTATTATTTATCTGTCTGAATTTTGACACAAATTTAAGTAACGGGTACTAATAAAGACTCAGACTGAAGACAATTATTTATTTGTGTATCACACAAGCTTTTATTCTTTGTTTGGATTGAACCCACAACACCCGGCGCGGTTTAATCGCGAGATGAACACTTTTATATACATAGTTGTACTTTTAATGCAGTCAATTAAGGCAAAGTCATGGCAAGGTCAAGGAAAAGGGCAAGAATGTTCTGCCCTTAACAATTGACTTCTGCCCGAACATAATAGGAGAGACTTACCGGCGAGCCCGGGATACTGTTCTACGATTCGATCCGTGTAGTCTGCTAGCACCAACACACAGTCGCTCACAACTTTCGCTATATTTTTGTTTTTCATCTGCAAAGAAAACATTATTGTTTAGTACATAATAAATTATTATGGAGAAAATATTGTGTATCCCGTGGCATTTTTTTCGATGACCTAGTATGCATCAGCATGGAGCGTAAAAATGTGACCGGTAGATGGTCAAGGGTCGCCTCCTATTTAGATAGGATGTAAAATTGCTGGCCAAATGTATTTATAGCGTCACACGTCTGGAGGTATTTACGGAAGTTATCTACATATATTTAGGTATCTAAGTATATACATTAGAAAAATTAAGCATACACACTGAAAGAATTAATAAAACATTTTAAATCAAATAAGTACGTCGAAATTTCATAAACGAATTTTAAACACTTTGTTTTTATTCACACACGCATAGTGTACATTATGACGTCATAAAAATACTTATAAGGCACGGTCGACCTGTCGGTAACTAAACATACAAGAGAAAGGTAATACGATGGAGTCGCTAATTAAACGAAAGAGAAATCAATTGCGCATGGTAGTGTTAATAGAAGCAATATTTTTGATAGCAGTAGCTTTTCATTTCAATCATATGGAGTTATGTTATCAGAATAGACTTTTTGACAGTATTAAAATAATGACTTATTTATTGCTATCCGCGTAGACCACGAATGCATACATTTATTTTGACGTCACACGTTTGTTGTCTTCTGTTATTACTTGTTGTTCAATGTGGATTTACAAACGTGTTACGATACTTGACGACTTGACATATATTATTACCGGAGCAAAAGCTTTGACAGTTTAAATAATCATTGTATACAGTAAGGATTTTTTTTATGAAATCTTTTAAATTATTGGAAATTTCCAATATTTGTAGAGTCCATAGATAACATTAAATAATGTGAGATTGCTTGAAGACATCAGTCAATTATTGGTTTAATTTAAACCAATAATTGACTGATTTCCGAGTCTCATTCTCATGAGATGTTTGATAAAAAATATTGATTTTCTGCGTATAACAGTGATTTGCAATTTTAGAAATATTTAATTTAAATGATTTCAATGATTCAAAACATTATCAGTTGTTGAAATGGTTGAATAACTATTTATTGTTGATTAATCATAATATATTGATAAAGTAATATAAACAAACATTGACAGATCAAGGCAAAGCAAGGTATTACGATGAAAAAAAACCTAAAATAGAAACCAAATTGCCGACCAAAATGAAACGGTTGATGATCAATTTATTTTGGTTAAGGTCTATTATTTACGCATAATAGATAAGAGTGTATAGACATATAGAAGATTTCAAAGTGAGAATAAAAATAATGGTTTTTCGGACATTACCTTCGTTTTCCAGGTATGAGAAGCGTGACCACGATAGTTCATGGTTTCTCATTGTGGCATCTAAGGCATCTAAGGTCGCAACGCGTAAGAACGCGTTGCGACCTTAGACTAGGAGGATGAAGGAAATAGGAGAAGCAGAAGTAATGGGACTGCGAAAGTGACTAGACCTCCGGCATTCTAACTCACCAAGGGCACGTAAAAAGTCGGTCCTGGTTGTTGTCAAATTGACAGCAGTCGTTAAGCCGTGACAGCGGCCAACAGGCGGCTTGAACAACTCTTGACAACAGGTTGGCCACTAACCACACGAAAAGAAAGAAAGAAATACTCACCGAACGAAAAGCAGCACGGATACTGTAGATGCTACTTTACGTCGAAATTCTGCAAGACCGTAGTACTTACTCTGACTGTTAAGCCAGACAGTTGAAGAAACAGTAAGACTTTACTCTAGTACGCAATAATAATAATATAACAATAATCATTTATTCAACTCAAATTGGTACAAATTGATACAGAGCTTAGGTTACATCATAAAGGTAATATACAGGATGTTTGGCGCATGGACCGACACAATTTTTTGGGGGTTAGGGGCGGGCATATCTTAGTTTTCACCCATAGACCCCAGGTCCTAAGTGTACCTGTACTCGAGATACGAATTTTTTATCATATTTTCAAATTTTTCTGAATTATAGAATCTAAAACGATATAACTTTTTAGTTTGTAGTCATATTTGCACTAGATAACTTTTATTGGATTCCCTAATGTATTATTATTCTTAAAAAAACATAAGTTGTTGGGAATAAATGCAAAAAAAGTACTTGTCGAGCTTCAAAACTCTTAAAAATGATGTAATGTGTGCAAAATATGAAATTCTAAATTAATTATAAAAATAACTAAAAGCTCTTTTGAACTTCAATTACTTAAAAAAAAAACTGTACTTAATACCTTTTCTAATGATATACGACATAGTCTTAAAATAATTTTTAAATGATCAAATTATCAAAATCAAAGTAGGAACGTACACGCACTCTACATAAAAACCCGTTTTGGGGAACAGTGGTAAACAGGTAAATAGTCTGTCTCTTTCTTGCGTATGAATTGTCTTTGTATATTATTGGGTCAGTATTGTGGCGGGATCCTTGCTTAGTCGTGATTTGACTATCTTTGCCATCGGAAGTGCTCGTGAATTTCACATCTTCGTTGTTATTTATTGTTAAATTTGTTTTTATTTGTAGAACTGTTTATTAAGTTTTGTTTGTTGGACTGTTTGTGAAGTTTTGTTTGTTGGACTGTTTGTGAAGTTTTGTTTATTGAACTGTTCTACTAAACTGTTAGTGAATTTGTCTTGAACGTTCTCTTTAAAATGCCTAACTTCAGTAACGAAGAGTATGCTGACATGTTGTTGGCGTATGGCTGCGCTAATTGTAATGCTCGTGAAGCAATTGCTTAGTGTTAGCATAATTTTTGTCATAAATCGCAGTTATTTTGTTTATATTATAATAAAGAAATGGATCTAAAAATGCGAAAAGCCTATTGGTAAAAATATACTTAGATTGAGACTGAGTAGTACAAACGATATCTTTCCGTTGTTTAGTGTTAGTAAGTTCCGGGTTATAATCAAGAGTAGTATGTTGTTTTAGTACAGTGTGCATTGACTGACTGTTTTAGAATTTTGATACAAAAGGCATGTGGGATAGCGAAAAAGTCGATGTGTAGCTACTTTTAGGAGTGCTCTTTGTGCTCTTTCAATTGGAAGAATAACCGATTAACCGACCCCCCCTCTCCCCCCTCTCCTCCTATGAGGTAATACAGTATTGAATAATGGATTGGCACAGTGCCTTGTAGATCTGTATAATAAGATTATTGTCTGCGATATAACGCAGTTTTTTAAAAACGAATTTAAATTTACGTAGTCTGCTTGACAAAGCGGCTACGTGTTGTTTAAATGAAAGAGTGTGATCTATTATAACCCCCAGATATTTAATGTTAGTTGCACTATGGATTGCAGAACATGTGCAATCATTATTCATGGTGTTGTTACAATGGTGTGCATATAGTCGAATATTACTTAAATAATCTTGTTGATTGCGCATGTTAAACTTAATGAATTTGGTTTTATCAGTATTTAATGTAAGTATGTTATTTCTAAGCCATTTATTAACCACATCGAAACCACGCTAGGCATTTTTAAGGACTGCCTCATTTGTGCCTGCGGAGAAGAGAAGGGCGGTGTCATCTGCGTACGAAACGATTTTGACGCTAGGTAAAATTAAGTTACAAAGATCGTTAATGTGCATCAAAAATAGAGTACTTCCAAGGACACTCCCTTGTGGAATACCGAATTGTGGCACTTGTAAGTCGGCACTGATGATGTTATCTATTTTCACGCACTGATACCTATTTTGTACATAGTCTGTTAGTAGCTAAAGCTGTGTGCCTCGTATTCCTAAAGCATCAAATTCTTTTTATAGGATATGGACAGATACTTTGTCAAATGCTTTTGCGAGGTCGAGGAAGATTCCAATTACTTGTTTTCTTTTCCCAAGTTCCACTGAGATAAAATCTGTCAAGTCGTGTACTGCATCTGCTGTTGACAACTTAGGTCTGAAACCGAATTGCACATGGGAAAATAGGGAATTTTATTCAAGAAATTGTACAAATTTATTATTAATTATTTTCTCTAGCACTTTTGAGAAAGTAGGCAATAGCGAAATTGGTCTATAACTTGTTACAAGGTCTTTCGTACCAGACTTATGAATAGGAATCACTATTGCTTTTTTAAGGCATAGAGGGAAGACTTGAATAGAAAAACAAATTCGGAAAATATAGGTTAATGGAGGCACCAGGACATGCTTCAAGGTCTTTAAAATGTTACAGCTTATATTGTCCCACCCAGGTGCAATTATTTTCTATTTCTTTTTCATCCAGATCCAACATAAAAGATTTTCCGCTTTTAAGATACGTTGAAACTGGAGGAGAACTGTTATTTGTGCTGCACTGACTCTTTTTTTTTTGCCAAAATTGTGCCAATATTCTCTAAAAACCTATAAAGGTTGTTGTTGTTGAGAGTGGAAAGCGGAGAGTAATGGTTTGTCTTAGATGTAAATATATTGTCAAGGCACCATAAGCATCTGCAGCAGGCACGTGACGTATCCGGGCAGGCGCGCCGCGAGCAGGTGCGCCACGTGCGCCGTGAGCGCGCACCACGATGTTCAGCACGTACCATAAGCATCTGCAGCAGGCACGTGACGTATCCGGGCAGGCGCGCGGAGTGCGCGCGCGCCGCGAGCAGGTGCGCCATGTGCGCCGTGAGCGCGCACCACGATGTTCAGCACGTACCATAAGCATCTGCAGCAGGCACGTGACGTATCCGGGCAGGCGCGCGGAGTGCGCGCGCGCCGCGAGCAGGTGCGCCACGTGCGCCGTGAGCGCGCACCACGATGTTCAGCACGTACCATAAGCATCTGCAGCAGGCACGTGACGTATCCGGGCAGGCGCGCGGAGTGCGCGCGCGCCGCGAGCAGGTGCGCCACGTGCGCCGTGAGCGCGCACCACGATGTTCAGCACGTACCATAAGCATCTGCAGCAGGCACGTGACGTATCCGGGCAGGCGCGCGGAGTGCGCGCGCGCCGCGAGCAGGTGCGCCACGTGCGCCGTGAGCGCGCACCACGATGTTCAGCACGTACCATAAGCATCTGCAGCAGGCACGTGACGTATCCGGGCAGGCGCGCGGAGTGCGCGCGCGCCGCGAGCAGGTGCGCCACGTGCGCCGTGAGCGCGCACCACGATGTTCAGCACGTACCATAAGCATCTGCAGCAGGCACGTGACGTATCCGGGCAGGCGCGCGGAGTGCGCGCGCGCCGCGAGCAGGTGCGCCACGTGCGCCGTGAGCGCGCACCACGATGTTCAGCACGTACCATAAGCATCTGCAGCAGGCACGTGACGTATCCGGGCAGGCGCGCGGAGTGCGCGCGCGCCGCGAGCAGGTGCGCCACGTGCGCCGTGAGCGCGCACCACGATGTTCAGCACGTACCATAAGCATCTGCAGAAGGCACGTGACGTATCCGGGCAGGCGCGCGGAGTGCGCGCGCGCCGCGAGCAGGTGCGCCACGTGCGCCGTGAGCGCGCACCACGATGTTCAGCACGTACCATAAGCATCTGCAGCAGGCACGTGACGTATCCGGGCAGGCGCGCGGAGTGCGCGCGCGCCGCGAGCAGGTGCGCCACGTGCGCCGTGAGCGCGCACCACGATGTTCAGCACGTACCATAAGCATCTGCAGCAGGCACGTGACGTATCCGGGCAGGCGCGCGGAGTGCGCGCGCGCCGCGAGCAGGTGCGCCACGTGCGCCGTGAGCGCGCACCACGATGTTCAGCACGTACCATAAGCATCTGCAGCAGGCACGTGACGTATCCGGGCAGGCGCGCGGAGTGCGCGCGCGCCGCGAGCAGGTGCGCCACGTGCGCCGTGAGCGCGCACCACGATGTTCAGCACGTACCATAAGCATCTGCAGAAGGCACGTGACGTATCCGGGCAGGCGCGCGGAGTGCGCGCGCGCCGCGAGCAGGTGCGCCACGTGCGCCGTGAGCGCGCACCACGATGTTCAGCACGTACCATAAGCATCTGCAGCAGGCACGTGACGTATCCGGGCAGGCGCGCGGAGTGCGCGCGCGCCGCGAGCAGGTGCGCCACGTGCGCCGTGAGCGCGCACGCGCCCGCACAGCGCGCTGCGCCGCCGCCCTCGCGCCGACACACGCGCACCACGATGTTCAGCACATGCTCCTGCCAACAGAACACGGTTATTAGGCTAGGCATATACACATTGGTATATAAAGTTATCGGGTGGTTGTGATCGGCGGAATTAGCCAATCACGGATTAGTTTCTTTATTCGGCTGATAGTTTTATATGCGCATTACAAGATTATGTAACGGAACCACCGAACTAGTCAACATAAAATATATTTATAAAATTACATACATACATACATACATACATAGATTCACGCCTGTTTCCCAGAGGGGTAGGCGGAGACTACGGATTTCCATTTGCTACGATCCTGACACACTTCTCTGGCTTTATTCACTTTCATCACATTCCTCATACACGCCAGTCGATTCAAGATACTCTTAACCTGGCCTTTGTCCAGAACGCCTCCGATCTGATCAAGAAACGTTCGCCTAGGTCTTTCTCTTGCGACTGTTCCATTCACACTAGCCTTATAAACTTTCTTAGTCAGTCTTTCCTCGTCCATTCTTTCTACATGCCCAAACCAGCTTAACATACCCTTTTCTATTCTTGTCACTATATCTACTTTCATGCCGCATCTCTCTCTAATCACACTATTCCTTATTCTTTCTTTCAGAGTCACACCACATATATTTCTCAACGCTCTAATTTCTACAGCATTCATTCTGCTCTCATGCTTCTTTTGCTATACCCAACTTTCACTTCCATACATAAGTGTGGGCACTAATAGTCCTCTATGAACAGCCAAACGTGCTTTTCGGAAACATTTCGACTGTTCATAAAAGCGCGTAGAGCTCCATTCACACCGCTAGTAACACAGAACATAGTACAAAGCATATTAATATTATGACTATAGAAAGATAATATAAAAAAGACAGGGTTTTATTTTAGGCTGTTAAACAAGTTTCATCATCTAAATACCTTGAGATCCGGACAAGACACGGTGTTGTATTGATGCGGGTAGGGTTGCAACATAGGCGCGTTCATTAGGCCGTCGGGCAGCGACAGTAGTGACCCCAGGAACGTCACGGCAGCCGTGCGGGGGCACTGCAACAATCACACCAATTACAATACACTATCTATTATTGCCCGTTACCTATTTGTTCATAGATATTCTTTTATGCAATAATGTATATTGTTATCGATGTACTCGAATTCAATTTTTTTACATATTTTCTCTATCTTTATGGCAATATATAGATTTAAGATTTTACCATCGATACAAACAAACGATATAACAAACTGATGAGAGATTAACAAGAGTCACCACAAATCAAGATATAAGTATCGAATTATTAAAGTGGTGTCTTACGGTTAAAGATTTTATAAAGTAAGCCATAAGCAGCGAGAGCCTAGTGAGAAATCGATGGACTGCTTCGCAGCGCTTGAGCTGAATGCTAAGCCACAAACTTCTGACTTATCGAAGTTATCTTCGTATTGAATAGTTAATTATCGCTCGCTTTTATAGTGTCGGAAAATATCGTGAAGAAACCTACATGTCTAAGAGTTCTGCATAAGATGTGTGAAGTCTGCTAACTCACCGTCCAGCGGCCAGCGTGGTGGACTATGGCCTAATCCCTTTCATTCTGTGAAGAAGCACGAGCCATGCGTGGGACAGTCCGTATTTTTTAAAGAAAACTCTTGCACTTAGAATATTATATAAAAGAGGACTTTACAAACATTCAAACAACGGACACTAAGAACACCCAGACTCGATACAAGCATTTGTAGTGCACACAAATTTTAGTCCTCGGCGTAGTGGCAGTGGCGAGGCGATCACTTTACTACTCCGTGCAGGCAATCATAAACACGGTTGATATAATAAGACTTACCGAGGGACCCATATCGGAAGAGTTGAGGACCACGGTGGAGGCATGCACGAAGTCGAGCAGCAGTAGCGAGTAGCCATCGAGCGCCAGTGACAGGTAACGCGGCGCCGCGTGTTCCACCAGCACGTCTACTACTGACCGGTCTTCGCCTGTCAGACCTGACACACACACGGAGTTATTCATCATCTCAGCCGGAAAACGTCCATTGCTGGACATTAAGCCTTCACCAAGGTTTTGCACACAGACGGGTCTTGGGCCACCCGCATCCAACCGCTATAAGCGACCCTTACCAGGCATCGTTATTAGCTATCGTATTATTATTTCTATTAATAAAACAAATTAATAATTTAATAGGCCTGTATCCTAACTAATATTATAATGTGAATGTGAGTTTCTTTGTTGTTATAATTTCACGCCATAACTACTCAACTGATCATTATGAATTTTTGTATACATGTTATCAGGGGTGCAGAAAAGCAAAGGCGAGCGAAGCCGCGGTCAAAATCTAGTACATAATAATCGATATTTCTTTAATACTACAAGTAACAAACACAGCTATTTTAAAAAATCTATTATTACTACATTTTTATTACTAAATTACTATCCCGCGGGACCAGAAATGTATCTGGATGAAAAATACCTTGTCTTTTTTTGTAGCTCTGACAACGTTTATGCGAAATTTCATGATGACTGGTTATGTACTCAAGTCGCGAAAGCATAACAAACAAACAAACTCACATTTACATTAATAATATTAAGTTAGGATTGCTAATATCCAGAGTAATTATAGTTCGCACACGTTACAGCTGGCATAATATATATTTTAATTTATTTTTCTGGTACCCATAACACAAGTTGAATCTTACTTTGGGTACCAGTGTCACAACTTAATATAATATTGTATACCTTTTTCTGGATGAAAGGTACCCTATGTCCTATATATAGAGTACCTTTCATCCAGAAAAAGGTATTGTTACTAATGTAACCTTAACTACGTTTAAGGGAGCGGAAGCAGCAGGCAAAATCTAGTACAAAGTAAATGATAAAAGCCGGTTCAACAACACGTATGTAACCATAAACGAGCTGTAAATTTAATGTTTTGACAAACGTCAAATTTATTCCTTCCATAAGCTTTGCGATGATTGAAAATTAGCATTTAGTATTATAATGATTACCGAACGTCTTTAACGCATTATCTAGTGATTCGGCGGCTTCCAAGTTCACTGCCATGTATACTGCAAGACTCAAACTCAGCACCAACAAAACTACATAGTATGATCTAATCAAGTCAAACTAGTCTGCGATTAATAAAGAACACTTATTTTAACATTAGTCAGTGAGTACTAAATATAAATCAATTTATCCATTATCCTCTTTTAGCGGCTAATGACGTCATCGGTATACAATTAAGTATAAACAATGCGTTCAAAGAATACTCAACATTTGGAGTAAATTCATATGAGTGATATTCACGAATATTGATATTTGTTGGTACGTCAAAGATGATCTCAAGAACTACTAAATTGAAAAGCTGAACTTTTGAGCGAAAAGAAAAGCTACACTGATGGGCTATGTTTTAATGATATATGAGAGAAAGAGCACGTGGAAATCCAAAATAAGTGTATTTCAGCTACATAGTATAAGACATTTATTATCTTTTAGAAGAATTACCAGCAGTCTTACGGCATTATAATTAAACAATTCTAATAACTTAGTAAATACACTGCAGGATATTATTGCGATGAAAAATTATGAAATTAAAAATTATTTCGGTAAAATTACATAATTTACAGGTACGTGAGATTATATTATTGCAATCTTGCTCTGGAGTAAGGAGTTACTGAGTTGTTCAATTCGTCTGTCTGCTTTCTGTTGTATAGAATATTCTACTAATAATATACATAAATGTGAAACGTTGTGAAAATATTTTTGTTAGCCTCGATGGCGTAGTGGTAAGTGTAACCGACTACAACGCCTGAGGTCGCGGGTTCGATTCCCGCACAAGTCAAACATTTGTGTGCATGAACATGGATGTTTGTCTTGGCGTTTCTATGTATAATATGTATGAATTTACAAAAAAAGTATATATGTATGTTTATCCTTTGTCTAGTACCCATAGTACAAGCTCTGCTTAGTTTGGGCTAGATGGTGTTGTGTGTATGTAATGGAATATTATTATTATTTATTTGAGTGTTTCTTGCTCAATCACGTTTATGTTAGTACATGTCTTGAATTAACACATAGGACTTTTATCCCGATATTAGTTATCATAGAAGTCACGCGGGCGCAATCGGAGGCAGAAGCTAGTTTACAACAATTACGTAAACATTGTTTTTGTTATAATCATGTTTGAATTGAAGAAGAATTTTTGCTTAAAGAATAAGTTAATAATTTAAATAATTTGCTGTGCTATATATGTATGCTCATTATAAGTGAACTGTAAGTTTTTATGATAAAACTATCTTTTGCCAGCGGCGTCGCTGGCGTAAAAGTAGGTTAGGTTAGGTTATGCAAGGAATACTTTAAAAAAATATCGCCTGTCACTCGGTGATAATATAGCTTTCTAATGGTGAAAGAATTTTAAAATAGGTTATGCAGTTTTTGAGTTAAACTCTTACAAATAAACAAATACAAAAATCAAATCTTTCCTCTTTATAATATTAGCATAGAAATATAGATAAAGATAAAGGTCTTTAAGCCTAATGTAGTAAGGCAGGTGTGGTTTAAGGCCACTTACCATGATGCAGAGCTCTCTGATACAGGTGCAGATGAGCTAAGTGTAGCCGGTTGTTGCAGGACGAGGGCGCGCCGGGCCCCTGCGCTTGCGTCGACTCGCATAGTAACCGCAGCGCTAGCAGTTTGCCCGCTCTATACATAACAGGAGAAAGCTATAGTAAATAAACTTGACTGCACGGATGGCGTAGTGGTTTAAGGGATCACTACCATTGAGTGTTATGGGTTCGAATCCCACACAAAGAACGTCCAGACTAGGAACAACCATTTGTGGATCACACAAATTTTTGTCGCGAACCTGAAAGTCCCCCGCAATACAGGAATAAATAATAACAGTGCGGGCGACGTGTTAAAAATAAAAAAACAATGTCTATCTAGGTCGAGGACTATGATTCGAAATCCGCCTGGCTTAGGGTATCTTTGTTAAGTGTCAGTAATAAAATCAGGCAAAAGACTACGTTTATTGCAAAGCGTGCACAGTGTTTTACAACAACGCCATACTTTTCATGGATTACGCCCTTTATTTTAATGATATCTAAGGTAAACATAAAAATGCTCGTCAATTATAGGCTAGCCCTGTTTTACGTGAACCTGAAAAGGTGGGTGGCGGACCGCGGGTGTGTTATAAACTCGTACTTATACCTAGTATGTATATACCTAAGACAGAAAAAATATTATTTGGACAATACAATTAAATATATACTAGCAATAAAATATTTTATTTTCTATTTGTTTTGTTTACTGTTTATTTATGTTATACTTGTTGTATGATAACAAGTGTACGGTAGACTTAATGTTAAATACACAGCTGATAAAAGAGAAAAAGTAAATAAAATCTTATAAAAAAAATACTAAAATTTTCATATAATGACAGACGTAACGTACCTGTGCGAAGGTGGCAACGCTTCCGCCTCGAGGCACCAGCCCGCCACGAGGTTGAACGGCACGTGGATTTCCGTGTTTCCATTTAGAGTTTGATTCGCACTTATCTGCAAGAAATACAATATGTCACCAAAAGCCCTCATTTAAATGAACATTGTCCGACTTGGTAAAATAAATTCCTACTGCCTTTAATACATTTCGCGCATCTAAAGACAACAGGCGCAGGACGTAATTGTTATTAAATTCATTTTTAAATTCCATCAGATTGTTTAAAGAGTTTTATATGCAACACTATCGATTTCATACTCCGCTGTCAAAACAATCGTTTAAATGAAAACAATTATTCTGGAACTACCCACATAACAAGAATTAATTTAATAATGGAAACATAAACCTCTTTTTTTCGGAGCCTCCTCTTTAGAAGTCTCCTTTTTCCTGCTCTTCTTTCGCATTGGCAGTCTTTGAATATCTTCGACTTGGACAACAGTTCGCACAATGTGAAAAACACCATTCAAGGTACACTGGCATACGCGACGCAACACAATGCAATAACGTCCTATTTATAAAAACAATAACAAATACTATTGAGATATTATTTCTGTTGAACCATCTGCCAAACATTGACAGCTATGGACTGATAAGTAGTCGCAGCATGCCATTATTTATGATAAACATTAACAGATGGCTGTAACATGATTTCATTACATAAGTGTTTATTCACGATACCGGTCCAATTTGAAGATACATTTCCACGTAAATACCTACAACGTGGGTGGGTAAACGAACTCGATTTAGTATTTTTTGTGTCTACTAAGCACGTAAGATAATGTTATAATGTTTGTTCATGTATGTATGAACACTAGCCCGTCTTGTATAGAGTGTCATTGAAATATTTGAATTATTATTCTCGATAATATATACAGTAGAATTGTAACAGATCTACGTCAGAAATAATATACATAAATTGCAGTAATTATTTCTGTCTTTGAATATGGTTAACACGTCACGTGAGTCTTTTCGAACAGCTATGTTTTACATTTAAATAAGTAAGTAGGATATTCTAGACCGAGATGTATCGTTGCCAATTATTTAAATTGTCAATTATTGTTTGAGTCGTTTTAAAAATACTATTTTGATCTCTTCCACGATTAGTTATAACCAGGGGGTCTACCGTGAAACGCGTTATACGCAATTGCGTACGTTCGTTCGTGCTTATTCTTACCATGAAACATCATTCGCGCCGACATTCGTCACGAATATCGTCGTATGACATTTGTACGTCCTAAACAATCCGAAGTGTTTTCGTGGTAGGTACGAGGGTGCGTTTTTAAGTTCGCGGAATGGAATAGAAGGGGATGAAATAATATTACAAAATTATTTTTCCTTTTCAATATATTCACCTGAAACTCTAATACATTTCTCAGATCTATGAATTAACTTATGAATACCTTCATAAAAAAATGTTTTGTCTTTCTCTGAAAAATACGCCGAAACTGCATCCTTCACTTCTTCATCGGTTGAAAATTTCTTTCCTCGAAGCTCTTTTTTCAGATTTGGAAAGAGATAATAGTCGCTGGGAGCCAAGTCTGGGCTATAAGGTAGGTGATCAATGATATCGAAGCCCACCTTGTGCAAAGCAGCCAACGCAACTCGACTCTTGTGAACAGGAGCATTGTCGTGCAAGAGCAGGACACCTTTGGTCAATTTTCCTCTTCTTTTTTCTCTGATTGCCTCTTTTAACTGCTCTAAAATTGAAGCGTAGTGTTCTGCGGTTAAGGAAACACCTTTTTCTTTGTAATCAACCTACAAAATTCCTTCTGTGTCCCAAAAAACTGTCGCCATGAGCTTTCCCGCCGATTGCGACACCTTGAATTTCTTAGGCGGTGGTGTACCCTTTTTATGCCACTGCATGGAATCTTGTTTAGACTCAGGTTCATAGTGATGAACCCAAGTTTCATCCCAGTAACAATTCGCTTCAAAAAACCATCCTTGTCTTCATTACACTGGCTCAAAAACGCACGCGAACACTCGACGCGCTTCTGTTTTTGAGGCGGTGTGAGCATTCTAGGCACCCATCTTGCACTGACTTTTGTCATGCCGAGATGATCATGGAGAACCTTGAAAATGGTCGTTTCAGATACTCCAACCATCTCTGCGATTTGTTTTTTCTTCAAACGTGCATCCTCCAATATTAATTTTTCGATTTTTTCGATAAGATCTGGTGTGGTGACCTCAACAGACCGCCCAGGCCGGGAATCGTCTTCAATTGATTCCCTGCCTTGCTTAAAGAGGTTGTGCCACTTGTATACCATGGTTTTTCCTGGACAAGAGTCCCCGTATACAGATGACATCTCTTCCAAAATGGTTTGAACATTTTTTCCTTGCTTGGTAAGGAACTTTATAACGGCGCGGAACTCGATTTTCTCCATACTTCACAATTTCTTCCAGATTGAGTTGCTTGAGGGACGATAGTTCAAAGACTAATGACCTCATTATGATAATACTCGGTATATATACTAATTATTAGTTGCTAAACACGTTAGTGACTAAACAAGCACCCCCACCACCTTCCATACCCTCCATTCCGCGAACTTAAAAACGCACCCTCGTATATGCTTATTATTTCGTTCGTAATTCGTTTCGGCACGTCATTGCGTAAAAACATTTTCACGGTAGACCCGCAGGTCTTCAATAAGTTTAATAAACTGTTAGTGAATGGCGATTACGACCGAATGGTTTTTATGGGAATAAGTGATTAATATAAGGTCATACTTATACACATTCCTTTTAATACTAGATTTTAGAAATTGCCGTAACTGTTTTATATTTTACTAGTAGTTTTCCCGCGGTTTCACCCGCGTAAGTCCCGTTCCCGTGTGAATATCGGGTTTCACCCCTTTCACCCCCTTCGGGGTGGAATTTCCAAAAACCTCTCTTAGTGCTGCCCTACACTCTCCAAGGAACATATATGCTAAATTTCAGCTTCTTGCGTTCAGTAGTTTCGGCTGGGCGTTGTCTGTCAGTCACTCAGTAACGGAAGAGTTTTATATATATAGATTTGTCGGAAAGCTATCTTTGTATAGTTGTATTTTATTCATTCAAATATTAATTACTTTTCGAAAACTTGCCCAATTAGTTAATTGTCACATATAAAAATTAAATATAGAAATGAAATTGTATATATGATAGAATTAACGCTTATCTGTTTTATATTTATGTATATCTCAAACAATAATTTATTCTTGTTTCAATTGAATTAATTAATTTATGTTTTGTTTAAAATTAATAGATTTTATGTATGATTAAATTAATGGATTATATTGATATAGCTTTGACTTAAATTTTGTGATTATTTAAATATTCTATTTCAACTAACTTATGTATAATTTATAATTCTGATTGATTACTATTAAATATATTATAGTTTTTAATAAAAATTGAAATGCATGCTGTATTCACCTATTATTAGTTATGCAATTAGTTTTAAACCTATAAATTGTATTATACTGTGTAAATGAATTTTTGTATATAACTGTTGGTGAATCAAATAAATAAATAAATTAATTAACATTACTATTAACGTTACGTTTAAGTACCTACTTCTTACCGTGTTTTTCAAGAAATTAGGTCATAAAACGATTTCAAATATGAAACAAAATTTCCCAAATTCGACACAGACTTAATACTAAAAATAACTTCTTAAATATTATTGTGATGATGGAACCATTTCATTTTTTCTTCCATTCCTGTCCTGTGGCTCCTCTATAGCTTTAATGCTTTATTCAACGCGGTTACGCACCCGTTCCCTTCAATATATATTTAAAAGAAAAAGATGTATAAAGCTGTGCCATACTTTAACGGGATGTTTATTATAATCTACATCTATACTAATATTACAAGGAGGAAAGATTTTATTATTGGTTTGTTTGTTTCTTTTTTGTACCTAAGTATTTAACTCAAAAACTACTCAACTGATTTTAACAATTCTTTCACCATTAGAAATCTATGTGATCTAAAAAAGTACTGTTTCTAATATAACCAAACCTACTTTTAAGCAAGCGAAGCCGCGGGCAAAAGTTAGTTAGTTATAAGATCATAATAAGTCGAAAAGTTTCTCAATGATTTGAAATCAGTACGTTTTTTGCATTGAAAACGTATGTTTTCTTATTATATGATAAGTCATATCATATCAGATCAAATGAATGTCGATAAAAGATAAATTTCAGTGTCATTGAGACATTGACTCATCTGCTTACTTTGTTAACGTGCCGACTTTACTAAAGATTGGATGTCATTGCACTGATCAATAAATCTCCGTTATAGACTTAAGATCGCTAATACTGCAATATCTTGTTTGAATACAAATACATACTAACTTGTAAATTAAATGTGCAAGAAGTTTTCTTTACTATACTCATTTAGTAAGTTAACAAATATGGCGTACTATTAGAGAAAGACAAGAGTAAAGACAGTACAAAGAACCATCTGCGTCTTTCGTTTTTGTTATCTGTATTTATTTAAGTCAAACATTTGTGTGCATGAACATGGATGTTTGTCTTGGTCTGGGTGTTTCTAAGTATAATACGCAGGTATTTAAAAAAAAAAAAATGTATATAAGTATGTTTATCCATTGTCTAGTACCCATAGTACAAATTCTGCTTAGTTTGGGCTAGATGGTGTTGTGTGTATGTGGTAGAATATTATTATTTATAACTAGCTTTTGCCCGTGGCTTCGCCCGCATGGGAACACTACTTTTTTCTGGATGAAAGGTAACCTATGTCCTTTTCTGTACCCCTGCCAAAGTAAATGCGAAATTTCTTGATGATCGGTTATGTAGTTAAGGCGTGAAAGCATAAAAAACAAAGGAACAAACAGACTCACATTTGCATTTATACTATTACTAAGTATGAGTTTGTTGTTTATCAAACAAGACTAATAGCCTATATAGTAAATACTTTTAGATTTCCCAGAGCACGAGATACTGCGCGCTTTGCTACTACTAGACGAAAGAAATAATAATATCTGTGGCAAAAGACGGACGGCGTTAAGTACATATAAGAGAGAATAAAATAAAAACGGTTTATTGGGCACACACTTAAAACATTACAAAAAAATTAACTAAAAAATAAATAATATTAAAATAAAACAAAAATAACAAAATAATAATATAAACTAGAAAGAAAAACAAAGAGTAACACCATACTTAGGAGTTTATCATTATTGCTCACTAGCAACACCATCTTTCGGCTGATTAATCGGAAACTGACTGCCTCCATTCAAGTTCAAGGCCAGTATTGTCAGTGAGCAGCAATACAATTTTAAACTATTTATAAATTAAGTTTAAAAAGTAATGTGAAAGTGTGTGTCCATACATACCTACATTTAAGTATCACATTTGTAGTTCCCAATGACACGCTTGGATTTCATAGAACATGACAATGAGTAAGATAAGCTGAAATGTAGGAACGACGATAGCCGTTCATAGGTGCTCACAGGCTTGATCATCTAGTGACAATCGGATTCGTTATCTGTATATATTTCATTGTAGTGTACCAAACCGACCTATAGAGTTTGATAACATACGGTTTCTGAAAGTATTTCAGCGATGTGTTCAAATTAAACTTATGTTAAGGGAATTGAATTACAAGAAAGTAATTGATCAGCATCCAATCAAATAATGGCTGTTGATAATTCATTCAGCCAATCATAGCATTTATCACATAATCTCAACATTATCAAATTATTGTGATGATTTGCTTTTCAGAAACTGGGTGTAAGTATCCAGATTAGTCTAGCGATTCGGCTGCAACGCGTATACAAAGTAGAATGTGTTCATACATCCTAATGTGATGCCTGAAACTAGCAATTAACCGGAATGTTATTTCAGAAATTTAAACTCATTAACCACTAAGCTTTGAATTTTATAAATGTTTCTTTGTATCCTAAGTGAATAAATGTGTAGGGCTGCGCAGACACAAGCTCAGCAAGTACACCGAATGACACCATGATGCATTAATGAACGCGTGCCACAAACCACTCGGGTTCGATACTCGGAGGCACTCCCCGCGCACCTACGTGACCGTCTTGCCAGGCCCTTATACTTCCAGGAAGAGGTCAGACATGTCAGATGATACGTCAAAGTAAGCATTTATAGAAAAGTAGATTTTGCCCGCGGCTTCGCTCGCGTAAATGTAGGTTCGGTTAGGTTAGATTAGTAACTGTTTTTTTTCTGCATGAATGGTACTCTATGTCTATTTCTGCATCATTGACAACGTGTATGGGAAAGGAGAATGCCTATTCTCCATAGTGTCTCAGGCCACAGATGGACATCAAAATTTACTATAAACTATGAGTGTTTTAAGATCTTAACAGTATTACATATCTAAAAAATATATTCAAATTAACGCCACTATTTTAGAAATACCTATAGAAAAACAAATGTAATGAGGTTATTTTTCTATACGAAAATGTGTCTGGCTGTGAGATAATTCAAAAACATCTCTTTTCTCAATGCTCTATTATTTAATTATGATAGGTGTGTTTGTAATATATTTTTATCCAGTTATACTTAATAGGGTATGAAAAAACAACACTTGTTATTTTAAACGTCTATATTTTCTTCATTGTCATATACTATTAACAAAACCTACAATTACAATAATATTATTGTAATTATATAATAATTGCATTTTGTTAAAAATATGTTTTTGAAACTGGCAATATTTTGCAACAACTTCTTGATTTTTCAATTGACTAACTTAATCGTTTTTCCAATAGACTTACTATTTTTTGTAAATTGCAGTGGCGTCAATTTGAATCAAAGTAAATACATATTGTTTTACGACAAAATCAACTGGAATGTATTTTTTCTCTAGCCTCTTGTCCACTCGTAGGCTCAGATGGGCGTTCTCTTTTCGTGATGATCGGACAAGTAGTTAAGGCGTGAAAGCGTAACAAACAAACTCACATTCGGATTTATATTACTAGAAGACTAAGATTTTGTCCGCAGCTTCGCTTACGTTATTGTATATTTATGTTAAGATAGATTTTTTAGTAGCCTATATGTTATTCTGATGTATAAACAATAATACTGTAAAGATTTTGCGTGAAAGAGTTACAAACCATCCATCCATCCTCACAAACTTTAACATTTATAATATAGTAGGATTAGGATTCCCCTTCGTACACACGGCTACACATCAAGTTAGATACCCTATATACGCATAACTACGCTACATACAAAATAGAGTATTGTCGGAAAGGGACAGTGCATAGTTGTGTAGACTCATCACGGTGCACTAGCGCGTGCGGCGATGCCCGCAGCCTGTTTAGCGTGAATGAGACAAAATAACAAAAATATAACGTACTCTCTCGCACGATTCGCAGCGTTCAACTTCATATAGTTCAAAGACCAAACAGTCTAGGTTGATGAGTCGCTGTGTGTACCACCAGGTGAGAATTTTCCACCTGGAGATAAATTATCATGGCCAGTCTGGAAGTCACTAAACAGACTACGAATTCAGGTCGGCCGGTTCAAAAAAATATGCTTAGGTGGGGATTCGTAGACGATCTCAATCTGGGTTGTTTATGCGGTACAACCCAAACAATGTCGCACCTTATATTGTGCCTTGAGTGTCCCAACAACTGCACGGAGAGGACTTGATGATTGCTTCAGACGATGCAATCAAGGTGGCTGCGTTCTGTGCCACAACTATATACTATTGAGTAATGATTACCAAGAAGAAGAAGTAGGATTAGGACTAGTTAGGATACGTGACATACCTTAAGTAGCGTACAGTTGAGGTGTATGAGATAGTTGTAGAGGTTGGCGTGCGCGTGCGGGTCGCGCAGCAGGTTGGGGTCGCCGAGCGCGGCCAGCATGCGGCGCCACATGACGGCCGCCACGTCGGGCAGCCAGCCGCGCGCGCGCCCGCCCATCACCACGCCGATGCCCTCGCCCCCCACGACACCCGCGCCGCCCAGAACGCACACGCTGTCGCCTGACTCGTTCTCCGTCCATTCTGACGTCAAACACTTTCATTATAGACCATTCTTACTTACCTTATATGGTAAACAAAACTATAAATTATAAAAATCATTAAACTGTACCTTTAAACTATATTCGCATTTTAATAAATAGAGATGACAAAGACAATACGTAGAGATGAGTTTATTTAATGTTTCTAGTTACCAGTATGCTATATTTCTTTACTAATGCCTGGTTCCTATATACAAGAAACGAGTTGTTTCACCGGACAGTTACTTTTGACACATAATCTATGAGAAATATGTTTAAATTTAACTGTCCATAGCTAAAACGACTCGTTTGTTCAATATAAGAATCGGACCTAAATAAGACAAGTAAGGAAAATCACCTATACAGACATTCGCTTTCTATGGAATGCCTAGTTAAAATGAAAATATATAGAATTTGACATTTTATATGATGACATGTTATGCCTGGTACAGACCAAATATATACAGTGGTGGACATATAATTAGAAACACTTGCGACGTATTTCACATTATACAAGGCACATGCCGTAAAACTTTTGTTTATGGAAATAAAACAACAAAATGCATATAATACGTTCAACAACTTATAATTCATTAAAAAACAAATAAATATCCGAGTTTACAACTACCATTTAGATATTTAGTTACGTACAAACAACTAAACGACATTTGTAGTACCATCCGTCGCGTCATGGACAAGTACATATATAGAAACAATAAAGAAATGAGGTAACAATAAAAGTTATTAACGTGTTAACGTCGTCAATTTCAAATTATTTATGTAAAATTATGTTTGGTTTACCAAATTTATTAAAAATTAATATTTAGTTGCATAGCCTTTGTTATTAATGACGGCTCTGCAACGACGTGGCATTGATTCAAGTAATTTCATACATTTATCGAGTGGGATCAAGTTCCATGCTTCAACAAAGCCTTCGTAAAGTTAATTTTGACTGGAATTACGTTTAACGGAGACTTTTTTTTCAACGACGTACCATACATTTTTAATAGGATTTAATCGGGACTATTTGCAGGTCAGTCTAACATGGTAACACGTTGCTCACTAAGAAAGGATTTAACACTGCGGACCGTGTGTTTTGGGTCGTTATCGTGCTGAAAGAGCCAGGTCACAGGCAAATGGTCGTCGGTGTAGGGAATCATTGTCTCTTCTAAGATGTTTTTGTATTGAAATTGATCCATTATACCTTCAATCTTACGGACGGGTCCAACTTCGAAACCATATAAACATCCCCATACTTTAATGTTACCACCGCCGTATTTGACTATGCTCTTCGTGTATTTATAATCAAAAGCATGGTTTATTGGACGTCTAACGTAGCGTTTGCCGTCTGAATTCCCCATTTTTATTTGTTTTGTAAGTTTCTAATTAGTTCTCCAAGCGGCCAGTAATAGAAATTCAACTATCATTCTTATTTAAACTCTTTTAATAATTAAAGATAGAACAGGTTTCTTTTTTAAAATATTTTATGAGTTTTTAAATCATTGGCTATATTCTGGCATAGTTAATAGTGATTTAATCTATATATTCTTTACTCATAACGATAGTTTATTCTGTGTTTACCTAAGTTTTATGTACTGTTTCTAATTATATGTCCACCACTGTATACGTACGATTTATCCGCACGGGTACATCATGAATTGGCAGAAATATAAGTGTATGTACTCACCAACATTACCACCGTCGGACGCTAAATCTATCTGTAGCGGTGAGTCTTTGATAGAACTACTTTCTACACCACTTGAAGGAGCAGGAGACGGCGAACGAGAACCTGGAAATAGCATATCATTAAAGCATAGCATCTAGGTATCACGGGATATTGGTGAGATGTGACGTACATTTAATTTATAGGTGATAAAGTTAGTAGTAGCGATGTGCATTTATATTAGATTTGTTTAACAAATGCATAGCATACGAATGCGTTAATCGTTGACATTATTTGATTTCGTATGAGCTAGACGCGAATCTGAATATAGATATTTCTAGAGATATTAGGAGGATGACCTTAAAAAGGTTATCATCGTTATGCGTTGTGTATTAAGACCTCAAAAAACCTGATATCTATCGTCCGCCGTAGGTATACTAGTTCATCGTCAGTCGATTTATTAATCATGCCATTATCAAATTAAATTTCGAATACTCAATTATCATTCGAATTATAATCAGTGGCCACGAATGAATGAACATTCGAATGCAAGACCAAACAATTTGAATTTCTTTTTTCATAACTAGTGAGCACATCGCGTGTTAGTAGTTTACATACCACTCGCAGAATCTCGCTCCTCGTGTTGTGATGAATTTCGTAACGAGTCCAAGGAATACCATCTTCTTGTTGGTTTGTCATTAACCGGTTCTTTGGTATCTACATAAACAAAACATTTAGGTAAGTGTTTAATTTAATTAAGTAGCAAAGTAATACAGATTACCTAGCCTGTATTGGCGCTTTGCAAACAAAAATCTAAATAAATACCGGGGCATATCAAAGAAGCTTAATTCGCACGCCTGCTTTATATTTAAATATAGAGATTAGTTTAGCTAAACTAAAGCATGGCATTTGCGAATGCAGTAGTAACTTTCATTTCATGTTATAGTGTTGTAATAGATATTAAAAACAAAGCACACAGCACTTACCCGCATGCGCTTGCGCATGTTTACTAAGGTGCGGGTCGCTCCGACACCTCGTCAATTGTCTTCGCGTACTACCAGTCTCTTTTCGTGGGTGCGGCTCGTGACCCGATTTTGGCGATTTGCCTACAACAAGGATTTGAAATTATTTTACTACGACATTTCGGCTTAATAGTACCGACTGTGTTTACGTACACGGATTGATGCAATTTAGTGTCGTCACCGACTTTTTTTACACCAACGTCCACGTCAGCCACATCTTTCGTTATTATACTGATGGCAAATCGGTTGCATAAAGAACACGGGGGCGTTGCCCGCGTTTTATACTCGCCGCACACGCTCTCCGACAGGTCCAGCAAGTACACGTGCCGCGCTAGCACGCGGATTACATACCGGGCGTCCTAGTGCTGGGTTGTAGCGGCACGGCGTGCAGCGAGTGTTCCTGGCGCTGCGGCTGCGGCGCAGGAGGCACGCGGCGCCCGCCGCGCCCGCGCTCGCCGCACACGCTCTCCGACAGGTCCAGCGAGTACACGTGCCGCGCTAGCACGCGGATTACATACCGGGCGTCCTAGTGCTGGGTTGTAGCGGCACGGCGTGCAGCGAGTGTTCCTGGCGCTGCGGCTGCGGCGCAGGAGGCACGCGGCGCCCGCCGCGCCCGCGCTCGCCGCACACGCTCTCCGACAGGTCCAGCGAGTACACGTGCCGCGCTAGCACGCGGATTACATACCGGGCGTCCTAGTGCTGGGTTGTAGCGGCACGGCGTGCAGCGAGTGTTCCTGGCGCTGCGGCTGCGGCGCAGGAGGCACGCGGCGCCCGCCGCGCCCGCGCTCGCCGCACACGCTCTCCGACAGGTCCAGCGAGTACACGTGCCGCGCTAGCACGCGGATTACATACCGGGCGTCCTAGTGCTGGGTTGTAGCGGCACGGCGTGCAGCGAGTGTTCCTGGCGCTGCGGCTGCGGCGCAGGAGGCACGCGGCGCCCGCCGCGCCCGCGCTCGCCGCACACGCTCTCCGACAGGTCCAGCGAGTACACGTGCCGCGCTAGCACGCGGATTACATACCGGGCGTCCTAGTGCTGGGTTGTAGCGGCACGGCGTGCAGCGAGTGTTCCTGGCGCTGCGGCTGCGGCGCAGGAGGCACGCGGCGCCCGCCGCGCCCGCGCTCGCCGCACACGCTCTCCGACAGGTCCAGCGAGTACACGTGCCGCGCTAGCACGCGGATTACATACCGGGCGTCCTAGTGCTGGGTTGTAGCGGCACGGCGTGCAGCGAGTGTTCCTGGCGCTGCGGCTGCGGCGCAGGAGGCACGCGGCGCCCGCCGCGCCCGCGCTCGCCGCACACGCTCTCCGACAGGTCCAGCGAGTACACGTGCCGCGCTAGCACGCGGATTACATACCGGGCGTCCTAGTGCTGGGTTGTAGCGGCACGGCGTGCAGCGAGTGTTCCTGGCGCTGCGGCTGCGGCGCAGGAGGCACGCGGCGCCCGCCGCGCCCGCGCTCGCCGCACACGCTCTCCGACAGGTCCAGCGAGTACACGTGCCGCGCTAACACGCGGGTCAGCGTCTCCATTGTTTTCTGTCCAAAAAAAAAAAGTGATTTTATGTCAAGATCTACTAGGAATCAAAACCATCTTAACCCTTAATTTACCACCCTGAGTCCCCGGGACTCACCACTGTTTTTAAATAACGAAAATTATGTGTATTTTTGACGTTTGGAGTCGTGAGATCCGACACCTTTCTGCAGTGAGCCGCGGGACTCGGCGGTCATGAGCGCAAACCATTTGCAAAGGTGAGTTATGATCAAATGTGAGTCCCGGGAATTAATGGTAGTATTTTGTGTTACGAAAATTATTTTGTTGAATTCTATATTTATCTGTTTTTATTTGATGTTAAGTTTCCATTATGGCAGCTAAACGTCAAAACATACAATTAATTAACCAGGTAGGCACTTCTGCCCGAAACATAATAAATAATTCAAGAAGGCAATGTACAGAGCGAGGATGAAGTATTTAGCAGCGGTCATTCAACATATTTGTTCCTGACCCATCTGCGACGACAAAGACGACGATTTTCTCGTGTTTTCTCTTTTGATTCATACTTTAGTTCTTAATCAAGCCACGACAGTATTTTGTCACTATTCACCATTGATGGCACGAGGAGGGAAATAATCAGAGCTAGAGAGCAAAAATGTGTAAATGTTAAGTATGTTTACCTGTTGCACGTTATAAAATGTTATATTGTGCCATTGTTGGTTTTGGTTCTTTTTATATTATTTATTATATCTTTTTCAACAAAATATTATATTTTTAAGTTTCATCACAATTATATTTGTTTTTTAGGTAAATCCTTATCCTTGATTTTCATAGACTGGGCATTATAATTATTTATTACAAAATGTTTCTTTGTGTATAACAATAAGACTATTAGTAATATTAAAAAACAATGAAAAGACGAATAAAGATTTTACGAGTGTTCATTTCAAAAATCAAAATATGAGGGTTTGATGATTAGTGAGATTTTACTAGGGGTGGTGGATTAAGGGTTAAGACTCCATTAGATAATTAGCCACCATAGTTCATAATGGAAACTTTCATAATGAGCAGCAATATTTGTCATGCTTAATTAAAGCTTTCAAGTTTAGTCCGCTGCTGCTACTAACATTCTTAATTAATTAAATTATTAAATACCTACTTAATTTCGGTACTCAACAATTATTTCAATATCATGAAAAAATTGTGTGAAACAATGTGATTGTCATTGTAACCACCAAAATAATTATACTAATTTAAGTTGATTCGAATGGAAACGTATTAACAGTTACGCTATACTCTGGTTATTGAGCGATGGGCAATTTTTTCACCACATGCATGAAATAACGCAAAATCTCTTTGACGTGTGCTCAAAAACCAACAAGCTATGGATCGCCAAAATTTATGGATGGTGATGGACGATTACACACGGGTCCGAGCCTTGCACACAATCTTGCTCGTCTGTTCTCGCCTTTCATGGCTGATTGAAGAGCTGCTATATTACATTCGATACAAGATGGATTATTACTATAATATCATATTGATAACCAAGTAATTTGTTACAGTGATTTACGATTAATTATCGATTAAATATTCAAAACATCAAGTGGTATTTATTCGGATTGTGAAATCGAATGGATTGATCGTGGATTGAAAATTTAAATAAGTTAATTGCGAAATGAATATACATATTCAGATGTCACAACAATGTCACGTCTTCACCCTTGTATCAGTTGTCTGAGAGTTACCTTACTCTCTATAAAGCCCTATATAACATGACAATACATACAGTTGGATGCTTCGTAACATAAAATGTTATTATAAAGAGTCTCACCGCCCACTCCTTGATGAGATCCTCCCAGTGCGTCAGCCTCGTCAGCAGTTCCATGAAGTTCTGCCACAGTTCAGATTTCACCGCCACGTTGAGATTTGCTTTTATCCATGTCACTATTAAGGTCTGGAAGAGAGCTGGCGCAAGGAATCCCCCTGAAAGTAATATTTAGGTTTACATACATACCTTCAATTGCTCAACTTATAAGCAAAATTAGATTGTGTACACTTATGAAATGTTGTACTATTTTATAGTTTTAGAGAAATATTAAACGTTACCTAAGGATTCTTGCTTTCGTTTCGGCGGTACTTTCGTGAGTACCAAAGATGTGATTTGTAAAAGCACCAACAACAGCTGTTCCCTGTCAAGTAAAACAAAAATATTAAAACCACTACAAATATATTTAGCGAAATACTTAACGCAAAAGCCTTTTTACGTTCATACATACAATTATACCGCTATGCTACCGAGAGGACGGGCTTACGTGCATTTTTGCCTTACCTTCTACAGGTATGTATTAATAACCACAAATAGAGAGGTTCTATTGCTATTTAACTCTGATCTTTCTTATGTTTTTGTTCTTTGTGTCCGTTTATTTTTAAAACAACGGACACAAAGAACGCCCATATTCAAAAACAACAATTTGTGGATCAGACTAATTATTATCACGTGTGGAGATTGAACACACAACATTCGGCGCAGTGGCAGTGGCGAGGCGACCACTACGCCATTTATGCAGTCAAATCGGTGCGTCTGTTGCAAACTAACGCTGCGAAACTAGCAGTCCTTGGATTAATGCAATGGATAGCTGCGTTCATATAATAGTTATTTGATTTTATCAAGAGGCTTCTACACAGGCATTCTTTGACTGCTATATTTTGTGGCAATATAGTAGCCGGCAACGTTACCAGCACCATTTTGTGCAATACACGACAATATTTTGTCCGAATATATAGCTAGACAATTATATTTAGTATGGCTGACGGATTATAAAGCTGGACTATAGTAAAAAATATTGCAGTAAAAATATATTGCTTGTCTAGAAGTTCCTTGCCGGTTCATAAGCTAGGAGATACGTATGTACATTGCGGCTGAGTTTAATGGTTAAATAGAGTGTTGTGATAGTTACCAAGTGTTAGCGTCCATGGCGACGTGCATGACCATGTACCGGTAGATGTTGAGCACGCGCTTGCACGTGTCGGTCTGCTCCTCCAGCAGCTGCTGCTGGCTCAGCGCGCCGGGGGGCGCCACCGGCGACGCCGACGCTAGGAACACGGTCGCTGCTTGCGTCATGAACACTTGTAGCACGTTCTATAACAACACCGGACCATTCAAGAGCATTGCACTAATATTAATTTTACTTTTCGAATAAGGAATTAGTATAGTGATCAAGAGACGTGAACCCATGTCTAATACAATCATATTGGCTTAGCTGGAGGGGTTAACGAGAATGCTAGTGTAGAGGAACGTGGTGTGATGTCCTTCCAACACAAAGGGAGGATCCTCCGACCAGCCTGGGTGATTGTGCGAACGGACCGCGGCGCGACTGTTGATGTCGGGAACTTGTATATATGTATATATACTTAGTCGTAAAAATGTATACTTACACTTACTAAAAAACAATAGCAAGGCGTTTATAAGTAAAGGTTGCAACAAGGTCTGGTGATGTGATCTGGTGAATGACGTACCTGCAGTCCAGCTCTGACCATGACGTTGTCTCGCCCCACAGCACCTAGGTACGAGTCGTTCCGCAGTCGTCTCGGCGGCGCGGCCGGCTCGCCCCCACCCTGCTGCTCAAATGTGTTCTCCACCAGAAACGGCGGGATCTCTGCCACCTGCCAATATTGGTATACATACAGTGTGGTAAATCCCATACGTTTTAAATATATGTATATATATAGAGATATCATTCACGATATGATATATTAGTAGGCGTACCGGTAATGTATAGACACATTTTCTCAACAAATGTATAATAACAATAATATTCTATCACATACACACAACACCATCTAGCCCAAACTAAGCAGAGCTTGTACTATGGGTACTAGACAATGGATAAACGTACACATATACTTTTTTGTAAATGCATACATGTTATACATAATAGGTCGGGGAAAAAGTCTTTTCGCATATAGTCTGTATACATTTATAATAAAATCTCTTTGGCTGTACTAGTTATATCTGGCTGGTTTTGATACCATTATTAAGGTTACATTTCAAAAAAAGAAACATTTTAGTAAAATATTGTTTCCCGCCGGTTTTCATTTGCTTTTCTTTCTGTCAAAATGAGTGAATGTAATAAAGAAATTCGATACATTTTAAAATTTTATTACAAAATAGGAATAAAGGCAACGCAAGCCGCGAAAAAAAAATATTTTACGTTTATGGACTGAATGCGGTGTCAGTAAGAGTAGCACAAAGTTGGTTTAAACGTTTTCAATTCGGGAATTTTGATGTCAAAGATGCACCTCGCTCTGGTAGCCCTGTCACGGATAAAATGGACGCCATTTTTGAAAAAGTGGAGCAAGATCGGCATATCATTAGTTACGACATAGCTGAAGATCTGGGAATTGACCACAAAGCAGTTTTCACCCATTTGAAAAAAGCTGGGTATACAAAAAAAGCTCGATATTCGGGTGCCACATGAGCTCACTGAAAGAAACCTAATGAACCGTGTACTCATTTGCGATTCTTTATTGAGACGTGAAACCGAACCGTTTTTGAAAAGATTGATAAGTGGTGATGAAATGTGGATCACGTACGATAAGAACGTGCGAAAAAGGTCGTGGTCAAAGGTCGGTCAGGTTTCACAGACTGTGGCAAAACCCAGGCTAACTCGCAATAAGAAGATGCTGTGTGTATGGTGGGATTGGAAGGGCATTGTTCATTATGAGCTTTTACCGCCGGGCAGAACCTTCGATTTGGATCTCTACTGCCAACAACTGATGAGATTAGAGCAAGAAATCGGCCGGAATTAATCAATAGGAAGGGTGTGGTCTTGCATCACGATAACGCTAGACCTCACACATCTTTAGTCACTCAGCAAAAATTAAGAGAATTTGGCTGGGAGGTGTTAATGCACCCGCCATATAACCCTGACTTTCCACCTTCAGATTTCCACCTGTTTCGGTCTCTTCAGAATTCTTTAGACAGTATTAGGTTAACATCAAGAGAGGACTACCAAAACTACTTGTCGCGTTTTTTTTTCAGAAGTCCTAACATTTCTACAGTAACGGGATCATGTCACTATCTACAAGATGGCAGACAGTCATAGAACAAAATGGCACATATATATTGTAATTAAATGTAAATAAACTTTGAAAATAATGTCTTGAGTTTTCATATAAAATGCGACTTTTTTCCAGACTTTATAGAAACAACCAGTATGCCACTGCTGTGTACTGGTCTTGGGTTCGATTTCATGGTTGGTCAGTGTTATTAGGTTTTTCTGGTAATATATTCTCAGTAGTTCAGGTTTTGAAACTGTATCCAGAAAACGGCAATATATTCGCATCCTATTACGTTAAACCTAAAACCTTAGCTGACGAAATGTGTGTGTAATACATGTCAGGTTTTTCCTTTGGCGATATAGGCGTAAGGCGTCAACTATATAGGTATATATACATATATTAAAAATAATGTAATGATACGGCAAACAGCTTAAGCTGAAGTGAAAACTAGTTTTTCCTGTGATTTCGTACGCGTAGCATTTTAATCTTAAAGTGACATATTCTAATAATTAGTGGCTAAGGAAACATATTTCTCCAGATTTTAGATAACACCTTCAGCAATACAACTGTCAAAACCGTATTCCATTTTGTGCAGTAGTTTTTCTGTGATTCACGTACAAGCATACAGTCAGACAGACCGATTAAAATTCTAAAATTATTGTTTTGGATTCTATAGCTCCTATAAAGACCTCATATTTTTATAAATATGACCGATGTACAGACATCGACAATTTTATTATATGCATAGACGTCATAAGTGTCAATGGATGTTATTTAATTTGTTTTAAGTAAAAATCTAAACCTGTTATTATAAAAGGCTAGCAAACCCGACAGACGAAGACCTGTTTTTTTTTAGGCGAACTGTCAAACTCGCGAGGTTAAAATAGTCGTTATGTTTTCTGAAATTAACTAATTTTCTGAGCAATTTTCTTAAGTTTTCTTTCCGTAAGAACCTTCGACAAAGTATAGGGAAAAAAAGAAAAATGAAATTGATTGATGAATTCGTTCTCAAGTTATGTGATCAAGTGAAACAGGAATTCATTTTTATTTATATAGATAATATATTTTTTTCCCATAGCGGCTTCCCTCTTTTTTAACAGATAGTGGCCATACGAACAATAATTAATTTATCTAAATCGCATCGTTTCCCCGGCGCGGACGCCGATCCGCTCGGCGAACAATCAGCGCAGACGCAGCCATGCGTACGACACGAGGATGACATTCACTATAGGTTATTGTTGTTTTATATATGTTTGGATACTGTGACTGTTTAATTATTGATGCTCTTGATCTACATTTATGCGGCTTTCTATATTTTAATCTGCCATAGCTGTTGAATTATAATAGTAGGTACTAAGCTAACATAATATACTCTAATCACTTTTATACTGCCGTGTTGCATGATTTATGTAACAGTACGTTACTGTACAGTAATATTCTGTAGTAACTAAGGCTCCTTATCACATATAATATATTATTATTTTACATAACTTTTACATAAGCTCTCACTTAACAGTGACTGTTGTTAGGACATATTACAGTCACTTAAGTCAATTAAGTCAATTAAGCAATTAATAAAAATATCGACATACTCAAACCCTTTTCAGATAACACGTGGCACGTTAATAAGAGTGAGTACAGTAATATTTGATGCTAACTGCCGCCTAGAAATTGTTTAAAATTACTTAGCGTGTCCTTAGTAACCATTTTTATAATAGAAATATTTATTAACACACGTAATTTAAGTAACATTAAATATCTATGAGTGCGTCAGTTAGTGCCAATTATTGCGGCGAAGATTTATCAATAGGATCCCAAACGCGACCTTTAATAAATTATGTATATTGTTATCAAGTATCTACCTACCGTTGACAATTTTCTTAATACCGATTTCACACTTAGCCATAAGCTGTCCCAGCAAAGGATCATACGGCTAAATGTTATAGTGTATTTCTCTCTGAATGTTTGCAGAATTAGCTTAGCTTAGTCGCACTGCGAATCCCGTAGTGCGTCCAGGAAACGACAATAGCCTAATAAAATGATTGGGAAGACAGGAATCTGCCAAGCACCCTCTGCGAGCCCACCCCAACTATTGCAATAGAAAAAGGTTAAAAATACTGAATTTCTCGCAATAGTTTTTCTATTGCAATAGTTGGAGTGGGCAATTCAAGCGTGCGTGGCGGGTTCATCTCTTCTTAATAATTTAATTACAATGGATTGCCACCAAGTAACGCCTAAATTGATTTAATATGTTGCTCGCTAAGTTTTACCAACTGAATTTAAAACACGAACTTCGTGTTAAATATCGCTATCTACGATTATAAGAAAATACAGACGAATACAACGTACCTATATAATAAATAGCCTTCGACATGAAATATGACTTACGTTCATCTGTATCCAGTCTTTGTAGAGTGCTATGACGCGCCTGCCGGCGGCGGCGTGCGAGAAGGGCAACAGGAACGCCTGGCGCAGCACCTCGATGGTGAAGTCCACGTGCTCGCGCGACGAACAGCACAGCACGTCGCGGACCACCTGCTCCGAGCTTAACTCCTCGTACACACCTGATAAAAGTATATCCGACTATATTTTATTTTATCCAGTAGGTACAAATACAGACAACAGATTAGCATAATACAAATAATGGTCTTAATAGGACACAATTAATAATTTTACATCCAGTTACATTTGTATACAACATTTGTAATACGTACGTATAAGTTTACCTAAGCTTAAAAAAAAGTTTTATATGCGATAAAACATATGTTATCGCTCCTGGGTATTATTTGTGTCTGTGTGTTTGTGTTTTCATGTATGTAGAGCTAACCAGGCATTATCAGGGACCTGAAAACTGGCTCGATCCAAGCACTTTTTTAGTCGAAACCATCAAAGTCATAAAGTACATATCCTGTTAGATTAGGAGATAGGTGTGTCGGTCCCAAGATCTGGTGTAACAAGCAATATAAAGTACTTGACTATCGGTTGTCTTGTTATATTGCGCACTTATTACTTGTCTAAAGTCACGCATAGATCCCTGATTTTTATTTTTATTTCTTGTTCTCTGATAAACAAACGGATGTTATATAACATAAAGACAGCAAGATACAAATAAAACATAATCCAGAAGAGTTTCCACACATTGCTTTTACATTCTGCGACGGATATTAAAATAGTATTAAGAGACTATAGAACAAAACAGTATAAATAACAATTTAGAAAACAATATAATATATGTATAATATGATATGCATTATTAACTATTGTAAAGGATTATTGGCAAGCGATCTTTTAAATTTAGTCAGAGATATATGAAATATATCTATGTCATCATTGCTCCCACTGATTTCAACTAGGTTGTTATAAGCGCGACAAGATCTTCGGGTAAAAGTGTTCATACCATAATTGGTCTTAGCAACGGGAATATGAAAGACAGACTTCTTTCTTGCACTAAGTCGTGGACATCCAAATCTTATTTTACTCAAAAGATAAGGGGAGTCCACATGATTGCTTATAATCTTATAAAGGAAAGCTAAATCATGTTTCACACGTCTAGATTCTAGGTTCTGGAAATTCACCACAACCGATTCATTAGTATGTGATGTAATAAAATTTTTAACACATCGCCAAGTGATGTGTTTCATAAACTTATTTTGGATCCTTTCCATTTGGTTGATATGTACGTTATACTGGGGATTCCACACCACATGATTGAATGTGATGACATGACATGAAATGACATGATTTTAAAAAGAAGTAATAGGGTGGTCAGACGTTTAAAATCCTTTGTTATTCTTAATATAAATCCTAACATACGAAACGCTTTATTGGTGATGGATGCGACATGCTGATCAAGAATAAGTTTACTATCTAGTAGAACCCCCAGATCTCTCACCTCGGACACTCTCTTAATGGTTTCTTTGTTAAACGAGTAATTGTATGTAACTATGTTTTCTTTTTTCTAGTAAATGTAATAACATTACATTTTTTAACATTAAGATTAAGGTTATTATTGTTACAATATTTACACAAACTATCTAAATCATTTTGCAATTCTTGACAGTCATTTACTATTTTTAATTACTTTATAATTTTTTTTAACATCCGCGTACAGTAAAATATTTGATTTATTAAAATTAGTTACTACGTCATTTATAAAAATATTAAGCAAAAGAGCTTCAAGGTGAGAGACCTGTGGGACGCCAGATGTAATTGGCGTGAATGAGGAACAGAATCCTTTAATAATTACAGCTTGACTGCGATCACGGAGGTATGAAGCAAAGCAGCGACGCAAATTACCGTGTATATCGATATGCTCAAGCTTCTTCAGAAGTATGTTATGAGAAATTTTATCAAAAGATTTTGATTAATCATCCGTATACACGGCATCGACCTGATAGTCGCCATCCATAGCGTTAGCAACCAAATCAATGAATTCACACAAATTTGTTACTGTGGACTTTCTTCTAAGAAAACCGTGTTGCTCTGGTATCAATATAGGCTTAATGAGTGGTGTAATAATATCGCAGATAATACACTCAAAAATTTTACGGATTACACTGAGCTTAGAGATAGGGCGGTAATTAGTCACATCGTGTTTATCACCACTTTTAAAAGTACTACATATATACAAAGATACATATATACTTTATATAATATATATAAAGTAGTACATATGACTGTTTCCATAATACTGGCATAACTCCAGTTCTCAAGGATAGGTTAAAAAGTTTATGTAATGGAAACACATAAACTTTTTAACCTACAAAGGTTTATAACATTTATGTGAGAACACTGGTGCTATACCATCAGGGCCACTACCTTTATGGATATCAAGATTTTTAAGGTACGTCTGAACAACATCTATTAGAATGTTCAAAGAGCAAATATTTAATACGCCGTAATTATCACAAACCAATGATGGCAAGAGAACTTAGCGGAAAAGCGATTTTTTTATGCTCGATAAATTTAAGAATCGAGAGCCACAGTAAAACTTCGATTATTTGAGGCTAGGTTTGTACCTAGCCTCAATTTCATGAAGTCATGACGTTGGTGTATTTTCATGTATAGAGTTTTATTATTAGATTGCGACTGTGCGAACCATCTAAGAGATGGAAAAATTAATAATAGATACTAACCTGACTCTAGACTTGGATGCGGAGTATTCGACGCAGAATCGTGCGACGAGGCTCTACTAGAGTCAGACGGGTGTCCTACGGTGAACGAGGTTTCTTCCTCATGGTGCAGCGACGCGGCTGGCGTCGGCGTGTTCGAGTGTGGCAAGTGCGAGCCGGTACTCGTCATAGAGGACGGTTGTCCGCCATCGCTCCCTTGTTTCTTCATAAAATGCGCGTAGTTGGCCACCCATTTGATTAATGTGACGCGACACAATACATAGTCATCTTCTAATATGTTGTGTTGGACTGGCAGTTCTACAAAAACGTCAATGTATATCAAATAAGCTGAAGTAATGGCGAAAATAATACAAAGGTATATATCAAATACATACATACATATGTGTGGCTAAATAGCATACAATTTATAAATTAAAAAATAAGCACTAGTAAAATTTTACAACTTTCGAACCGAAAGATCGCATGTTAGGCTAACCGTTTTCTAGATAATATTACATTCAAATTAAATATAAAATTACCGTAAAAATTATATTTATTTGCAATTTGGTTAACTACGCCTATGGTGAAATTAATTATTGTACGGATAATGTTGCGTTAAATTTGTGCCAATAAACAGATATTTCGACGCTCATAAACTTTAAGTCATTTATATTTCGGCTGTCGTACTTTAATACAGTCTTAGATCATAAAAAGAAAATGTTTAATTTTGGACCCATAGCATCAAATAACGTAGCGATAACTTACCTAAATTAGGTTTATACAATGAATTTTTAATATTATACTGAGGACAGATTATTGGCAAATAATAAATCTTGAATTTCTCTAGTAGAAATGCGAAACATCTCATTGCCTTCCCATGAGATCTGTCTCTCCACTGTATCTTCGTTACTGAGGTGGCCATACCATCGAGTAATATTTCAAAAAAATATTTGGTTTCATTGTCAACAGCTTTTTCATTAGCACTTGGTGGGAGCAGCGGTTGTATTTCCACGCTTTGTACTGGGTTCAATGCATTTGTATCGTGAAATATAGATGCTGACACGTTAGCCAATTTCCCCATGATTCCTGTAGGAGTTTGTTCTACCACGATCTTTTTAGCGTTGTCAGTAGCCGAGTTGAAATTGGGATGATGCATGATATCTTCTATACTGAAATCTCCGGAGTCATGTGTGGCATTCGATGTGATGTCCAATGTTTTCGGCTTGAGTGGTGATCCGCTCGGCAGAATGGTGGGCTCCGGCATGCCAGGCACCAGCGTCGCGAACATTTTGTGGACCTCGTTTGGGGCATTATCACCGAGTGCTTGATACCATAGCAAGAAATATCTAGAATAAAAAGGTTGATGTAAAGTTAATATGCTATTATGTATATGTAATAATCCAATAGTTAACTATGTGTATTAGTACTACAAACAGCAAATATCTAGCTCTTTACACATTGCATATATCCAGTGGATTTATAGATCTCTAGTAATCAAGGAGTTCATACTAAATTGATGATTTTATCATTTTGGTCTTTGTTACTCCATTTATGCATCAAATTAATGTGTAATCTCTTGCATTATAAATTTAAAAATGTAATGTTTTCTTAGTGACTTAAGATTAAATGTACCTTATAGCCTCTGCTCTTAGCTTCTGTGAGTTACCATTATGGAGGAGTTTTGAAAATATTCTGGTCAATGAGTGTAACTGCCATCTTCTCCCGATGAGCTCTGGCAGTAGACATAATACTTTCTCCAGAAGGGACAATGCCCCTTCTAATTCCTCTCTGCCTGCCTTGTGGACTAGAACATAGAATATGTATCACTTTGTATGTAAGTGAGATAACATGAGGTGTGTGAATGTTAAATGAAGCTGTCGACAGTGTTGTTTAATATGGTAATTAAGATACTATAATGTTTTCTATTGTATAACCCATTAGCGACGTATCTGGTTACAAGCGTGAGTCAAATAACTGTTATGGAGAATTTAAATTTATCCTTGTACCAGTATGGTAATGATAAATAGAATTGGCCGGGTATTAGTTCTCTTAACTAGGGTTATGTACCATTTATTGTTATGTTTTTAAGTGTTATGCAGCATAGCTATTGTTCTAATACTATGCTTATTAATCATCTTAAAATTAATCATGCTAAACCCATATGTGATAACTTGATGGTAATCTAAAGGTAATATAATGGCATCTACCAAATTCAATATGAAGCGTTGAATGCATACAAAATGTTTACAGTACTCCAATGTGTTCTGTTAAATAATGTTCAAAGTTGCAGCATGCAATTTAGTAAGATCTTTTTAAGTGTCTATGAAAAGTAATGTGATATGTAATGACAAATAAATAAACCAATTATTTATTTGACAACCTTCAAACATTATTTAATAAATTCATAGAATGGCATAAAGATTGATTTATGGTACATGATTGATTGTCTGATGTATCAAAACACCCAAAACTCACCGAGATGAAATGGAAGTTCTGTACCGCAAAAAACAGAAAAATAATAAGTAAATATGTGTACAAATTGGAACTAGTATTGGTAGAGAATTATATCAGCTATAATAGAGTTTAGATAAGACATTATTTATTGATGCCCATCACTGCTATCTATAACTTCTACAGCCTAGT
Source organism: Catocala fraxini (assembly GCA_930367265.1). Lineage (NCBI taxonomy): Eukaryota > Metazoa > Arthropoda > Insecta > Lepidoptera > Erebidae > Catocala > Catocala fraxini. The sequence goes on along the minus strand of OV884040.1, from coordinate 14,671,872 downwards.
TTTATTAATAGGTAACTTTAAAATTACATTCTAAAGCTTGGTATTCACAAGTCAAATATCTTTATACTTGCAAACTGCATGTTACATTATTAAAAGCAAAATTTGTAAAATGTTCCTCTTACTACAATATTGAAGATAAAAGATAATCATTGGCTTAGCCTAAGAAAAAATGCCATGTTCAATCTTATTGATAAGATAGACATTTATCTTTAAGAATCTGTCAAATGTTTTTGATACAAATATGTGTCAATTTGTTCTCTATTTATAATATAATGTTGAAAAGCATTAAAGAAATATATTTAGTTTTCCTTGTAATTAATATGTAAAATTATATATATAACTGCAAAGCTTATATATGCCTATAATGATGCAAAATATTTTTCACTATATCATTTTTATGTATGAAGACTCTTATTGCTGCAACATAAATGCTACAAACAATATCAACATGCCGAAATTACTAGTTGGCTAGTGAATACCCAGCCTAAAACAACTTATTTTATAAGATTTCATACACAAACAAAGACATTCTAAGTTTATTTTATATAAAAAATAAAGAGCAACAAGCTTAATTTATGTAAATAGTTGTGGTGCTCACCTCTTTGTCGCAGATTATTTTCAGCTTGGATAAAATTGTCGTACAGGATGAAGTAAACATGACTGAAGTTGCCCTCAAAATATGTTTTTGATTCATCAACATCAAAATGTTCTAGAACAAAAATGCAACTGGGTTATTGTAAATTAGTGTTTGGTGACAATATTTTTACGGGTACTAGACTAGTAGACACTCAATTAGGTAGTCTAACAAAACTACTATGTGGCTTAAAATACAAGTTGATAGAGATAAAGTAGTTAGTAATTAATTTTGTATGAATACACCTTAGAAATAAGGCAAATTAAAAATAATATTGTCTACTAGATTATCGATTTCGTCCTTCTAGACAACAATCCTGACCAGTAATTTCTTTAAAGACACTTTTACTTAGGCTTTATTTTTTTGCCGTGGGGGGAGTTGTAAACTTTCTAACAACAAATACAAAAAACACCCAAACTCGGCACAACTATTTGTGAATCACACAAGTTTCTGTCTTGTGAGGAAATCGAACCCACAACAGTTGGCGCAGTGTCTGTAGCGAGGCGACCTCTTCTACAATTACGCCGTGCAAATGAAACTTATCTTGATAACACATCTTACTTTGAAGTAATAAGGATAATGCACGGAAAATATGAGAATTTTAAGAATACCTAAGATAATTTTATAATTATATATATATGACAGTGTTCAGTGCTTGCCTTTATTGTCGTTTGAAACTTGTTAAATGATACGCTGTCTTGCCTTTAAACATCACGGCATATGACAATTAGCAAACTCCAAAAATGTGTTTTATAATAACCTTTAAACTTTCGAATTGCATGATATATATATATAATATGTAACGGGTATTAACGCGATCATGCATTTATATGCATGAGGTGATGAGGTTATCCTCTCCAATACTAAGTCCCTTAACAACAATTGTGTTATGTTTACTGTTAGTGCATTTCAGGGATCAAACATTATTTATACTCAGAAATAAGGTCACATTGAATGGAAGCTTTAGTCAGAACATGGCAGTAGAACTATCATATTTGGCTCTTTTACAACTGGTGCTCTTGAGTTAACCTCTTGAGGCTCAGTTTTGGATGAGTTGGAGTAATTAATAGTTTCAGACAGTAAAGTTCTAGTACAACCCAATTCTCTACCTATATTTTCAAGCTTAAATACAGTAGTTGTAATATTAGTAAATTGTCAGCATGTAAATTTATAAAAGTGCCAGCAAGTAAATTTACTTTTAGGCAATTTAGGGTTAAAAGTGGCTGTACTTTAAAATTAACTGCAACAATTTATTCTATCTGTACCTTGTTTAAAAATACTGCAGTGAGTCATACAGTTCTCTATATATATCTATCAATAGGCATATATGCGACTCATTGTTATGTTAATTTAAATGACCACATAGAAATTATATTCATATATATTTTTGATTCCTGCTAGTGGTTGTAGAAAAGGGTTATGAATTAGCATGAAAATAATGATTTAATTTGCTATAGTATAAATTACTGTAAAATATTATGAGGAATATTAAGGATTGTTTGGTAGTTTCATTATATGACTTCCATATTCCATGTTAAGGACTCATTGCATGCCATCCCTATTATTATTTTAGAAGATCTCCATATTTAAGTCCCATTCAGTTAATTGTAAATACATTGTATGTATCTATGCTTGTTTCTTATATTTTATAAATGAAATGTTAATGTAAGCGTTGAAAACCATACAGTTAAAAGGCATAGGTTTATAATATATCTGACTATTGACCAGGATGTAACTGTAATTATGTAGACATTTTGTGTGTTAATTATGTTATTAATAAACATAAAAACTAGAATAATTTTATTTATTATTCTATATTAAGTAGTCACCAAAGTAAGAAAGATGCCTCAATGCTTAAATTATAATTTAAACCATTATAAAATGAGTTAATGACGTTAACCTAGAAATGAAAGATTTACGATGTATTTAAAATTACTAGACTTTTAGTGACATTATAAAACCTGTAGAGTACTTGTAACACAATTGGAACATTGTTCAATTACTCGCAATCACAGTAAAGTTGAAGTGAGACTTTTATAAATACTACTTCCTCGACTTAATAAACAGTTGTAAGCTGAGGCGCACCAACTACAGTTATTCTCGACTAATTAGCATGTACGAAATGTGATAGCTGTGGATGTTACGGCGACCTCACAGCTTGCCTAACGTGAGTATTAAATACTCTATTACACCTAGGTAACTAATAAAAAGCTTATTTACTCACCCAAAACGATTTTTAAATGTTTTAATCGGGTTGCAGAATCCTTTTTGGAGTCCTGTATTTTAACTGTTGATTTCTTAACATCTTGATGAGATTTCTTAGTAAACATTTCGGATATGGTTTTATACGGTCATTACGCAGATTCTTTTCATTCTCACAATATAAAATACAGTAATTTCACATTGTTTTCTTTAAGTTTTCACTCCCATTTTGACATTTCACTTACATAAAAATCTCAGTTGACGTAAACACTCCAGTTGCTCCGTTTCACGCGATTGTGTATATGTGTTACATTTGTGAAAATAACTGTAACCTTTAATGTATAACGTATAGTTTTAAATATACTTAATCTTTATAGTTTCTAAAAGGAAACATATGTCCCAATGTGTAAAAAAAGAATAACTAATAATAATATATAAATTAATGGTAAGCTAATATGCTTTCATACATTCCGTATAAAGAAACGCATTTTAAGTTTTATATTGGCAAAGGTATTTAATAGATATGCCTTTATTTTCGAAAATAACTATTTGTAGTCTAGTCTAGTCAAAGGGAATTAGTGTAAAAAAAGCTTTATAAAATTATAGGCAATTATTAAAACACTTGCTACTACAAATAAATAATAAAGTTTTAATGTTGCAGCCTACCATTTAATATTACTGTACACACGGCTACACATCAAGTTAGACATCCTATAATATACGCATAACTACGCTACATAAAAAACAGAGAATTGTCGGAAAGGGACAGTGCATAGTGGTGTCGATGTAATGGTAAGGATAGAGCGTAACAAAAGTATAACGCACTCTCTCCCACGATTCGCAGCGTTCCACTTATAATAGTTCAAAGTCCAAACAGTCAAGATTGATGTGTCGCTGTGTGTACCTGTCGAATGATGTTGGATTTTGTGTTGTGACTTGTGATTTTTACAATTTTTTATGAAGTAAATGTAAAATCAAGCTTTAGTATTAAAAAATAAAACACATTTTATTGCAATGGCCAAAACACTTTTATTTGTTTCTGTATAGGTGTCCGCTCTTTTAATTATTATTATAAGTAGTATTATACAATAATTAAAAAAATTAATGCTTTTTGGCTAAGCCGGATGGATCATACGGATATGATAATATCGTAGAGCTTAAATAATTATATTAAGTATACCTATTTATTTATATTTTAGGTTTATGGCAGCCATTCGTATTATTAAAATATCGTAAATGTGTAAGTTAAGTGAACGATCACGTATTTCTAGTTAGTCATGAAATATGACGTTGTATTCTGACCGAGTCCTGTACTTTGTCTCCAAAACGATCGATGGGTTCTGCGTTATGGTCGCTGCGTTTAATCTCCATCTGGGGTTTAGTGTTCGTTTTGCACGAATCTGTTCGCACTCAAATTAATTCGATGTGTGCGAATAGACACAAAAAAATTATTATATTAATAAAAAAGTGTCGTAAATATTATAAATGCGAATGTGAGTTTTATTTGTTAGTGTCTTGCCCTTTCACGCTTCACGTACTCGACCGAAAATCATGAAATTTCGCATACACGTCAGGGATACAGAAAAGGACATAGGGTACCTTTCATCCAGAAAAGAGTACCTACCTACTGTTGTCGAGGGATAGAAAATTGACATAATCTACATTTATACGAGCGAAGCCGCGGGCAAAATCTTGTTAAGTACCAATAAAAATTAATTTGTTGAAGACGAAAGAACATGTCGGAATGCGACAACTTTGACGATTAACAAATACGTTTCTGTCGTTGAAGTATACATATAAGCGCGTAATTAGGTAGCCCGAGAAAGGTGTTTTCCCTTTTAACTTTTACAAAAACTTTATATATTCAAACAGGATAAAATGAAGCATTTATAACAATCCTTTCAACTTTCCGTAAGTTGAGTAATTAGTTGTCGGGACAAATTATTTTGGTACGAGTGACGTAAATCGAAGTACCTAAGGGGAACACCCAGACGAAGTTCTATCCAACGAGTAGAGGGAAAAATTAGGAGTCGAGGCGTATATTTAAGAGGTTGAAAGGGAAACAGAAGATATCTGGCGATTGCTCCATCGACAAGAGCTACGATTTTATATTACAGAAGAACTAAATTATCTATATTAATTGTATAAATGTTGTAGGTAGAATCTTCTGATTTGCATTGGTAATAAGTAAGTCAATCACGGAGTGCCTTGCATTTTTAACATAGCACTTTACGTTTACCTATCTACAAAGGACTAACTTCGTGCGTGAATAAAGTCGCAGTCATATAGGCCTTGAAAACTGCTTCATCTTTTGTTAAACGTTTTTAAGTATTGAATTTACATTGAAAGGTGTTGTTGCACTTGATAATATGTGGGAATTAAGTTACTAGTCTTAGCCTCCGTATATTTCTCCCAAAAATTTATAACAGAGATGAGTTTAATTTTCTCTAGTGTCTTCATGTAGCATAGTTAGGTAGAATAGTACTACTGACTCGGTGGTGTAGAGACTATTCTGCATTAGGTTGGACTCCTCCGGGCTAAGCGTAATTAAAATAATTATTTATTTTTATCTCAAAAAAATTCAATAACACTACGGCGTAGACTAGACGGCACAGATGTTGTAGTGATTAATTGGTCGCCGCGCTGCTGTCACTGCGCCGACTGTTATGGGTTCAATCTCCATACGGGACAAATATTTGTGTGATTAACTAATAGTTCGTAAAGTCCCTCGCGACAAGAATTATTTCAGGATCGGTAGATGCCTCTTTAAAATTAAATAAATAATAATTTAAAATAAAGGAGGCTGTGTTTAATAGACAGATTTAGGTTCAACCTCTATTACGTGGAACCAAACCACAAAAAACGAGTCGGTAAGTCACCGCCGCGTGCCACTTCGAAGATATATGCGGGATTTTTATTGTTGAGGAAGATTTCATTTACGTCACGAAATATCTTGAATTTTACTCAGAACGTCGCTTTTCTAGAAATAATTATCATAACTTCTACACTCGCGAGCAACCAAATTGACTCAACCTTTTACTGCGCACATATACCTACACCAATTTTACAAAAACTACACTTGGTATTTATGACAACAATATGTAATTTAAAAGTTTTAAAGGATATCACCCATTTTGTACCGAATTTTAAAACGGCGTCCAAATAATAAAAAACTTTATTCTGTTAGAACTTGTTCTCCTAAACATTTTTTATTATGGAACCAAAACTGAGGGCCCGACTAACGTAAAACTCACTGTTTTGTAGAAAATAGCGAATTCTTCTTGAATAAAATGGGACTAACAGAACTTGGATCATGTTTTTGACACATTTTTTGAAAACTCAGAATTCTGACCTTGCTAAGTAATTTCGATCCTGTCGCCAGTTTTGTTAGTAAAGCATAATTATAATATCTTTCTAGAATCTGCATAAGCTAGACATGTTTTTGAAATAATGGGCAGCTATCATGCAGTACATTTTTTTTCTACAGACGATAGAAAAATATGAGGTAAAGAAAAAAAAATTGCCTCAAATGTTAATTTTGATAATGTTTCACATTAATAACGCCCAAAATGGTAATTTAATTCAATAGTACAAGTATTTAGGAGTATGATACAAAAAAAGTAGGCTGAAATGTCTTAATTTGAAGAAATGGCAATAAATATAAGGAGCAAGTAACAAAATTGTGAAAAAAAAAGAATTGTACACCATTGTCAGGCCGTTGCAAACCCTGGCTTAGAAAAGCGATTTTCTTACAGGCTGGTCATAGGGTTACCACCTACTAATGGGTTATCCATTATTTACGACAGAATCTTTATAATCGCAGACAAGCACAGTTCACCCTCATGACATGATGATGGCAGATATGCCAGAGTTTGCAGATTTTCCGAGGCTGAGTGAAGATGATCTTTTGTTATGCGCTCTTGGCGTATACCAATTAAAACAAGCCAAAAGTTACTATGTCGAACATATCCTTCAAACCGGATCATTTTCAATAGAGCTTAGCAATGAAATGTCAAATGAACACTTGGAAGAGTTAGGAGGAACCGATTTGTGAATGATACGAGGATGACTGCAATCTCGACATGTCCGAGCTCGCCAATATTATACCTATAGATATCGTAAGAGACAGAACATTATCCGGTCGAAGTGCAATTCGCCACTATTATTGCACGTGCATAGTAGGAAAAAGAACGATTGGGTGCTGTTCGCATATTATGTGCATAATATGGTACATGAGCTACGCTCGTCATTTACAAGTGTTATTAGCCATGGCTTTGGGATTAGAGAACATTATTGTAGTTTCAGACGAGGATGATTAACCATATGTAATATACTTGTAAGACATGCATGTACTTTTAGAAATAAAGGGTTCATTAACAATTGAATGTAAAATACAACTGAATTTTTATTTTTAGAAAATCCCATGTACCTTCCTTTAAAATAAAATAACTAACTAACTAAACTAACCAACTGTTTAAAAGATTTAAAAGATTGTGAATGGGGATTAAGAATGAATGAGTTACTTGTCAAATGTCTTCTTTATGCCGATGACCAAGTAATACTTGCGTCATGAGCAGAAGAGTTGCAGGCGATGGTAACTATTATGCATGGTGCTTTTGAGAGTAAAGGAATGAAAATAAATGTAAGCAAGACGAAAGTAATGGTATTTGAAAAAGAAGAGTGCGTGACGATGTGTTATATTATGATTGATGGAGAAAAAGTGGAGCAAGTGAAAGAGTTTGTATATTTGGGTACTTTGTTTACAAGGGATGGTAAACATGAGGGAGATATTGAAAGGAGGACGATTGCGGGCAACAAAGTGATTGGAGCTCTACGCGCTTTTATGAACAGTCGAAATGTTTCCGAAAAGGCATGTTTGGCTGTTCATAGAAGACTATTAGTGCCCACACTTATGTATGGAAGTGAAAGTTGGGTATGGCAAAAGAAGCATGAGAGCAGAATAAATTCTGTAGAAATGAGAGCGCTGAGAAATATATGTCATGTGACTCTGAAAGATAGAATAAGGAATAGTGTGATTAGAGAGAGATGCGGCATGAAAGTGGATATAGTGACAAGAATAGAAAAGGGTATGAGAAGCTGGTTTGGGCATGTAGAAAGAATGGACGAGGAAAGACTGACTAAGAAAGTTTATAAGGCTAGTGTGAATGGAACAGTCTCAAGAGGAAGACCTAGGCGAACGTTTCTTGATCAGATCGGAGGCGTTATGGACAAAGGCCAGGTTAAGTGCACCTTGAACCGACGGGCGTGTATGGGGAATGTGATGAAAGTGAATGTACCCAGAGAAGTGTGTCAGGATCGTAGCAAATGGAAATCCGTAGTCTCTGCCTACCCCTCTGGGAAACAGGCGTGAATCTATGTATGTATGTATGTAACTAACTAACACTACAGGCGGGCTGTATTTTCTCACTAACTATTTTAATCTTTAAAACTATTGTAATGCTATAGCAGTATAGTTCTTTTTTTAATGTATAAAAGAAAGATTCTTGAACTCAAATAAAACCGAAGGTCCCGAATTGTCCCACAGTTTTAGTGCCGTAATAAAAAGTAAAATATAATAATATTTTATCACATACACACAACATCATCTAGCCCAAACTAAGCAGAGCTTGTACTATGGGTACTAGACAATGGATAAACATACACATATAGGTTTTTTTTTGTAAATATATGCATATTGTACATAGAAACACCCAGACTGAGACAAACATCCATGTTCATTGCACACAAATGTTTGACTTGTGCGGGAATCGAACCCGTGACCTCAGACGTGGCAGTCGGTTACACTAACCACTACACCATCGAGGCCGGCATAAAAAATGTTAAGGAGAACAAGTTCTTAGTAGTTAGATCATTGTATTGTTTTCTTTGGCCGCCATTTTCAGATTTGGACCATAAATGTATGGAATGTGGGTCTGTATGGAATCCTTTAAGCTTTCAATGAGCATTAATACCATAAAATAAAACTAGCCCTTATTATTTACGCAATTAAATTGGGCGATACAGTAAACTTGCTTCAAAAGCTACCCACGACTTGCGCTATTTACCCCGCTATAAAACCCACCCACAACCGGCTACCCTTATCAGTCGCTTATCACAAGCTGATCGGTACATCTCTGTAAATTGCATTCATTGTTTTCACGAAAAATATGGATACCACACCTAAAGAAGCCGCTCAAGCTGTTGCCCTGTTGCAACAAGGGCTAAGTCAGCGAGCAGTCGCTCCCCAGCTTCACGTGAGCCAGTCTGCTGTATCCAGAGTATACAGACGATTTCATGAGACTGGTGCCTTCGATCGGAGACCAAGGACCAGCCGCCGCCGATGCACTTACGAAAGCGACGACTGTTTCATAGTCTCAACCACGTTGCGCAATCAGCATCTAGCGGGTGTTGATGTGCAGCAACAATTGAGACGTGTACGAGGGGTGGCTGTCAGCGAGTGGAGAGTAAGAAGATGCTTGAAGTAAGCTAACCTAGCTCCAAAAAAGCCTGTGACGGGCCCTAAATTGACTGCAGCTCACCGACAAGCGCGCCTCCAGTTTGTTCGAGAGCATCTCGATTGGTATTGCGCAATGGCGGTCGGTCCAGTTTACTGACGAGTGCAGAATGTGTCTGCATGGCAGTGACAGGAGAGGCTGGGTCTACAGTCGTCCGGGCGAACGATTTACACAGTGCTGTTTCGCTGAAACAGTTGCATACGGCGGAGGTTCTTGCATGATGTGAGCTGGGATCTCCTTAGAAGGAAAACCGAGCTTGTTTTTGTGCCTAGCGGAGGCCGAGAAGGCGGGCTGATCGGTATATCACCGATATACTGTTGGAGCATGTTGTTCTCTACGCAGGGTTTGTTGGCGAAGACTTCGTGTTAATGCACGACAACGCCCGTTGTCACTCGTCGCGTATCACTCGGCAGTTTCTTCAGGAAGTCGAAATACGCACAATGGGCTGGCCTGCGCTCAGTCCAGAGTGGGACGGCATTCCTGAAGATACCGTCAAAAAATTAATAAGGTTGATGAAAAACAGACTGCAAGCTGTAATTAGAGCTAGAGGAGGTAATACCAAGTATTAAATTAATATTTATTTTTATGTGATTCCAACATTTTTTGTTTTATTTGTAAAACACCCGACCACAGCCCTTTGTCCTAAATTTCCCTTTTTGCTTACATTTATGTTCAGACATTATTAATTTAAAAAATGATCATTTGATGTCAATAATAATGACACCAAATCTTAAGCTTGCCGATGACATACTGTTGTCATAAATAGCACTGTAGTTGTTGTGACATTGGTGTAGGTGTGCGCAGTAAAGGGTAGAACGGATTTGGTTGCCTGCGAGTGTATATTTATCTTTTACAGTTACTCTGCATGGTCTCGGGTCCTGATTTCTGAGTTGGGCAAAGTGTTATAGGGCTTTTACATCTATTTTGAAAATGCCCTTGGCTTTGGGACCGAAAGCTGTTAAAATGTATATTTAATACACCTTTTTCTACCCTTTTGGGGGTAGCTAAAGAAAATTGTACATGTATATGCAGATAATCAATATATTAATATCAGTTTTGTGAGTAATTGGTTATTCACACTCACCTATAAAGTTTCTATTTTTGAACAAAACGTAGGTATGATCGTCGTCTATAACTGTATGTTAGGTAGGTATTTTCCCAGCTTATAATTCAAAATCAGATAAAGACAAGAGAATCATAAAAGTTCATAGACGACTGTAAATAATACTAACAATTACTGGAATTATTTGAGTAACCTTTCAGAGCACGTTGCCATGGCACTGCTAAACACAAACAACTCTACAACAGCAACCGTTATAGCTAATTTATCAACGGTCAGTTTTATTGGTTTTTCAATACAGACAATATTTCTTTCATTCTTTTTAGAATCGTGTTAGAACAATTAAGTACTAAGTACCTATTGTAGACGTGATTTGACAGCAGCTTGACCTTTTAAGCTTTTTCGTGCGTGAGGGAGAATGACGTCATTTCACGCTATTGTCGCTTATAACGTAACATAGGTGGTGGTTGGTGATGGCTTTGTTCTTGTAACATTGTAATAAAATTAGTTACAGATTCTTTAACAAACTCCCGCGATAGGAATGATTCTTATATCGTGGGTGACTTTACAAATATTAACGGATACAAAGAACGAACAGACTTAAAACACTATGGATCACACAATTGTCCTGAGTGGGTATCGAATTCACATTGCTCGGCGCACTGGCATGGCAGGACGAGTTGACCCAAGTGGTCGCCTCGCCCTGCCACCGAGGGTGGTTATCTGATAACTAGAAATTATTAGTAAGTAAGTAGTATATCAGAAATAACTTTAAGTATATCAAGAACTTGAATATAATTATGTGGTTTTTACAGAGCACACGATTATAACCGCTTATAAGCATCGTAACAGATGGTTCTAAGATTAAATAGAAAAAGAATTCAACGTAATTTAGAAAAGCAAGTTGATTTGCTTGTAAGTAAATTTGTAATAAATACTTGTAGACATCATCGTTAAAGTTTTTTACCTGCTATTAATTTGATGAACAATGAAATAAAAAATATAAAGCTAGCATCTAAAATTATTGATGGCTCCTTTGATGGCTCATGAAATATTTTATCAATTGGGCGGTCGCCCCACGGTATTTATCACGTGTAGCAGGTTTGATCCCCTCACGTAACAATTTTATTACATGAGTGAGTAGTAGAGGCAGCACTATGTCACAAATTATATTAGAAACAGATGGTCACACATAACGCGCCAGAATGCACATACCTATTTAGTTTTGAACGCGTGAGTAGAACGATTTTTAAATCAAATCGTGCTTGAATATACCATGATTTGAACCTAGATTGGCTAACGGTATATGGGTAACCTACCTGTTCGCGACAACGTCAACAGTAACTTAAGATTCATATTATGATTATAAATTTCATACGTGTTATTTAAGTATACTGTACCCATAAAGTTTATAGTTCAGAAATAGTGTCGAATTGGGTCACATATAGACCTAATTAATATAGTTAAATAGTGTAAATAACGTAATATTGTGTTTCTCCTATAGTTTATAGAAATATTTTGTGAATATGTAAACATTACTGATAAAATGTACATTTTTTATCTCAAGTTAGGTATATCAGTGTTCCTAGGTCATAAGGCTTTAATAAAACGTTTTACCTATTGTGTTTTATTTATGCGCTAAGAAAGGCGCTATAGGATGTTGAAGGAATTATATTCCTATATATCATAGTTATGAAGTTATTAAACTTTTTCTCTTTGTAAATATGACCGCAGCTTAGATTTTTAGCATAAAACCTAAGTTATCTATACCTAGACCTAACTTCCGAAAGATAAACGTTATAACGCTAGCTAGGTCTTTTCGTGCCCTACGCGGCACTGGTTGTACCATCACGCTAGCTAGCATAGTTCCATAGTTATAAGCAGAAATGTGTAATTTTTTAAATATAATAAAATTGTTGAACAGTGGTTTCTGGCCGGCTCTCGTTACGGTAAAGATCTGGGGTACCTAAGCGACACCGTATCGATCGATATTGGGTGCTCAAGAAACCTCATCTTCAAGCCTCAAGAACCGAATGGAGCCAGCCAGAAACCTCAAGACAACTGAACAGTGAAGCATGTGTATGATTTATCGAAGTCCCGACCCGCACATCGTATGACACGCCTTTCAGCGCCTCCACACCGAGACCAGTAACCGCTATAGTACAGTCCACACACCGTGTATAGGACGTCAGCGACTTGACGGCTGTTATCGTAACCATCGCCATAGTAACCTCAGCCCCGAGTTCGCCCGTCCGGTACATTTGCTGGTCCTTCGAGCCGGATCCCACAGGAGGCCTGAAAAGCGTGTCCCGTCGACGTTCCACGCCTGAAAATTGAAGAATCAAGACGTATTACAGAAGATCTATCAAGATGCCGGTGACAAGATCCAAAGGGAGAGCTCCTGAAGCATGGACAATCGACGCTGAAGCTGGACCGTCAACGAGCGTCCCGGCGCCCGCGCGCACCGGAGCTCCGTGCATTCGACACCAGATGGCGCCGCAGTCTCCGTCGACAAGCGCCGGTACACTGCCGTGCGTTCCGGTCGCCGCCGAGTCGACACTGCGCGTTGCGTCGAGTGAACGGGCGGCTGCTCACCGTACGGTAGAAGATTCGAATCGAACATTGCGGCCTGCAGAAAGTTTGTGTTCGCGTGCGGCTCCGAGCAGTATTGAAGATAGATCAGAACAGATACAGAAAATTCAAGAGGAACGTCGAACGGTGCGGTCAGTGACGACAAACCGGTCGAATAGAAACGTGTTGAAAGCGCGTGAAGAAATCTTGAAGATTAGATTACAGTTGGCGCAGTTGGCGCTACAGAAGGCTGAAGATGCTGCGGAATCGGATGACTACGAAGAAGATGGCCGTTCGAAGGACAACTACGTGCGATCGTGGTTAGAAGAGGCTCCGGAACCGCAGATAGAAAATATAGAAGCCGACATCGGAAGAAGAACCGATCTGCCGGCCCCGGCCCCCAGGGCCAATAGTGACACGAAAACTGTCAACAATTTACAGGACGCTGAAGACGTCAACAAACAGGATGAAGACCCTTTGAAGGAAAAGGCCATTCGTCAACAGGGAGGAGATTCACTGAAGCCGTTTATCACTGAACTCACCTCCGCCATAGCAGCGCTCGTGGATAGGAAGCCGCTGGACACCGCTGGTCCGTCGCCACACCCAGCGGTATCGAAGGTCATCATGACACTACCAACGTTCAGCGGGGCGCATACCGAGTGGTTGTCGTTTCGTGCGATATACGACACCACGAGAAGATATTTCAACGACGTGGAAAATACAGCAAGATTGAGAAAAAGTCTCAAAGGAAGAGCACTTGAAACTGTCAGTTCGGAACTGATTGGACATGCGAAACCGGACGACATCATGAAGGAATTGGAGCTACAATTCGGAAGACCAGACTCCATTGCCCAAGCGGAGACAGACAAGCTGAGGACGCTGCCACGATGTAGCGAAGCACCGAAGGACATCTGCACGTTCGCAAGCAAAATAAGAAGCGGTGTAGTGACACTTCAAGCATTGAAGAAAGAACACTACCTCATCAATGCGGAGCTCCTGCGTGTGCTGACCGAGAAGCTGCCGAACTCGCTACGCGTACAGTGGTACCGGACCTACACAGAAAAATACGACTCGAAGCCGGACCTCAGCCGATTCAGCGACTTCGTCACCAAATACGCTCGCTACTGCAGTGCCTTCGCGCCGGCAGAGAACATCACTGACGGCCAGCCTACGCGTCGCGTCGTGCAGAGGACCCACACAGCTACCGAGAAGTACCCAGTTACCACACAGTACTGCAAGATCTGCGAACGCGAGGGACACTACCCGTCTGGCTGCCAGAAGTTTCTAGCAAGCGACGCTGACAGAAGATGGGATCTGGCCAAGAAGCACGGCCTGTGCTTCAGATGTCTGCGCTCACGCCGCCAGGGACATACATGCAAGTCAAGGAAATGCGACGTAGGGGGATGCACCGCAACACACAACCGGCTTCTGCACTACGAAAGGAAAAACAGAACACCAGAAGCTGACAGTGAGAAAAGTGAAGTGGTTGCAAGTTCGAGTATGACAGCCAAACCCCAAGCCTACCTGAAGATAGTTCCTGTGCAGATTGTCGGACCGGCGGGAGAGGCATCTACGTTCGCGCTGTTAGATGATGGTTCCACGATCTCCCTCATAGATGAAGACATAGCCAACGCGGTCGGAGCAGAAGGAAGCCTGGACCCTTTCACGATACGTGCTATCGGTGACACTTCTATAGACATGCCGAAGTCAAGAAGAATAGACATTACAATGAGAGCCACTGAAGGCAAGGAAGTGCCACTGTGCGCGCACACAGTTCCAGGACTGCACCTGACGCCGCAAAAGGTCACCGAGGAAGATCTCAGGGACTGCACACACCTGCAAGACATCAAAGACAAGTTGGTGTACGACGTTGGCGTGCCGAAGATCCTCATCGGGCAAGACAACTGGCATCTTCTCATCGCGAGTGATATGAAGAGAGGCCCTGGTCACCAACCCGTCGCATCGCTGACACCACTTGGATGGGTGTTGCACGGCGCGCGCTCACGAATGCTAGGACACAGCGTTCACTTTGTTCATCAAGTGTCAAGCACAGAAGAAAACCTAGAGGCACAGCTGAGAGAATATTTTGCGCTCGAATCTTTGATTATCAATCCACGTCGTCCGAAGACAGATCCGGCAAAGCAGGCCGAAGAAATTCTGGAGAAGAGTACGAAACAGATAGAAGATGGGCATATAGAAACGGCTCTTCTCTGGAAGAATACAGAAATTGTTATGCCCGATAGTTATGAAAACGCAACAAAGAGGCTTGCGTATATAGAGAAGAAATTAGATAGAAATATCGAGCTGAAAGCAAGATATACAGAACAGATGAACTCGCTAATAGAAAAGGGATATGCAGACTTCAACTCTCATCACCCGTGGTACAACGGACCGTCGTTCCTGTCAGAAGATTCGTCTTTTTGGCCCAGTGAAAAGCCTGTCGTCACGGAGAACACAGGCGAAGAGCGAACAACAACAGTGACAGAGTCCCGGAGAGCACAGATAAAGATATTAGAAGCTATTCCTGACCCTAACAGATTTTCAAGGTGGGAGCGCCTATTGCGCGCTACCGCGAGAGTTCTACAGTTTATAGGCTTGTGTAGAACAACCAAGAGACAGGTTCTATACAAGAGATCAGCAAAATCCCGAGAGAAGGATCCAGATTGGCGCAAGACGAACACGAAAACCACGTCGGGGAGCGCGGCACCTCGCCCCGCTGTCAGCTCCCGGAACATCGTGCTTCTGTCCGCAGAACACACCCACGGCGCCGAGGACCTTCTAGTGAAGGCAGTACAAGAGGACTCCTTCGGCGCCGACCTCCTGGAGCTGCGGCGCGGGAGGGGTGTCGACCGAAACAGCCGCCTATATTCGTTGCCCGCAGAGATGAACAACGGTATGATCACTCTGCGCAGTCGTATAATAGCTACAGAAAACATTCCAGAGAAAACAAAGAGACCGCCGATCCTGGATGGCGATCACCGTATTACGCAGCTCTATATAGACTGGACCCACAGAAACTTGCATCACAGCGGAACAGAGTTGGTGATCAATGAGATACGCCAGCACTATTGGGTTCTTCGCCTGCGGCCTACGACGAAGAAAATAGTACAACAATGTTTACAGTGTCGCATCAGAAAGGCGCGACCTCCGGAGCCGGCCACTGGGGACCTGCCCAGGGCGCGTCTGGCTCACCATCAGAGGCCTTTCACCTACACCGGCCTTGACTACTTCGGGCCGCTCTCCGTGACCGTAGGAAGACAGCATCAGAAGAGATACGTGGCGCTATTCACGTGTCTCACCTCCCGAGCCATACACCTAGAGGTGGTCGCCAGTCTCAGCGCTGACTCCGCAATCTTAGCGCTGAGAAGGTTTGCTGCACGCCGTGGCTGCCCCACAGAAATATATTCGGACAACGGTACGAACATGCATGGCGCCGACAAAGAGATGAGAGAGGCCATAGGAGCAGAGGCGAGTCGTCGTGGCGTCGCATGGCGCTTCATCACGCCCTCAGCGCCCTTCATGGGAGGCGCATGGGAGCGTCTCGTCAGATGCGTGAAGACCACACTCTACACCGTTCTTCACGACCGTCACCCGCATGAGGAAGTCCTGGCGACGCTGCTGTGTGAGGCCGAATACACAGTCAACAGTCGGCCGCTCACACACGTCTCCGTGAGCATCGACGACGACGAAGCTATCACCCCGAACCACATCATATTCGGGGGATCTGCTCGTCTCCCTTCCCTTGGCGAGTTCAGCGAGGCCGACATCGATAGCAAAAGGCACTGGCGGCGAGCACAGATCCTGGCGGACCTGTTCTGGCGTCGCTGGGTGCGCGAGTACCTGCCCGAACTCCAACACCGGCGGGAGCCCCACGGAACGGGCCTCAACTTCGCGGTCGGCGACCTCGTACTCATCGCTGACGGTCAGCTGCCGCGCAACACATGGCCGCGCGGCCGAGTCATTGCCGTTTACCCCGGTGCTGACGGACAGGTGCGCACGGTGGACGTGCGAACAGCGGCGGGAGTCCTGAGACGTCCTTCAAAGAAGTTGGTGCCCTTGCCGAGATGACATCGCTCACCGGGTTGTCTGCAGCAGCGCTACGAGCCAGCCGACGTGTCTGCGCGTCGCTGCACGGCGGGAGAGATGTTCGCGACAACGTCAACAGTAACTTAAGATTCATATTATGATTATAAATTTCATACGTGTTATTTAAGTATACTGTACCCATAAAGTTTATAGTTCAGAAATAGTGTCGAATTGGGTCACATATAGACCTAATTAATATAGTTAAATAGTGTAAATAACGTAATATTGTGTTTCTCCTATAGTTTATAGAAATATTTTGTGAATATGTAAACATTACTGATAAAATGTACATTTTTTATCTCAAGTTAGGTATATCAGTGTTCCTAGGTCATAAGGCTTTAATAAAACGTTTTACCTATTGTGTTTTATTTATGCGCTAAGAAAGGCGCTATAGGATGTTGAAGGAATTATATTCCTATATATCATAGTTATGAAGTTATTAAACTTTTTCTCTTTGTAAATATGACCGCAGCTTAGATTTTTAGCATAAAACCTAAGTTATCTATACCTAGACCTAACTTCCGAAAGATAAACGTTATAACGCTAGCTAGGTCTTTTCGTGCCCTACGCGGCACTGGTTGTACCATCACGCTAGCTAGCATAGTTCCATAGTTATAAGCAGAAATGTGTAATTTTTTAAATATAATAAAATTGTTGAACAGTGGTTTCTGGCCGGCTCTCGTTACGGTAAAGATCTGGGGTACCTAAGCGACACCGTATCGATCGATATTGGGTGCTCAAGAAACCTCATCTTCAAGCCTCAAGAACCGAATGGAGCCAGCCAGAAACCTCAAGACAACTGAACAGTGAAGCATGTGTATGATTTATCGAAGTCCCGACCCGCACATCGTATGACACGCCTTTCAGCGCCTCCACACCGAGACCAGTAACCGCTATAGTACAGTCCACACACCGTGTATAGGACGTCAGCGACTTGACGGCTGTTATCGTAACCATCGCCATAGTAACCTCAGCCCCGAGTTCGCCCGTCCGGTACACTACCTATGCCAGTTTTGTGACGTTTCCCGTTGTAATCAACTGTCTTTATGTATCTATTTTATGTGTGGCTATGTCTCGTATACAACGCATACATCATAGACACATTATTTGTATAAATACATATTAAGTTTTACGGGTTCGAGCCCGTATGCCCCTTGACTTTCACCCCTTTCGTAGAAAGTTGTAGTTTCGTCCCTTAACTCAGAGCCCTTTCTTATCAAGGGGAAAACCCAGATAAAATAAGATATATTATTTTTTAGCAAACCTTTTCGGCCCTTAGTCATATATTTACTGTTTAATAGTAAAAAAGGACATCAACTGTTCCTAAATTTTTTGCCTTTGTTCCACCAAAAATACTAATTGCACAGCAAAATATGCTAACTAAAATATTTTAAAGAGATCAAACTAAGTCGACGGAGCCCCGCTTCGCGGGGCGCCTATTTCTAGGTGGGTTTAAGAAGGAACCTAAGATAACCTAACCCTTACTTTTTTTAAATCTTAATATAAGGGCTGAAAAGGTACTAGAATTATTTGGAGCGGCGACAAATACCTACTAGGGGCGAACGGGCTCGTAACCAGTTTTACTAGTGAAAATATCATCTTCCAAGTAAGTCTTCCCTACGCGCAAATATTTGTGTGGTTTTGTGGTATATGTAGGCATATTGGACCTACCTATAAGCTTAAACAGCCTGTGTGTCGCAGTAGTAGTGAATGCGACTACACTGTGCATGAGAGTTCGAATCCTAGGTCGGGCCAGCCAACATTTTTACTAAAAATTTCTTAATAACAGCCGGTATGTAGTTAGATAGTCGGCGGATTATAAGTATTAAGGAATAATTTTGTTATAATGCATTTTTGTTTGCACATAGACTTGTGAAAGTCCAGTGCAAAGCCAGTCTCTATTAAGAAAGGTCGCCTTGACTGATATTTGGCGTGAAAACTTTATCTGTAAGTTTAATTTATTGCTTAATTACAACTATCTACAATTGTAACTAGATTACACAGAAAATAAATAAAAATATAAAAGAACACATATGACTAATTGCACGATTAAAGGTTAGTTATATGTAGATATCATTAAACGATTAGGAAATAACAGAAACACACATGTTTTGCGCGTCACTGATATTATATTTTCGTAAACATATTTAATAAACACAAACATTCTTGTATTAAAATATGGAATAACCCAAGATATAGGGAAAAAGAACAAATAATTTTCTGTTTTTTATTATGCGTGATTGATAAACTATTTAATGTTACTATGTATCAACCCGTATCAATTGACATTGTAGTATTTTCTTTTATTTCTTCTTAAAGTTTACCAGTTATTGCTAGTTCAGTGAATACGTGCCGGTATGCCTGGAACTCTTACGAAGGTTCGTATTCTGCAGGCTACCGGTACGCAATGGAGAGGATATAGAATTATGAGTTTAAGAGGCCGCCGTTACCGTGACCATACGAATGAACCGGCTGTAAATGTACCACCATCTTACAATAAACCCTATTACTGCGTAGCATCGCCCTGTAAGTAATGCTCACAGACTAGCCTATCTCACAGTAGTAGTACTCTAATAAGTATAAGCTTAAAAGCCTGTCTTGCTTTGCTAAAATGCTACACGCTACATAATATACCTACTCCGGATCAAGCAAATAGTACATCACACCAGATTTCTTTTATTGTACAGGGTACATGAATGGAAAGGATCCTAAGGTATCTAGGGAGGTACCTCAGGATCCTTTCCATTCATCATCTCGGTCAATGACACCATTGGTGGTCAAGGGTTATGGTAACCGCTTGCCATCAGACGGGTGTGTTGTTTATTATTACATAAGTACGTTGGTTTATGTAATTATAAACATATATAAAATTGCCTCGGTGGTACAACACACCAGTCGTATACAATACGTATACAAGTGCTGTGCATGAGGTTTTAGTTTCGAATCCTGAGGCGGGCAGAGTATTATTGGGTTTCTGTCAGGTCCGAGTAGTAGCACCGAGTCTAGAATAGTTCCCGGTAAACGGATTGTCCCTTAGGCTCGTCCTCTATTACGTGGAAGCTAAACCATAGCTGGCAAGATGTGCGGTTATACGCCTTTGCTTACCTCTTCGGGAATTTAGGTGTCAAACTATTTATGTATGTAACAAAACGAAACGTTTAATTTTTGAAAGATCGGCATATCGCTCCGTATTACAACAGCCGCATTCAAGATCGTTGCACTAACGTACGAAAGAAACTTATTGACATTCTTCTAAGATAATGCTCAAACCTGCAACTACATCATTCAGGTTCCGGCTAACATAAGAATAGCTTTAATCACACAGGCTAGACTTTTCATACATTGGACATCCTGCCACGTGAGAGATTTTATACTAGTTACAAGATGTTACAAATGCCATCAGTATGGTCACGCAGCGAAATCTTGCAAAGAGGTTACACCTACGTGTGGACATTGTGCTGAAGCTGGACATTCGATGACCGAATGTACAAAGAAGGAAGATGTTCCTAAATGTGCTTCATGCTCTCGTTTTAAGAAGCCTAGCAACCACAAGACGGGTGAAACTGATTGTCCAGCCAGAAAACAAGCTGAATATAGATATATAAACTCAGTAGATTATGAGGGAGCCTAGATCGCCGTTTATTTATATCTTTATCACTTAAGTACACTAGTTACCTTAGATTCCCATTATTAGACATATTATTCTATGTTTATTTCATAAACATTATACCTATATGTCAACTAATATTTAAATACAAAATTATATAAATAAGTTATATTATTTTCATTGTAATGGTAACTTATTATAGAACAGTCTATATTTGTTAAATATTGTTAAGAATGCCCTTCCTATTACACTATAATAGCACATAATCATCGCCTGTGATACAGGTATAACCTAGTACAGGCGTCCAATGTACTGTATCCTATTTTAAGTATTTTTAAGGCCTATTGTTATTCATATTTGTGCCAACTTAAACTTAATAAACAATTATTATATTATTATTATATTATAATAAAATTATGAAGTGTCAATTGCAGTAATTAAGAACTTGGCGTTGCAACCTTTACATTAAACACTATGTATACATTAATTAATAACACAACATTGAACAACTAAGGTTGCGAAAGCAGGTGATACCAGCCTGGTATGAGGGCGTATATATACGTAGAATTTGTAACAAAAGTAATTTTTGACATAATGCGGGAGTGATATATTATTAACCTTACACCGTTGGGGACATACCCAGGTAAGGTGTTATTGGGTATTTCTAACAGGATATTCTTAGTATGTTGCAATGTTATGTGGGGCTTTCTACTAAGTTTTTTTGACCTACAAGCGCACAACAGTTTGTACACAACACTGTAACAGTTTTACTGTACGAAGTCTTAAGATTTAAAGAAATAATCAATAATAAAGAAACAACAAATAATAAATAATTCATAAAATATTGATCTAAAGCTTATACCTACTTAATTATTTATTCGACAATTTTTGACACATTCAGTCTTTAATTGACAAAAAGAATTAGATCTCTAACCAAAGTAGTTGCTGAGATCTTCATGGCCGCGCAATCCTCTACGTTACGTTCGCGCGGCCAACTTTAAACCCTTATAACTTCTTTATTTCTACTTTGACAAATTTTTAGTTTGTTCCCTTCGATTTTAACAAATTCCGACAATTTTTCTGGCGAAGATTATTTCTTTTTGTATAATTTGGCGGAGCAATCGTAACGCACACTCTCAGCTAAGTAATATGCTTATGTGAGCTACGCAAATTACGAAATGGGAATCGGAAATTAATCCACAGTCTTTAGGTCGCAAAATTTTAGTAAGTACACAATTTCGCTAGAAATGTTACAAGTAATTTATATAACCAATTGCGATCACTATAATTTTAATAATAGCAACGATCTCAAATGGAATGATAATGATAATTATGTTGAAAAGATTCATATGCAATTATTATTTCTAATAGCAATATTTAAGCAGTAGCTCATGACAACAAATTTATATAAACAACAAATAAAAAAAGAAATAGTATTTGCTCAATTATATATGTCTATTCATTGGACCCAAAAGGGACGGTCCTACCAACCCCATTTATTTCCTGTTGTTTCAATTTTACATACCGATATCGATAGAACTCATAAAACATTTATTTTCGTATCTTATGTATGATAAAGTCCACTGGTGGTAGCACATCTGCGCAGCATAATGTTGGATAAACCCAACGAATGCGCAGTATTATAAATAAACGTATAACTCAAATTTATTTTCATTTAGGTTATGTTATGGGGATGGTTGTAAGCAAGAGTATGATCTGCCTTAGAATATCAGGCATATTCTACAAAAAACGGGTTGCTGCATTTGTTAATACTGTGTTGATAGTATAGCACTAGCTTAAAGGTGTACTTACCGTACAACTTTATTTGGCAATGATTTTATTGGATAGTGCCGGGCCAGGACGAGAAGTCTAGGACTAAATGGAGAATCCAGTATAAACTTAAACGTCCTAGAATAAACATTATTTTAGGACGTTTAAGTTTCATTATTAGCACAGACCTCACGATACTAGGCTTAAGACATATGCGCGTCAAAAATGTAGATATCTAATAAAATATAAAACTTAATTAATAAAGAGAAAAAGATAACGTAAGATATTTTTAGTGGTAAGTAGACGTAAACTTAACGACAAATTAGGGGAATAATTACAATGATGTCATCGGTCAGGCGTACACAACCTGTTTGAGAATTACAATCAATGACTTGAAGGTAGTTGAGCAGGAAAATGAGATCTAAAACTGTATTGTATGTGTACTTTGACGATATGTTGTTTAAAACGTGGTTAAGCATAATGTACAAAGTAAAACATCATAGATAAAAAGTACCGTTGACGTTCTCGTAATTAGTGCTTCACTGTGGTACAGTCACCCACAAAAATATGTATACGGAACAAAGTGCCCTTATTACTATTGCGCTAAAATATTGTAATGTATTAAGCAATAGTTATATACAAAGATTAAGAATCTACAGTAAGTATATCAAGTGTTGTCACGACGTTGACGTATACAATATTATGGCATGTTAGATGTATTATAGACATTTTATTGTAACTATGATCCTTACTTATATCTTACTGAGGATGACTGTTTGTACAGCTTTATTTGATACTTACAACTCTACAACAGATCACCTGTATCACAAGGGGTTTACAAGCATTTAAATAATCTACACGAAGGGCTATTATAGGCATGTTAATCTGAAATCGATAATTTTTTAAAACATAGATATGCTTTGGGATGAATGCATCGATATTTAAATCAGTCTGAAGCACTGAATATGGTAGGTAATGAGGTCATTACCTAGTGCATCCGGGTGGTAACACTATATGTGGTCATAGGTATTACAGGAGGAAAATATATAGAAAATAATTCCAGTCGAGAAATTTAAAGAACTGCTTTGATTATGATCACTAGAATAATAGTTTTATTCTAATTGTGACTTCGATACTTACTACTGAATGTTTTTATACTACTAAGATCATAAATAAGCATACGACCTAATGAGAAACGGTTACCGTAGCCACTCTTGCGTAGCCTACCCTTCAGTCGCTGATCTACCAGTCCAAGGAGCAATTATAACATTGGTCAACCTACTGACAGCACATCAAACCTTTACAGCCCTCTTATACCGTACACCTGTACACGGTATCCAGGGTCCTCAAGATGACAGTAGGAAAACCATACAAAACTGTTTGACTGCGATATTCTGTACCCAATGTGGAGGTACTACCTTAATCAGGCTGCTTCAGTTTGTGAACTTGGAATCCCAGGCGAGAACTTTGCTGTACCGCATTTCTCTTGTTTTTTTTTTACATAATATGGCTTTGTAACCCATGATCCGTTATCAAGCAGTGTTATAATTGTTATAAAACATGTTTTTAATGATAATAGTTATTATTTAAAATAAGATGCGGTATACATTTAAATTAATTAATAGTTGTAAGGTACGAAGTAATAGAAATCATGTTGGTACTCGCATGTAGTGTGACATTAGATGCCATTTGTTTTTATGAACTTGTTATGGAATTCAGATGAGGACACGGGTATAATTAAAAGGGAATAATTCTTGTGCCGTGGAGTAGTTTAAAGTTTAATGGACATAAGGTCATCCTTGTTTGACCCATGTGGAGATCGAACCTGCAACGTTGGGGCACAGGGGTGACAACCGAATCATTACACCATCCGGTCAGCCATTTTACTTCCTACTTTTAACTTTCAAAACATGTTGCTTTATTTACAAAATTCTCTATCGTTCTCATTACTGTAGTAAGTCTTGTAATAATTAAGTTTGAAATTGAACAAAAATAATAAAAACCTATCTAGAACTTTCAAATTACTAGTACCTAATATTTAAAATATTTGTTATTCTCGTTAAATGTGTTCATACTTCACACAACGTTTTTTATCAACGAAAACTTGTTTTAGTTTAGACGCACGACGCGACGTCCGATTATTTGTATATAGTATGGAATGTATCTCAGTGGGCTCTAGTTGCTCTCCGGTTGTGCATTTAAGTGCTCGTACATTATATTGTGATCGCTAAGCAATCTATCTAGTCGAACTGTGTTACCTACGTAATCGTTTTATTTGAGAACGAGTTACAATATTATAATTAATCTAATAAAATAATATAACATGTGTTCTTTGAGGAGAGTGTTTACCATCTGTTCAATTATCGGTGTGACGATAGCAAAAAATGTTACAGAAGAGTCCATCGGATTTCCTGAACCGGAAGAGGATGTTAACTTAGCTAACAAAGATGTAAGTTTCAATATTAAGGATGTTGCTTAAAAAGTCAGTTGTTACTAGATACAAGTGCACTTATACCGATCAACCATCATACGGTATCTAAGTAAATCTTTGCCCGAGTCAAACAAGTTTTTGATTAAAACTCCAACAACAGTGCGACTTTTTGTCTTCATCTGTTGATTGTTTTTTTTGTTGACAAGTTGGTTTACTGTTGGATATTTTGTTAGATTTTTTTAAGTTCATATTTTGATTATGTATCGAGTGTTTGGTGTGTGCGCACACGTGTTTTATTTATAACAAATACGTGAATGACCTTCCAATGTGATTACTCGTAGGTCATGAATGTGACTGTTTTGACGAACTAATCTCTTGTTGTTTTGATGATAATAAGTAGGTATAAATAGTTTATATGTAGGTACCGCTTGTTTTGCCAAAATGTGTAAAGTACCCAAATCGTACAATCGTAAAATTAACAAAGAACTTCGATACTTAAAAAGTAGAAAGTTGAAAAAGTTCCAGTTAGTTGGGTTTGAGGTCCCAGTCACTGGAGATGGTGAAAGTTACGGCTGAAATTTAATAATCGTCAAAGATGTACTTCTTTAATCTTACAACCAAATTTACTTTAAAATACGCTGTAAAATAAAGGGTTTGCTATAGAAACACTATAAACAATAGATTATTATTAATATAGTGAATAACGAAGTGGCATTTATGTTCGAGATGAAAAGTTTTACAGACAACTTTACTATCTCTGTAACTGTTTCAGACTAGAACTACATAGTTTATGGCGGGTTTCAATTATTATTTATTTGGCCTTTTGCATACATTTGTTACATGAAGTACTGACTTTTTTTAGTGATATTACAGATAGTTTACAATGGATAAATTAGAGGGATTTCTCCAATACTTACATATTGTTATATCGTTAAGTTTATTCCTTGGGTTGATACTTATTTGGTGATTGTAAAAAGTGATGCTTATTATTATTATCTTTATTATATTTTTGGTTAAAATAATAAAGCACGCACTGTGGAATTTAATCTTTCGTCACGGAGGACTTTACATTAATTCAAACAAGGAACACAAAGAATACCTAGACTATTATTTAAACTAACTATTATTTTGTGGATCACACATATTTTTGTCCTGTGTGGGTATCAAGCCCTCAATACAATAAACCTCAACATAATCATGTTATTAAATAAACAACTCGGTAGTTCAGCACAATAATATTGAAGAACTTACTAAACTACCGTACCGAAGAGGAACGATAAACACGGATTGCTCTTATCGGCCTTTGTTTCCCGCGAGTTAGATAGTATTTTGAAGTATTGTCATTTCTTAGGATAAAGATATCCTAATTAAATGACCTAACTCAATTCAGTGGTTTTATCAGAATCGTAACAGGGTTTCTTTCAAATTTATAGTAGTAGGTACTTCAAAGATATTTTTATATTACAATACGCACCTATAACCTATGCAGAATAGATTTGTAACGTTATTTTATGTCATCAGTGTCATTACTCATCAAGTCATCACTCATCCGGTATTTATAATCGCTGTTTTGCCACTACGAGTTAATCTTAAAATCACTGAATGTTTTAATTAACTTTTAAACAAGAAATAATATCTATATATTAATACGTGAAGCAAAAACTTTATACCCCTTTTTACGAAAATTGCGCGGACGGAGGAGTATGAAATTTGGCACAGTTAAAGTTTATATGAATTTATATAAATATATCAATTTATATGAATGCGAATCCTAATATTTATATAAAATATGCATTAGAAATACATTAAATTAATGGAAAAACACTACACGCACACAACCATACACTTAACACACAGTCGAAGTACGTAACTATTAAATGAAATTTAAATTAAATTAAAATTTATTGTGTCAAATAATTTGTTACAAAAAGTTGTGTTCGGAATCTTCTTTTAAGCAAATTATGCTTGTAGTAGAAAAATCCGCTCCTCTATATTTTACAATGCGTGATAATTAACACAATAATTTGAAATAATGAAGTTAACTCTATACAACTATGGTTACATATATCGATATATAGTGACATATATCAGCAATATCTTACAGGCAAACTTTGGTCGAATTTCGAGCACTAGTAGTTATATTTAATGTTGTCTTTCAAACCATAATAAAATGCGGCACTAGGCCACTATTTGCCACGCTAAAAAAGTGCAGCATAGC
Source organism: Catocala fraxini (assembly GCA_930367265.1). Lineage (NCBI taxonomy): Eukaryota > Metazoa > Arthropoda > Insecta > Lepidoptera > Erebidae > Catocala > Catocala fraxini. Next base: position 14,644,778 of record OV884040.1, on the reverse strand, counting down.
GGCATTTTAAAATCATTAACATAATATGAATCATATTTTCTAACTACCTACTTATTACGCAAATTGCAGAGACGCTCGGCACATATGGTTATAAATACATAATATTATTGAAAACGCTTTAATTGAAAACGTTTGCATCACGCTAGCGGCCCGACGGTGTCACGCACCCACCCCAATCACAGGCTCTCGCCAATCCTGGCAGTGCGTGTCACAGGAGTGATGCATGCGTGATACGAAAGAGAAGCTTTCATTACATAAAGCAATCGTCACAGTCATCGAATTCTGGATACGTTGCGATGGTTTCATCATCCAGCATTCAAGTAATCTAGTAACACACAGTGTGTATGAAGTGGCGTGACGATAGCGTTACAGGAGCCTCTAAGAGCGTGGCACGCAACGGCGATAGGTCGCTAATTGGTATGGTAACTATTTTAACAAAAGATGTCGAGCGACTCCGATGTTGATGCCGCTTTACTTATGCTCGCGTTAGCTAGCGCAAAAACGTTTACTAATATGGGAAGGTACGCGATGTTAACCAAAACCAAGACATGTATGGTAAACATCATAGGCTGTCAACAAATACATGAGGATAAATTTTATACCTATTGTAGAATACCTCAAGATTGTTTTCAACTTGTACCTACATGATTTAATAAAGGAAAATATATGGGAACTTAATACAAATAGGAGGCGAGCTATTAGTTTAAAAGAAAAGCTGGTAAATTATTTGCAGTAAGAAATATTTTAATAATACTATAACATATAATCAACAACATAAGCAAATTACGAACATAGCAGCTTAATTAACACATCAAGCTTGACAAACTTTTGTAAGACTTTACCAGAATATAACGCGCAAATTAACAATCTAGCGTTCATGCGATCATGCGAATAATTGCCATAAAAATAAAACTATTTTTACAGCTTTTACTGCGGCTAATATTGTTGTGATTAGAACTATTTATACTGGCATCCTAACCGTCATCTCGGTAAGCCACCGTCTCGTTGAAAGCAGCCTGTATTGTCAACGACACCACTGTGGTGCCGTTTACAATTTTTTTAGGTAACCGCAACACCGTAATGTAGTTCTAATACAAAATTATCTTGATAATGTTATACTTATTATTATAGCCATAGAAATTGTATAAGTGCCACATATCTTTAACTTAATCCGAATTATAATAAGATTAAGCATAATTTAATATACAATATAATCAATAACATACGTACATAATATGTAACACCTGTTTTCATTGTCTAAAAATTATAAATGCATAATATGTATTATTTTATTATTAGTGATTTTATTGTTATGTTTATATTTACGAATTAGCACTACCTGACTGTTACTGATTTGGTATTTTTATTAAATCGCTTTATTTATTTTGAGAAATTAAATACCTACCAATACATTAAATGGGATATATCTATAACATGTAAAGGTTATTTCAATCAAATTAAAAACGCGTACGCGAATTTATATTAAGTTCTTTAGAAGGACATCGCTGGCATTAATTTTCTTCCTATTTTTATTTTGATAATCCAATGAATTCAATGAGTAAAAAGTAAATACATATATAATTAGAATTGGTATAGAACTAATTGCCTAGGTGGATTTTATTTTCCTAGAGAGTATAAGTTAAAAGTACATTGCTGGCTAACTATTAAAGTTGACGTAAATTTTTATAAATTCCAATACGGAACAAAATACATTTTATATATATTTCGATAGAACTAATTATTTAGAGCATTCGTTAAACCGCAGGGTATGGTCAATCGCCAGGTACAGACAAACTGACACTGAGTATTTTAAAGGAATGCTACATCGGGCGGTAAACACGCGTGACATAAAGTCTCGAATACTTACAAGTAAAATAAAGGTTAGGGAGAAGAAGAAGAAGAAGAAAGGAATATTAAACATGCTATTGTAAAAAAAATAATGTTGCAACCTATAATCAACCCTTTCTATCAGGTAGCAATAGGGCACCGATTAGACATGGGATAGAATCTCAATCGAAATACCAGTAGCTTTAGACGGAATATAGTAGTTCGTCCATACGTCTTTTTGTCCCGTCAATAAACACGGTTCCTAAGGTATAGGTTTTCCCATAAAACCAGGTAATCAAGGCCAAAACCACGGGTAAAAACGAATGACGATTATGCGCGTGGCTGAAACCGGTTTGATGAGACGCGTTTATTTATGTTTTGTGGGACTTTCCTCATTAAGGGCGCTGGGATATTTCCGAGCAATGAACTAGATAACCTTTACGATTAATCATTAGAGTTGTAAATTACAACACATATATTACATATATATATATGTGTTGTAATTTATATATATTATATAATAAGTATTCACTCGCATTAGGGACGTACAAAATACTATCTGAGGTCAACCAAGTTAGGTTTATGTATAACCTGACTTTACTGAAATGATTACTACTAAAATGATTACTTTTTCTGTTACAGGATCGCCAACCGGTGTACCTGCCATCTATGTGTCCTGTAAACGAACTGTTCTACCCTGGTGATCAGAAAGACGACTGGATCTGTGATTGTAGGCCAGGTAAGCCAATATTCCTTGTTATGTAGCTATCAATAATTTCCGTGTCATAAAACGTTTAACGGTTTAGAACTAAGTTAGTTGGTCTTTAGCCTCATTAGCCCTGAAATACAGCTGTAAAGTTATTGACCCGGTACATAAGATTTCTTGTTTGTAAATTACGATAACCTACTAGGAATTATTCTTGCGTATTAACTTTCAAATATTAAATTAACGGTCTGCAAAGATATCAGACAAGGTGGATCGTACATATACTTGAAATCAATTACTATTGATAGACATTTTACTAAAAAACATACAATTGGTCTATAGACTTTGATTAATTGTCAATCTCCATATCTTAATTAATTATATTTGCCAGCATCACAATATTAAGGTCCTGACGTCAAGGATAACTTAAAAACCTTTTATATACTACTACTTTTTTCATAGTATTGAAAAACGAATAAACCTAGTATAAAATACAACTGTGTTGGTTCTGTGGCTTAAGTTAGCGCTTATGTTTGCATGCGATTGTGAAACCCTGGGTAAAAAAAGCGTTATTTGCTTTTTGTGTAAAGAATTTCTCAGCGGTAACACCCAGTCAGTAAATATGCCTGGTATAAGATAAGCCTTATCCATTATTACGAGGGATCTAAACGACGGCTGACGAAATGTAGGTGTGATACTACTGTATCACAGCTGTCCACACATTCGAAGACACACAGGCGTAAATTTGTTATGTAGCCACTGTAAGAAAATGAATTGCTTTATCTCATCATTGGTACTCTTGTAGATCTCCTTCCAGCATAACTTATCACATAAACAACATGGCTCTCCGTATGCGCCAAATGTAGAGGGTAGGAACCCACATAATACAAAGACTTGTGTGATTTCTAAATAATGTTTGTTTCGTAGGTACCGGCACCCTCGCCACAAACAGATTACCCTAGTACTCCAGTTTTCTTATAATATTATGATATTTATGATTGAATATTGTTTTATAGGCAGCCTAATAGTTAACGAATTTTAATAATTTATTTCAGCATTTATATATCACCCAAAATCGGACACGTGTTGGCCAGCGTATAGAAGAGGTCCCTGCCCTGAAGGGCAATACTTGGTGCTCACCCAAAACTCCGCCATTCCTCTTTGTGAGAAGAACCCTTGTAACATCGACAGCTATGTCATGTACAAAGGCCGTTGCGAGCAGTTCTCGTCGATATCGCCTTGTATAGAAATGTGGCCCATCCCCGCCGCACTGACAGTTAACTCTACCACATTAGCCATCACCTGCGAGAGACTGAATCTTCAGTCCAGGTTTGGAGAAGACATCCTCGCCAAAGTAAACGTTGCCCCATGTCCACCTGGTTGCAAAAGAAGTATAAGCGGTAAATGTGTCGTGGTAAAAACATAGTTCAATATTAATATTTTCTTTCTTTTATCGAGCATAAATACTTAGCTTCTTTACGTGCATTTTATTTTAGACTTATAATTATTATAATTACCTTCAATTGGCCCGCCTGGCACGCTTTTCATGTACAAAATGCTGAAAACTAAAGTGAAGTATACACAAAAGATTGATTGACGCAAAGACTGAACAAAATATTTAGCAACGTATGCAAGCCATTTTCAAATTTCTAAATCGATATTCATTTTAATTAAGTAACATTCCCCAAAAGTTGTTGGAGAGCGGTCTAACCTTGCACAGTATGGCACGACGCCGGCGGGAGGTTATGGCAACGTTGGGGCGTCCCTCGTGTAGTCATGGCGACATTCACCGCCCGTGTGCCACACACCATGCCCTGTCATCGGCGTTTATTTACCAATTACTACAATGGACAGCAACGTGGCTGTCTACACGCACGATTATCGACGAACCTCATGATAAAATCAGTAATCACATATATTTCTAGCTCATAATGGGCTCGAGTTCAATTGCTGTGTAGTCGGAACCAGTGCTTCGGAAGGTTAAGGTTGATTGACGGCTCGGTGAAAAGTCTGAAACATTTTCCAAGCGAAAAGTGCAGCTCTGGGAAATATATCACATAAAGAAACATGGTGCAGTTGAAATGTGGTAAGTTCTAGAAATTAATAGTACATAAAAGCAATGCTTTTCAAAACAGGGCAATTACAAGGTTTTACTTCTGGGGTATAAAGTAGCAAAGTGGTTAAATGTTTATTTTAACAACACATACAAAACACGTATAAACATAAAGTGAAATAAAGTCGGTATATAAGTCGTTTACGTTGTGTGCAAGGTACGAGAGCGATCGTTTAATTTCCATATAATCGCGACTGGTGGCGAGCTTGCTCCTATCGCGATTGATCGCTGACCCATATTCCACCGGCCGCTGACCACTGACCACCACAACCACTAACTCTGATTAACTGTCGTACACGACCTTCGGCGATTTTTGTAATTGCAGCCGACCGGAATGTTATTTCCTCTCAATCTACATTTTGGCAGGTTACCTACTTTATTAAGTCTACGTAAAAGCCGATTAAATGGACCGATACAATAAACCTATCAGACATTTAATGTAGAATCTTAACAGCCATTAATATAAGAAACTGGGATATAGTACACAGCATAGTTTGCCTGGTTAAGAACCACACAAAAGTGGTTTACTGCTATGCCGTTTAAAATATGGAGAATTTACTATAGCATCGCATGTAGTGCTCGCTGTACCTAATTGATGCGACAGAGTTCAGTTATTAAGTAGGTAAAATAATTATATTTTTAACTAAGTAATATTTCTTAGCAAGTAGTTTTCGTGACTTGTAAAAGCTTAGTCTATCACGAGTGTTAGGAAAGGTGGGAGGTATAGTCAGATTACACCCTCGGTTACTAGGCTTTAGTATAAAAATACTGTTTCAATTTACATAATTTATTGTTTCAGGACTGCTCATAAATGCATAGTTATGCATTTTTGTAGAATAAAAGTACTACCACAATTACACGACGTTATACACTGAAAATCTGTTCAACTCAAATAATAAAATTCAAACTTTTTCCGCTGGGGCAACGCACACTTTAAGAACATAAAATTAACTCTAAATAGATAACTTTACATTGCAATATAATATTATTATTATCGAAGTTATACAATGTATAGCAAAACCTACCCACAATTATTATATTATTCGTCTAGAATTTAACTAATTCGTATTTCGTAATGTCAGCATGATATATAAGAATGTTTAATGTAAATCATAATAAAACCAAAATAAATTAATATATGTTATCAACTTATCACTCCGAAACTACTCTAGGCTGTAGTAGGTCTTTTAAAAAAAAAGTCATAATCTTAATTTTGAAATTATTTACGCAGTAAATACCCTTCATCTGCACTGGTAGTTTATTAAATATGCTTAATTTATTAATGAATTATTAAGTAGGTAATGAAACACCATATTTTTGCTACAGCGAAAATTTTTAAAATTTGGTTTTAGAAAATCACAAATCATACACACGATGTCATGGACAAAGCTGTTTAAAGTTATTTCAATAAAAACGATGGAAACAATGTAAATAGAAAATACAAGTTTACTTTATAACGTTATGAAATATAAGCACGCTGTATTAGCGTCAACAAAAGCCCTTGACTTTTTCATTTCGTCAAAATACATTCCAAACATATTTGAAGTTTTAAGGTAGGTAAGAAATAACACTCATATTTATAAAGGTAGACATAAGTATTTAATATATTTTGTATAAAATACATCGATACTAATCGCTGTATAGTATGTTTTTCTGTTGTATAGGCGTAGGCAATTTGTACGTGATAAATGACGTGTTCACTGCAGCCGTGTAGTACCCGCACTTTCTACTGGACGTCAACTTTTTGACACTTCGCACACGAAGGTAAAAGTAAATATCGTGAGGAACCAGGTCGACACACGACCTACTTTACAATATATTTTCCTTGATACATACAATTCAATAAATATATAGATAGGTACATTTATATATACTCGCTGGAAGTAACAGTTATCGTGTGAATAGGAAATAATAGGTCATGCAGGATATATTATTTTATTTACAATAAATATATCTACTAGAATGTCAGTCGTCAGTGCAAATAAGGGTATCGTATCAGTTTCGATTGATAACCTCTTCTTCCAGATGGCCTTCATAAATCAATTATGCTGTGTCTGGCTACGTAAACCTTTATTAGGTTCTAAAAAAGTACGAATGTAGGTACTAATAGTAAGTCGTAATTAATAATCAATCTAATATATTTTCTTTATTTTTAATCTGGTATTGGGTTATATTGATTTGTAATTTTGATTTTTATAAAAATATTGTAAGATACATTTGCGGTTATATTTCCTGTTTGAAGAGAAAATGGTCTTGCAGTTATTTTATCGATATAGTATGATACCTAAGTCAGGGTACAGATAACTTATATTTATAAAAAAATGTTAATACTTGACGTAATCAAGTTTTAATATCGTGAACATTTACTAAATACTGCAATACTTTAAAATAAATATGCCAATTGTAAAATCATACATATACATTATATATATAAATTATAATAATAATATAATTATATATTATGCAGTTACCAAGTACGTTTGTGAAAATAGACGCAACTAAATCCTAAGCTTTTTATATAATATTATAAATGCGAATGTGAGTTTGTTTGTTTATTACACCTTAACTGTTTGACCGATCATCATGATATTTCGCATACACTTTGTCATTAACTATATTCACTAATATTTTGCAATTATTAAAATATTAGAGTAACAGAAAGCACGTACCCGGCTTATTAACCTTAGGTCGTAAAAGAGTCTAAGTTGTTTTAAAAATAGGTAATAAAATTGTAGGCATAGCTTAATAATAACCCCAAGGCACATTTCAAGTTTTTACAACATTGTCGGCCCTTTTCGCTCACAATTGAGGGCAGTGGGTCAACTGAACATCAGATCTAAAGGAAACTACGGAAAAGCACGAGAAAACCATTTTATTTTTAAATGAGCCCTTGAAGGTTGCGTGAGGGGTAGTTAGGTACACTAAACACTGCTATTGCGTGAAGTGGAGGCGTGAAGAATGTGCTTGTACCACCAAATATAAACGAATTTATTTACGTTATTGTCGTGTACAACATTATACATAATACATATTATATGAGTATCAAATATATTTTTATGGCGAGCAGAGTTATAGATCAGCTAGGATTAAACATTTATTGTAGCCTATGGACACTAGCACTACAAGAGATATGTTGGTCTTGATGGCGTAGTGGTTATTGTAACCGACTGCCATGCCTAAGGACGCGGGTGCGATTACCGCACAAGTCAAACATTTGTGTGCACGAACATGGATGTTTGTCTTGGTCTGGGTGTTTCTATGTATAATATTAAAGAATTTACAAAAAAAAATAGTGTATGTGTGTTTATCCATTGTCTAGTACTCATAGTAGAAGCTCTGCTTAGTTTGGGCTAGATGGTGTTGTGTGTATGTGGTAGAATATTATTAAGTATTATTATTATTATCTGCACGCTGACGTCTAGCCGACGTCAATAAAGTTGTCGCTACACTGCCAGCTAGGTAGGTACAGCGACCACTTGTTCCTCAGCTAATAGTACAGCGGCTCCAGAAAGAGTTTAGGCAAGCCCAACCCAGAAACAACACAAGATGCCTGGACCGATTTTCTGTGGTGTGGGAGGTATTTCTAATCGAATAGCTACTCATTTAGGATAAGATACTGCCGTGCCTTAAGTCTCTAAATTCCGCTTTATGTCCATTACAATGAGAAGAAAGGAATTACTAAATATCGGTGTGCAAAACATTAACATTAATTACATTGTTAAATATAATTAATATTTCCTTTTTTTTAATGACTAGTGACTCAAACGAGAGAGCAGTCTCTGATTGGACTGGTTTGTACTTCATCAACATTAAAACATGTGAATAAAATAGAATCGTTTATTGAGTATTATCCTTAGTACGTTTATACTAATTACATGTTTTAGCTCGTTATTCTGCATAACCTATTGAGGATCTTTGTTATTAGAATAAAATAAGTGGATTTTTTTTACTTCTGTTATTTCTCCAATTATTTCTATAGTTTAATACGAACGTGAACAAAGGACACATATACAATCAAAAACCATAGTTTAAGGACTAAGTAGAATTGATAATAAAACTCGTAATAGAGAATCTGTACTAAAGATGTGTAGTATTCTGCCTAACAACTCTGGTTAAGTTGTGGCGTAGCGTTCGTTATAAATATTAATTGTAATCAATATAATTTTGTACACGACTATTTGATCCTGAGACAATACTTTTCACTATGGATTGCTTAAACGAAACATTTAGTTTCAAGTTTGTGGTTTGGTAGAGGAATACGTGCACATATTATATATTAATTGATTTTCTCCCTATGTTTTCAATTCTACGAGAATACCCAAAGGCCATTATTATCATGATTTCCTGTGTGTACTAACTACCATGTTTATCTTGTGTGTCAAAGCGGAAACTGATATGGTTCCCGTTTTGGAATATTATGTTTAATTGAATTGTAATTAACTTTAATAAGGGAGTTTATTAGATGTACCTATAAATGTTATAGGTAGATCATATAAGTGTGTCCTATAAGTGCCTCCATTTCTGTGACAAATCGCCGTCTGTATTCTCGAGCTGTGATAAATACGCGTAGCAAGGCGTGGACAATCCATACAAAATTCTTTGATACAACATACATATTGACGTGATATATTTAAGCATTTGCTTTAAAAGTATGGACAGTAAAACCGTGCACCCGAAGTTGGGTTTCTACAGAGATATGTAGATCACAGAAGTGACGCTGCCTTACAGATGCCAAGACACAAGGTATTAGGTGCTTCTACCAGTTTTAAACATTCTGTAGTGTAAAGCATAAATAGACGTGACTTGCATCGCGTACGTTGTTGTGGTAGGTATTATTGTTTTGAGTAGGTATGGATTATCCACGGATGCTGTTTTTTCGATGTGACATTTGTGCGATGTGGACCCACGCTATTTCATAGGAAGACTGATCATCAAGAAGAAACGTCACCATTATAAAGCAACAAAGTTGCCCTCTTTTACAAAGGACCTAAAACAGATGCGAGCGTGTGCAATTAAAACATTACTAAAGCATTATAAAATGGCTTAGTCGTCTTTACGTCACAGATATATTGGTGTTTAAAAACAATTATTTAAGACAGCAGAATTCCATTCAGTGAAACCGGAAATGTGATACTAAGTCTGATTATTCTAAATTTACGCGTAGGATGTCGCGAACAATATCTAGTGCATGTAAAGTTAAAGAATTTATTTTGCATTATCTTGTATAACATAAGCTTTCCATTACCTTGAATACTTAAGCATTGTTATCAATTGCGGTAATGTTGGTATTCTTATAGGCTTGTGGCTGATATTATGACGTACCTATAACCGTAGCTACGTCATCATAAAATTTAACATTATACGTAACCACGTATAATGTAAAATTTGATGATTGTATTCAGATACATAAAGCTTCGTTCGGCTTGTGCGTCATTTTTTTTTAGTGGGGAAATGCGCCTGATGCTTACCCTCTCGCCACAAGGGGAGGTGAGAGGCTATGTACGGCTCTCCCGTTCTTTGGGCCTATAGACCAAAACCCCACGGTGTGCACGCTCGCTGCCTTTTATAGTGGATGGGCCGCTGGCAAAAGTTACTACCTCAGCGACCCACCCAGCAGTCTACGACTCCTCGGCGACGCCCCGGCACTACATAGGGCGTCGGACCGACTCAATGGCTGGTGGGCGGGCGATCCCCGTTCGCCCGCCCGCAGCCTTCATTATGGTGGCATTAGGCGCGCGAAAGCGCGCCTTCGCCGCCCGGTTCGCCGGCGACGGCTCTGATCCGCAAGGATACTTTCTTCACAGAACCGCTCGGCCGCCTCCTTCTGCGAGAAGATGTCCTCGCAGAAGGACGCGACCGCTGCCCACTTCCTCTCGCTGTCGACCATGGCTTTGATCACGGCCGGCTGTGAGAGATTTTCACCCACAACCTCAATGAGTTCACGGCGCTGCACCGCCCAAGCACGACATTGATCGAGCGTGTACTGCGCCGTGTCCTCCTCACAGTCGCAGTGGTGGCAGACGGGACTCGGTTCCCTCCTAGCGACCGTGTGCAGGTATTTGCCAAAGCAACCGTGCCCTGACAACACCTGCACTAGCCGGAAGGAAAGGGTCCCATGCTGCCGCCCTGCCCGCCGCTCCATACCGCTGGAGGGCTCCAACGGTTCTGAAACCAGCCAAGGGCGCCTCCAGCCGCGCCTTCCACTTTAAAATCATGCCTTGATGGGCTCGATTGCGCGCGCACTCAATCACTGTCGGCAGGGGACGACAACCCGTCTCCTCCCGCACCGCCTCACTCACTGCAAACACTTCGGCGAGCACTTCAGCCTCCAAATCCCACGGGGGTGTACCGGACGTGGTGTGTGCGGTATCCACGTATTACCCTGACCGCTATGACTCTCTGCGGTCTCCGCAAGAGAGTCCTGCACTGAGCGGTCAGGGAGTCCGCCCACACCGGTGCGCCGTAAAGCGCCATCGACCGGATGACCGTGTAACGTGTGACCGTGTAAAGTCGCCGGCAACCAGCACTGGGCCCGCCCAAATTTGGCAATAGCCGCCCAAGGGCGGACGCAGCGCCAAGAAGCTTCGGGGCGAGCTGTCTGAAATGCTCGTCAAAGTGCCACCTTCCGTCCAGCACCAAGCCCAGATATTTCATGTGGGCCTGGACGGGAACGCGCGTCGAGCCCACCATTATCGAGGCGCTGCGGGGTGGACTACGGCGGGGCCCATGAAAGACTAGGGCCTCCGTCTTGTTAGTAGCCACCCGTAAACCCAGCGCCTCGATACGCCGGACCACCTGGGAAACCCCCACGGTAGCCAAACGGGCCGCCTCCTCGAAGGTACCCCCACGGGCTGTGATGAGGCTTGAACGTCCTTTTTTTTTTTTTTTTTGACGTTGGAAATGCTCCTTATGCATATCGCCCCACTTGGGGTGGTGGGACGGTTATGTCGGGCTCACCGGCCTACAACACGGTCGGCATACCGACTAAAACCCCCCTGTGCACCGTCAATTCGCCTTGACGGGTGGGCCGTTGGAACCTGATACAACATCAGCGGCCCACCCAGCGACTGCCCACGCCTCGCGGGCACCAACACTGGCGGCGGCGTCTGGGTGCACCAGAGACGCCGCCTCTACGCGGAAGAGTGCGGGAGAATAAATAGAGGCTTGTGCGTCCTGCATTAGGTCCTACAACATCAGAGAATCGCTGATGTAGTTATAGTTCCAGCGATTCACTCACCAGAAAAGGGGCGAGTTGATACACCGTGGTGGTTTTAGTTGCTAGCACCAAACCTTATAGAGCCCGGTATGACTTCCTCATCTCACCTTGTGATGAGGATGTATGGATAGTGCGAAATGCTCAACGTAACAATATGCCACGTTAGTCGCATTAGTTAGCCATAGCAAGTTACGAATTGTAACTTAAAAGATTTGTACATTCACATCAGGGATGTTGCGAATGCAGATTTTTAACATCCGCGGATGCGGATGCGGATACGGATATTTGAAATCTCACCTCCGCGGATGCAGATACGGATGCGGATGTCCAAATCGATGCGGAAGCTCCGCAATTGCGAATGCGGATGTTGATGAAAAATATTCATCTTATTTAATAAAAAGTATCTAATATCACCGTCTTCGCAGGTTCAAGCCTGTTTTGCAAAGGTTCATAAATTAAACACATAATACTGAACAACTGATTTCTTTCTTATCGTAACCGTAATAAAATCGTATAGTATATTATATCTGGATCCGCATTAAGATCCGCGTTGATTATTGCGGATGCGGATGCATATGTCCAATTCGATGCGGAAGCTCCGCGATTGCGGATGTGGATGCGAATATTCGCAGCGTCACTGATTCATATGTACCTTTTAAGTTACAATTCGTAAATTGTTTGGCTAACTAACCCTATTTATATAGTACTGTTACGCCCAGTGACATCTCTCGGCATTGTGGGAAAGACTCGGCAGTTCCGTCTAATAATTTACACCGCCATCTATTGACATCTTACGGAACTACGTAGTACGGTACGAGAATCTTAGAGAGAATGCTGGTACTTTCTCGAATCATCGTACTGTTTAGTATAGTGTTTGTTGTGTTTTAAATTTAATTGTTTGTTTGAATAAAAGGTGTTTTAGTCGGTAATATTGTTTGCATTCTTATCTGTCGAACCCAGCACGTAACAGTACTTATATGAAGCACAACCAAAAAAGTTATTGTTTATTAAGATACATATATACATAGTCTAAGTCCTCTATCCCCGTAGGGGTAGGCAGAAGAGTAGGCAGCTATGTATCTATATTTAGATTCCCCACGTAAAAGGGGACGAGCCTGTGTCGTGTACTGGGCACAGTTACAAACTCCGTACTGCTACTTAGAACTTTTCGACAGAAATATCAATAATATTTGGTCCGACTCTGGAATAGAACTAAAACCTCAGGCACGGAAGGCGCATCCGCCACAGGTTGCGATTCACTAAATTTCACGTGCATGCCACATGTAGCTACGTTTGATATGTTGTGCTGTTCTTTATGCAATAGATGGACCTCTATCAATCGAACACCTTCATTTGTATTGTATTACACGAAAGTTAACGACATTATTCGGAGTGGAGGCCTGTCCTGATTGAGACAATTTTTAATGTCGTATATTAAAATTAACCTGTATCTATATAATCATGCTAGTATACTCTCAAAAGGGTCACGATGTATCCTACTTATGTTATAAATCAATCAATTAATTAATCAGCCCACTGCAGTCCACTGCTGGACATAGGCCTCTCTCATTATACGCCACAACATCCGGTCTTCCCCCTTCCGCATCCAGTCTGACCCAGCTACCTTTTTCAGGTCATCGGTCCATCTGGCCGGGGGGCGTCCTACCTTACGTTTACCAAGTCACGGTCTCCACTCTAGGACTCGCTTGCTCCAACGGCCATAGGTCCCTCTAGAGATATGGCCAGCCCATTGCCACTTCAGCTTACTTATTCTGCGAGCTATGTCGGTAACCTTTGACGGATAACCTCATTTCTAAGTTTATCCCTCAAAGAAGCTCCAAGCATAGCTCGTTTCATAGCCCGCTGAGTGACTTTCAATTTTTGGACTAGCCCTACCGTGAGTGTCCACGTTTCGGCACCGAAGGGCATAACAGGTAGGACGCACTGGTCCAAGACTTTGGTTTTCAGGCATTGCGGTAAAGGCGATGAGAAAACCTGACGAAGCTTACGAAACGCTGCCCACCCTTACTGGATTCTCCTGTCGATTTCTTTCTCGAAGTTGTTTCTACCAAGTTGAATCACTTGTCCAAGGTAGGCATACTCTTGAACAACTTCGAGCATCGACCCATCGACGTAAATCGTCCTCTGCATAACATATCTATTAAACATGATCTTGGTTTTATCCAAGTTCATACCGAGACCAACCCGTTGCGAGGCTCCATTTAGGCCGTGCAGCATCCCCTTAAGCTGTTCCAGCGACTCTGTTATAATGACGATGTTATCGGCGAACCGTAGGTGCGAGATGTACTCACCATTCACATTGATTCCCTGCCCAGTGTTTTAAAAGACATCCTCAAGCGCGTTTGTGAACAATTTGGGAGATATTACATCTCCCTGTCTCACTCCTCGTCGCAGCTCTATCGGCTTTGTTTTCTGGTCCTGAAGCTGGACAGTCATTGTGGTGGTGTCATACAGGCATCTCAACACTTCTATATAGCGCCAGTCAATGCGACATCGTTGCAGAGCATCCAGAACCGCCCAAGTTTCGATGGAGTCGAAGGCTTTTTCGTAGTCCACAAAAGCCAGACACAGCGGCTGATTGTACTCTTCGGTCTTCTGTATAATCTGCCGAACAGTATGGATGTGGTCCACGGTGCTGAAGCCTTTTCGAATCCCGGCTTGTTCTGGAGGCTGGAACTCGTCAAGTTTTCTAGTGAGACGGTTTGTGAGGACTCTCGAGAACAACTTGTAGACGTGGCTTAGGAGTGAGATGGGTCTATAGTTCTTAAGTAGGGTTTTATCACCTTTCTTAAAGAACAGAACCACCGCACACCCACTTCATGTCTGAGGTGTTAAGCCCTGTTGGATGACGGAAAATTGAACAAGCTAGCTATCTCCTTTAGGATTGCGATCCCGCCCGCTTTTAAGAGCTCTGTTGTAATTCCGCCATCACCGGGAGATTTATTATTCTTAAGCTGCTCGAGAGCCGCTCTAACCTCGCTCTGGTCGATATCCGGGATGTCCTCGGTGAAGTGGCGCGTGAGTGGGGCTCTGTGGTCATCGCCGCTATGTCCCGAAGGGCCCGCCATCCGTGATGCGTACAGGTGTCTGTAAAAACTCTCGAGTATCTCGAACTTTGAGGTTATGACTCTGCCATCGGTAGTCTTGAGTTTCATCAGATGGGGTCTCCCTAGCTGCTGAGCGAAAACCTTTGACCTTCTATTTTGCTTAATCGCTGCCTCGATGAGGCGAGAGTTAGAGCGACGAAGGTCACGTCGCATCAGCTTTCGGATGCGTGGGTTCAAGACTCCTATCTGACGAAGATGACTCAGTGGATGGCATTTCTCGTCGTTCCTTCATAAGTTCGAGAAACTTGAGCGAGAGCTTAGACTCCATGTTCTTACACTTTGCGGGCATCCACCTCCGAGATAGCTTTTGTAGCGTTCTGACCACTGTGTCGGTTTTCTTGTCAACATTGCCTGTGGTTTCTAGCGAAGCGATACGACTTTGAAGTTCCAATTGAAACTTTTCGGAGCCCAAAGCTATTTGCAGCGGTGTAGGTCGGAGAGTAGATCTCACCATTTGAACCCTCTCTACTTTGAAGTCTATATTTAGAGTGCCGCGGACAAGTCGGTGATCGCTGCTGGTATTGAACCTATTGATCACGGAGACATCTCTAAATATATGCTTCGGGTCCATAATGATGAAATCTATTTCGTTCCTTGTCACAGTATCGGGGCTTTGCCAAGTCCACTTTCGTTGAGGCTTCTTCTTAAAGAACGAATTCATTAAGCAGAGCCCATGCGGTTCTAGAAAGTCTACTAGCATTTGCCCCTTGTGATTCCTACGCCCCAAGCCCGCGGCGAAACGATACTCGGACTCCACGTCCGAGTATCGTTTCGCCGCGTTCTTGTATTCGCATTAAAATCCCCCACCACAACGTCGTAGTGAGTCTTGGCCGTACCATGTATTGCTTTTGCAATATCTTCGTACATGGCCTCGATTGTTTCGTCAGAGTGAGTCAAGGTCGGCGCATATACCTGTATCACCTTCAGGGTATACATAGCGGAGAGCTTTAGTACAAGGTACGCTACTCGTGTCGACACACTACTGACTTCCACAACGCTGCTTACGAGGACCTTATTGACTAGGAAACCGACACCACCCTGGGAGAGCCGATCACCTTCTCGAAAGTAGAACAAGTCGCCTGACTCAAGGGTTATCGTGTCCTCCCCCTGTCTTCGGACCTCAGATAACCCCAATATATGCCACTTAATGTGACTCCTTACCTCGAGTTCGGTGAGGTGTGGTGACGCATGCATGGCAGACGCCACGCCGCCCAGAGCGGTGCCTCAGCTGGTTGCCCCCGAGGCGGACAAGGGGGCCAAGCAGGCCCCCAGAGCTGCCGCCGCTCCTGTAGGTGCACCGACCGCGAGGCCCTCTAAGGGGACCCAAAACGGCAGCGGAGTAGCCCCTGCCGCCGCCGTCCCTCAGAAAACATGAGTGACGGTGGTAGGGAAGGGAAAGGGCAAGAGGAAGAGCAAGGGGAAGGGAAAGTCCTCTCCCCTGCATCTGCGCCTGCCCAGGTGGCCCGTGCCCCCGGCGCCAAAGCTCGGCCTGTTGCCCCTGCTGCCCCGAAGAGTGTGGCGGCAGCACTGAGGTCCCCGAAATCCGCGGCAGTCGTGCTGTCGTTGCAGCCCGACGCCGCGGCAAAGGGGATTACTTACGCTGCCGCCATCACGTCGGCACAGGAAAAGGTAGACCTAAGGGAGCTGGGTATCGACCAGCTCCGGTTCCGCCAGACGGCTACGGGAGCCAGGATCTTAGAGATTCCTGGCTCCCAAAGCGGAGAAAAGGCGGATAGGCTCGCGGAGAAACGCCGCGATGCCCTGTCCGCAGTGGCCAGCGTCACCAGGCCCGTAAAGTCCACAGACTTGCGGATTGCGGGCCTGGATGATGCTGCCACAAAAGAGAAGGTGGCGGCGGCGGTCGCAGCGGCGGGCGAGTGCGAGGTGCGGCTCGTCAAGGTCGGCGAGATCCGCCCTGGCTTTGATGGCGCCGGCTCCACCCTTGTGTCCTGCCCTGTCTCAGCAGCCGAAGTGCTGCTGAGCAGAGACAGGCTTCTCATCGGGTGTAGCTCAGTGAAGGTGGTTGCGCTGGGGCAGCGCCCCATGCGCTGCTTCAGGTGCATGAATGCATGCCTGCATGGTGCAGGGCTGGGGCACACGCACTTCAGTGTCCCGCCGCGGCCGACAGGAGTGACCTGTGCTTCCGTTGTGGAGACGCAGGTCACCGGGCGGCCAATTGTGGCAAGGCCGGGCTGCGCTGCGCCATTTGCGCAGAGGCGGGAAAGCCCTCGGGGCACGTTATGGGGGGGCGCCGCTGCAACCCCCCGCAGACGAAGGGAAAGGCCCCTGAGACCCGGGCCACCCCTGCGGCCACTAGTCAGGCCGCGAAGCAGTGTGCGGGGTTGGTTGGTTGTGATGTCTGATTAATATGGATCAGGTCGGACATCACAACTTCCTCCAGGCGAACCTGAACCACTGCACCAGGGCCCAAGACCTGCTCATGCAGACCCTGGCGCAGTGGGAAATCGGTGTGGCCGTCGCCGCGGAGCCATATTTCGTCCACCCCAGTCCCTATTGGGCTGGAGACTTGAACGGCTCCGTGGCCATCGTTGGGAGGGTTGGCGGCCCCCTCCTCTCAGTCAAAGAGAGAGGGGCGGGGTACGTGGTGGCTAGGTGGGAGAGGTATGCGATCGTCGGCGCATACTTCTCCCCCAACAGAACCGCCGCGGAGCTGGAGGTCTTCATGGACCTCCTGGCCGCGGTGGTGAGAAGGCAGGCGCCACTTCAGGTCCTCCTAATGGGGGATTTGAACGCCAAGGCCCGGGAATGGGGCAACCGCTCCACTGACACTCGACGGGAGATAGTCAGGGAGCGGGCGGTTGCCACAGGACTGACTCTCCTCAATAGAGGGTCGGTCCACACGTGCGTGCGATGGTGTGGGGGGTCCGTGGTGGACCTAACGTTCACCAGCCCCGCTGTCGCGGCACGTGCCCGGGCCTGGAGGGTGATGTCGGAGGTGGAGACGCTCTCGGACCACAAATACATAAGGTTCGAGATCTCCGCCTCCGACAGTCAGGGGGGAGTCCCGGCGCGTGGTACGGGTGGATTTTCCGCGCTGGTCGGTGAGTCGCCTCGACGCTGAACTGGTGGAAGAGGCGGCCATCGTCCGGGCGTGGCTTGCCGCCCCCACGCACCCGGTGGAGGTAGACGTCGCGGCCGGCCGTTTCCGCGAAGCGGTGACGGCCGTCTGCGACGCGGCCATGCCGAGGGCCCGCCGCCGCCCCGGCCGCCGAGAAGTGTAGTGTGTGTGGTGGAGCTCGGAGGTCGCAGATCTCCGAGCCGCCTGCTCGGCGGCGCGGCGGCCCTTCACGCGGTGTAGGCGGCGGCGGCATGGCCGGACGAACGACCAGCTGTCGGCCGAAGAACTGCAGGCTGAGCTCCGGCTGTACGGTGAGTACCGTGCAGCCAAAAAGGAGCTGCATCTGGCCGTCGGCCAGGCCAAGTCTCGAGCCTGGGGTGAGGCCCTGGAGGGCCTGGATGGGGACCCATGGGGGCGTCCGTACAGGGCTGCCCGGAACAAGTTCCGGGGCCCGACGCCCCCCGTCGCGGCGTCCCTGGAGCCGGAGCTCCTGGGCAGGGTGCTGGTGGAGCTCTTTCCCGAACGGAACCCCCACCACACCCCTCCGACGATGACGCCGTCCTTCCCGGAGGAATTGGACCCGGCCTTCATCCCGCTTGTATCGCAGGCCGTCAGCCGCTTACGGGGCAAGAGAACGGCACCGGGTCCTGACGGGATCCCGGGGCGGGTCCTGCGGATCGCTCTCAGAGAGATGGGCGATCCGCTTCGGGAGCTGTTCGACGCATGCCTCACGTCTGGACGGTTCCCTAAGTTGTGGAAGGACGGCCGATTGTGCCTGTTGCGGAAGGAAGGGCGAGACACAACCTCGCCTTCCGCATACAGGCCAATCGTGTTGCTGGATGACACGGGTAAGCTGCTAGAGAGAGTGGTGGCTGCCCGTGTCATCCAGCACTTGAAGGGGACTGGGCCGGCGCTATCGCAGGCCCAGTATGGGTTCAGAGCGGGGCGGTCTACGATAGACGCCCTGCTTCCAAGCGGAGATCCTCGCCGAAGTGTACCACTTCGTGGCGGCGAGGAGGTCCCGCGGGGAGCCCCCGGGGTGGGAGGAGGTCGCACGCATGCGGCGACAGGCGCGGGCCTATTATTTACACAACGACGCGCAGACCGTTTGATAATAATTCAATTAAACTGGGCACACAGATAACTGATGTCCTGCATAAATGTTTAAGATATAATTTAATATTTTATAATTTTAAAGCTTTATTAATTTTATTTCTATTTTGATTATTTGTTATAATGTATATTAATATGAATTTGTAAATTGTGCAAGATTGAAATAAAGTTTATTATTTTTATAAATATATAAATAAACATACTTCTAATCATGGTATGATTCCTCGTGGAAGTCATGCGTGCAAAATGATGGGCAGGAGCCACTAAAACACATATACAAGCCAGATGGTATATTTATGACGTATAAAAAGCTCACGCTCATATTAGTAAAGGATTAACCGGTGTATTCTCATTTACATTTTTACAGCTTATTGCAGTTTGTTATATGTTTATAATCCATATTGCCACTAGAAATTTCGCAAAAAAGAACCTACAACGCTTGCTGAATCGAATCATAAGCTTCGATCTCGAGCAGTGTTATGAAAGTGCTTATATACGGGGGCTCGTGACTTAACACTCCATCGACATAATTAAGTTATAAACTTGGTGTCAAAACAAGCTTGAAGATTGTTAAATATTAAGGATGTACGAAAGACGTCTTAATAGGCAGCTTACTTGTTATTTGTTTATAAACATTTCCTTATAAAAAGAGATGAGATAAACAAGAAAGACAAAACATAAAGATGCGTCTCTATGTATTATCACCAGTCATTAATATCAGTACGCCATATTTATTGACTAAATAAAATGAGTAATCAAAATGGACTTTACGTACCTACATCATGCAGTGGACGTCTTTTAGTTAAGATGAACGAATAAACAATGATGTTGTAATTTAATGATGTCGATGACTTGATGACGCGTGACGTCGTGTCCGTATCTGGACAACTTTGGTTGCACAATACATCCCTGTGTGACTCCACTTTTAGAAATGTTTGTATAATAGTCATTTTCTAAATGCATGCTCCTTGTAATTTTACATGTAAACAAATAATATTACTCGTACAATTGTATTGGACACAATAATGTACAATATTAGCGTTTTGAAAGCTCTCTATATATGCCAGCGAAGTTATATATACCTACCTACTTAGTTTAGATATTGTAATGACGATAATCCGGTAGTTGAATATTTATCAGATATTATCTTTTTGTTATTAATTAAGTATGGTTCCTTGCAAAAGTTTTATCAAAGTAAATCACGCGCAAAATCATCTCTAACTTGCAACGTAAATTATGTTAGAATGATTACAATCAGCTCGGGGCTGCCGGCGCGGCGGGCGCGCGGGCGTCTTGGCGTGCCGCGCTTACGTCACGCATAACTCCGCTACAGACTACAATATACACCTACTCAACACACCAACCAATGCATAACTATAATGAACCCCGCGTAATGAGCATTGTAATGTTGCATGTTCAATCAAACTTGATCCCTAACGAGCCACACACAAGCTATATTGTGTGGTTTTGAAATTGCCCGCATAGCAGCCGCGGTTGGCAGTCCTGGGCTATGATTATCCCAACATTTGACATTTACGAGAGTACAATATTGAGCTTACTAATGATGCTAAGCACACGCAATAGTGTAAGTACTACGTTCGGTTCAAGGACGTCAAAATTATTCCAAATTTGCTTTACATAAAAGCCAATTTTCAAGGTTGATTCATAGATAGCTGAGATACTTATGTAATGGTGTCTTTTGGCTTTTGTCGCTGTAGTGACAACGCTTTTGTCTTTTATTAAACTAAACGCACGGTACATTATTAAACAAGTTAAAGGTGACCCAAAAACGATGCCTCAATGTAAAATGAAGTGACAATAATTTATAATTGTCATTTTGTAAAGGTATTCCTTAAGCATTGCGTATTTAGTAGAAAGTATATCTATAGGTTCTAAAAGCTATCGTACGTTTGAGTAACAATTAAAATCTCAAGCCTTAATGAACTATATACGTACATTCGATTCTTCCAAGACTATATAGTTTCGGTGACCTGCTTTGAGTCAGTTAATAGATTAGGTGTTGGGCGGCACTGCGTGGCGCCCACCGCCCAGCGCCGCCTCTGTCCGAGCGGGCAGCGCCGGGCGAGAGAGGGCCAGTCTGAGGCACGCGCCCTCCGCGCCCGCTCGCCCTCGCGAGCTCCTCAGCGCTCACCACACGCCGACTCCGTCGCGACACACGACACATATGGCTTGCGAGCCGTCTAACTAGCTCTGTTATGGACAAGCGCGTGACCAGCGGCCGGGGCGAGCCCATCCCGAGCATACTCAAGAAACCTAAGGGCTGCCAGAAGGGAGACCTCCTCGATAAGAGTTCGAAGATCAAGCGCGAGAAGGCCGAGCCTCCGAAGAAGAGCGGCGATGTGAACGCGCCGCTGCAGCAGGGTTGCTCCCCTCTCATGTACGCTTGCCAACAGGCTGACTACAAAGCGGTCGTCGATATACTCAATAAGGACGTGAGTTCTACATTAACAATCTTATGAAGACACAAAGTAATAAATTTCCAAAAAGAATAACAAAGTTTCTGTTTCACACCAACAAATAACGCTTATTCACAAAGTATTGACCACTAAAATTGGGGGTTAGTTGTACGTGAAATGGGAAAGCATAGTTTCAATGCTTTATTTATGAGCGGAGCACGCGATGCTAGTCGTCCGTCGATCGCTTCACCTCCTCGTCTGTAAACGGCGGCGGCGCTTGCTTACGACTCTAATATTTTCCTTCGTGTTTTTATATCAATTAATTGCCATGACACCGCGGTATTTCAAAGCCATTATTTGGAAATTAAGAAACAGGGTGAATGACAAATTAAATCGTAGGTACTAATTTTGGAATATCTTTTTTAATTCTACCTGGCAAAGAACAAGTTCATATAACCTACAAATGTTTTAACCCTTTGATAGAGCTATCGAATGGTTTTGATGGAAGTGCACCTGAGCACGCGGTGAGCCGAGGCGAGGGTTGGGGCAGCAGTCAATCAATAGGTTTAGAATTGGCTGGCACACAATACGAAGGAATCGTTTCCCATGCATGAGCGTGACGGTTACAAATACGTAACTCGACACGTGTCAGCCATAACCTGTTCACCTGTTAACGAAACGCTAAACTACCTCGACGTTGGCGCATTATTCATTTAATAGACGCGAGGTTTTCCATCCCCTATTCCATAAATTGAATTATATTTACCGTGTATATATTATGTGGGAACAAAGGGCGGTTGTAGACAGTCCACTTTAATTTTTAATTGTATTGCCACACTGTTTTAGTAGAATAAAGACTTTTAAAGGTATTTTATGTAAAGTTTTTTGGTTAAGTTAACCTGATTTCTTTTAATTATAACTTGCAAAAATCGTACATTTACGATTCTATATACCCTATCTACCCGTGGCACAGGTGTATTACAACCAGTTTAGTCAGCTATGCTTTACGGAGGTACCACATTATAGAGAGTTAGCTATCTAATAATCTCTCTAGAGTTGAGCTTATTGCCGTCTAACGATACTATTGCAAATTGTCGTACAGATGTGCATTCATATACCTGATATACGTGAAAAGCAAACTTTTTAAGTACGACTTTTCAGGTATATTGCGCGCATAGAAGAGTGTGTTGTTTGGCATTGTTAATAGTTTTTATGGACACATATATTACAGAAGTTGTGCGACATTGTATTATTTGCTGATGACACATCACTTATTTTTAAAGTAGACCGTAAGGCATCAAATTTACAGGATGTTAATTCTTCACTCGCGCAGGTCTGGCCTGGTTCACGGCGAATAATTTACTACTTAATTCTAAGAAAACAAAATGTATTAAGTTTACATTGCCTAATGTAAGGAGTCCTAGCATAAAGGTTAATTTAAATAATGAAACAGTAACATTTGTACAATCCACTGTTTTCTTAGGCATAACTTTAGATAATAAAGTTCAGTGGGGCGCTCAAATATCGTATCTTGCTTGGGAGACTTAATTTAGCCGCATTCGCGGTTAGGAAAGTAAGACAGCTTACTGATGTAGATACTGCGAGACTAGTATATTTTAGTTATTTTCATAGCGTCATGTCCTATGGCATGCTGTTGTGGGGTAAGGCAGCTGATAATGAAACAATATTCATTCTTCAAAAGCGTGCAGTACGTAGCGTTTATAATTTAGTATCACGAGTTTCCCTGAAAGAGCTTTTTAAAGAAATTGTAATAAACATTTATTCGTGGCAGATTTCGTTTATATATATTTTTACATATTGTTACGTGCTGGGATCGACGGATAAGAATATAAACAATATTACCGACTAAAACACTTTTATTCAAACACACAATTAAATTTAAAACACAACAAACACTCACTATACCACACTTTTTCACTGTACTGCTTCAAACTCCGTAGTATTTCCGCTTCCGTTCGCTTCGATGAACACTTGACCGCTTACGATTGTAAACTAAACTGACTCGGCGGTGCGCGTGCGCCCTATTTATACGCGGGCAAAGCGCTTCTAGAGCTTTCCAGCAACGCCCTACTCGGCGTGTAAACAGCACGATGATTCGAGAAAGTACCAGCATTCTCTCTAAGATTCTCGTACCGTACTACGCAGTTCCGTAAGATGTCAATAGATGGCGGTGTAAATTATTAGACGGAACTGCCGAGTCTTTCCCCCAATGCCGAGAGATGTCACTGGGCGTAACACTGCCCCCCTCTTAGACATGTTCGTCCCGAACATTGTTGGATCCGTAGTAGCGTGCCAATCGATCCACATGAACGATCTTTGGTGTACCTCGTGGTCCTTTCTGGATCCGGTAGGTGACGTCATTCATCTTAGTGACTATGCGATAGGGTCCATCCCATTTTGCCTGCAACTTAGGAGATTTTCCTTTGCTGCGTACCGGATTATGTAACCACACCACCGATCCTTCCTCGAAGCCTTTATTGTTCGCCTTCCGGTCGTAACGGGTCTTCATCCTCTCAGACATCTGCTGACCGGTCTGTCTGATGTGCTCGTATACGTCATTCATCCTGTTGCGCAAATCATTCGCATAATCTGTTATGCAGCGTGGAGATTCAGGTGGGATGCCGGTTATCAAGTCTGCAGGTAATCGTAGTTCCCTTCCGAAGTTAGCGAAAGCAGGTGTTACTGATGTGCTTTCGTGAACGGCACTACGGTATGACAGGAGGAACGGTTGAATGTGTTTGTCCCAATCCCTTTGTTTGCTTTCTACAACTTTTGCCAGATATCTTTCCAGAGACTGGTTAAATCGTTCAACCATGCCGTCTGATTGCGGATGATAAGCGGTCGTTCTCGTTTTGTGGGTACCCATCACCCGGCATGTCTCCTTAAATACTTCAGACTCGAAGTTCCGACCTTGGTCACTGTGTATCTCTAAGGGCACCCCGAAACGACAAAAGACTTCGTGGACTAGCTTGTCGGCGACCGTAGATGCCTCTTGATTGGGAATAGCAAACACTTCCGGCCACTTTGTAAAGTAATCCATGACCACCAAGAAGTACTTGTTCCCACTTTGGCTTTCAGGAAACGGTCCGGCAACATCTAAAGCTATACGTTCCCACGGGGCTCCAACATTGTACACCTTTAATGCACCCCTGCTGCGAGTGTGTGGTCCCTTCACGGCAGCACAACTCGTGCATTTACGGCACCATTCCTCAACGTCTTCTCGACAATGGATCCAATAAAATCGTTCTCGGATCTTAAGCAGAGTTCTCTTAACTCCCATGTGACCTCCCGA
This sequence comes from Catocala fraxini, assembly GCA_930367265.1. Classification (NCBI taxonomy): domain Eukaryota; kingdom Metazoa; phylum Arthropoda; class Insecta; order Lepidoptera; family Erebidae; genus Catocala; species Catocala fraxini. Next base: position 14,619,866 of record OV884040.1, on the reverse strand, counting down.
ACTCCCATTATGATAGAGTTGTAAAACTTCCGGTACCTTGAGCTTTGGCACGACCATTTGCAGGTGACACTTGTCACCTCGAGCATTCTCCCATTTCCGGCACAGAACTTCATCCTGGATAACCAAGCTTTCCCACTGTGCCCAATAACTCTTGGTGGTAGGGCTCATTGCCGCAACTTCACTCCAGTGAGGTCTCGATGCACCTGTTTTCTTCCATTCGAGGATGGGTCTTATGTCTTTGTCCTCTTGTTGCGTTCTCTGCAAAGTTTCCTTCCAGTCTTCGCTAAGATCCGTCCTCAACATCCTCACTAGTCCTTCCTGCTTAGCCTCTTGCCTGGCGCAGTGCTTACACTGGTTGGGACACGGTCTACGTGACAGGGCATCCGCATTACCATGTGACTTGCCACTACGATGCTGTATTACGAAGTCGAATTCCTGTAGTTGTTCAATCCATCTTGCTACCTGTCCTTCTGGGTCTTTAAACTGTAGTAGCCATTTCAATGCAGCGTAGTCAGTTCGCAGGTGAAATTTCCGTCCCAACAAGTATTTACTGAAGTGCTGCAATGTCTTTACGACAGCTAGAAGTTCCCTTCGTGTGACACAGTAGTTCCTTTCAGGTTTGGATAGGGCCTTGCTGAAGTACGCTATTACAACCTCATGCTCTCCCTTACGTTGAGATAAAACGCCACCAATGCCGGTGTTACTGGCATCTGTGTCTACTACAAATTCATGTTCATTGTCGGGATAGCCTAGAATTGGTGAATTACACAGATGTTCCTTCAGCTTCTGAAATGCGACGTCACAGCTCTCATTCCAACAGAACTTTATCTTTTCCTCGGTGAGCTTGTGCAGAGGCCGGGCGATGTCAGCAAAGTTCCTTACAAACCGTCGATAGTAGGAGCACAAACCAAGAAATGCCCTGACTTGTGTCTTGTTCTCCGGAACTGGCCAGTCCTTGACAGCAATGATCTTATCCGGGTCCGTTTGGATGCCTTTTTCGGAGACCACATGTCCTAAGAAGTTCACTTGCCGCCTGAACAATGCGCATTTCTTTGGACTTAACTTCAGGTTGGCTCCTCGAATCTTCGAGAGAACGCGTTCCAGGTTGCGAAGGTGATCCTCGAAGGTGCGTCCTACTATGATAATATCGTCCAAGTAGACCAGGCAGGCGTCTCCAATCAATCCAGTAAGTACCCGTTCCATCAATCTCTCAAAAGTGGCAGGGGCATTACACAATCCAAAGGGCATGACGTTAAATTGCCACAATCCTTTGCCTGTGGAGAATGCTGTCTTCTCCTTATCTCGAGGATGTATCTCGACCTGCCAGTAGCCACTTTTTAGGTCTAGTGTAGAAAACCACTTCATCCCCGTTAGCGTATCCAGAGTGTCGTCAATCCTTGGCAACGGGTAACTGTCTTTCTTTGTGATGTCATTTAGCCGACGATAGTCCACACAGAAGCGCATGCTGCCATCCTTCTTCTTAACCAAAACCACTGGTGAACACCATGGACTGGACGAAGGCTCAATCACACCTTCTTTCACCATACCCTCGATCATAGTGTCAACTTCATGTTCCCGTGCCACTGGTACACGTCTTGGTCGCTGGCGGATCGGTACCTCATTTCCTGTTTTTATTTTGTGTTGAACTAGGGCAGTCTTGCCTATGTCAGCATCACTTGTCGAGAAGATGTCGGCAAACCGGTTTAACGTCGTCTCAGCCTTGTTCTTTTCTTCTCTCGACAGATTATTCTCGCAGTCCTTCAAGAGAGAAGATACGTCGTACCTTGCCCCTTGAACTTTGGCGTTGGTAGGCTGTTCATGGCATCTACGCATCCAAACTGCTCCTTCACAGGTGCCCAATATCGTGCCCTTCTTGAGTACCAGTTCTTTGTCGCTTGGGTTTAGTGCACGTACCGATGTAACGTTGGTATTCCTAGCCAGAGTGCGTGCAATCTTCCATGAAGCATCGTTGTCCAACCCTTCTATAATTACACATCGATTTTCCTGATCAGAATTCCTTGGCAGACAAACCGGTATGATTGTTTCCGACCTCGGACGAAGTACTACTTTCTTCAGGCAGTACACTTTGCCTGATGATGCGCCCTCCATGAATACTTCTTCTGAGCCACACTTCAATACTCCTTGACTAACGTCGATCTCACAGTGATGCCTCCGTAAGAAGTCTAAACCCAGGATGCAGTCGTCCACTATGTCAGCCACGATGACGTTGTGGCGATAAATTTTATTACCTAGTTTCATATCCACCCCCTTCTCACCTCGGACGGTTATGTGCTGACCGGTAGCTGTTCTTAGATGTATACATTCATGGTTCCCGTAGTAGTCCCCAAGAAACCGTCTTGCTAGTCGGAAACTGACGACTGTCCGAGAAGCTCCAGTGTCCAATGTCATCTTGCACGGCATTCTGTTAATTTCGCCTTCGATAATCAGGCTGTTTCCGTCACACGATTGTGAGATCGAGATCCTTGGGGCTCGCCTATCACCAGCCAGCACCCGCCCCGTAGTCCTGGCGTCTACTCGTTTCCCTGCTGTTGTTGCCCGGCAGGCACATCAGGTGTTCCTTCTACCGGCGACTGGTTACTGCTGCGTGGACTCCTTCGCTTCGGGCAGCTCAACCTGATGTGGCCTCTCTCACCGCAGCTATAGCACCGGGGCGAAGTCGACACTTCCCTGATACGGTGAGCTCGATCATCCCGTCGTACTGCTTCCACTTCCAGAGCGTGGGCTAGGGCGTCCTTTAGGTTTTTGAAATGTCCGAGTCTCACTGCGGCCCTAACCTCCAGGTCTCGGATCCCGTCGGTGAAAGCTTGAACGAGGTTTCCGTCGATGAGCGCAGGTGAGGACTGGTACGCCTTTCGAACCAGCTTCTCCACCTCCAGGGCCCACTGCTGCAAAGTTTCACCAACACGTTGCGATCGGTCTTTCAGCTGGGCGCGAAACACGTGTTCCAGATGTGCGTCGCCATATCTCGCTTCTAATGCCTCCAACAGCTTTTCGTACGTGATGTCTTGACCAAGCGCCTCTAACACAGTCAAGGCCTGGTCACGAAGCCCCAAGGTGAGAGCAGTCAGAGCCTGTTCTTGCGTCCACCCGTTCGATTTCATGACGGCCTCGAACTGTATCTTATAGGCTGACCATGACGATGATCCGTCGAATGGTGGGACTTTAAAGCCTCGTGGTGAAGACGCCACAACCGCAGGTGCCACGATCCCATCGCCAGCCTTGAGCCCACGTATCGTTTTCTCCACCTCGGCGATGCGACTTTCGTGGCGTTGGACTTGCTCTTTCACCTCCTTCATCTCCTTGCCAACCGTTGCGCTGAGGTCTTTTAACATCATCAGCTGCTCCTCCTGGCGGCGCATACCCTCCTCCTTATCGCGTTGCAGCTGTTCCTCAAGGCGGCGTGCCTGCTCCTCCTGGCGGCGTGCCTGCTCCTCCTGGCGGCGCATGCCCTCTTCCTTATCGCGTTGCAGCTGTTCCTCGAGGCGGCGTGCCTGCTCCTCCTGGCGGCGTGCCTGCTCCTCCTGGCGGCGCATGCCCTCTTCCTTATCGCGTTGCAGCTGTTCCTCGATGCGGCGTGCCTGCTCCTCCTGGCGGCGTGCCTGCTCCTCCTGGCGGCGTGCCTGCTCCTCCTGGCGGCGTGCCTGCTCCTGCATAAACGCCATCAGAGTCGCGAGGTCGGGGTTCACCGGCGAGTGAGCTGCACTAGATGGTTCCGCTGCAGCCGCGGAGTCACGTGATTCACCTGACGTAGGCGAGGGGGCGTCTCCAAAGCGCCTCTGGTCCACATCTTGCTGGCGCTGGTTCCTGGTACGCACCCCTTCCACTTCCTCCTTCGGTAGTACTGGCATATTCTTACCTTACTTCTGACACCAATTGTTACGTGCTGGGATCGACGGATAAGAATATAAACAATATTACCGACTAAAACACTTTTATTCAAACACACAATTAAATTTAAAACACAACAAACACTCACTATACCACACTTTTTCACTGTACTGCTTCAAACTCCGTAGTATTTCCGCTTCCGTTCGCTTCGATGAACACTTGACCGCTTACGATTGTAAACTAAACTGACTCGGCGGTGCGCGTGCGCCCTATTTATACGCGGGCAAAGCGCTTCTAGAGCTTTCCAGCAACGCCCTACTCGGCGTGTAAACAGCACGATGATTCGAGAAAGTACCAGCATTCTCTCTAAGATTCTCGTACCGTACTACGCAGTTCCGTAAGATGTCAATAGATGGCGGTGTAAATTATTAGACGGAACTGCCGAGTCTTTCCCCCAATGCCGAGAGATGTCACTGGGCGTAACAATATTATTTATTAGTGTTAAAAGCATATTGATCAAAGGAACTGTCAAAATTTTAGCAGATTATCGCATACGTCAGTCATTCATTTGTCATTACGAGATTATTATTCTATGCCATTTTTTCAATGCAGTGTCAGTGGTTGACCATCGGAAAGTCATAATGACGCCATTATATTAGTAGACCCTGACCGTATTACCGTTGCGCCGAATATTGCGAGTTTGTTACAGGGCAGATATTTGTGGATACCACAAATAAAAAGCTGCCATTTGTTTGAATGTGAAGTTATTATATTTGTTAGCTGCTTTTGATTTATAAGTACCTACGTACATATTATAGTATGACTTAGGTTATATTACAGTTGGGAGAAAACGTGCCTCTGTATATTTTTATAGCAATCGCACACTCACACATAAATTGTGTATACTTTAGCGCATTAGTATTCTGATACATTTTTAATTATACTAAACGTTAAATATTTATTAGAAACAGTGAAGGAATGTAACAGTAATTAAAATACTTATTACTGTTATCTGTTTTTATGTTTAGGTTATCTTGGCGCACTGTTTCAGGTCGGTTGTACCTAATTAAATTAAATATTAAATAATAGATATTATTCCACGATATTCTAAAATATCGAGCATATAAATCAGTTCCTTGAGCTACACTTGTTTGAAAACCTCGTCATTTTATTATTACTTGTCATTTAATAAAATTGTATATCGCTATTATGTGTATAAGTTACCAAGGCTTTCTATAATGTTAGATGTAGAAGGATCATCGTAACAACGAAAACATGTAAAACAATAGTCAAATTGTAGCAGTACGTGCTAAACAAATTTATAAATCGCGGTTTTGAACCTAGATAATATGTCTTCTTAAAGCTTACTATAACAATAGTCATAAATGATAATTTAAATAATCTTGATGAACACGTGTCTTGATTTTCTTAACAAGCCGGCATCACTACGCGTTCGTGACCGCGGGTTACGGTGCGCGCTGCATTATTGCGCATCAAGCGGCGCCGGCGCGAGTGCAGCGGCGCGTGCGGCGTGCGCCGACCGCGTGCTAATGGCGGCGCCTGCGCTAGCCGACGCGCGAGACGCTGACGGACTTACACCGCTGCACCTCGCCGTCGTGCACGGCAACGTGCCTCTCGTGCAGACCCTACTGGCAGCCGGCGCCGACGTCAACGCGAGGGATGACGAACACCATACTGTTGTCCATTGGGCTACTGGTAAGTACAATGTTGTCGTATATAGAAAAATGTATCGCCGCATAGCTAAAATACTTTAACTGATTTTGTTAGAACGAATTGCGCCTTGTCACCAAGGTACCAGTTACTTACTAGTTCTGCTTTTATAAAAGTTTAATTATATACTGCTGATGGAAGCTTTACACAAACATTCATAATAACATAATATCGTTAGTAAAGAATAAATCTCGCTTCAGCTCAAAGGCTATTTAGATTTGAATAGATTCTAATGTTCTGTACGTATACACATTTATCTATACTAAGATAATAAAGCTGAAGAGTTTGTTTGTTTGGTTGGATGCGCTAATCTCAGGAAAAACTGATTCGAATTGAAAAGATATTTCAATGTTGGATAGCCCATTTATCGAGGAAGGCCTATAGCATTCCTCGATAAATGGGCTATCCAACACTAAAAGAATTTTCCAATTGGGACCAGCAGTTCTTGAGATTAGCGCGTTCAAACAAACAAACAAACAAACAAACTCTTCAGCTTTATAATATTAGTATATATGTCTATCAGAGTTACTAGAACGGCTGCTTGAAATGCAGCATAACGTAAATTAAAATTTTATTAAGTTGGTCTTGGACAAAACCACGATAATTTACTATTATACATGTGACGCCGAGAACGATTTACGTTGAAGACGGAAATTTAATAAATGTACGTTAGGAAACCTTGGACAGGTGAGGATGGAAAATCTGAAGAAAGTGTTTCGGCAGACAGGACCCACTTATATTGTAAATAAATATAGCTATTGTTCTTAATATGATATACACGTATCTGATTACCTTCATAGTAAAATTAAGGATGTCGAGATAAGCTGCAAGCTAAACACATTTAGATAACATTTAGTTTAATGAGGTTAAATGAAATGACTAAGTAAGCAGATTTAGCTTTAGAACGATAGTGTTTGAATCTAGAACGAGATGGGTGTAAAAACCCAAGATTCAACCTCTTCGTCATAAATGTAAAAGTAATAAAATGAAATGACCCCTATATCTCGGGGGTATTTTCACCCACAGGGCCCATATTCAAGCTCGACCGAAGTATGACCCCAAGGTGTCTGCACACCAAGTAACAAGTCAATCGGTTCGGTGGTTCCGTAGTTATCCCTGTCACTAATAGACAGACACACAGACCCACATAGTGTTTTAATTAACCTCTTCGAAAAAGGCTCAGAGGTTAATAAAACCACGGAACGCGTTTGCGTGGTGAACCAAGTGCAATTTATCCACGGAGTGCTTGTAAAGGCGTCACTAACAGATAGATCGGAGTGAGTCGTTATCTAACCGGTGTCACTCGGTGGTGTGCGGCGTGCGGCACAGCCGTATTTTCGTGGTTATCATCAAGTCACGCTAATGTTATCTAACAGTATTGTAATTCGGCTCTGTCCTTGAAATAATTACCTACAGCCGCGCGGTCCGTAAATACGCGAGAAGGCTGCCCACCTACAGTATTTTAATTTCATCTACCTACTTGAGTTAGCTTTCTAGTTTAGTGATTGTAAACATTATAATTATATTTAAAAAAAGTAATTCGTTGTGAATGAAATAGGAAATGTTCAATAAAAATCATATTATATTTTTTGATTAGTAGGTTTAATAAAAAATAACCTAATACCTATTTGAGGCTGAAAAATATTTGCGCCTCAACTGAGACGTACGAAAAGCTTTATTGTTAAATTTAATAGTATAAAACATATCCGCATTAGGATAAAAACTTTAACAATCTATTTTACAATAATTATACTTTGCCATAATTATTAGTAATTACTTGTATTAATTTCAATCAAATATTAACAAGTCGCACGCTAACTGCTTACAAAAACAATCACACCGTCCGTCCGTTCATTGCTGCGGCGCATTCGCAACTGGTTGCGAACTGAGTGCATACCTGCCTCGAAGTGCGTAGGTATGACTCGCGTTCCGACCGTTTGTATAAAGATAGAATACTGTTAGATAACATTACCGTGATCAAGTTGATGTCGAGCCTGATGCCGCGGTGCACGCGAACCAATTAGTTACCCACCACGTCGTGTCAATCACGTGCACCTTATAAACGTATTTGTCGCAGATTCAACTGCAAAATCTTAGTCATTTTGCAGTTGTAGTTCTAAAATAAAGATTTACCGGTTAGTGGTCTTGATTATACATTATGTAACTCTTCCAATTGGAGTAACTCATTAACATGGTTAGGCTTATGAAGAATGTTTATAGAGAGGTAAGTTCCCACCAGTAGAGCAATGGTTGGCATTCGAACCTACTAAGTACAATTTGATCGCAAGTCCCGTGCCTGACAAAAATAATAATTGTATATTTTAAATATGTTGCTCATTATTTGATGTTTTGAATCAACAGAACTAAGTCTCACCTACGACTAATCTATTTAAAGTATTTTCTGATTTTATTTTAAAATGATGTTGCCCGGTTTATTGACATGTAGTACCTAAATTACATAACTTGTTACAAATAATCATGCTTTTAATGTTGGTATGGATTTGATAATATTACACCTCGGTAAGGCTAAATGCTAATAGAATTGCCAGAGTCAATAAAGCATTAGTAATACGCCTTATTAATGTTTTGCCAACAAATTAAAGGCGTCTTAAAAATAGAATAATCGAACTTATGACTTTAGTGATTAGTTCTAAATGTAAGTATCTTCTACACAGTCGTTCGTTTAGCGTTAAATAGACATTTCACCATATAAGGTTACTTAAAGCGAAACTAAGTGAGACGAATAATTGTCGGTTTGCAAGTTTATGGGTTTTCTAAGAGCTTTAAAGTAGGCACCTGTTATTAGTAGCAATGCTTGATGGTAAGTAACTAGCTTTCTAAAATATACCTACCTCTCGGGTAAACGGCAAATGAAAGTTAACAAATTATCTTTGTATGGATCTGACTAATATAATGTTAAATGTATTTTTACACTTGGCGTGTTACTACCAGAAAAATTACTAAATGTACTCGCTATTTACATTATTATTATTAATGCTTAGTTTGGGCTAGATGGTGTTGTGTGTATGTGATAGAATATTATATATTATAATATATTACCAAAGGTATATATAGTTTATAGGTACCCATTACTACCTTCTCAGAGGGACGTCTAAAAATATTTTACATATCACACTATGCTAATGTCACATTAGCCGAGAACTTTATTGTCCCTGTGCAAGGTGAAACTATAAGTGTAGAACACATAGCTAATCTATAAACAGTTATTATAGCGCAAGGTTATGTAAGATGGCAGGTGTGTATAATGCAGTACGTCAGAGATCACGACGACATGCAACGTGTCCGAGGTCACGCCCGCCTTCCGTTCTCTGTTTCCGACTGACTTGTGTGACGACAGAAACGGACTTCCAACTGCAGCCTATTAGCTCACGCTTCTTTCACAATGTAATACTTGGATAATACAGTGCCAACTCCTGGCACCATTATTAACCTATTGAGTCGCAGCGGAACACTGGCGGCCAGACACGATGGGCTTTTAATTATGTCTGGCATTCGAAGACTTGACAGGCTCAATCATACAGGTGCCACTTCGTTTATAATAAAGCATAAGCAAACAGCTCTTACATAATTATGTACAAAGCAAATAATTAGCATTCAATAAATGTGTTAAGGTAGATACTTGCATAATGTATATCTTGATAATCAAATAAAATGTATAAAATTGAGTATTTTAGTAACTTATCTATTTGAGTACTGCAATTATTATTCAAATGAAATATATATTAATTCACTTAGTAATAAACGTATACACAGAGAAAAGACACATCGTCTATTTAATGCTTCTTCATAACCGTATTCTCGCTAGCACTCCGTACACCAGGTCTAAGAATAACTCAACATCATCAAAATAAAACATAATCCTGTTATCGCAATAACAATCGATATTTGACTCATACAATTATTATGAAAGTTACTCATTAGCTGTACGCGAGTTTCAATCCAGTGTTGTATAGCGCACACCTTCGCGTTAAATAATGTGAATACCGCATTATAAGTCATCATAATAAATGAGTTGCGGGCACTGCGAGGCTAGCCTCTGTTTTAGGGGGAAACCTGTGGGGGGTGTCCGGTCCAATATTATTGAGCGGTTAGCAAGGTCGAGGCCTTGAACTCACACGGACCGCAGCCCGTATATATCTAGGACTAGGTTTTTCAAAGAACATAAGCCGAAAGGTCGAGTTAGACTGACAGGTTAATGTTTTATGCAGGTCAACTTGACGTGTGAGGACGAGGCTTGGGGGTCACATCTGTTCTGTTACGACTATTCATTAAATATTACTGTCTAATACAAGCAGGAATATTACTAACATCAATCTGAATAATCGACTTACATAACTGTTTCAGTAGGTAATTATTAACTTCTTTAATTGGAAGTATATTTAAAAAATCTTTGTTTATTGCAGTGTGTGGTGAAGTAGGGGCACTACGAGCGGTGTTAGCATCAGGTGCAGACGCAGCCACCCCGGATCAGCACGGCGGGTATCCACTACACTACGCGGCACAAATGTGTGGGGCACCAGCAGCTACCGACCATCAAGTAATATCTTAAAGTTTCTTCTTTAACCTGCCTATGCTTGGAATGCCAGTCATCATTGAAAATATATTGCCTAACTACCGGTGTACCGCTGCGTCTCAATAGACTAGACAAATCCTCAAACATTTTAACAATAAAAAATCTGCAGCTGTTATAATTTCAGGTTCTGCATTTCAGCTGCATGCATTCAGCATTTCAGCCGCATGCATTCTGAATTTCAGCTGTATGCATTCTGCATTTCAGCTGCACGCATTCTGCATTTTAGCTGTGTGCATTCTGCATTTCAGCTGCGTGCATTCTGCATTTCAGTAGCATGCATTCTGCATTTCAGCTGCATGCATTCTGCATTTCAGCGGTATGTATTCTGCATTTCAGCTTGTAACAGGGATGTCCCATCTACTATTATCGGTTATAATAATGTAGTGATTTAAGTGGTCTCCTCGCTACTGCCACCGCGCCAAGTGTTGTTGCTTCGACACGGGACAATGAGATGACAATTGTGGTGTCTACAAATGGTTGTTCTGAGTCTGAATGTTCTTTGTGTCCGTTGTTTGAATGTTTGTAAAGTCCTTTGCGACACAGGAATTATACCTAGTGAAACAAACAAATAACAAAAGAATATAATATAGATACATATATTAAAATTTTAAAACTTTTGTCTCTTAGAGTAGAGGAGCTGCCTTGGAAGTATTACGGTCTTTAGTGAAGGAGGGCGGAGCAAGCGTAGACGTAAGAGACGCTGATGGAAGGACGCCGTTGCTGTGGGCGGCGTCAGCCGGCTCTGCAGCTGCGGTACTGGCACTACACCAAGCTGGATCTAAAGTTGATGATGCTGACAGGTAGTATCACAACGTAATCTATATATAAATACGCAAATACAAAACAGTCCATGCCCTATGCTTTACCTCTATTTGACAAACGGTTTTTTTTTGTATTCTATCTATCATCGAGCTTTGGTGTTATCAATAGAAATAAATTTACCTATCTACGCAGTTATATTAAAATGTAAATTCAAATATGTTTGCTTAAACTTAATATAATACTAGATCATGGGTGAATTTTTATATTATTATAACTTTTATATTATTTGTATTTAAATTTCAGGGATGGTTTAACTGCCTTACATTGCGCGGCAGCTCGAGGGCACACAGAAGCTTTAGAAACTTTAGTGGGCTTATGTGGTGCTCGAGTTGACGTAGCTGATTCCCACGGCTGCACTCCATTACACTATGCAGCTGCTTTGGGCCACGCAGATGCTACGTCTGCATTGTTGCAGCATGGAGCTGACGCACATCGCCAAGATAGGAGAGGACGTAGCCCTGCACATACAGCAGCCGCTAAAGGACAGATTGAAACCGTCAGAATTCTTGGTTAGTATCTTATAGCCTAAGATAATGATACTATAGCTGATTAACCAGTTATTGAATAAAATACCTCTCGTTTCAACATGGTATTGAGAGTATTTTGCTTTATCAACTTAGGTTGAAATAAAATAACACATTATAGTTGGTAAAAGTTTGCTAGAGTCCTGTGGCATGTTATCCGTATTGCGCACATCGAATTCCGTATTTCATGACTATATAAAACAAGATATCTTTGTGTTATTTGTAATAAGGAATTCATCAAAAGTGTACGACTAGTGATTGTACACACAGCGACACATCAACCTAGACTGTTTGGACTTTGAACTATTATTTGAACGCTGCGAATCGTGCGAGAGAGTGCGTTATATTTTTGTTACGCTCTATCTTTACCATTACATCTACACCACTATGCACTGTCCCTTTCCGACAATTCTCTATTTTGTATGTAGCATAGTTATGCGTATATAGGGTGTCTAACTTTATGTGTAGCCGTGTGTACCTTACGTCCTCTTAACTAGACTATAAAATATCGAGTATACAAATATAATAAATAGAGATTTACATTTGATTATTATTAATGTGGATATACCATAACATAACATAAATCTGGATAAAACGTTTAATGTGCAAACATAAAACAATTTAAATTTCGAATTATTTTAATCTGTCGAATCGCAGCGGCAGCGGCACACTGGTGGCCAGACGTAGTAGTTTATTAAATATGTCTGGTATTGTACGACTGTAGACTTCATAGATTTAAAAAAAGTGTATGGAAGTAATAGGTAGGTATAGATTTACTACGATAACATGGCTCGCCCCTCCAAATTACTGTTTTAATGTGTGTAGTTACATCCTTACGAAAGACTTTAGTTGTAAGTATTCGTCTTCAGTAGCAGGCCGACAGCGGTCTGAGACAGTCAAGTTGTTGATTCTACGTCGTTTAGTGACACGAAAGTACTGATCGCAAGACAAGATAGTCAGGCATGGCAAAGCCAAGAAAAAAATTATGCGGATTCAGGTAATTTTGTTTGATTGTGAAAGTTGTTGTTTTTTTTATTTGTTTCAATTGATTTTTATGTCTATTAATGTAAAATCTTTTCTATATATTTTAGGCAAGGGAGGTGATAGCTACAGTATACCAACATATGAAGTATGAGGCCGAAAATGGTGTGGAGCGCTTGACAGACGCTAGATAGAGAACTTCAAGAGATGTGGGAGTTAGCGAAAAGACTATAACAAGAATTCTCAAAGAAAAAGCAAAATGTGATGCAACTGGCACACAAATGAGTTAAAAAAATCACACATAAAAACAAAAATCCTCGCAAACGTTTAAAGCGTGACATCGATGAATTTGACAAGGGGGTAATAAGGCGTACTGTCAGTAACTTTCATACAGAGTATAAACAATATCCAACATTAAAAGCTCTGAAAAGGGTGTTAACTGAAAAGATAAATTTTGATGGATGTTTGGAGACGTTACGGCGTATACTTCTTGATTTAGGATATGAGTGGAAAACTACTGAAGACAATCGTCAAGCGCTTGTTGAAAAACATGACGTGCAGTTGGTCCACTATAGATATTTAAAACAATTGAAGAAATATAGAGAAGACAGGTATATTTTTATACTGATGAAAGTTACATTTATACCACACATGTACAAAATAAATCATGGGGTACTAAACAAGGAACTGTAGCAAAGAAAAACTTTTCTAAATGGTTAAGCATCATGATTGTCCACGCCGGAGGAAAAATGGTTTTGTTCCCAATGCTTCTTTAATACTGCCAAACATACCAGAAAAGTCCGTAATTGTTATGGATAACGCCTCCTACCATAACACATTTACTGAAAAAGTTCCCACCTCCAACAGCAACAAAGCAGCCATGAAAGATTGGCTGGTGAATAAACACATCGACTTCGAGGAAGATATGAAGAAAATCGAACTCTATGATATCATTTTAAAAATAAGGATAATTCTAGAAATTACGCTATTGATAGCGAAGCAAAAAAATATAATTGCGATATTTTAGGACTTCCTCCATATTATCCCGACTTAAACCCTATCGAGAAAATTTGGGGAGTGTTAAAAACTACGTAGCCAACAAAAATGTAGACCAAAACTGCACATCCATCATGAAATTACTTCATGAGCGTCTGGACATGATCGATTACACGATGTGGGCCAACACTTGCAGACATGTGAAGGAGATGGAATCCGAATACTGGAAAAACTACGACGACGAGAAAGAATTTATTATTCACGTAGGAGAATCCGATTCTGAAAATGACACATCAAGCTTCTATGACAGCGATGAGCAAAATTTTAGTTCGAGTGCCAATAGAGATAATTAAAATTTTAATAATGACTGGGCTGTATGAATAATGCCCTTATTATCACTTAGACCATAACATTTCTACGTTATTTTTTTTTATAATCATGATTACTTATTTTTGTAAAGAATTTTGAAGTCGTAGTTACTAAAAGTAAATGTGTTATTTTTGTACAAATACATTAAAAAGGTTTTATTTTATTGAAACCGTTAAACATGCTAAATATTTGAGTTAATTAAATTTTTATATTTGTTCACTATAAAAAAAGTTCATAGTTTTTGTGCAATCGGTACTCGTAATATCTCACTTGTTACCAGATTTGTTGGTCAACTTACCATAACTAGTTGACCGCGCAAGACAATGCACGTGTCATTTTCATGGAGTACGTCAGTGCAGCGCTATACTAATAATAAAGAGTGATTAATAAACTAGTGGCGTTCATTAATGAACGCCACTAGTCGAGCAACAAATCCTTGGATTTTAGTTGTTTGACGGCCGTATCAGTACACACACATGCGTGGTAGCGCGTTGTAAATACTTTCACAAATACTTTCAATCGTTTTGAATTTTGGAGGGGCGGATGTTATCGTAGTAAATCTTTACACAAAAATAAACATAATAAAAATAATTTATATTCGATTTCCATTGTTTGATTTAATATAGCGTGTAACAGAAAGATGTAGTCATATTTTATGGTCGTAATATATATATCTGAAAAATAATCTACACCCGGATCAAAACAATTTATATTTCAAATTTTATTACAATTTCAAACACTTTATTTCTTTATTGTTTAAATATCGAAACAAACGTATTATAATGCAACCACAATATCTAAGCGCGTCTGCTGCCTTGGTAAAAAGAACATTGCTATCCTACGGTAAAGCAAAATGAATTCACCTACACGTAGTTTTCTGTTATTCTTGTAGGTACTTGATTTTTAGTTTCAAGATGGCGGGCACTTGACTCGGTTCTTAGATGAACACAGTCGATTTAACCAGTTTTATTATCACCACTTGTACTTGTTTATTAATTAAAAGTTATTTAGATAGATTAATCACTATTTAGGCTACCAATTAACGCAATACGCACACGATATTTTAACATTGACTATGTAAATTTTATCAATATCATCATTAAAATTTAAATAAAATTTTTATCATCAATAAAATCTCTTGAATGTGTTGGCCAACAGAGCAGTAATTTACTGTACAGAACCAGTTAGGCGTTGAATGTTCAAGTGTGTTTGTGATACAGCTCGTAGTGAGCCTGGTCAGGTTTTTGGGTTCACGACGCGACGGTTGAGTGTATTGTTTACGTACTGACTAGAATATGCTGCTAATGATAAGTTGATGAAAATGAAAAAGCTATATCTCAGTTAAAAATAAAGTATAGAGATTTAATCGTTTCGGCTTTATATCATGCAGGGGCTATATTATGTCACCCTCAGATATAACCAAACCTTTCTGTTACATGATGTATATTTAGCTACAATAGTTATACTACCGTTAATAAGATTAACAACTTTCATCGATCATTTATAATCAAATATGATCAACATCATCCTGGTTATATTGGCAACTGTCACAGAACTCAAACAAAATTTAACAAGTTATAGTCAATATTAACCGACTAGACCGACCTTAAGTTATTATTGTATTTTGCAGGTGCGAGAGGCGCTAATCTATGGTTGCGAAATTCCAAAGGCGATTTACCTTTACATGAAGCAGTTACATCTGGGAGACGTGAATTAGTAAAGTGGTTGTTAGACGGAAGACCATCACAAGTCAATGCTACCAATCACGAGGGACGCACTCCGTTACATATAGCAGCGGCGACAGATAACGCAGATCTATGTCGATTACTACTCGATAGAGGTGCTGAAGTTAATCCAGTAGCAAGGTCGTCTAAAAATGAACCCGTAACGCCATTAGACTGCGCAACCTCTCGTGGTCATAGGTCTACCGCCAAATATTTGCAAATGCATGGTGGTACACCAGCCTCTAAATTAGCAAACACGCAGATTGTAATAGATGGAGCCCCAATTACTGCATTACCAACACGTCGTGTAACTAGTACGAAAATTGATGTACATGATAGAATAAGAATTGAGAAAAGAGAAGTAGTCGAATTATCCAGCCCCGTACAGGAAAGGCGACGATTGAAAAATAGAAATAATAGCGATTCGTCCAATGAATCCTCCGCCGATAATAGAAAACCTACACGAAAAAAGGCTGAATCTAATAAATATGCAGATAAGCATAAAGAGCGCAGGAAAAGATTAATGCGTTCACAAAAGAGCTTCAGTGATGGTTATGATAGCGAAGTTGACGGTTTTGAAAGGGAACATTCTCGTGAACGAAGACATAAGAATTCAAAAAAGAACAGATCTAGAAGTGAGCCTTCGAGACGGCACAAACGTAGTCCAAAATATCATCATCGTTATAGGTCCCGTTTCGATAGCACATCAGATTCAGAGACGTACTCAGAAAAAAAGAAATATAAAAGGCACCACAAACGTAGTAGAAGAAAATCAAGCTCCCCATCAGAAAGCAGCAGTTCTGAATCCAGTGAAAGGCGCAGCACGAAACGAAAAGGGAAAAAAACTTCAATTCACATTGAAAATGATGATTTAAAACAAAGTGTAAATATAATTAAGTATAAAAGCATAGATAATTCTCAAAGTAATGATCGAAATGAAAATGTGGTTAGTGAAGTTGAAGCAAAAACTGAGATGGCCAAACCGGAACCTGATAATGAAGAAAATAAATTAATTAAAAGTATTGCCCAGAGTGAAACTGAAACAGATACCCTTTCGGTAAAAACTAATATGATTATAACAGAGGCTCAAATTCATATGGAACGTCAGTCTAGTCAGCATGGTAATTCTGAATTAAATGTAATTGTTGATTCTTCGAATAATGTCTCTATTGAAACATCAAATCTGTCAGTTACGCATAAGGATTTAACAGAAGAAACTAAAACTGATGCTGATATTGTCGAAGATAAGGCTGATATTAAAGAAACTCTCGAAGATCAGGAAACAGAATTACAAAAAAACGATGTTCAAGCAGAATCACCACTGGCTGATGGTTCAAGTGTTGAAAAGCAAGATTTATCAAGTGAAGATAATAAAACGCAAAGCAAAACATTAGCCGAACAAAGTATAGAACAAAATCAAATATCGGATGAACAAACTAAAACTGCGACCACTGGAACTCAAGGCGAAGAAGAACAAATAGTAAAATCTGAAGTCAAAACAACAGAAAGTTCTGAAAATATAATACCACCCAGCAAGGATATCAGTGAGAGCGCAGACAATGAATTAAAAGCTACTTTAAGTTCAAATTTAGATATGGGTCGTAGAAAGTCATTTCAAGTATTATCTGGACCGGACGAAACGCTAATGCAAAGTAAAGATGTTTCAGGGGAATTAAAAACTAGTTTAGATGCTCCCAGTATTGAACAAACTGAGACACAAGAGAAGACTAGTTCGCCAGCTGTGTCATTTTCAAATAAGGACGAAATTATTGAAAGTAAGGATACTAAATTTAAGACTGATCATTTAATGGGTGAATCAGTTGATCACAGTTTAGACCCGGAAACAGATAAGCAAGTTCAAGATAGTATTTTACAAAAAGATAGCAGTGAAAGCAATGTCATGAGCTCAGAAGAGAAAAGGAAGGAATATACTTCTGCTACTGGCAGCAGTACCGAAAATGTACAAAGTCTTGATAAATGTCTTGTAGGTGTATTTGATGACAACATGGATACAAGTGATCGTGCAGTACAGCAAGTTATTTTGGAGAACGTGTCTGGGGAGTACGATGTAAATTTGTCGTTATCTCAGACACCAAAGCGAACAAAAAAGACTTCCAAAGAAAGTCAAGGCAGTAGTCGCAAAAGTAGTATTTACGAAACAGAAAGTTATAAAGTGCTCTCTGATATTGCCAGTGCACCTGATGTTACAACTGGTATTCTAAAAAAAACAACTATACGACAGGATGAAGGTTCTTTAGAAGACGATAGAGAATTTATCGGCGAAAAACTGTCCAAAGATGGTAGTTACATAGGAAGAATACCGAGCGTCAGCGATAATGAATTATACAGCCATAGCGAAGTAGATGGGCGAAGAAAACGTTTTCGTAAAAAAGGTAGGACAAAAAGTCGTACAACGATACGGTCTAAAAGTGAAAATTCGGAGCGCGGTTACGAATCGAGTGGATTAATGGATTCTGGTTTCGAGCCGAGTCCAAGGGCTCTTCAGCGTAGGATAACAAGTCCTCGTCTTGCTGCATATTACCAACAACGAAATGCAAGCGGAAGGTACTCGGGTAAATCTGATAGCAGAATACCTATACGAAAGCCAGGTGATAAATATGCTGTCGATATGAAGTCTGTTACGCAAAGGATTCAAACTAACATGAGACGGTAAGTCATACCTGTAGCTTGATAAACGGAGAGTAGATTTTTGTTTACCAAATAAAAGTCGAGGGCATCTTAATAAATTGTTTGCTAAATTGTGTTAAACGTAAAGTAGAAAATTTTCATAAGAAAAATTATAGCAAATTTTGTTACTGTGCAACCAAACCAAGGTTTGTTTTTTATTATTTTAATTTTATAAATCGTTAGTCCGTTGGACCTTTGCTTCCTAGACATAAATAAATAGTGATAATAATTCTGTAGATATAATCAGGTATACATATTTGTGTTTTACAATGTTAAAACTAGTTAGCCATGCCATAGCATCTTGCGCGCTGCATTGTTTATTCCACGATTATAACTAATATTTACAGACATAGTTATAAATATTATAAAATTGAGTCTTAACCATTTACCTATTAACAATGTTGCAGGTACTATTGTGAGAGGAAGATTTTTCAGCATTTACTAGAGCTAAAACGACTTCAAATAAGAACAAGCAAGGCAAACGAGGCTGTTTTAGTAAAGAGAGCTATTGAAGAATATAATAAATCTAGTTTAGCTCACGTCGGATTAGGTCCCTACAACACTCCAGATTTCTCTTTTAGTAGTTTTGAAAAGTTTCTTTATGAAAGCCTGCGAAAACTGCAAAAAAGTGGCAAGAAGCATTTAGATAAGTTACCTGAAAGGCCTATTGACTTTGATTACGGAGAGAGTGAACTTTACAAAATGAGTGCTATTCCAGACAACCCATGCCTTTGCACGAGCAAAACGCACAGATGCTTCCACGCCGTTCATGCGTATACCGGAATTCCATGTTCAGCATACAGTGCGTATATAAAAACCAAAACTTTTTTTTATATTACTCAGCACGTCGGCTTTACACCTATTCTATATATGTTTTATATGTTTTCATCTTTCAGTTCCATATAAATGGGATCACCACACGATGCCGAAGCCTACTACAGCTGGCCCAAGTACAAAGTCTAAAGGGTTTTTGCCTAAGATCAGTTCAAAGCCACCTTCAGGCACTGGGAAGGCGCACGTTACATTGGAAGTGTCACATGGAACAGAGAAACAGCTGATAGCGTTGCCAGCTGAGAAATTGGATAAGAATAAGCGATATTATGTGACGTTTACAGTGAAAGGATCGGAACCGACTTCAGACAACGACAATTCGTCGCCTAACGCTACAACGAACACAAAGAGTGTGCGAAATGGTTAATAGTGATAATACCCTTAGTTCCAGTAGAAAAAAGCGTGTATCACTGCCAGTTCCAAGACAGATACGTATTGTTGACGATCGTCCTCGTAGCAATGTTTATGCACTATACGAATGATATTTTATGTGATTAGACTGAATGACGCCGTCCATTTACAAACTAAAGAAAGGTATAATATATTTATTTTTATAAATATAAGCAGAGATATGGATATTAATAGGTATTATGTATATCATACAGAGTAATGAATTAAATATTATTTGTAAATGTACGTAAGTAAGATTAAATCAATGTTGTGTAGTCTTCCTGTTAAAGCGTTATATTGCACAAAATGACTTATGACAAATGTGATTAACGCGCTGATGTCTGCACTAAATATTTTGTCAAGATACTCAAGAGTATTAAATTAGTCAGAAATACAACGAATGTTGCTTTTTTATTGTATCCCACTATATTTATCAAATATTAGTTTCTGAACGGGCGTGAATCCCGCGGCAACGCATACTCGACAAAGACTCATGTCATGTCCGCGTTCCCGCTTCTTGGTTCTACTGGTAGTGTCACGGCATATTACTTTTGCAAAATAAATATTTTAATTGTCCATGATAGTACCTTGTAGAACTACGCAATAGGACCGCGAGCAATGCATGACAAGACTACCTACGGTGTTCAGGTCCGCTGGTATGTACGAATATCCATGGGTGACTATTGAGGGAAACCTGTCGAAAACAGTAAACCCTGCAATGCTCTATAGCCGGAGAAGCTTAACTTAGCTTGTTTATGATCTACGGTGGTATCTATCCGTAAAGATACGCTACAGTACGTATGTACGTCAGTCGTCATCAGTAGGTACGTCCCTTATTTAATTAGTACGGATTTTTGACAACGATAGTCTACAACTAATAAATTATCTACGAAGCGACAAATGCACACACTTGTTACCGAAGACTGAACAAAAATTCCATTTAACGTAGTGGGTCAGTCTGTCTGGTCATACTGATTTATTCCAAACATTTAGGTTACGTTGCGTTTAATTAGTTTTTTTTTTTTTTATTTCCTCTTTGTCGATTCCGTCTCCCCTCTAGGGGGGACAGTAGATTAGATTTTTTTAGACATGGGATTATTTTTGCGAAGTGCCTATAGGGTAGGTCTTATCGGGTAGTGGCCTGCCGTTTCATACGGCGGGCCGAAACCTCGGCGGGGTCGCGACTGCATGCGCAAGTGTTTCGCGCGGCCCCGTCGATAGTGGTTTTGTCGAGGAACACCGTGGTAGGTTTAGTCGGTATTCCGGGAGGTACATTATTCTTATTCCATCTTTCTTTTACCCCGGCGAGTCCGACATAATCCCTCCGCCCGCCCCCGCGGAGGGGTATGCGTAATGCATTCCAGAACGTTAAAAAAAAAAAGTTCGTTTTTATTTGTATTTCCCAATAAAGTGCCCTTTTCCTTAGGTAATACCTACAATGACTATATGAGTATAGTGACTAGGGAATGACATGTCATTTAATCCTGTTACTTTATCTGCTATTGCCATGCTAACAGGTTAAGGAGCTGCGGAGAAAAGGTGCAATAAACTATGGAATAATAAAATTAATAATAAAGATTTATTATCATCATCAAGTAAACATAACTATGTAGTCACTTACACACAAAACAGCTTAAGAACAAAATAAGACGAAAATAACATTAAAAGTACGACTAAAATAAAACAAAAGTTTAGACGCCAAGCAGCAAGGCGACGCCGGCCAGCGTCCAGCGCGTCGGTTTGAATCTAGTCTTCAAGTTGAACGTCCACACGAACGTTGGACCGCGCATACTGTTCAAAGAAACAGCATGTCTATTATTTGCAATTTTAACTATGAGATAGTTATGCCGGGCAATCAATTCGGTAATAACGGAAATATCTTTTCTGCAAATAAATTGTAAGTGTGCTTGATTGGTTACGCTATATAATTGGATTTTAGCGTCTAATAATACCTTTTTTAGTGGCCTATCAAGAAAAGATCGAACTTTCAAAGAGCTTCTACACGCGGTGTTGTCGTGACGACCAGCCAATAAAGCCAATGGTATATAAAATATAGACACGTTGCCCGCGCTCTGTAGTGGTAACATGAATGCAAGGTAATTACCAGAAGTCCATTTAGTCACGTACCAACCAGTGCCGTGGTCGTACGTACGTGACATTAAAATAAATCGAGTGAATAACGTCCACAACAACAAAAAAAAATGCCCTCCTGTGTTTTTAGGAAATGTTAAAATTATACTGCAACTGTGAAAGATAAAAAATGGATTTTATTTTATTTTTCGGTGCCTTCTAATTGTGGCTGGCGCCTGAGGTAAAGTCACGTACCGTTTTGTTCGCGCTCGGCCAATGAGCATGCACCACAGAATGACAACGTAATTAAAGAAATATATTTATCTCTCTCTAACAACAGGAATTCCGTAGATGACATTTAATTTTTGTTCCCTTTCTTTGTGCGTTTAAGTAGCTGTCTAGCTACCGATGGTATTTACGCTGTTTTCGAGTGCCGTGATGTTCATGCATGACGCGTCTGTTTATATTACGTCATTGCCTAAAGCTAGTTACTTATTATAAATTTAAATCTGAACTCATTTACATGTGGGCGATGGTATTAAATTTTTATAGGTATATACAATCGCAGAGAACGGAAATGATATTTTTTATTAAATTATGATCAGCAATACAAAAAATAATAAAATTCGTTACTAGTAGGCAAAGGTGTATTACTACTGAGAATTGCTTCACAGAAAACTCCACAAACTTTGTCGGTCTCGGAAATGAAACCTTCTTCATGCACAGCATTTGCAATAATGTATAAATAATAGTTAAAAATTAAAAAGCACGCTTTATTAAAAAAACAGACTAAAAAGCAGAAAATAATTTAATAATTTTAATGTAAAAAAGCGTGGGGTGCTTTCTAAGACATTTTGATAAACCCCCTGTTTTTAATAAAGAGTGTTTTTTTAGTTTTTTAACTATTATTATTTTTATTTTTTTCCTATATTATTGTGTTGTCATCGGTCCTCGATAAGCGTGTAAATTTTCAAATCATCCGTCAGTGTGAAAGGAGTGAAAATCACGTTCAAAGATTTTGTTACATAGATTCATAGATAGATAAACACATAAATAGATACATACCAAGCTAATAAAAGCGTGTTAAAAACAAGATGAGCATCTAATACTACATAATACTTATAGTATTGTTCGATAAGCAATAGCAATTGACAAGGCAAGCCTTAATATGATTACATAAATAATAATAAATCACTAGCCTGCTCTAATTTCAGATACCTCCAGCTTAAATAAAACTGTCTGTATTTATCACTTTCGCAGCAGGATGGCGGATGTATCTATCTAGATAGTCGCAGGTAGTCATGTTCTAGCTACAAACATTATTGTATGCAATATCATTAATGTGCAGCTAACCGAATCTTGTAGACGGGACATTCGTAGACGTTACGCGTCTCCTGCTTGTCCTGGGTGACGGCCTTGATGAAAATGACGGGCATCATGGGGAACAGCTCCATCATACGTGACTCCACGATGCCACCAGTGTTGGTGTCCCAACGCGCACCCTCCATATACAGTCCGTGGATGTTTGCTCCCTCGCGAGGTGGCGTACTGGAAATATACGATTGTTGTTGCAATCATGCTGGTTGCTGCATTGTTGATTTGAAGGAAATAGTGCAGAAAGATGTAGAATAGGGGTGCTTCTTTATTTAATATGTATACGACAGGCAATCAACGTATTAAATATATTGCTCTTTATAACAAAAAATAGATCAGGTACCTATAACTTTTCTATTTCTCTTTAATTTTTTTTTATAGAACTTGGGTGGCAAACAAGCCTACGGCACCTGATGGTAAGTGGTCACCGTAGCCTATGGACGCCTGCAACACCAGAGGCATCATTTGCACGTTGCCGACCCTTTAGAAAAGGAAGAAGAGACAAAGGAAGTGGGAAGGAGAAGGAACGGGAAGAGGGCAAGAGTGTGATTGGGCCTCCGGCATTCTCACTCACTGAACGAAACACAACAGTAGGAATATTGCTATTTCACGTCGATATTCTGTCAGAGGGTAGTCCTTCCCCGGTCGAGCCGGCCCATTCATGCTGAAATCAGCAAGGCTAGTATTGAAAACAATTATATTATCTCTAAAATAATCTCTTAATACTCTATGTTTATCGTGATGAGATGTTTGTTATGAGAACGACAAATCTATAAATAAGCAAAGGCAAAACAGTTCAGTACTATTTTTCCACAGATTGTCAATTGACATTCATTTTTTGTTTTGTTCATTAATAAAAATATGGAAACAGTACAATTTTAATAATGATTATTATGGCCGAATTACGACCACTAGGCAAACACTAGTATGAATAAATACATAGTTTAAGAATGTCTGTGTAATGTGGTATTAAGTCACTCCATTTTAATATTCTCACACATATGTAGATAGGTATAATGCAGACTGCGTATCTCGAACAAAGAAAAAAGAAAACGGTACAGCAGCGTTCACACCGGCGAGTGTGCAAAGGTACGTTGTTCACCAACGTATAACACTTACACTTGATATAGATATATCAATTTTGTGAAAAATACATAGTTCTGATAGCTTTGGGCTCGCAGTCGAATTGGATGATAATTGATTTATGGAAAATGTTATTTTTATGTAAATAGTCATATGGTCATTTAACTCCATTATAATAGATCTTATCGTAAGATACGATACAATGCTTAAATAATAATGTCTACTTATTTAAATGGACTATGTAATAGTTAATAAATACTGTAACTAACTTGAAGTCCTGTCTGGTTTTCTTAGTGACGTCACAGTTTAGGCACATCTTGTCCAGCGGCCAGTCGTTCTTGCGCGCCGTCTGCTGCATGATGGCCGTCAGGAAAGATTGGGGATTGAAGAAGCCTCCTAGCCACACTGCCGGTGGCAACTGGAATATTTATTGTTGATGTCATTATCTAACTTGCAATTACTAGTTATAGTATCTTTAGTTTAGGTGGCATGATGTACCACTTTCAAGATTAATGCCATGCTATCTTATTAATTCTTAGTGAAACTGTGATTTTGTTAAGTTTGTTACAGGAGCTGTTCTAAAAAATTTACAATAGACGCACGTTGAAGTCACCGGTCCAGTTCTCGAGTTCAGTTAATCTCTGACAAAGGTCTGAGAACCAGGCGGCGAGACCAAGTTGACTCGGGTATGCAAGCTTCGTCCACGACTCTGGCACGTTGTCCATGAATAGAGCTTCCATTAGATTTTCCATGTCGCTGCTAATAGTCAACTCGCCCTATCGACACATGTAAATTATTAGTAACCAACAAACACACTTTAGTAAAATAATTATTTTAATGTAATATTTTCATAAAGTACATTTATTAGTGGAGCACTTTTACATGTAAAAAATATGAGTATTTGATATTGATTATTAACTTAAGTGGGGTCATCTGTTGGGTGATCAGAATAGGTTCATCTATTACGTGATCGTCTCTATAACATGAACATTTAATACTGTTTTAACTTACATTTATAATTTTAGTGGCACAAACGTTATGTAAAGTGTTTTCTTAAATAACTAGATATTGGACGCTTGTTTTATGACTTTGTTGAGCAATGTATTAGTTAAGAAAACTCTTCATGGCGCTATGTTAAGAAGCTTATGAGATTTTGTTACGTCATTTGCTAGAATAATATAAGTTGGTGTAGTAATTCTGAGAAAATACCTAATATTTGTTGTTCAAAGTTACACTAATTTAAAATTTTACCTTCAGCCCCAACTCCGTTTCTTTTAAAGATCTTCGGATCTCTCCCATGAGTATGTTCATTCGCTCACTCTCCTGAAGAGCTACTATGGTGAACGGAGTGAGTTCCTCCACCTTCCCCATCAACTCATGGAGATTGAATGGCTCTGGTACTCTGTCCAGGATATCTTCTAGTAGGTAGCGTAACTTCATAAAAAGAAATGATTAAATGGCAATTAAGATTACTAGTTTGGTTGTAATTATAATTACAATGAACAGAAATTTCTCGTGAATTTAATGAACATCTTTAAAACCTAGACATGGATTTATATGGGATTCATAGGCAGTATGCCTGCTACTTACTACTTCGTCCTTGCTAGCGCCACCTCCAGCTTGTGCGCCAGTGTCTCTTGGTTGCATCTCAAACACAACCTAAAATATCACATTATGATAACGCATTATACCAAAAATATGGGTTAATATAACATCAAAAAGTAAATACTGTATTTAAAAGTCCTAAATAAGTGTAGTATCTATCTAATAAAGATTATAACATCAGCCCTGTATACAAAGTATGCCAAGCCTGGGCACAGGCTTCTAAGCTTGAGAAGGGCCATAGTCATGGTAGACTTCATACATATTTTTGAACAGAGGTTACCTTACTTTAATTTACCGTCTAAGGATACGATAAACGGGATCGAAGTCAAGTACTCGAATGTATTTCGAATAGTCTTTCAGAATGCTATTTAATTAATCGTGACCTTATAAAAAGCGGTTTAATAATTACCGACATCCGGTACTGCGTGTGACGATGTTGTTACTAAGGCTAACAAAATGCTTGGTTTTGTTATTCGTGTATGTAAGCCGTAACGTAACATTTCCAGCTTAACCTTGTTTTATAACGCTCTAGTTTGAAGTGTCTTAAAGTATTGCTCTGCCATATGGTCCCCTTGCTATTCAACGTATGCGTATAGTGTAGAAGCAGTCCAAGCCCGCTTTGTCAGAAACTTATTTATGAGAGATGTAGTAAGAAAATCTTTGCCTGAATATAACCATAGACTATCACACTACAACGTAACTAGTTTGAAAGAACGGCGTGATATGTCTGACATACTACTTCTTCATAAAATTATTAACGGATCTATAGATGCCGAATTAATCGATTTCTTTAATTTTAGATCATGTAAACGTACCATGAGGCATCACCGAGTATTTGATACTCCCATATCTACATTGAACACTACTCTTAACAGTCCTCTCACACATATGATGAGATTGTACAATGAGAAATGCATTTCGACAAATAATGCTCTTGACATCTTTTCAATAAATTTTTTGTCATACAGACGTTTCCTACTGACTGCCAAATAAAATATTTATGTATTTACATTGACCCGTCGATATTCAATTTGTTTATTTTAAGTTTTAATACTGCTGTTTATGGTGGGTTTTGTGTTTTTTATTCTTTAATACGTTTTTTTTACGTTTATATTGCACCTGTGTCATAAATAATTAGTACTTACTGACTTGCATAACTTATCTGCACTATGTACATGTGTATTTGTGTAACAACTACTTCTGGATTTTGCACTTATCCATACAAAATAGTGCCTATTAAATATTATTTTACTGGTAATTAGACTAAGTTTCTTGACATGCATGCCTGTCATTTGTATGATTACTGTTATAATACGCACTTTATATATTTAAGAAGCATTAAATATAAAGTTTTAATAAATATATTAGTTGGTGTTCTTAATAAAATAAAATACAATAATATCGGTTAAGGGTGAAAACGACTCAAGCACCGATGATGCAGTCTATTGTCTCTGGTTACCCCCGTACCGTTCTAGTACACCATATATGTATGTTTAATAACGCTATGCAGAATTCAAATGGCAATCCATAGTCTCTGCTTACCCAACCGGGCAACTGGCAGTAAGTCCATGCATGTATTTATGTAAACATTGTTCTGTAATACCTTGAAAAGTCTATCAGATACTGTAGACAGATAGCCAATCTCAGCGTTGGGGTGCAATCCGTAAAGGTACGGCGTTTCTTCTGGCAAGTAATCGTCGATATAAGCATGGTATCCAGAATAGTCGGAGTTAGGCGGGGATATGAAGCCTGGAGCTAGTTGTAGTTCACCATCCACCTGAATTTGAGTAAAATCAAAGTATATTCATATAATATATAGTAACAAAATAGTAAATCTGCCGCAAGAAACTAAACATATTTGTTACTAACCAGTTCAGGTTGCATATACTCAAGCAGAAAGGTGCGACAAAGCCGCCTGTCCCAGTCGTCGGTGATATGCCCTCCGTACATGATTTCTCCGAACAGATAACGCAGATCCTCCCACGGTACGCGAGGATTCGCCTCCAAGTAGTTATACAGAACGTATACACAAATCGTCAAGTCGCCGAAATTGAATGGGTATACTCTGTTTGAAACAGGATATATGGATATTTAGAACATAAGAGAAACAGTGCATCCACTTGTATGTACCTCCTTTTTAAAGGACTAGGATTAATCGCTCGCACTAGGTATGTATAACTTCAGTATCGCGGGCAACTCTACAAGCATTGAATCATCGAACAACAATTATTAGTTTTGTCGAATCCAGGTGTTCTAACTGGATTTGATAAAACTAATTGTTGTTCACATAATTTTTGGCTGTGCTGCACACTAGATTAACACATTTCACAATTCTGCTGCGTTACATTATGGCCACTGATCAGATAAGTTAATGAATGCAATAATTTTAAAGAAAGATCCGAATGCAACATCTGCTGCAATGATTTGGTAACAGCGGTATCTACTAAGACTATTACGCATTACCTGTTCCAGCCTTGTGGGCCGAACTTGCGCCTCTCCGCGACGACGGCGTGGAAGTAGCAGAGCGCGAAGAGAACCGACTTGAACTCAGCCTCCTTGCTGCACATCTCCATAGTCTCCTGATTGAAGTTGTCTAAGGACTGCACAGCGTCAATAAAAAATCAAAAAGTTTGTTAGGTAATACATTCCTTTTCCGTTGTAGTTGCTATAACCACCTAAAGCCAATATGAGTAAACGTGACATACGGATAGACAGAATTTGTCATTCAGTGAACGGAAACATAATGTCGGCCGTATTTCGAAGCTTCACGTAAGTTATGTATGTATCCCGACCGGCCAGGCTCAATGATGACACCCTTTCTAATAAATAAAAAAATAAAAAAGACGAGTGCAAACAAAGTGAAAATTAAAAAATAAAATAAAAAGTGCGTAGAAATGAAAATTAAATAAAAGCTGAAAAGAAAAAAAAACAAGTTCAGGAGTCTATATTATGTTGAGAACCTGCTATTGACTAACTGATATCGTGGGAAAATTTCGTGATCAATATACAAATAAAACGAATAATAAATTCAAAAGCATAGCACATAGCGACAGTCGGCACCCATTATTGTGACGATTTAAGCCGGTCTATATGTTAATGGGTCCCGACTGATAAGTCGCTATGTTCTATGCTTTTGAATTTATTATTAGTTTTATTTGTGTTTTCAGTCTTTATTTAATTTTTATTTTTACGTACTTTTTGTTATTTACATTTTTTAATTTTCACTTTTTCTGAGTGGCTTTTTTATTTTTTGTTTATTTGAGATTTTTTGTTTTTCTGATTATGTCGTTTTGCATATGACGTTTGTATATAGCTTTTTGGAATCCTTACTGATATAAGATTTCAAAAAAGTACCCATGGTTGCAGTTTTCATTAGATAAATATAAATAAATGTGTTTTTATTACTATTATTTTAAGTAATACAGGGATGTTATACCTTTTTGGAATCCTTGTTATGAACCCTTTAATTTGATATCCACATTTAAGGAAAAAAAATTCACCTTATATGTACAATGCAATCTAGCAGCCCCATTTTTTTTTATGTCACCTATCTAAGATCACTTGGACTAATGAGACGAATCTAACGACACCTTAATTAAAGAAATCCATCGAGTGGTGCTGCGCTGATAAGCACCGTAGGCAGTCCAAATGGTTTTCCTAGCGTTTACAAGGGTAGTCTAATCGACCACGTTTCTATGTTTATTAATAGGTACAATGTTTGAATCATCTTTATCGTTAGCGTATAGCGATGTAACAGTGTATGACGTCATAAAACAATGTTCATTATAAAAAAGTTTTTAAATAACAAACGTTTAAACATAATCTTGTTACTTTTAGTTTTAGTCAACTTTTTATATACCTACATAAGTATTTTTTTTATGTGCTAATTATTATTTATTGTAATAACTGGTAGCAAGCTAACATGGATTTAGTAGCGAGCTCTGTGATCTCACCTTATGCAAGTTTGCCCACATGCCATTGGGCGGTTCATTGGTTATTTTGATGGCAGACTCTAGTATACCTTGCGGTATGATGTGATAAGCCGCATCTGCGGCTGGCTCAGCGCTCAAAAATAACCTTCGGACAATAATTAGGTAAGGTACTATACCATCATAAGCATAAGATTAATATCCACATATTTAAACATATAGTAGGTAAACGTTTTTAAATATTACTAGACTTTGCCCGCGGCTTCACTCGCGTTAATACAGATTATGTCAATAAATTTCTATTCCTTGGAAACAATACTTTACTTCAAGATGTAAGGTACCCAAGGTCCTTCTCTATACTTTTGACAACGTGCATGCGGATGACGCGACTGACGCGTAATTTTATGATGAACGGCAAATTAATTAAGGCGTGAATGCGTTACAAACATACTCACATTTGCATTTATAATATTAGTTACGATGAGTTTGGTGTTTACCAAATAAGACAAGTAACTAACGCGCGGACACATTCGTTGTGACAAACTCGGTGCGTCACCGATCAAATCAGTGATAAAGTCAACCTTTATTGTTTCATTTCTTTTGTATTGCCACACTTTCGTTATATAGATAATACTAAATATTACTACTTTTATTTCTGTAAGTGTACTTATAGTCTTGTAAGTGAAAACCTAGCATAATTTATATTGTAAAAGGAATGTATTAAACAGTGTAATTAAACGTCACGTGTAGATATTTAAAAAAATACAATATAACATGTTAATTATTCCTAACCATTTGTTGACATTCTTTATCTGTATTCGTTGGCCTCACTTTATCTATTGCATATAAATAAATACATATAAACAAAGATTACATAAGGATAAAGCATATACTACTAAGATATTTCTGCTAGTATTAGCTGATAGTTATTAATTAATGTAAATTATTAGACGACTTTTATAAAGTAAGAGCCTCTTTGAGTCGTTTACTTACCGATATTCTGGTAGAGGATTTTCGAAGGTTTCTTCCATCTTCTTTTCCAAGGTAGAAAGCCACTTTGCCACTAAGTGTATGTTCTGCAAAACGACCCAATGGCCGTTTTTGGAACCAATGCTCATAGCTTCTTCGGCGACTACTTCTTGACCCTGACCCAATGACACTATGTGGAAGTTTTTTTTTTCAGTTGAGAAGCCATCTGTGCGACCCAACTTTTCTATATCCTAAATATGTAATATAATAATTAATGGGATTAAATATAATGACCACCAAAAATACTAATTGCACAGCAAAATATGCTTACTAAAATATATCATAGCGAGCACCTATACGCCTCAAATCACTGCATTCTGTCTCGAAAGGGTTAGGTTATGTTAGGTTCCTTCTTAAACCTACCTAAAAAAAGGAGCCCGTTGACTTAGATTGATCTCTTTAAAATATTTTAATAAGCATATTTTGGTGTGCAATTAGTATTTTTGGTGGAACAAAGGCAAAAAATTGAGGAACAGTTAAATACTACCCATAATTAATTATATTATTAATATCAAGCTCAAAACGCCGAACGTTCGTTGCAAAGTTCATAGTAATCAAGTAGCTGCGTTTTCTAAAATACGATTAAGATGTTTGCTAATATTCGTATTTATATTTGAAGTGTTCGTCACTATATCATTTACAATAGCCGTTGTTTTGTAGAACGGCTGGGCTGCTTACAAGGAAAGTTTTACCGTCAAGTAGTGACATATAGGCATATAGCTGAGCGCAAGCTTGTGACAGGCAAGACGCGGTAATCGGTAAGCGCAATAAGTTCAGGCTCGAGTTTTCGCTCATAACTTGTTTTAACTACATAAAATTACTAATTATTATAAGATACAAAATACCTTCAGCGGGTCAACACCAGCTGACAGAATGAAAAACATAGGCGTTATGCAATTACTCTCTTTGTAGGACATTTCCAACGATGGAGTACGAGCTTCAACATACTTTGTTCCAAGATTTTCCTCGCAAAACGTACTAATAAACAAAACGTAGGTATTAATAATTATCAGAATATAATTAGGAATAATTTAATTTATATATATATATATATAGCAGCAACAGCTCAGTGGGAAGACCAACAGACTGCAATGCAGAGGTTCCAACCTACGTCGCGCACCTCTGACTTTCGGAAATTATATGACTTTTCGAAATTATGTGCGTATTGATTGACAATTATCGCCTGCTCCGTGCCTCGGAGAGCACGTTAAGCCGTCGGTCCCGGCTACCCTGAACATCTATGGCAGTTGTTATTGGGAAGTCAGTGCTCTATTATATCCTGGCACTGGTCTAGCCTTAGAGTATCGTTAGCCTTCGGGTTGCGTCAGGTGGCAGCCGCTCCGTGTAAAAACTGATATCCAGTCAAATCCGGTTAGACCAGAAAAGCTGATCCCAAGTGACTTGGGAATAATAAAGGCTAGGGGAAAAGATATTAATTTGTTCAAAAATTCAAATAATCTGTATCATAAATCAATAATAATCGTCGTGTGGCTATTGTTTCTCTTAACACGTTCAGTGCCACTAAGATTTTCATGATGTTTTCCCGGATGCCGCATACATTTCACATTGGATTCACCAAGCGAGTTGCCGGCACTACAATATAAATTGAATGAACTCGCCACGCGAGTTCACTGGCATTATGTAAGGGTAAAATTTTTATTTTGTTATTTTTGTGGCCGTCTCTGTCTTCGTAACGTTTGTATCGAAAGTGAAACGTGTTTGACGATTGTTCAGTGTGTTTCAACTTATAAACATGGCAAAAAACTCAAACGCTATTATAAAAGGTAAGTTTGTTTCGTAATCTAGGCAGTGGTTGTTAACATGTACAGTGGTTATTGTTAAGGTTATATTTTGTATTAATAAATAATGTTTCTGAGTAGCAATATCACCCTGAATATTTAACGCTGTCTCCTAGATCTCAATAGAACGGATGTAATGTTGACTGCCGTATGGCGTAGTGGTTTAAGCGGTCGCCTAGCAGTTTTCTACTACTCAAAAAAAGATATATATATACCCACATACATACATACGCGTGAAAAACACTACCTACCTACTACCTGACCCAAAAGGAGTCAGCCAGGTAAAAAATAATATAAGGAATTACACTACAAGTATAATAATTAAAATTTCAACTAATATTATAAAGTAAATAATTTTTTTTTCTGTATTTGTTTGTAATAATAAACTTGTTTGTATAACTGGTAAGGCAAAATATAAAAAAATACTAAAAGCTTTTTACCCATTTTGTGACATTAGTTAATCACTAATCGGGTAAAATCGAAAAGCTATGACTGTCGTATCATGATATTAGACGAACTACTTTCATATTCAATGTTCATAATGTACAGTGATCTCCACATCAATATACACAAAATCTGAAGCAGTAATTTATCTCTTGTCTAAATTTTTGTGACACTTTCATTCTGTTTTAGATTCATAATATAAGTAAGTAGTATCCAAGCTATTGTGTTAAAGTTGTTGACTAATGTTTATTTATTTAAATTTTGAGAACCGGCGCCAGTGAACTCTTCTGGCGAGTTCATGGCATTGTATAATTACTTTATTTCTTTCATATAAAATTTTTTTTGTATCATCCGAGCCTCCATGTAATTGGTTAAATAACATCATATTAAATCTACACTGTAATTTTGAACAGAATATACGGATGCGTTTTGGAAATATTACCGAAAAACACCGAACTCGCCACGCGAGTCGTCGGCACTGGAATAAAATTAACGAGAACTCGCAGGGCGAGTCGGTGGCACTGAACGTGTTAAGAAGATTGGAATCAAGTTTATATTTGTGCGTTAAACTTTCTGAGGTGCAAGATAATTAGCTTTAGAATGTTTGGCCTTATAGGAAGACAGTTATTATGTTAATATAAATCACGACGTCGTCATTTGATTGTTAATTTACCTTGAAGCATAGGTCATCCTATCGGGCCGCAGTGCTCGCATTATACAAAGTCGTTGAAGCGAGCTCTTGTTCTTCCATTCACCGGGAAGTTTGTCTCTCTCCGGCGCTTCACCCTCTGTGTATGTTTGCCATCTAAGATTGCATGAAAGAAATTAATTTGCTGACTAAAACGATTTTTAACTCGGAATAATGGTCTAAATCTACTATTTCAGTTTTCGGTACGCTGTCCTTGACACCCAGTATGTATTTATCCTTTCGTTATTTATGACATACGAGTATGCGTGTCTCTAAGGAATATCTCGGAATATTCCGAATCCATATCTAACGCGACCATTTGCCAAATGTCAAATACTAACATAGTTACTAAATGCTCGGATTGACATTTGCTAAATGGTGGTCATGTACACACAAATTTGTGTATAACGTTGAGTCTCAACACGCAGTGTTTACAGGAACAGTGAATAAACATGTACAGTTAATTGTATCGTCGATTGGACCAGCTGTTCAAAGAAATTAAATAAATGATAAATTTAAAAATGCAGTACACAAATTTAGACTCAATATTTCGTAAAGAGTTTAACCGTTTATTAGCGCCTTCAATGTCGTTGTCAAGGTTTTCGAATGCATCCATCTTAGAGAGTGTAATGATGCCGCCCCACGAGGTGCTGGATAACCACGTGTATGGCGAAGTTACTGGTGCTACTGCGAACTTTAGCAAAAAGTCTAGCTCTCTCGGATCTACTCTACCCTCCGTTTGAAGAATCTAAAACAACATGAAATGTTAAAATAATTATATAATATTCTTTAATGGATCATGATCATTACATCAGCCTTCTGATTTAGAAGTCGCTCGATCTTTAATCGTATAAGGTTCGAACAACGAGCGAGGGTTCAAATGATATCACGAGTCACCACAATGGGGAAGGTTGGTGTTATAATATATTATCTGTATATTTCTTATTATCATATTTTTTTGATGTTAGGACATGCATCATACCTATAAATTTATTTTCAACAAAAACCATGCATATTTTTGGCGTAGCTACGTAGCTATTTACCCTCTAATCAGTAGATAATTTGCAACACACCAACTTAATTTATTAAATATTTATTTTTTTAGCTGAAAATTTAGTTGTCAAAACCGACCTCATTAAAATGTTGTTTTCGTTTGTTTAACATTTCACCCTAAATGTTGACAAATCAATGGTAACTTAAGAAGAAAATATAAATATTTTTGTCCGTTGATAACATACCTGTAAAGTCATAAGGAAAAGGAACACGAGCTTGTCGCTCGTAAAGAGACCTCGACAAGTATACACGAATACCGCGAAACTGATACTGTCGAGGAGGTTGCGTACGCGATCTTCCAATTCAGTAGCTTTCTCGGCGTTTATCAAAGCTTCCTTAAATACTACGCTGTACGCCTTTAGAGAAAACTGGTACATTGGGTTGATTTTGTACAGGTCGTTCAGTATGAAATATAGCAACGATGCTCGAGTAGCTGCACGTCTGCGAATAATAAGTAATGTCTTTCAAGTCTACTTACAACCACGCTGTTGCTCCTAATATGTTTAGTTACGCAATTAGGTTATGGTACACAATTTAAATCAACAGTAATACGACTAGATCTTACATTTATTAATTCAAAGTAACTAGACAATAATAAGTAATTGAATATTTCTAGATAATCTTCTGTCGAAATTTTTCTGATCGTATTATATAAGTATCTGGAGTTTAAAACAAAAACGATCGACGATATCGACACGTAGGCACACGTTGAACCGGCGTATTCCTGACGATATACCATTGACAAGACCATCGGTTACTCATACCAGACCATACTCAGACCATAAAAATAGAACATTTAACTTAATATTTAGTCTAATTTAAACGCGCTCTTACAACACGAGCCACTCCATTATTATAAAAAGAAGTTCTGAGGTAGGAATATTAAGGCTAACCTGTATCTGTCTCTAGCTTCGTCAATCTTGACGGATGTGATTTTGCCTTCTTCTACTTTGATCTCGATATCTCCAGCAGTCTTCTTGGTAGTCTCTAAATTGATGACCAGTGCCGAATCACTCAAGATGTTAGGTCCCGCTGACGAGAGACGTTTAAGCAAGTCATCTTCTAAAGACTTCAGCGTGATCTTGAAATCGTTTTGTTGTTTAGTGAGACCGGCTCGTAAGGCTTCTAAATCCGGCCGCTCAGCTTTTACTACCTCGCCTAAAAGTTGGTCCTCTAAACTGTAAATTAAGTAAAATGTTTAATAATTTGAATTATTTTCTCGGAAGTATTACCAAGAAAAGTAAATAAAAATGTAATGGGTTTATTTAGCAGTAAAGACATACTGACCCGTCTCTGGTGACAGTAAAGTTGATGAGAGTGCATTGTGCCTGCATTTCGGGCTGGTAATGTGGATTGGCCAACTTAGTTTGGAGGATAAAACGGAATTTTGGATGGTAATCTATTTCTCTGTCTCCTATCTGAAATAGTTTAGAAAACAACCAAGTGAATAAATAAAGATGGGATGAAGGAAACTACCCACTTACTAACTAGCAAGTACATATACATTGTGTTTGCCTAAATTGATATAAGGTAGGTCACATTGGCATGTAGTCTATATCTTTGTGAAAGATTATTATATAAATATGTCAGTAGAAAGCAAGAGCGAAAAATATCTTCAGGAGCGTACATAAAAACAGTTGACTCTTCATAATACTTCACTATCTCTTCATTTATTCAGGTTATTATGAACACAAATGATTAAAATGGCTTTTTTTACTTATTTAGCGGTCCTCAAAGATAGTGTTATATGGAATGACTCACCTTGTTCGTATGAATTTAAAATTCAAAGCTGCATCATAAAAGTCTTGATCTTTCCAAAGCAAGCAGGATTTCGTAAAGTAGACGTTTGTTTAAAGTAATAGTTTTAGCTTGAAGTGTATGTTTTTAAAAAATAATATCAATTTATATAATACGTAGGTACCTTGAGCACTTTTCCTTTGCGTATAAGCACCCTGCCGAGCAGCGGATCGAGCACGGCGTCGACGGTCTCGCCGATATTCTCGAGCAGTACGATATCGCCGTTGCTGACGCCTATCTCGATCCGGTCCAGGTAGTTGCGCTGCGTCAGCCGAATCACTACTAGCGCTTCTCCATATTTTGACTTAATCCATTTAATGCCTTGCCTGTGTTTAGTGGTACAAAGATTTTAATTATTTTCATTTAGAATCCGGTTATTCTGTTAAAATATTCTATGTATTACACACCATCTCCTCAGATTTATGTTGCGATATTAACCTTTGCTGCTAGATCATAGATTAGGCATATGGCTATTGATTGACCGAATCAATTACACAAATGTTTGTTTATATAGGTATAGCACAGTGCACTGCTGGCGCATAAGTGTGGAGAACTATACCATTCGAACGTAAACCAATATTGATAATGTTTGGAATTTTAATTAAAGGACTGACAGGCCTTACCTACAAAATTAGCATGTATAACAGGAGCAATAATGGCTACAGTCAAAATCATATTGATGATTGATTATAAATGCCTTATATCACGGATTGTTTTTCCTCGTTGTTTCAAAATTAATATTAATTATATTATATCGTTTTTTTTAATAGAATACTAGAAAGTATTCTATTAAAAAAAACAATTATTATTAGTATTTTTCTACGTCATTATCGCGTGGCGTACTTAGCAGGTAATATTAATTTTGTTAATAACTTACAACTGAGGATCGATCATGAGTGGCCAGCGCGCCGAGTTGGTTAGTATAGTGGCGTTTTCTGTGCTCATGGTGTCAGTGGGCAAGCCCTCGTTGTTCCACGATGCCACTTGCGCGTCGTCCGTTAACATCGACAAAGGGTTTAGACCCGGTGTTGTTTCGATCTTAGGCTGTAATTTTAAATTTTTGTTATTCTTATGGCTTTAATGAAAGAAAGAAAAAAAAAATTATTTGTTCCACGCTCGTCAGGTAACAGGAAACACAACCAATATTATAAGAACAAATAAGGTCCTGCGTCAGCAATGTTGCAGTATATCCACAACTCTGGTATTCTCGCAGAGCCTGCATGATTTCGGTGCATGTAGGCAGTAACATACATACATAACCCGATTAAAATTTAAAATTAAAACAAAAATCATAATAACAATTTAAATAAATTAGGCGGACGGTGGTCTTATAAGGCAAAAGTAATTTTATACTAAATAATAATATTGGTATTTATATAATACTTATATGTATACATATTTATAGAATAAAAGTATATTGAAAATAATAAAAAACAAAAATAATAAAAGAAAATAAAGACGTTATATTATAATTTATTATGTTTGAGCGCATCATATTAATGTTGTGTTACATTTCTGAAAGATCCCCGGCTCTTGTCAAGTGTCAACAAACATGACACTGATTGTCATCAATGTCATCCAATAATTCTATTTCTAATATCAAATTATCAATCTCTATGACGAGCAGACTCGATGGCGTAGTGGTTAGTGTAACCGACTGCCACGCCTGAGGTCGTGGGTTCGATTCCCGCACAAGTCAAACATTTGTGTGCATGAACATGGATGTTTGTCTTGGTCTGGGTGTTTCTATGTATAATATGTATGTATTTACAAAAAAAAAAAAGTATATATGTATGTTTATCCATTGTCTAGTACCCATAGTACAAGCTCTGCTTAGTTTGGGCTAGATGGTGTTGTGTGTATGTAATAGAATATTATTATATATTATTATTATTTGATAAAAGGAAGTGGCCGCCGGTTGCCAGACATGGCTGAGTTTACTTGGCGTTGCAGAAGCAATATGAAATGTTATAATTATACCTATGGCATAGGAAGATGGGAGATGACTAAATATTCTGCTCCACAGAGGAAATACAAAAGAGAATGGGCAAATTTATATGGAATCTGAGCCATGCGCGGCCAAACTTAAGTTTGTTGTTTTTTGATGTAATTTAGTCCTATAATTACTGTGTAGAAGTTTCACTGCCGCGGTGTACTCTTATGACAAATAAAACACATTATTGTTTATGAGCACTTAACTAAATATTCTGGCTTATATTTGGAGTAAAATAAAAAATAAATTGATACAACAAATCTGGACGGTATCATTTATTAATTATAAAGCATTTTATAATATTACATTAATAATAATAAGTACCGGCAATTATTGTACCTACAATATATTTTTTTAGTGGTAATGGTCTATGATGACACTTAATTCCGCTGCTGGTAATCTAATGTCTTCAGGTTGATTTCTTGCCCATCCTAGGTACCATACTACGCACATAACATGTGCGCAACATCCTATCGTGCGTTTTCCACTCAGACATGAACAATAGTAATGAGCAATAGCTTCTCTTCCTTGTCTTGGTCGGTCAGTTACAACATAGGAATAATAAATCCTGGACCTTACATGTCTGGACTGTATTTTAACACGTAGCAAGCAAACATGTTGCTCATCTATATATTCATGAAGACCACTTATTCACGATACACTACAATATTATATAAGCCCTGTCTTAAATGCTCAGCATAATAACTACGAGCTAACTTGATGTGGTACGTACCCAGAGCGAAAAGGATAATATCATCATCTGACAGATTAGGAAAATCGTCGAAAATAGCCTGATCACCGGTGATGCTTTGAAATGTTGCTCTTTGCCTATTTATATTGTTACGGACAACAAAGTCCGCTAGTTGATTAGGTCGATTCATGCGATTATTTATAATGTCCACAAATGCGGCTGCGTGCACATTATCGTGGAATGGCTCCTGGAAAGCGTTAATAAGTGAAGCAGCTATTTTGAAGTCATGAAACATGTGACTTAGAGACCAATTAAAATAATCTTGTCGGAACAACTTGAAGTCACGTTTGAATCGACCATTTATTACTTCTACATCCCAGGGGCATAGAGTAACCATTCTAGATCTGTTCGCCTGATCGGTTGTGAGCTGATCTGCACCACGGTCTTTAGTTTCAGGCATATATGCTGAGTAATCTCATTGTGCCAAATCCGGTAGGGTGTCTCTAAACCCACGATCTAAAATGAAGATATCGCCAGGACTAAAGAACCAATGAAACGTGCTTTCTTCGTCATATATCATCCTGTGTAGAATTGTAACATCCGAGTCGGTAGCTGCATATGGATCACAGACGTCTAATATATAACCATCGCAGCATACAATAATGAATGGTTTTAAAAGATTTGGATACTTATGCAAACTATATGTTTCTCTTTGGAAAGAATAATTGGAACTCTTCTGGATATAAATATATGTTCCGTCCATTATTACTATGGCTTTTCTCTCGTCTAATGCTGAGTTAGGGTTTCCAAACGAAGCGTTCGGTATATAAAGGTTACGTTCAGCGATCATTCTTCTATTTATGTGGTTGAAACCCAGATGTCTAGGCACGAACTCAGCAAATAAACAATCTCTTGCTCTTTTTAGGTGCCTCTCTAGTGATCTTTTACTCATTTTAAAGAGCGCTGCTAACCTTTCGTAGCTTTCACCACTTCGCAACTTCATTAAATAAATAGCTAGTGCTGTTTTTGAATTTGAGCCTGCCAAGGAAGGCGTCTGTGTCAGGATCTCTGAGAATTGTTCTCGGTTAAAACCCAATCTAATATTTTGAAAATATTGTCCATATATTCAGTATTTTCAAAATTCAAAATACAGTCACTTGACACAGCTGCTTTCATTAAACTCATCATTTCTAAGAAATGAGTACTATTAAAATCATGTCTTAGATTCGGGCTATCAATAATTTCATCCCAGTTATTATTTCTTAAATGTGTTTCACACACTCTAGCTTTTTGTGGTATAAATACATTGGAATCCATCAAAAGTGACAGTTGTATATTTTGAGGAATCCGTTGACAAGAAATTCTTCTACATTATTCAAACATGCAGCTCGCTGCACCGTTAGCTACTCTAGAATACTCTTCAATCCGCAGTGTGCATTCGTGAGGGACAGGATTTATATTACGTTGTACAGCACGTTGAGCCCGCTGCCAGCACGGTCGACAAAGATATTCCAGACCGTTGTATTCAAACTAGAACAAACATAATGACATTTTAGTAAACTAAATACAGCGGGGACATTACATTAGTTATTATTTAGGGAGCTTACAGCCGCCAATAACAAGCTGCCACAGTTATACAGAAAACATTATTATAAGTATAATCGCAACCATCTATGTATATCATATATAGATCTTTATCTACGATTTCTACTTACTACGTACTAGCTAGGGCGCTCCGAACAACAAATATGTTACGCCAAATGCACTGCAATGTAATGAATATATCTTATTAAGTCACTCATTGTTCAAGCATCAGTGTGACTGAATAAGAACATCCC
Organism: Catocala fraxini; assembly: GCA_930367265.1. Lineage (NCBI taxonomy): Eukaryota > Metazoa > Arthropoda > Insecta > Lepidoptera > Erebidae > Catocala > Catocala fraxini. Next base: position 14,578,974 of record OV884040.1, on the reverse strand, counting down.
ATTAAACTCCCTTTGTTGGCCTCAGGCCTCCACCATTAATAGAGGGAAGTTGGCCGACTATAACTATATATACCAAACATTATATTATTATAAAATTACTTACTTGCTGTGGAGCAAAAGCATCAATAATATATTGACCGATGCCGACATTTGCCTCGAACAACCCATGGGTTATTTCGAATCTTCTTCTATTAACCCCTGGTCGATTGCACAAAACACAAACTGGTCGATTTTCTGCCATAGTCAACATAATCCCAATCGCAAATAAAATCAAAAGTCCAAAAACGAAATCCATGTTATCAGGTTCAAGAGTAAACAAAGTCCGAAATGCAAAATAAAGGTCAAAAGGCTTAAAGTAATCAATACAAATCGCACAGTACACAACGACACGAGAGTAACCGAAAAAACGCACGAAGCAAGCGCCGCCGGTATTTCGCGCGTATTAGGTGCACGTAGCTGATTGATCCGTCCCGAGCGCAGGTAAACCAACCGTTGCGAACCGGTTTTGTGTTGATCATTGTAATCGTTATCAAAAGATGTTGTGGAGTTTTAGGAAAACGCATTACATGCACGAAATAATTGTTATGATGCTCTATACGTTTACATGTAAATATTTATCCTTAAATGGATTACAGTAAAAAGTTCATAGTAAAAGTTGTTCCTAGTTATCACTACTTTCATTTGAGACTACTTTCATTAATGGCCGCCGATAGCCCAGAAGTGTCCATTCTCCTTTGTTCGACGATTGAAGTTCAATGGTGATAACAAGTTACTCGAGGAGGTAGCGCTAAGTCTAGTACGTATAAAATACGCACTAGATTGAGCGGTCGAAGAAAACCATATGTTCTACCACACGGGATTCACACCTTCTTTAGTAACTTCATAAAGACACGAGCTTTTGGCCGCGGTTTCGCTCGCTCGGGAACAGTCTTTTTTCACGATGAATGAAAGTTAAGTTATTTTTAAACGTGAATGCGAAGTTTCATGATGTTCAGTCGAATAGTTGGCATAAAATCGTAATTTGCATTTGCATAATATTGGTTAGCGTAATATATTCATTTGGTTATATCAATTATTGACATCAGCTTCTTAATTTGCAGATGCTGATATAAATTTACCTAATGGTCATTACCTAATTTATTTATTAGCAAATACAAATAACAAATCATGTTTGTTAGATTTCAATCAAACAATCATTTTTGTTAGATTTAAATCAGTAAATTAAAATCGTATTACAATCAAGCAATCCATTTTTGCTGCACGCATTAAGTTTAATTAGACATATAATCATCGTAATCCAGAAAGCGTCTACCTAGTATTTTTAACTGAACTTCCCACCAACAAAGTGTGTATCATAATCCGTAGTTAAAAATAATTATATTGTCATGTTTTTAAATTGCATGTACGTTTTTCAAGTATGAGGTGAAGAAATGATCTTCGCACAAGTCGTTTACCAAGAGGATATCGCAAATATTTTCGTATGCAACTTACGTCAGTCTTCGCGAGCGTGGGTACCCAATCGTCGTTGATGAGGAGCAGACGGTAGATGCGCGTGAAGCATCCTACGTACGAGATAAAGGCTGTTGCCAATAGTACGTCACCCGGTAACATCACCGCTGATTCCTTAAGGGTCAACACCGTGGCTGACCATCTGACATAAAAAGAACATAGTTAAAAAGTTTCACGAAATCAAATGATAGCCAATGCTTTTTTCGGTACTACTAATATTATTATTTATTAATATATATATCACCTTATTTTCTCTGAAGCAAGGCCGTTAACCAGTCTGTTCGCTAAATCTATAGTGGCAGTGGTGGCATCAGCTTCGGCTTGGCATTTCATTTTCTCAGTCACGGCATCCTGGAATGCCTGAAGCAACTCTTCCAATTTCTCCTCTAATTCCTAGCAAAAAGACATAACTTATGAATAGATAATGACATAAAAGGAAAAATCTGCGTCAATTAACTATTTCATTTAAAGGCTATGCAAAAGAACTAATATGTTTTTTGTAAGTATTTACGTGTATCTGATCAGTAAGGAAGGCCAGCTTATCTCTGGCCGCTTGCAGCTCATCATTGGCAGCGTTCAGTGCACGACGTTTGGGCTCGACCACCACGTACACGTCAAAGAACTTAATAATGTTGATCACCCACGCGCACAGACCAGCCGCCGCAGCTGACTTCGAACGTATAAAGTCTGGGTTGAATTCTGGATCTTTTATGTAAGGCTGCACTGCCTGGTCATCACAATTATATAATATAGAATAGAATATTATAGCCATTAAAATTATATAAGCATTATATAAAAGGGCTGATATTTTCTAAATTGTAACTTTTTAATATTATACTTATTTAATTTCTTTGATTGGATTGGATATTGTCTTCTGTTTACGCGAATATTATTCATTAAAATTAAACAACTATATATGGATTTTATCGCGTTGTTTATTTGTCACTTTATTAGATAGTTTTGAAAACTGTTACACTCCTACTACTATTAAACTTTACTAATTTTAAGCTAATTAAATTATTATCAATATATTTAGATTTAATTTTACACTTGCCGCGACGTTTCAGTTGGTTTTCAGCAGCCATGGTCACAGGGAAACTAAGATAGTAGTTGTCTCAATGTTCCAGTGTAGTTATTTCAAAGTACCCGAACATAATTTAATCATTAGTGTTTCTATTTACGCAGAATGAGCTCAAAGTATCATGAAGTCTAGCTGTGGTTTGCTTCTTCTTGGGTTTGACTATTTGAATTACTGGAGCCCAAGCTGGTAGTACATTCCAACCATCTTTTCTATTAAAATTAGGATGTTTTTTGATTTCAATAGCCTTGCGAAGCATCCTTGGTAAGAATCGGTGTTTTTTAGCGAGAATCTGTGGTTTGTCAAATCTCAGGTAGTGGTTGGTCCCCTGTTGCACATGTTCACACACAGCAGACTTCAATTAAAAATTAGTAAAGTTAAATAGTAGTAGTAGTAGTGTAACAGTTTTCAAAATTATGTGATAAAGTGTCAAATAAACAACGCGATAAAAACCGTATATAGTAGTTTAATTTCAATTCTTTATTATATTTACAATATAGAAAAAGGTAATTATAGCACTAAGAAACTATTCACAGACCTGGCGACTAAACAACTCCTTGATAATTTTTTTCTATTTTTAAATATTCGGTATTTAATAACATGACGCCATGTTGCGCAGACACGTAGACGTACCTTAAGGACATCCGGATGAATATTCTCTTTGTCATAATATATCAAATCGTTTAAAAACTGATCCACTTTTGCCATTATCAACTGTAACCATAAATGAAAGCTGTAGTTTACTGAAACAGGTTGGACAACGACATTTAAATAAATGAATGTGATCTTACTTTACAACTCTTCCATGACCTGTCCTTGGGTACTTTGCCCTTTTTCGAGAACAGCACGAGGACGGCGGCGGTAACGTTCACGACGGCGTCTGGTGGCGAGCCGAAAGACTTCAACTCCGTTAGATTATTCTTGTTCAGCGTATTTAGGGCTTCTTGAGCGGCGATTAGAGCAGGTTCGGCCTTCGCCAAGTCGTCAGCGCAGATTTTAGCCTTTATAGTTACGTCTTCTTCTATCACCTTTACTTTCTTTTCTTCTTCGGCGGCTGTTCAGGGTTAATTACAGATTTGATTAGTTAATAATTTTACACCTTCTCTGTGCTGTAGATACGGATCGCGTAAACAAATGTGGTGTCTTACAGTCAGACCAGCTTACCTTTTCAAAAATGCTGTATTATTGGAGTAGAATTAACTATTATAAATAATCTTTTGAAAACTCATTGGGATACGTTTCGATTCATTTGCTTTCGGGATTTAAGACCAAAACGATGGATTTAACATTTTAGTGTTTGTCTGTTCCAGCGTAATGCCAAATCAGGGTAATGGTACATAGTATAATTTAACGTATAATAAAGTCAGCAGCTTAGCGCAGCTATAAATTATGATTTACAATTTGATAATTTACGATTGCATATTCTGCCCATTTGAACTACTTTAGGTCCAAGAAGAACGTGTAACTACTATAGTCAAATACGAAGTCCAATAGATAATCGTTGAACAGATTTATGTTCTACGAGTATCTATCTATGCTGTGTCAATTGAAATGGTCTCTTTACTATTGAGTAAATTCAATGGACACAGCACCATATCGACTACCGGTTAACTTTACAAACAAACAGTAGTTAAATGGTTTAGGATCGAAATAGAATCGATAGAAAATTTAAAAACACACTTTAACTAAATGATAACAACCTATGGTGGGATGGTCCTTTCTTATTGGTCAGGTCTGAGGATCAATGACCTCAACCAATAATATTAAACACATAGATTTCGGTTCTTTGTCGGATATTGATTCTATTAGCTATTCTTCTCCCTAGCCTTTATTATTCCCAAGTCACTTGGGGTCGGCTTTTCTGGTCTAACCGGATTTGACTAAATATCAGTTTTAACACGGAGCGGCTGCCACCTGACCTCCGAAACCCGAAGGCTAACGATACCCTAAGGCTAGACCAGTGTCAGGATATTAGAGGGTACTGACTTTCCCAATAACGACTGCCATAAATGTTCATGACAGCCGGGACCGACGGCTTAACGTGCTCTCCGAAGCACGGAGCAGGCGATAATTGTCAATCAATACGCAAATAATTTCGAAATGTCATATAACTTCCGAAAGTCAGAGGTGCGCGACGTGGGTTCGAACCCGAGACCCTCTGCATTGCAGTCTGTTGGTCTCCCCACTGAGCTATCGAACTCTTCTATATAAGAATGTCATCAGAGTTAAATGTGGTATGACAGATTTTGGGATGGGATGTTTAACCGGTCGTATACCGCCGGCTCGCATACCAGCCGGCAGATTTGTACCCGTCGTAGGCCGGTGGCTCGCATGCGAGCCACCAAATTGGTGCCAAAACGCCGCGCGCCGCCTTCGCTTTAGCTTAAGCTAACGTAAAACCAATTTGGTGGCTCGCATGCGAGCCACCGGCCTACGACGAGTACAAATCTGCCGGCTGGTATGCGAGCCGGCGGTATACGACCGGTTAAGGAATTGGTTCGACTTACGATTATATTGTCACGCCACAATGACAAAATCAAAATTATTACTATAGTGCGTAACTATGGAATTGTGGTAAAATATTATTTTATTTTGATATTTTTATAATTATGATCTGAATAAATAGTTGTATGGAGTCAAAATTTTTCAAACAGTCTTTAGTATCATAAGTTTTCATTGTGTATTTAAGCTATTTGTATAAAATGAGCAGAGTTACGAGCTATGAAGTGTCAAAAGAGACTTCATATTTAAAATGAACTCATTAGTCCAATCGATTATATAAATAGAAATACATACCGAACGCTTTTTCCTTAGAGACTTTTTCACTCTCAGCGCCAACTACATCTATAAGTGCCTCTGCTGCTTTATTTTTCTCTTTCAGGATTACCTCTTGCTCTGCTAAAGTCACCTAAGTCGTACAATCCAGAGTGAAATTTACCTCGCTCGTATTTAATCATTCATAAGAACCATCATTGTTGGTTGAACTTATAGAATATTAATAAGTCATGTAGACGTATTCTAATGCATTTTTTTAGTCATTTTGCCAAATGCGTTAGTTGTCATGTCACTCACCTTTTATTATATATTACTATTATAACAATTTATATGCTATTTTAATCTTTACTTTCAAACCTAAACTTTAATTACCTATCTTTTATTTATCTGTTTATTGGAGCTTTATGTTCCGTAATACAGGGTATCTATAAACCTACAAGAAGCACCAGATCTCCCAAAGTAGGTTATTTAGTATTGATTAATAACATTTATTTTTAATACATTGTATGTACAGTGTGAAGTCTATTGTAAAATATTTATAATTAAATTGTACCTTGAGTACAGAAACATCAGCGGCACACGAAGCTAACTTCTCCAAACCATTCTCCAGTCTATTGATCATCATTACAAGATTGTTGGTCTTCTCGTTGAGCAGCTTGCTGTAGAGCGCGATCTGTTCGAGGAAAGTCTTTGGTGTCGTGTAGTTGTACCTCTTCTCGTTTTGGTAGTATGTATCTGACATGTTGTTTACACCCTGGTGTACGTGCGACATGAAGTTCGAAACTGACTTCACTAATGTAAGCTGTAATATAAAAATACAATTTTCACTTCATATTGGACTTCTTCTTCTTTTCGTGTGGTTAGTGGCCAACCTGTTGTCAAGAGTTATTCAAGCCGCCCGTAGGCCTTTGACATAGCTTAACGACTGGCTGTCAATTTGACAATAGCTGGTACCGACTTTTTACGTGCCCTCCGAAGCACGGAGATGCTCAGATGAAATACCACTAAGCGGTCACCCATCTATAGACTGACCGCACCCAACGTTGCTTAACCTCGCTAATAGTTTTACCGATCAGTGAGTGGAACTGGCTATGAGATATTGGACTAAGAATACTATATATATATATAACTTAGGTAAATAAGTTGATCATCAAAACTTATCAATTAAATTAACTAAGAAGTGTAAATATGTATATGAGACTAATAACCGGTAACGACTTGACTTCGGCGAGGAACCTTTTGGAGACAGACCGCAGTGCCTCCTCTGGCCACTGATGAAACCAATTGATGGCGGTACAGTTTACAATGGAAGGGAACTTGCGAGCACGAATTCGCAAAGTCGCACCCACAGGGGAGAAACACAACACCACCTGCAAGCAGATAATTGAATCTAAATATAACGTGACAACATGACTATTTCTTGCTATAGATAATTACGCCACCCATGTGAAATGTTAAGATTTCACGCCTGCAATAAGATATAGCACTGTGAGATATCAATACAATGTACAGGTAGAATCATAGGAAACGCAGAATTTAAACTTAAAGATTTTGTAATTATTACATAATTATATTATATTTATAGCAGCGATAGCCTAGTGGGAGACCGTTGGACTGCCACGCAGAGGTCTCGAGTTCAATCCCAAGGCGTGCACCTTTGACTTTTCAAAGTTATGTGCGTATTAAACAGTTAATTATCGCTTGCTTTAACGGTGAAGGAAATCATCGTAAGAAAACCTGCATGTCTGAGAGTTTTACATAATGTTCTCGAAGATATGTAAAGTCTGCCAATCCGTACTGGGCCAGCGTGGTGGACTATGGACTAACCCTTCTCACAGTGAGAAGAGGCCCGTGCCCAGCAGTGGGACAGTTTAATACAGGGCTGATACCAAATCATCAAATCAATATTATATTTCATAAATAATAAAAATGGTATTAACGTTATCAAGAACATACACGTATATTATATGCTAGTATACAGGGTTACTAACTTTCAGCATCAACCTCACTCGATTGACAAAGAATCTCCAGCAATTTTCCCTAGTGTCGGGGAGACCAGTTGCTTTTGTCTAAAATAAGGACATATATAACATTAGTATTATTGTTCAAAGTACGCATGGCGCCTAATTTCATTATTTTTATTGTCAGGTACATATATTTTCACAGTAAAACAGACCTCTGCTCTAACGCCATTAAGAATATTTTCAAGATCTTCATCTGGGAACAAGTCTGGTATTTCGCCGGAAGCTAGCAAATCGTTAATGAGCACCAGAAAACGTTCTTCAGCCACTTGACCGTCGGTCATCAGGAACATACATCCTATGTTCTTCAAGCCCGCCTTTAAATTCAACGCAGCTAAAATAGTAAAATATAATTTTTGGTATGATAATAAATTAATATTAATCATTTTTTCAAATGTATCTAGTATTGAAATTGAAAATAACAGAATTCCAAATTTTCATACCTAAGTCAACTTTCAAATCGTTTATACTGTATCCTTTTCGCAATTGTATCTGGAAAACCTCCAGCGAAGAGATGAACGCAGACAGTCTAGAGAGTGATTGTTTACCAGATCCGCCCACGCCTACCAGCAGCGCGTTACCTCGAGGCGCCTCCATGATCCGGTTAATCCTAAGACCATTAATGTTTATAAATGTACGATTAAGCTATGTATGTGTGTTTAAATATAAGTATATCTTTTGCATTTTATGTAATGTTGTTAATGTAATACATTTTTTACTTTAATGATGTAAAACTGTAAGTGTAAAAATCTGGTAAATCTACACAGCGTGCAAAAGAAAGGTGTGGTCATATTTAGGGGTCCACCTTTTATGGCAGAACTTTTATTGTTTTGCATAACAACGGATAGCATAAACTTTCGCAGAAAATCGTTTGGCATACACTCATTTATCATACATTCAAAACTCATAATTTTTTAAGTCAGAATCATATTCATAATAATTAAAAAGTATAACCATCATATCACAGAAAGTTCATAATCAGAATCGTCTTTTGGCACACATTAAATATCTATAGTCATTAAAAGGCAGAACCATCATATTCGTATCACAGAAAGTTTACAGTTAGAATCATCTTTTAGCATAATTTTCATATCCATAATAATAGAGAGACTGATCTATCATATTGTTACGTGCTGGGTTCGACAGATAAGAATGTAAACAATATTACTCACTAAAACACGTTTTATTCAAACACACAATTACATTTAAAACACAACAAACACATATATATACTACACTTTTCCACTGTAACTGTTTCAAACTCCGTAGTATTGCCGCTTCCGTTCGCTTTAATGAATACTTGACCGCTTACGATTGTAAACTGACTCGGCGAGCGCTGGCCTTCCCCTTTTATACGCGGTTAAAGCGTTTTTAGAGTTTTCTAGTAACGCCATACCCGGTATGTAAACAGTACGAAGATTCGAGAATGTGCCAGCGTTCTCTCTACGCTTCGCGTATCGACGAACTACGTAGTTCCGTAAGACGTCAATAGATGGCGGTGTAATAAATTATTAGATGGAACTGCCGAGTCTTCCCCACAATGCCGAAAGATGGCACTGGGCGTAACAATATCATCTAATTTGGAGGTGTTTCTTACCACAATAATAAAATTGATTGAACACAATTTTTGCCACCATGGACCTACGACGATTAAATGTGTATTCACTATCTTTCTGATCAGAAAGATATAGTAATACACATTTAATCGTGACTGTCACGGCTCCGGCGCTGCGGAGCTCCGGCGGTCCCACGCGAGCTTATCGTCGCATATGGTTTTAACGCTCACCACCGCAGCTTCAGCTTGATGGGCGGCTTTGCCGTATTGCCGTATATAATACTTTCACAATTTTTTTATTTTTAATTACTTTTTCCTATTTTACCGAAAATGCCCAGGCGCAATTTCGATAGTAATTAAATGCATTTGTTTTAATGTTTAAATAATAAATCAATAAAATGTTTGATATTTTTATAAAATAAATTATATTCATCTCGGGAATGGCCACATAGGTTACATAAACATTATGGCCCTTAATATAATCATGTTTTACTGTTACACGCTGTATAACCCTTTTATATATTATTTTCAATGAATTATAGTTCAGTAGTAGTCTGTTAGGTAAGTTCAAGTGAAAAAAGATGTAGTGACGACCGTATATAAATTGCACTGAAAAGGAAGGAATAGTTTAGTCTTATAAAAAAAATTGTACTCTTTTTTATTATTTTAAATGAATAATAGAAAGATAAGAGATTTTTTAAGTGCCAGTGTGCTATGCGGTCCTTGGATTAAAGTATTAATGATTGTCAATCACTTGAATTCATAATTTTGAGTGACAATGAAAGAAGTGCAACAGTTATGCGTAAAAGCAGCGTAAAATTAAACATTAAATAATATTCCTAATATTATCCTAACTGATTTTTTTCTTATTTCACGCCATAACTACTCGACCGATCATTATGAAACTCCAAATACAATTTTCAGCGGTAAAAGGACATGGGATACATAAGGCAAAAGCTAGTAATTGATATTCCATCTCACCTGCAGATATGGTACATAGCATCCTCGAAAAGTACCAAGTTCATAGTAGCGACGAGGTCATTGTACCCTGATAAGGACTCATCAAGCAGCTTTTTGATCTGTGGCCACTCTTTGATAGGGAAGTACTTGGGGTCACCAATTCCCTCCGCGAAATGGCAGTATATAAGAGGCTTGTCAAAAACTGTATTTTCGTCATAATCCTATAACAATACGTTTTACAAAGGATAAGAAAGGATTAAAAAAAATGAATGATAATATGATGACTTTCTTTTGTTTTTGTCCTTCTGGCTCGCAAAGTTTGCGCTTAATTTTTGTGCGTCTGAGGGGTCTTGAGTTCGGTTTCCGAAATGGGTAGGTACTAAACTTTCTATTAGAAATTTCAGTAGAAACATGGAGTCTTGAAATGTGTCCAGTAGATGGAAATAGGCTTGCGCCCTATTATTTGGGGCTATAAAATATAGCTGGCGAAATGGAGATATTTGTCTTACAGGATATTCAGGCGAGAGTATGTACTACGGGTATATTGTGTTATTTCTTTTTATAAGTAGACGTCGTCCTTGTGTTACAAAATACTTTATATTACGTTATATATTATATTACATTTTTTTTTTACGTGGTGAAATTCATGACGCATACCCTTCCGCGGGGTTACGTCGGACTCGCCGGGGTAAAAGAAAGATAAAATAAGAATAATGTACCTCCCGGAATACCGACTAAACCTACCACGGTGTTCCTCGACAATACCACTATCGACGGGGCCGCGCGAATCACTTGCACATACGGTCGCGACCCCGCCGAGGTTACGGCTAAACGCTCCCTCTCCCGCTCCGCCGCCTCCTTGATGGAAATGACTTCCTCACAAAAGGAGGCGACGGCGTATATTACCTTATATATCTACGTATAACCTTTTTTACTTATTACTGTATTTTATTAACTATATCCTTATTACTTATCTTTATTATAATAAGTAATTTCTTATAATTATTATGTGTAAAATTGAGTGTTCTTTTTTTTTTGTCCATCTGGCTCACTAAGTTTGCGCTTAATTTTGGTACGTCTGAGGGATTTGGACTCTGAATGAACATGTAAGGAGACACCTATGTCTCCAACGTAAACTCATGGATATATGCATTCTTCCCATTCTTACGTATGGTGCACATACATGGTCTTTGACTGGTCAGCAGAGGTTCGCGCTTAAGGTTTGCCAGCGAGCCATGGAGCGTAGTATCCTAGGGGTACGGTTAACAGACCACATTAAAAACTCTACACTACGCGTACGCTCCAAAACACAAATCGCAGATGTCACCAAGAAAGCCGCCAAACTCAAATGGGATTGAGCTGGACACGTTTGCCGTATGCCGCAGGAGCTTTGGGCTAAAATCAGCACATATTGGTTCCTAGACGGTGCTAAGCGGCAACGCGGTAGATCAAAACGTCGTCGGCAAGACGAAGTAACTAACTACAGGAGACACTGGTGCAAACTAGTGCATAATAGGGATATTTGGAAAAGCGAGAGGGAGGCCTTTGCCCTGCAGTGGGACAATACAGGCTGAAAATGAATAATACTAATATATGTATCTTATGTGGGGGCCAGTCAGTACAGACCGGCGACACTTCGACCCAGTGGGATCTTTTGTGTCGACATTCTCCTAATAACGACTGCCATAGATGTTCATGGCAGCCGGGACCGACGGCTTAACGTGCTCTCCGAGGCACGGAGCAGGCGATAATTGTCAATCAATACGCACATAAATTCGAAAAGTCATACAACTTCCGAAAGTCAGATGTGCGCGACGTGGGTTCGAACCCGAGACCCTCTGCGTTGCAGTCTGTGGGTCTCCCCACTGAGCTATCACTGCTCTTACACTAATATATAATAATTATGTGTAGTCACTAGTCGAGGATATCCTAATTTCTTTATTACACTTATAAAAATACAGTTGTTTTATCAAACTTTTGAGTATTAACCGTAAATCAGTAAGATAAAAGTAAATGAACAGATATCTCACTTCAGCGTTTTTCTTGATTATATCAGCAATAAGCTTGTTAAACGTTTCGTTGTCTGCTGAATCCACAAGTTTATCTGAATAAACTCGAGTCGCCTCGTGCATCCATAGTCTTATTAAATCTGACGAAGTTTTTACGGCATCACCAGTTGTGAATAATATTCCCTGTAAAGCAAACAATGTGTGTGTAGTGTATAAAGTATATATAAATATAAGTATATATTCATATATGTATACCTACTATAGGTATGGATATAAATAGCAACTATCTGTTACGTAAGTCCAAGTGCAGATAGATGCACTGACGACCATAAATTAATTGCACTAAAATAAAGGGAATAACTAAGTCCTTTAAAAGTATTTTGGACACTAACTGAACTTGATTTGATTAGGTAGGTACAGTGCCTATACGTCAATCTCTTTACTAAACCAATTACTCAAAAATAAAAGCGTATGTTCTATGTTAGCGCAATTATTTGGCTGACAAGCAAAGTAACTGCTATTAAAATTAAGATACCTGGAATATATTAGAGAGGTCTCTCAAGTTAAATATGTAGTGGAATTTAATGGCGGTGGGCAGGAATGTGGACGTCATCTTGCCATGCAACGCGAGGGCTGTTGCCACCAAGGTTTCAGCAGAGCGCTGCACTACAATTGGGTATTTATTGATGGGAATAGCCAAGTGTTGTTTCAGAATCTGTATGTAGATATGATGGCACGCATCTAGACCTGGAAAACTAGAATGCACCAATATTATTGAAAGCGACTGAAAAATGCGCGGGACTATAAAATATTGAAAAGGTAGATACAAACAACTAGACGTGGATAGCACGGGGCGTCCGAAAGATCAGTTATTTAATCAATACATTTGGCATTTGTAAAAATGAGAAATATCATTGAGATGATTGTTTCACGTACAGTTCAGATTTAAGGTTGAAAGATACAGAATCAAATCCTATGTATTCAATATAGGTATGGCATTGAAACTTTATTGTTCCCGTGACTATGGTATTTATAATGTCAAGAGATTCGTATTATTGAAAGTGCATTAACTATCGTAAATTTAAGTGAATAACAAGGTATTTTACAATTCTCCAGAGCACTGAAGCATTTTTTGTATTAATTTAATATTGTGTTGGTCTGGTTTACAACACTATTTCCTAATAATGTTTTATATCCGATTTGAGCTTTGTGTTACGGTTATAAGTATATTATACTTACTATGCTTTACCTCTAATGTTTACTCACTAAGCATCATAATTGCTCTGACATTTGGCGTGGTCCATGGGTAACTTTCAAGGTTATACTTATTTTAGTTGTATGGGTTAATTTTGTCTTACTAATCGTAATAATTAAATTGTCCGATATCATGTATGTCGTCATTGAGTGTGTTCCTTTAAAGTTGTTGTATATTGTGTACGAGAATCTTTAGCACGGGCCTATTATTTTGCGATGACTATAGCAATCAAATTGTTATAAATTAACCTTGTTTAAACAGTTACTTTCAATTCTTGATTGTTATAATTGTTACAAGAAACTTGCACGGTTAAAATGGGGCTTCAAGTAACAATCATGAACAAAACATACAAGTTAATTCTGCCATGATCTGTTATAATTATACAAATAATACAATAATAATAATATTATATTATGTTAATATAATAATAATATTAAATAATGTCTGTTTTAGTTTGTTTAAGTAAACAAACTAAAACATACATTATTTCTCGAACCAAACTAAAAGATTGTCTCGTTCGCAATATACTAATTTGGTATTACGTCTGGCTTACTAGGCAAGTTACTTTAAGAATGTGCAATATTTGCATATCATACTTTAAGCACATTTACCTGACAGCAAACGTGCAGAAGTGTCTCTGCAATCGCGGGTCGATGGTGAAGGAGCCGGCCGTCGGGTTCATACACGCTATGAACATACAGTTCGATATATCCTTTAGAGATAGTTTCTGTCGGTCGTACCTAGAAGAATAGCCAAATATATTTATAGTTTACATGTATTCATTTGCGGGGTGAGGCAGGGGGGGATTACTTCGCACCGTCTGTTCAACTTGTACATAAATCGGCTGATTGTGGAGCTCAGCAGTACAAGGGTTGGTTGTCATGTTGACGGCGTATGCCTAAATAATATTAGCTACGCTGATGACATGGTGCTGCTGACCCCCTCAATCAGAGCACTGAAACAACTTCTTCAGATTTGTGAGGGTTATGCGGGGGCTCAGGGACTCAGGTATAATGCCAAAAAGAGTGAACTGTTAGTGTTCAAGGCGGGCACCAAATGTTACCCTAAAGTGCCCCTAGTAACAATTGCGAACACTCCACTAAGACGAGTGACACAGGCCAAATACTTGGGTCACTGGGTCACCTTAATGATAACCAAGAAATAGAGAGAGAACGCAGAGCTCTGGCTGTCCGAAGCAATATGTTGATCCGCAGATTTGAGATTTTTTTAGGGCTTACTGCCAAACTTTTTACACCTGCAATCTGTGGAGCAGATATACGCGGCGGGCATTCAGTGCATTGCGTGTTCAGTACAACAATGCGTTGAGGATACTGATGGGGCTGCCACGTTTTTGTAGTGCTTCGGCGATGTTTGCGGAGGCGTCGGTTGATGGTTTTCCTGCCATCATCCACAAGCGTAGCGCTTCAATATTGCACAGAATGCGTGTTAGCTCCCACGGCATTCTGAGCGTATTATGTGATAGGTGGGATTTCCCAATGTTAAAGCACTGGATTCAGCTAAATCCAGTGCTTTAACTGTATCACCAGGTATCACAATACCTTGGTATGTAGCTACATACCAAGGTATTGTGATACCTGGTGGTGTGGTTGTTTTTCAGTGTATTGTTTGTTACTATATTATAAGATTACTAACATTAGGTTAAGAACTTTGTACTAACAATATATGGAGAATATTTTATCCGAAATAAACGATTATTATTATTATTATTATTATTATTATTATTATTATTATTATTACTTCTCAATAATTTAAAACGGTGTAAGTGTTTTTTATTGCTGTTGATGGCTGACGGTAAATGGTAACCGCCGCTCATGGCCATATGGTTGTGTTTTCTTGACATCACAAAAGCAATTTCAAAGAAATAAACACCGTACATTTTATTTTAAACGACTAAGTTATCAAACAAGCATACGACCCACCTGATGGTAAGTGGTAGCCGTAGCCTATGGGCGCCTGCAACATCAGAGGCATCACTTGCGCGTTGCCCCTTTAGGAATAAAAGAAAGTGGGAAGGAGAAGGAACGGGACGTGGGAAATAAGGTGATTGGGCCTCCGGCACTCTCACTCACCGTACGAAACACAACAGTAGGAATACTACTATTTCACGTCGATATTCTGTGAGAAGGTAGTCTTTTCCAGTCGAGCCGGCCCATTCAATCTGAAATCAGCGAGGTAGAGCCTCGCTGATTTCTCAAAAATATACCACATACGTAAGTGCCAAAAATACACTGCCTGTTGGTCTGCAGTTACCGTAGAAGGTATTGGGTGAAAAGGAGTAGGATCAGGAAGAAAGGCAGGAGACCGAGACAATAATTCAATTGCCGGCACCCTTACTTGCCGTAAAACGTAACAGCACACAGTACCTGTATTTGTACTGTTACGTTAGTTAGTACCTACTAGCGTTTAGTTTTAGCGTCGATATTTCGTGAAAGGGTAGCAATTCCCCGGTTGGGCCAGCCAATTTATGCTGACATCAACAAGGCTCTACTTCTGCTCTGAAAATTACTGACTATCGTTGCTTTTGCGTAAACGGAATTTACTGTATATTTGAAAAGATTGGATTTTGTCAAAAGAGTAAATAAGTAATCATATACTACTGAAGTTGACTAGTATAAAATAACTTAAACTTGCATTGAAGCTATAATGAAAAAATCACTATACCAATGCCGATAATCCATGAATTGTCTAATGAGGGTGTGTGGTTGCACTGTGCCATAAGCGTCCACCTCAGGCATGTTCATGTCGTCCACGAAGTATAACATAAATTTGCTGCCTGGCGGTCCGAAGTTGCGCCCCGACTTTTTCTCCAAAGGTTTTTCTAGTACTTTCTGTATCATTTCTGTCATGTAATAATGTATTTATTAAGTTTCCATAATCAAACTAATAAATGAAACTTTATAGTCTCTCCACATAAAGACAATATCACCCATAAATCGCCATGTCTTGTTACATAATATAATGTGGAAGGGTCATGGTTGTAGACAATTTTTTCGATGTGATATATTATTTTTGTATTTATTCATGAAAGCGTACGCATGGTTGTATTTGGAGCGCGTATTGAAATAGGCGAAACGTGTCAAGCGTGTCATCTGCTACTCTACACTGTAAGGCAGCGCACTGTTATGGGTGGTACCCCTCTCCGAGCTCGTTTTAAAAACATAAATTATAATACCTAAACACTAATAACTAAACTATTTATTGGAAAACGTATGTATTGTATCAATGGTCAAACTGCTGACCTAGCGTAAATGCTGAGACGTATGACTGAGAGCCATGCCATTAAATTAAGGTTCAGTATAGGGTTATAACACCTCCCTCTTAAGAGTGAACTGCGGGGATAATACCGCACCGCATATATGTACACTGCCGGTCAAAAGTTTGAGACCACCTACATCAAAGTTGCAAATGGATGTAAAACTCAAAATAAAAAGCTAAACATGAAAGGATTTATTGTGATATTTATTAAGTATGGCAAATGCAATTAAATATAAATAAATAATATTAAATATTTCGACAATTTAACTTAAAATATATGTTGACAAGCTAAACAGCTTTTTCATCAAAAAACCCTCCCTTGCATTGAATCACTTTGTTGACAAGTCTTGGCATGCGGGCAATCAATTTGTCGATTGTTTCTTGTGAAATATTGTTCCAGCTTTCTTGCAATGCTCTCCACAAATCTTCTTGTGAGCTGGGACAACAACTGCCCACGTTTCTGTCCAGCTCTTCCCACAAAAGTTCTATAGGGTTAAGGTCGGGGCTCTGAGCGGGCCACACCATGTTTTTTAACACCCCTTCTGCTTCTTTTGTATCTAAATAACCCCGGCATAATTTGGAGCTGTGTTTAGGGTCGTTGTCTTGTTGGAAAATAAAGCCATCTCCAACTAGCCGAAGTCCCGATGGTACAGCATTACACTCCAATATGGCTTTGTACTGCTCCTTTTTCATAATTCCTTTGACTCGTACCAAATCTCCAGTTCCACGGCTCGAGAAACAACCCCAAACCATAACGGAACCACCGCCATGCTTCACTGTGGGCAGGACACAGTCTGGCATCATCTTTTCCTCGGCACTCCGCCGAACAAAAACACGTCTTTTGCTCCCAAACACTTCAAATTTGGACTCATCTGTCCAAAGAACTCTTTTGAAGTCTTCTTCACTCCAGTCTCGATGGGTAAGGGCCCACTGCATTCTCTTCTTTTTGTTTTGTGGCCTTAAGAGAGGTTTTCGCACTGCTACGCGACCAAATAACTTAGCGTCTCTTAGTCTTCTTTTCACTGTGGTCAATGACACAGGTGTAGACCGGGATTTGTTCACTTCAGCGCGGATTTCTGGTGCTGTCAGGCGTCTATTCCGCTTGCTTGTTACCACGATGAACTTATCCTCGCTAGAAGTGGTAGCTCTCGGCCTTCCCGACCGCGAACGATCTTGATTATTGCCAGTCTCTTTGTATCGGGTTATTGGGTTATGAACACAAGTCTTCGACAACTTGAGCTGAGTAGCAATCGCACGTTCAGATTTGCTTTCGTTGTGTAAAGCAATGATGACAGCACGAGTTTCACCGCTAATTTGGCGTACTTTTCCCATAATGAGATGTCTTCACTGTAAGAACGACGAGCTCGGACTAACCAAGATTAAGAAATATTTACTCCATGGAAACTCAGGTGTTCACAGTGTTTTAGGAAGTTAAAATTTCCTAAAATTCTGTTAACACAAAACAAAGCCCAAATAATGAATAATAGTCAGGTAACAATAATATTACAATGACTTTAGCGCGCGGTCCGCACGCGGCGCCCATTGATGTTTCTAGACAAAAGACCTTTGTACGATGATTACATAAAAATAAATAGAAATAATGACTTCGAAAAATAGTAAAATATCCATTGTATATGCAGGTGTGCAAATTAATTGTTTATCATATGTATTTTTAACAAATTTTATTGTGAAACAATATTTTAACTTGTGGTCTCAAACTTTTGGCCGGTAGGGTATAAGTTAACTTTTAAAATGAGGTTCTTGAAACTGGAGCTGGAATTTCTTGAATTGGTTCTTCCAGTTTTACAGATTTTGACTGTGTTTTATTTGATTCGCGTAATTTATATATACGGAACTTACGTAGGTTGCTGACGGGCTTACAAAAGAACATTACAAACTTATATATTAGAAAAATTAAAATAATACACGAATAGTGTGTTCCATACTCAATTAGATGTGGAGTTGGGTTCATTGATTCCGCGTCTGATGAAAGTTTGGTTGATAATTTATCAATCAAGTGTATATCGCTTAGGTCGATATTTTCTAAATGAATAGTGCACAAGTTGTTTGTTACATTTCCCACTATATTTATTTTGCAGTAAGTACTAGAGTAAAGGTAACACTTGAATGTCAAAGTTACACTAATTTTTCCTGTGAATTTACATTTACTGCCACGTTCAGCAAAGCAAGGGTGTAGGGCTCATGAGAAGAACGGGCATGAAACTCATGCCCACTCTTTTTAATCGCTAAGTTTTTATGTACATATCATAAGAGCTGTAAGGTGCTGCAACCATTTCTCCATAACAACAACAATGTAAATTCTAGCTTAACAGGGTGTAACATTACAAAATAATACAAAATATATTTAAAAAAAATAAGTTTTTGTCATTTAACATCATGTGATTTGATGCAAATATTAGTGCCATGGATGTTTGTCATTCAAATAATCATCTATATTATAATATGCTTTAGAAATGAAGCAAGTTTTAATTTTAACTTTAAATTTATTATCTGGTAATTCTAGAATATTGGTTGGAATTTTATTATAAAAACGTATACCAAGACCCATGAAGGAACCATGAACTTTATGTAGTCGGTAGAATGGAACACATAATTTATATTTATTTCTAGTATTGATATTATGTATGTCGTAACTACAACAAAGCTGTGCGGAAAGCCAAACGAAAGGCTTGGAGAGCCCACTGTGAAATCATCAGTACTATTCCTGAAGGAATGAGGCTCTCCAAAGCTATCTCGACTGTCAGAGCACACCCATTGACAACCATTAAAGTTAGCAATGGGCAGCGAACAGGGTCTGGTAAGGAGACACTAGCAATGATGCTAAGCACACCCTTTCACTTTCGTAATTCTAGGCGATAAAATTGGAGACTTTGCTTCTGATATATCTATGTCTAGGATTTCAATATTTAATTTACTGTCCTCTGATTTAGACACTTTAGGTATAATACATGGATGTTATAGTATAAACACACAAGGAAATATACACATGGAAAACATAAAACGTAAGTAATTATATAAAGTTCACAGTTATTAATGTTCTATGATTTACAGGAACACATAGTCGGCGATAAGCGCTAGCGCTTGGAGTAGCTGCATTCCGACACGCACACGAACCATACACAATATGCTTTCGATTTCACAAAACACTACGCGATTTAAGTACCTTTTTCGCTTAGGACCTCGCAGGTCGGTTTGGTATTGTAGAATTCTTGGCAAGGATACTGAATACTCGTGGATGCTCGTTGGATGTTCGCTAGATGCTCGCAGGATGTGTGCTAATTGCTCGCAGGATGCTCGCAGGGTGGCTCGCTAGAAACGGCCGGATGCTCGCGGATTGCTTGCAGGATGCACACGGATTGCTCGCTGGTTGCTCACGGGATGCTTGCTGGATACTAGTACAGTAAAGGCACTCGCGTCGGCAGGTAATTGTAGTAAAACTAGCTGGATCACCGATCACGAATGAATGGATAAGTTTTACACAAACTTAACTGAAGGCACACATGTGTTTGAGTAAATAAAGAAATTATCTTATCTTATCACGGTAAGTGTTTCGGGTATAAAATTCGTGGGACACGTATAATTATATAAATGAATTTATTCACTGTAATAATAACGCGAATCGGGCAGTGGGAATTCCGGATCCCACCGCTGCCTCCAAAATGCAAAGAGAACTCTCTCCGCGGTCGTTTTAAAAAAATAATGGACTTAGAGGCACTATGGAAATAGAGGCAAATAATTCATTAGCTTTCTTAGATGTACTTGTCATCAGGAATCCTGATCATACTTTGAGCCAAACTGTGTATAGGAAAAAGACCCATACACATAGGTACCTAAACGGTGAATCTCACCACCATCCTAAACAGTTAGCTACCGTAGTAATGTCTTTGTTTCAGAGAGCCCACGGGATCTGTGACAAGAAACACCTGCACGCCGAGCTTCAACATGTCAAGCAAGTACTGCAAGACAACAAGCTCCAACAGCCGCGCCGCTGTTACAGATCCCGAGAAAAGCCAGCCACAGTCGAGCGTCAGCCTGCTATACTGCCTTATGTAAGGGGTGTCACTGACAAGATTGGCTACATCTTGAAGCGAGTTCAATCAACACATACTTCAAGCCGCCAACGAAGATAAGTCAATTTTTACCATCCGTCAAGTGCCAACTACCTTTACAAGATGCAGGGGTTTATAAAATAGATTGTGACTGCGGACTCTCTTACATTGGTCAAACCAAGAGAAGCATAGGCACTCGCATGAAAGAACACATAGCTGGTGTAAAACACCGATTCCTACCAAGGATGCTTCGCGAGGCCATTGAAATCAAAAAACATCCTAATTTCAATAGAGAAGATTGTTGCAATGTACCACCAGCTTGGGATCCAGTAATTCAATTAGTCAAACCCAAAAAAAAGCAAACCACAGCTAGACTTCATGATACTCTGAGCTCATTTTGCGTAAATAGAAACACCAATGATTAAATTATGTTCGGGTACTTTGAAATAACGACACTGGAACATTGAGACAACTACCATCTTAGTCTCCCCGTGACCATGGCTGCTGAAAAGCAACCGAAACGTCGGGGAAAGTGTAAACTTAAATATAAATAGTATTAATAGTTTTAATAATTTAATTAGCTTAAAAATTAGTAAAGTTTAATAGTATCTAGTAGTAGTGTAACAGTTTCAACATTTTGTAATAAAGTATAAAATAATAACGCGATAAAATCCGTATATAGTAGTTTCATTTCAATGAATAACATTCGCGTAAACAGAAGACAATATATTTAAAGAAAGAAATTATCGTGAACTAAACTATTTATTGGAAAACGTACAAAGAGAGGAGAGGACCCTTAGGCAACCGAAGTTCGCGAGAGCTGAGAATAGACTGACTTTAATACGGACTAGCATTCTCGTCAATGGTCAAATTGCTGACTAAGCATAAATGCTGAGACGTATGACTGAGGGCCATGTCATCAAGTTAGGGTTCAGTTTAGGATTATAACAGCACGTACTACTAGCTGGGAAGGCTGTGACGATGCATAATTTTGGTGTTGTTGTCACGCGGTATGAGACATCTGTTGCTTCGTTAAAACTCTTAACTTTGTTAAGTTCCTTCGATCAAAACCCGCTTCGGGATAATCAGATTTGGAATTGAGACGTCAAAAGGTGACCGTACAGAGCCATCACTCGCACTTACCTGTTTCATTCAGAGGCTATCATGAAGTAGAAGTGGACCCAGATTCCAAACAAAACTGCTTTTATACTGACATAGTAGAACTTTGGTCATAGTTATACGTATACGTGGACCAAATTGTACTTGAATACGATAAAACATTATCTAAATGATTTAATATTCGCTACCTCGTTTCAAGAATACCAAACTATTTATTGCAACAGCGGCTCAATCCATTATTTCATTAAGATTAAGATCAAGTCAAAAGGACCTACCTGTAAGGTCAGAACATCGTCAGTTAGGCCTGTTTTTTCATTATAATAATCCTTTACTAGCTGAAATCCATATACAATGGGAAAACATGCACTGGCGTCGGAGTCCGAGCGTTGGACAAGAGAATAAAGTCTGAATTTTATTATACTAGCTGTCCCGACAGACGTCGTCCTGTACATACGGAAAAATCCAAAAAAAACCAAATCTAAACTATCCTTGAATCCACATGAACACATGAACACACACAATTATTTTTATCAAAATCGGTCCTGCCGTTTAGGAGGAGTTCAGTGACATACACACGTACAGTAGAATTATATATATAAAGATTTGTCTTTTATAGTCCTAATGTATTATATTTTGTGTATACTTATTGTTTTATTCTAAAAAATCTAAAACCGGTTGAGTATATGTATACCTAATTCTGAAAATGCTTAACAGCTTTTCGAGACGTTAAGCGTAAAAACGATTATCGGCTATCGAAAAAGTCGGCTTACCAACAAAATTACATACTTCACATTTACTTTAACCGCAGTAATTTTATGACAGTCGCGGATAACTGAGCTTTTTACAAACTTCGGACGAGATCTCGATATAAGCCAAATTTGCAAAAATAATGTTTAGAATAAAAATGAAAAAGAAGGTCGACACTAACAGAACTATTGTCAGATTCTTATTCAATATCAGTATGTACATATGAATGTATGCTGTTTTCGTAAATCAGGTCATATTCAAGATGTCTCGTATCTCTACTCACACTTACAGTAAGCGTCATCGTACCTGATGTAGTATAAAAGTTGAGTGGCACATTGGTAACAGCATATGAATCAGGCATCGCCTTAAGCTTAGCCGCCACGCTAACGGTCTTGCCGCTGCCGGCACTGCCCACCAACATAACAGGTTTCGTTTTCGCTATCAACAAGTCCATGAAGAACCTGATGCGAGTCGTCTCAGACGTTGATACTAAACATGACTGGAAATAACAGATATCTATTCATATTCATATTTGTATTATTTAACTAATTTCATTTACTACAAAATATCCTACATTATTCACATTAATAATTTACCTGTAGAGGTATGTCGGGATCGAATTCAAAAGCTTCAACTTTCTCAGACCACGGTAGAAACTTTTTAGTCTCGGGATCAATGAAGAAACTGAACACATTACCCGTCAACGGGAACTTAATTTGTTTAAACTCATTACTGAACCATTTGCTGAACTCATTCCGCCAGTCAACTAGTTGATCTTGGAATAAAGCTGATCCAAATCCCCACACTATAGAAAATACGAAGTAAATTTCAAACCTGTGACAATAAAATAATGATTAGATTGATTATTATAAGTAGTAGTTCAACGCCCAAAATAGTATTTATTTTAAGATTTCTGTGAAGACTGATTTCAGTATACTGTATATACTGTAGAATCAAGTATTATATATGTATATAGTTTATAGCTCTGTAAATTACAGGACTTAAAATTAATAAATAAAGTATACAACTTCACAAATTTAATCACTACTGACCATTCTTTAGGGCAATCGCTAGGCAACAAGGTTTTATTTATGAAACATTCGAGCAGGTAGCACGTGAGTTGTATCTGCTGCAGTTCTGTCAACGGTGTGATGCGCTTGTACTTCCTGCAAGACTCTAGTAGCGGCGGTATATACTTATCGAACATCACTGTCAACATTGCCTTCTCAGACTCATCGTCGCGGGATGTTTCTATCCATGATGCTACGAACCTGTAAATTAGAAACATATAATATCAAATTCTCAATAGCACAGATCTACTAATAAATAATTTTATAAATAGTTTTGGTAATAATTACCGTGATTTAACATAAAATTTTAGATTTTATATAAGTTGAAAAGTAGTATGTCCTTGTCTGTACACTTGACAAGGTTTATGCGAAATTTCATGATAATCGGGATGAGAAGTTAAGGCGTATAAAATATAGGTCTTATTGGCAGAACTGTTTGTTATTACCCGTAATGTACTAGTTACGGATAATAACAAACACAAAAGACAAGCAAACAAATTACAAAACTAAATAGTGTGTAACAATTGCTCTATACTTATGGGACTCAGTATTAAAGGTGTTAGTAAAGTTATTTCGTTAGCGTGCGCTAACCAAATGTGACGTGTTAAAGAAATACTAGCGGTCGTCTAGGGGTCGAAATTCAACCGAAATTCCTAAGCTTGTTACTTTGTTTTCTTTTTTCTTTATTACATATATATAAGGTATAGGTAAACATAGTCACAAAGAATTGTACGACGTCAGACGAACAATGCCCAAAATACTACGAACGCGATTCAACTGCATGTGTCAAATGCAGGGATGTGTGCGTGTAGTGTTTTTCATTAATTTAATGTATTTGTAATGCATATTTTATAAAAATAATAGGCTTTGCTCCTCCTCCTCCATATACACTTGAACTGTGCCAAATTTCATACTCCTACATCCGCGCAATTTTCGTAAAAATGGGGAACAAAGTTTTTGCATCACGTATTAATATATTCTTTGATGGGTTCGAGCACCATGAATTGCTACAATATATTTTTACTTAGATATACGTTATTTTTTAGTCTTTATTGTAAACAAATTATTTTATAACACTGTCAAGTATCTATTTATTTGCGTAAAAGATTCGGATTTGCGCCACCAGGTGGCAGATTCATCGTACACGTTCTCTATATGTATGTGTGTCTGCGTGTGCGTGTCAAATGCATGGTTGTGTGTGTGTCTTGTTTTTGTGTTTGCCGGTCCATGTAAGTCATCTTTCTTCTATGATCCATTTGTTCTTAAGACTGCGCCGAGTGTAAGACAGATAATGACAGAGCTCATGCGGCGCATACTCAAATCAAATTGTATGGAGGATATGAAGTGCTTTTTTGATAAATATGTATCTTTATTGTTAACCAATAACTTAAATATTTGGGACGGACAAATTGTAATATAACTATTTATGTTTGTATTTATGTTTAAGCTGTAAAATAGGGTAGATTTCTACTGTTATAATCTAAAAATCACGTAACACGAGCCTCCGTTTTTGCATTTTTCGTGCAGAATAACGTAATTTTAAAAATTATTATTTCCTTAACTATACTCTTTATTTGACAATATTCATTAGCTTGCAGTTTATATCATTCTAATCCACCCAAAGTTTTCCTGTAAGATCTTGTAAATATATGTCATTATATATTGATATATGTAGCCATAGTTACGAAGAACAGTACTAAATTAGCCGAACAATGTCAAAATACTACGAACGCGATTCATTGCGTGTGTCATATGCATGGTTGTGTGCGTGTAGTGTTTTTTTATTCATTTAATGTATTTCTAATTCATATTTTATAAAAATATTAGGATTTGCCCCTCTTTCTCCATATAAACTGTAATTGTACCAGATTTCATACTCCACAGGCCGCGCAATTTTCGTAAAAAAGGGTAGGTACAAAGTTTTTGCTTCACGTATTAATATATAGATATAATCATTCTAATTAATAATTTGATGTTAGCTTTGTTTGTTTGTTTTTACTTACGGGTTCCATCCCAAATCTTGAGGATTAATATACAAAATACCAGCACGTGACACCGTAGCTGGCGTAGCAGTTCTTAAAGTAGCGATTTCAAACAGCAGACGCATGGATTTTGTTAAAGCAATACGTTCGTTACTCGCTAACGTCAGCACCTGTACGCAAAATGATCTTTTACAAGGTTTTGTATAAGTACGACTGGAGAAAATAACAAAAAAGACGGAAGGATTTAAATGCTGTAAAATATGAGTCCGCTTGAAAATACTCACTTTATTGTCATCCATTAATGTATTTAGACTCTCGATCCACATAGGATCAATATCGCCATCAAGTACAATCCATTTAGGTCCATCTCCGGGCATATTTGCCATGTCCCTCATGATTGTCGAGAACAGACCATCCTTCCACTCTCGCGTCGCTGGATTAATTATACCAAATAACTCATCGTTAGTCACAGCTTTTGGATCCAAATCATTATAAAATGGCTTCATTTTCAATATTTGATAAGTTCTGTGAAGACACTGCCACACCATAGATTTGCCAGTTCCAGCAAATCCATTAATAAAGACGGAGTGTCTCACAGCAAATAATTCCACGAGTTGTACCATCTAAAGGGAAAATAATAATGTCGTAAAATAAAATAACAATGCTTTAAAGAAATTCCTTAATTTAAGTAAATTACTATACTTTTAAAATAAAACCCGGCTCTGGCTGAAGTTTCATCGATATTGCACCATCCACCAATTGTTGCTCAAAGTCTAGATCTCGTTTCCTTGGCACATCAAGCGCAGGGAATAGATCACCGATCAGCCCCATGAAGACTGGCATATCGTCTGTCACAATCTTTGGTATGTTGAAATCTCTCAACGCTCTCATAAGTACTTGATCCTCAGGTCTCTGGCGATCACTTCGCTAAACAAAACATTTTTTTTGTTAATGCAAGCAATATGTATAATGTACCATTACACTGATAAAACGAGAGTTTAAATTATAAGACCAACCTTCAAAGAACCAGCAACAACCAACACGGACTTGATAGCTCTCAATCCCCAATCGTAATGGTCTTGTTTAGACAGCAATTCACGACACAATGTGTACAATGTGATGAACTTGCGCGCTAACAATCGCGCGTCCTGGAAACCTTCAGCCACCAACATGATTTCACAAATCAGTTCAAAATCGGGGACCACCATAGCACAGGGCCTGTTGAAATATATTTGATTTAGTGTTTAATTAGTCGTAGATTACTACTGTTTAAATCAAAATCTGTCTTATGTCACCTGAATAGAGCTTTTAAATTCTCAGGTAATTCCGTTCTTCCAGCGTAACCAGGGTTCATAGTGATAAACATGCCTATTGTGGGAATGAGAGTTATGAACTCGCCCATAAAATCGAACTTCTTCTTCTTTCCCTTTATGGCATCTAACACACTCTTCACTTGCACCGACACGACAGATAATACCTCCACTGAGATTCTATTGAACTCGTCGAAGCAGCCCCAAGCACCGGTTTGGCAGAGACCTTTGTATAAAGATTTTGTAATAAGTTTTTACGGATTTTATCGCGTTGTTTATTTTACACTTTATTGTGTAAAATAAACAACGCGATAAAATCCGTATATAGTAGTTTAATTTCAAAGTTTAAGTTCGTTTACTTAGAAGATTGTAGACATATAAAAACTACCTTTATAAATATTGCCGCAAGATTTGTAATCCATTTGTTCAGAGCAATTAAATACGTAGACCATAATACCCAGAGCTCTACCCAAGTCTTTGGTAGTTTCTGTTTTTCCAGTACCGGCGGGCCCGGCCGGTGCACTTCCCATCACTAAATGCAAACTCTGGAAATGAAAAGTAGGACATGCTTGATATGAGTTGTAGCAATTTAAATGCCACGCCGCAGATACAACAGGAAACATTATATAATTATTGTGTACACACACCTGGTGATCGCGTTTGCGCTAAACGTCCAAAAAGATGTTTTAATAATAATATTTTTATAGAGTTATACGCAATAGACATGTTGTGCGCTATTGTTACCTGTGTCAGAGTGATATAGCAACGATCAGTTAGGGGCGTGATGACAAGTCGTGGCGTATTGCCCAAGTACTCGTAGTCATACATAAATTGTGCGTCACAGATATTTGCGAAGCAGTTGTTTAATGTAGAACTCCAGCGATGTCTGAAAGGTTGCCATAGACAATAAATTCTTAGGATTCAAATACTATGTAATTATACCGACTTTTATACAACATGTAACATAAAGGTAGAGTTATATGTAAGAGACACTTAGATATGGAGATATACCTTAGTGGCTCATATAAAAATGATAATTTGGAATTAAACACATACTTTATTTTAGCGACTAATTAATATTTAATTGATGATCAAGCGTTGGTATTTTCGTTCTAATGTTATTTACACATGCCACACAGTGCATGCCCAAATAAACATTTAATACGTCCCAAACATACAGATGCTTTATTGTCTGCAATACACATTAAAGTTTACTTGATTAAACAAAGAACTAATTATTGAGTTTTAAAAGTAGTTAAGTACGTCCAACAACGAGTACTTTAGTAACGAGTTACTAATAATCTTTAAGAGACAAGCAGTAACGATTAATAAAGTGAGATCAAATAAACGAACTTCACTCGGCAACCTCTGTCCTACGACGTTATTTTCTTGCTCGTATTACATGCAAATAGCTATACAAAATATATCCACAAATATTTCATTATACATAGATAATTTAAAATGTAAAATATATTCGCGTCACATAACGTTAATAAAAGATTACTAGGTATTAATAAATGTATAGCCCTAAAAGTTATTTAATGTTTAGCGATTGATGCGAAATAATTACGCTGCAAACCAGCAAAAATTTCTAGTGATAATAATAATAATAAGCCCCCTAAAAACCAACCACACGTCCTGGTCGACCATCTGATCACGTGGGGGGTGGATACGCGACAATATAAACTTTACTGGCGTGGCTAACGTGGAATTAAATAATTCATTAGTATTTGAGTAAAATCATTACAAACAAACAAACAAAAAATAAAGAAATTCTCAATATTATATTAGTATATAGATATGTATATTATACAAAATGTATGTTTGGGATCTTCATAATTTGGCAATGAAAAATTATTACGTTTTGTTTTTTAGCTATTTGCTGTAAATCAATCTGAGACCTTCTTGTATATGAGTGGATTGTTTTCTTCTACAAATATACTAAGACAACTATTACCTACTAATATATTGCATCTCAGCTTACCTTAGCTGACTCTGCCATTGGAAAGCATTAGAATTTTCCACCTTAGCGGTAATGAGCTTAGCAACTACATCTCTTGAGTGCACATCGATGGTACAGATGGTCATAATCTTTTGTCGGTCGTTGGGAGTCAAGTCGCCCAGCAACAGCACAATCAGAGCGCTCAGCTGTGTTATTTGCTTCTTTTGGTAATCCTTTAGCGCATTCTCGTAACCTTTAAGAAACCTTTTAAAAGTTACAATTAAGACAATAACATTTCGTAATAAACTAGTCAGTATTCATCATCATTAATTTACTAACTATTTAACGATCATGCAGGTTCTTAACCTAATGCGATAGTAAAATAATATAACTAAAATCGAATACTTAAATACAATAACACATCTTAAAACATAATAAAGCATCTAAAAACGATGTATAGTAACTACGTACTGGACATTAAGTTATTGTTTACTATAACTTGATGTCCAGTACGTAGCTTTGTGAATTCGTTCAAAGAACAGATCGATTCGATCTGATATTGAATTGAGTGCACGAAGCGCCGCACTGTGTGTGGGCTGAAAATCGACCTCCATAGACATAGAAATGAAAGTTGCTAGATGTTCGTTTTGTTGACAGATATGGCTTCTATTAGCTATTATACACATAACAATGTCGTCTGAGCTAACTCCGCACAGAAATGAATTTATTATAAGGTTTTTTCGAAAAAAATGTATGGAGCTAGCATGAAAAATCTGAATATCTCTGAACTTGCAAGGAAAACCGTAATATCCTCAGAGATGGTTATGAGACTAATTATTTGTGATTTTTTGACATACTTCATATAACGGTACCTGCTGCAGATTTTTTTTTAAAAATCATCTAATTTTTAATTAATTTTTTTTAACATTAAACGATTTGTTTTATTGTAAAAGTAAAGAAACAACACGTTATATGCATATAATACTAAATCTTCGCCAGTTATTTGTTAAAATATCAAGAAAATTATTTTTGCCTTACATAGTATATATGTTTTAAAACAGGTAATTGGATACCATTACTAAACTTTGCATACAGGTAAACTACTGAATAATAAATTAGCCTTCTAATGAGTTCTGAATAAGAGATTAAGTGATTTGCAATATCGCACAATGGTAACTACGGATTACACTAATACTTGATAATTAAATTCTTACAGGTAAGTACATAAGTAAACTAATTAGTTAATTAGACATGTTACGAGTTCTAAGAAATATTTTCGACAACTGTCTAATTATTTTATTATTATGTCTAAATGAAGGTATTTTTTAAATCATTAAATTCTACTAATGTCAAAGTAAAGATCAATCGATAAGTTAGTTATTTTATTAACGCTAATAATAGGCATTAAATAAAAAGAAAAATAAATTAAAAAGGTATTTTTTAATAGTTGATAAAATTTATATAAAACAAAACATAGGTACAAAAGTATGCAAAAATATAAATAGGTACAAGAATAGTAATATAAAATATTTAAAATAAATCAATTGCAAAACATAGTTACGTACCAAAGCTAAATAACGAAAGATCATGAAAAAATTACATTGAATAGAATTATAATTAAAAGCACAAAAAGTTTCTAGTTTTCCTTATCACTCTCGTCGATTTCTGAATCAGAATCTAGATTGCCTACAAACTCAAAGTCAGTTTCTTGAAACTGAATTAAATTGAGGGTTTCAGGAAATAAATCCTCCTTTTTCTTGGCATCTAACTTGGGCATTTGTACATTTATAAAAGGATCCGAAGAAACAACTAACATATTAAGGATATCATGATTCGAATCTTGCCTGCTCTTTTTCTGCGAATGATGTTCCCGAAACCTCCTAAAATCTTTATTGCGAGACTCGGATGCTTCTTCCGAGAGACTTCCTATGGGTACAACATCATTCTTCTCGATTATGTCTGCCCCGTGTATAAGTAATTTGTGGACGGTTGATGACATATAGTACCAGTCATGTAATTCCACGTACCTCTCTGCTGTTTTGAAGGCATAATCTTTAAATTTAATTATATCTACTTTTTCCCCGGAAGTTATTGCCTGTAAAATCACAGCAAATCTTCTTATTAGTTCTTCGTCCAACCCAGTAATGGCTGCAGTTTTATGGGGAAATTTGAAAAACTTTCTTGCAGTGTTGCCGTCATTAGTAGTTCCGGAACCTTGTTTAACAATGTCAATCAATAGATTTAATTCGTCTTTAAATTTGTCTTGAATAATCTTTTTTCTCTTACTTAGCATTTCTTTGTACTCGTTACCTCTCGCAGCCCACTCTTTAAAATCTAGTCTATACGAAATATGTAGTAAACATTCCATACAATTTATACGAGCGTGTAGAGATGACAATCCAAACTCGTATATGTCAGAAGATACGGTCTTTGCTGTTACTACACCCAAACGGTTCATTTCTGTCGGTTTTGCCAAACACAAATAGCATGATGAACTTGATCTGGCTTGAGACAAATACGTGCAGACTTTACCATCGATCATTGTCATCATTAGGTGATGATTCACCCTGTTTCTATTATTGCACTCTGTAGGAATGAGAGCCTTAATTTCTTCATCCATTTGTCGTTTGTGTTCGATGACTACTGCTTCGCTTTCCTTCACAAAAGTAAATTGAACTGGACGACAATACATTGCTGAGCATGGTTTTGGGTTCATCCACAAAGTATTGTCTCCATCAGTCAGTTTTAGTGGCACCAAGGAAGTCATGAAAATACTTGAATCGTCTTGATCGCTATCCATTTTCTGCTTGTATCGGCTTTGGTTTGACGCACCATCGAAACCCCATTTAGATATCAATTTTAAATCCTTATTTTGCACATCATCGTTAGGAAAACTTTGGAGGATTCTTTTGACCGTAATGTCGAGTAAAGCTTGAAGGGTTATTCTTGCCGATGAATCGGTCACTAACACTGATTGCTTCGGAGGATAGCATGCCAGCTTGGTTTGTTGCACTTTATAGTAGGATGGATAAATATCCTTTCTACCTTCCCGAATAGCTGACTCTCGTAAAGTGATGTATTGCCACTTTGATAATTTTAATGAAAGGAGTAATCCAAGTGCTTTTTCTGGTGTAAATAAGATAGTTTTCACCGGTTGCTTAAGCGTTTCCTTAATTTTAGAGGCTGCTTCAGGATGTTTCAGCATATATTCGATTACAGATGCGATATCCTCACAACCTTCTTCCTTAAAACGCGCTGCTGCTGTATGTGCCAATTCACTGGGATTGTCAGTTTTATGCTCATCAGATCTTCTCTTCTTCTGTTTGCTTCCCAGATCTTCGAATGGTTTTCGTGACCTCTTTGTCATTGTACCAATAGAGTATGATGTTGAGGGTTCTGGAGAGATTGATCTTGATCCCTCAGCAACAGTTGGTTCTTGAGCGACTAAATTTATACAACTTGGCCAATCGATAGTTGCTTGCAGCCAAATTTCGTATTGTTTTCTAAAAGTATCAAGAATTCGGTGAGATTTTTGCCACCTTTGTGATGTAGCTCGTACAAATCTGCGACAAAATTCTTTTAGAGTCACTTGATCTTCAACGGAAAGACAAACGTCTAGGCGGGATATAACTTCACTAAACAATACCTCATGATCAAATGAAGTACTCTTACATTTTAGAAGAACGAATAGATCTAAATTGGTATTTAAACTTTCCATTATAAAATTTCACAGTGATATTTTAGGGGTAACAAAGCTTAGAATAAACTAAATTATGATGCAAAATGTTAACCCTTTTATATTTCAGTCCAACATTAGTTAACGACCTCATTAGACAGTTGTCGAAAATATTTCTTTATTACTTATACACCAAAGCAAATCGTTTAATGTTAAAAAAAAAAAAAAAAAATTCGATGATTTTGAAAAAAAAATCTGCAGCAGGTACCGTTATATGAAGTATGTCAAAAAATCACAAATAATTAGTCCTATAACCATCTCTGAGGATATTACGGTTTTCCTTGCAAGTTCAGAGATATTCAGATTTTTCATGCTACATACATTTTTTTCGAAAAAATCTTATAATAAATTCATTTTTGTGCGGAGTTAGCTCAGATGACATTGTTATGTGTATAATAGCTAATAGAAGCCATATCCGTCAACAAAACGAACATCTAGCAACTTTCATTTCTATGTCTATGGAGGTCGATTTTCAGCCCACAGTGCGTCGGCGTCAACAACGTGTACAGTAAAAGATTAGTCCACGCGCGCGGCACCACTAATAACGCCGGCCGCCGCCGCCGCCGCGCCGTTGCCCTCTATACTTGTCTGGGACACAAAATCTAATCTCCTGCAGGATGGCTGGGTTATGTATTGTGCCTTTTATGACTTTAAATTAATAGCAGACCAGGACTCCTTCTCTACGTAATTCTAGTTTGGGATAGCCTACTATTCCGAGGATAATAAGAGTAGAATATGGTAGTGAATATCCCGGGTAAACACCGTAGAAATTTAAATATAAAAATCTTATAAATTTATTCTCTGTCAGTTCTAACATAGATTTGTATTTAGCTTTGTATGGAGACCAAATGACTGCACATTACACTCCAGGTGCCTTTTGAAGTAAGAATACCATAAACAATTATACAATCTAATTAGTCTGAACTTCGAGTACCTATATAATATATGTATGTATATGTGTATAATAGGGCATTTTATTACAAGTTCGACATAATCTAAAATTCTTTATGTTTATGATAGATGAAGGTTTTGTGAAAGCTGAACGCATGATCCTGCCATGATGTAGTTCTGTTGATAGAAGCAAAGTTCTTTGCATAAAATTTAGACTTTTATTGTGCCAAGCAAACGAAAGCAAACGACAAACTTTGATGTGAGTATTACTGTTGTGCAATTCCATTTACAGATTAAAAAACTGCGTCAAACGTGCATGCAAAACATATATTACTGATTGTTTTAAACAAGGCTTTCTCACATTTATATCATCGGTCGTCACTTGCCACAATCCACAACTTTTGTAGTGTTTGGTATTGTAGCTTATTTATAACATAAAAAATCTATAAATATATTATAACTAATATCTATATTATAATCTAATTTCAAAACGACAAAACGCTTTCGATGTTTTGTTTACAGGTGAAAGTTGTTAACTATATTTACTTAAAGTGATGTCATAGAAGCTGATAATGCACTTTAAATACCCTATTAAGGCACTTATCTAGTTATATTCAAATCAAATTCTAGTGTAATATAATAATTAAAATATTGTAAAAAGCCACATTTAAAAATTAAAAGTCCTTTTATTATAGTTATTATCATTTTACTGTTTAAAGTACCTAATTGTAGAAGTAAACGTGTCGTTTGCATACCTTCCTCCAGCTTTTCGAAGGCCTGATTTGTCTCAGTGGTCCACCATATCTGGGTACCGACGAGCGCGGGTTGTGCGGGCCAGTCGAACACCCACTCATCGCGAGCTTTGTTCTCATACGTATTGACGCTGTGCTCAAGTATGTCCCGCAGAGTGAGCCGCATGCAGTCCGTCAGGCGGTTAAGCCATGTCTCTACCTGAAAAACTTGTGCTATGGTTACCATGCAAATGTGGCCGACAAATAGTAAACATCCCATGTCAAATTTAAAGCCATAAAATGGTTTACATCTTAAAATATAGATATTTTAAATTATTGTAATTATTAATGAGACTGCTAAGCTAGGCATATTACTAATACCTAGCTTAGCAGTCTTCCAGCTGCAGAATATGATATTATAATTACTAATTTTACTTACTTGTGATAGGAAAATTCTTTAATATTTACCTTGCCAGAGCAGTCACAGCAAGGCGCTTTGAAAGGTACCTGCTCGTTCTCTTTAGAGATCATCTCAAAGGCTTGCTTGCTGCCTTCTTTGGGAAACATCAGCATTGCCAAATTGTCATACAACTTTGTCAAATGTCGACAGACGGCTGGAGGATTGTTACCGTTGGATAGTATATCTGTAGAATAGAGAAAAAGCAAATTCAAATGAAAACTCCTACAGAAAAGACTTTTTAAATAGGTCTCTAGATTTTGTATTTAGATATAATATAAATCAGACAGATGTGTTATTTATCGATTGTCAATAAAACTTCAATGTATAAATTACTTTATCTAAACTAATATTATAAAGAGGAAACATTTGTGTTTTTGTATGTATGTTTGTAATGTTTTCACACAAAAACTATTGAACCGATTTCAAAAATTCTTTCACCATTAGAAAGCTGCATCTTCACTAAGTGACATAGGCTATAAAACATTTTAAAAAAAAATAGGGACCCTCAATAAAAATCCAATAATATAACCCAAGGTGTGAAAAATTAGTCATAAAAAATCTGTCATCGCGTGCGCTGCGGCAACTATTGATGATAGAACAAAATAATGTTCTACAGTATTATAGAAGTATCAATATGTACAAAAAAGTCCGCGATATCATATGTCCAACTACTGTAGTTATGCTACTATAACTATATTTTTAAATTTTAAAAGTTGATAAAAGTGCCGACAATCATCAAACCATATTAATCATACCTCTGTATTAATCCTTATGCCATTAAATGATATTTTATTAAAGACCGTTTCAATACCCATAAAATACTTTTTAAATTATTAAAATCGGACATTTCATTCAAAAGATATAATTCTTTAGATATAGTAGATAGTTTCTAAATATTAGCAGGTAGTTTTTAAGTATTAGCTATATATACATATATAGCTAACTACAACTATATAGGTGTAGTTAGACTTATTAATTTCTTTAGTTGTAGTTTTATATATTAAAATTAGATAACAAATTAAAAGTAGGTATTGGGTAATAAATTAAAGTCCACGCGGACGAAGTCGCGGGCAACAGCTAGTCTAACATAAACTGTAATTTGTTCATGGAATGCCAGAAATAACAGAAAAACAACTGTATATGGCCGCTGGCGAGCCGCTGCAGCCGAAGACGTTAAGACTTAAGAAAAGTACATACATAGCTCAAAACCAAGAAAGATTTATAGAGAATAAAATAATAAATTACCAAAAGACGGTGACCACTTACCATCAGGTGTATGCTTGCTTGCCATTATAGTAGTATAAAAAAAAGAAGCTTCTAACATTACAAAAATAAATTAAAGTAATTTACTAACACCAGATCAATTACAAATAAAAATATATTTTCATGAATGCATATGTATACTATAAAATTTTTGCTATAGATACTATTAGTGTTTGTGAACCAAATGGGACGCGAACCAGAACATTTCCGAATTTTCGTTGTTCTGCTTGTCCGTTTATTGGCTTCGCTATCATGCAAAAAACATATTTAAGACAAATTTGTATGCAGCTTTACAATTTAGTAGCTTGGAATATCACATATATTATGGGCTAGGATTCGTCTAATTATGATTCATGTAAATAAAATTAAAGATGCGTGATAAATAGGGTAGTTTCAAATTTAAACTGTATTGTTTGTGTATATTGTTATTATTATACACACAAGAGCAAATAGCAATAAAAATAAATCATTTTGTGAAAACAGTATCAAACTTGATTTCAAAAATAAGGGAGAAATTAACCATTAAAAGGATATAATAAAAAGTGGAGATGACGTGTTATCTGTCCTGCACAGGTGCGGTTAAATAGCAGTTACGTCATAGTTTCTAAGGTGCATTATTTTTCTGTCATTTAACCCTTAACCGGAATCGTGGGTCCATTTGGACCCGACAATAACAAGAAAATCATTTGATTTCAAAACGCGCGCTGTTACAGTTTTGCGCACCAATCTAATCTCATTAAGTCGCGAGCTGCGGCGGGTGCCGGACGTGTGGCCCTTGTAATTTACTGGAAGTGGAGGTAACGAGCCATCATGGGTCCAAATGGACTGGAATTCCAAGTACGTAACTTTTTTTTAAATTGTGTACTTTTCCGTATTGTATTTTCTAGGTAATTTTTTGGAAAATTTGCGCTTAATATTACGGAAAACGATATCCAAGAACTATTACGAGATGAAAATGACTCAGAACCAACCGTCGTGTTGAGTGATTTTGAACCTTGTGATGAGGAAAAAATAAGTGGCAGTGAAAATCCGCAACATGAAACCCCTTTTTATTCAAGCGACTCTTTATCTGACCATAATGCCGAAGAAGAGAGTCGTGAAGAAGATATTTCAACGTCACCTAGAACTTATTTCAGAGGTAAAAAAAGGTTTAAATGGTCCAAAGCACCACCTAGCAGCTCCAGAATCAGAAATCACAACATTTTATCTCGCTGGTCCGGCTCGTAATAAACAAGACATGTCTGCAATCAAATCATGGCATTTTCTGATTCTAATAAAAAAATAACAGAATACTTAATGATAAATATAATAAATATAAATATAAAATAGCGTCTTATACTAATCACGTTTGTATTTCGGAAATGAAAGCATTCTTTGGGTTGTTGCTATTATCAGGGGTTTTCAAATCTGGCCATGAAAATATCGAAAGCTTATGGGCTACTGATGGAACGGGCAGGGATATTTTCAGAATAACAATGAATGTAAAACGATTTATGTTCCTATTATCTGCTTTGAGATTTGATGATGTCACTTCTAGGGAAGAAAGAAGAAGTAATGATCGCGCTGCTTTTAGTTCAAAGTTCAAAGTTTTATTGCCAACTGTCAAAAAAACTACAGTTGCTCAGAGTGACGCGAGTGAGTTTGTGACGCTAAAACGCATTACTTATATAATGCTTTTATCTATACTGGAAAGTCAACCTCTAACAGAAGAAACTAAGTTTCTATTCCAATACAAAATGTGCTAAAACTATCGGAACCATTATTTGGTACAAACAAAAATAGGTATAACAGCTGATAATTGGTTTTCTTCTATTGAACTGGTTGACAAACTTATTGAACATAATTTGACATACATTGGAACGATGCGCAAAAATAAACAGGAAATACAACCCAAGTTTTTACCCAATAAACAGCGAGAGTTAGGGTTTACGTTATTTAGTTTTGTAAAGGACAAAACACTAGCATCGTATGTGCCTAAAAGAAATCAATGCGTCGTGATGATATCATCGAAGCATCATGACAGTTCTATAGATGAAAACAGTGGAAAACCAGAAATAATTTTATTTTATAATAGCTCAAACGGGCGTTGATGCGCTGGATCAAAAATGCGTTAATTATTCAGTTTCTTGAAGAACCCAACGATGGCCATGTGTAATTTTTGCAGCTATATTGAATATTGCAAGTGCAAATGAATTTGTTTTATGGAAGATATCTATTGAAATTAAACTGCTATATACGGATTTTATCGCCTTGTTTATTTGACACGTTATTACAAAATTTTGAAAATTGTTACTCTACTACTACTATTAAACTTTACTAACTTTTAAACTATTTAGATTTAATTTATTTTTACACTTTCCCCGACGTTTCGGTTGCTTTTCAGCAGCCATGGTCACGGGGAGACTATCTAATTGTTATTTTTATATTTATTTATATTTATTGTTCTAATAAGATATCTAATTGTGGAAAACGTATGATGATGTATCTTCTTATAGAAAGAAGAGCACTTTATTATTAATTTTCAATCGATTTGAAGAATAGAATTAATAATTTCTTAGGGCCAGCTTTGGATGAACCGCAAAATGACATACAGTAAAAAGTAAGTCAAGGAAAAGAGGGAGATGTTATTTATGTGGTCCTAAAACTGACAATAAACAATCGCAAAAGTGTGACAGATGCTGCAATTTTATATATAAGATTCATATGCAAAAACATTTGTTGTGTAGCAAGTGCCTAACATAAAATGTGTTAGATTGTCATTTCTTTTTATTTTTGATTGATCTCATGAAGAATCTATATTTTTGTGATTAGACTTTTGTTATGTTTCGTTTTTTGTTATAGTAATTTAAGACGTCAAAAACAAGACTAAAAAAATTGTAAAATATACTTAATTGTAAGATGTTGATGAATAAAACTTGATTTTTATATTACAATAATCTTTTTTTAATACACCCATAACCCATTTGAGTGTTAATTGTATCTTAATTAGACAATGACAAATATGTATTTTAATTAACGGGTACATTTGGACCCGCAATTACAGTTATGTTGGCGGAAATAGCGATATCGGTTAAGGTTTAACAATTATCCCTTCAGCCAGATTCACAACGCTTGTGCCTTATTTATAGTAGATTTCAAAATTTCTTTGTACTTTAGAGTTTGGGTAATTTAGTTATTTAACTTAAATAATAAAAATATGTGAGTCGATTACACATTATAAATAAGTACATATAATATAGTATTTTACCGAGCAAATCAGCTGACGATACGAAGTAGAAACGTGGATAAGCCAATCGTTTCGTCTCTAAGTAATCATTAAGCGCCTTTTCACAAAGATTCAAAGCCGACATCAAATCTTCAAGCTTTTCTTGAAGTCCTGGCTTATTGGTAGCTTGGATCACATTCGGCGTCTCCCCGATATCTTTTAAAAGCCCCTGAAAATATTTATACAAGTAATGTATATATGAATACTGCTTTGTTAGAATTTTAAGATTTTATTATAATCAAAGTAAAATAATCTGACCTTAAATGTTTTATCAATATTATCGAATCTCTTCGAGTCTTCCGGTAGCTGAGCCCTGATATCATCAGAGCCAACGAAAATGCTCTCCAAATACTGCCACTTGCGTTGTACTTCGAACCACAACGCGATAACTGCGTCCGCAGTACCCAGCTTGTGCTGCCATTCTGTTACTTCTTTTTCGTAAAAGCCGATGAATTTCGACGACATCATGTTTTGTACTTGATTCTATATAAATATTTTATATGTCACGAGATAATGTCTAAACTATTATAACTTTAGAACTAATTATTTTCATAACTGAATAATATTACCTGATTATCTTCTAACACTTCCACAAGTTCTTCGCTGGCTCTTGGAAGTTGGAGCCCAGTTCTGTCATGTTTGGTATACTCGAATTCCATTTGAGACCAAGTGGCCTCCAGTTCCCTAAAGGCATACACAATTTAAAATACCCTAGGAGCGTTATCAATTATTTATATAATTTATTTCAACTACACACGTTGTTAAAAACACACCTGAGAGTTTTCTCCATTGCAGCCTCCTTAACCGATTTATCAACAATAGTTTTCACCTCCTCTTCATATTTGTGAAGGTTGAGCGCAAGCAAATCTGCCAGAGTTGTGTCGTCATCTATATGGAACCTTACCTAAAATATTTATTAACTTTAGCAAAATATTTAATACACGTATTCAATTCAATTCATACTATGCGTATGTAATTTCAGAAAGAGATCAACACAAAAATTAATTAACGCATAACTAACTGAATTAACAACAGTTAATCAAATCCCTTGACATCATTGATGTACATGTTACCACTAGAACAGCAACTCGCAACAATATTTATGTTCCGCTAAAATGCGGTGCACGCACCACACTTCAATAGCCGATTTATATTTCCGATGATACATCGAACATCAGTCCATTCGCAAGATTTTGTAATAAAAGAGAAAATTATGTTTAGTAACGTTCATATCTCGGTTCCACTATCACAAACACTGTAGGATGTAAAGACAAGATCCGAAGAAGATGTGTTATCACACGATCTGCCATTGACAAGCTGAAAAGAGTCTGGTGCAACCGTAATATCACTAAAACCACGAAAGTCCGCCTAATGAGAAGCTTTGTCTTCCCGATATTTCTTTATGGCGCAGAAACGTGGACGGTTCGCCTCAAAGACCGGCGCAAAACCGATGTACTCAAGATGTGGTGCTTGCGGCGACTGCTGTCGTGCTCCTGAACGCTGTCCAAGGGATGCGCCCTTGAACAGCGTATAGGACCAACGTCTCGATCCTCGCGGAACTAAATATCAAGCAGAGATTATCGTAGACTGTGCAAATATGAATCCTCAAATATTTTGGACACGTTGTTCGAAACGTTGTAACTGCATGGAACGACTCGTTGTTTAAGGACAGGTGAAGGGCAAACGGTCACGTGGTTGATCACCTACGAGTTGGACAGACCTTATCATGATTACGAGAAGAAAAATATTGTCCTACATTTACGCTACTTTATACTAATTTTACCGCGATTTATTTAAATACATTAATTTAAGTTAATATTGAAACTATGAAATTATTTAATTTTACACTTTTCATATACTTCACACATCTTCTACACCCGCTGTTTCAGTTGCTTTCCAGCTGAATAACAACTAAATTATATATTTATAGTCCAGATAATTTTAGGGATAATCATATGTTTGTTTATTTTACCAACAAGGCGCATTTAATAAGTTGAAAAATATATTGTTTTGTTGCATAGTCTTAGATGCTAAATCAATACATATGTGGATTGTATTTGATTGCATATTGATGTTATTTCGCAATCCCTAAGAATCCTTTATTGCGTGAAAAATGGTTACGGATACTGAATAGGGGTAAATGGGCTCCACATAAAAATTATACCATATATAGTAAACACTTGATTTAAATTGCTTTATACTAAGGAAACAACAACGTATCCTCATGAAAGACTCAGTGCCTACTGAATTTGTACCCGATACCGAGTATATAGTAGTTATAACCGCTAGGCACTGGTATTACAAATTAAATTATATTTTGTACAGGTCCAATTGAAATCAAGAAGACCCTGTTCTTACGTATACATAGATATTTTACAACCGTCGGTGGTCCTTCAAACCTAGCACTGAGTCCGAGGAAAAAGAAGCTCATGACAAATTATTGTAAGCTACAGAATAAAATGTCATCGAAACATAAACTGATAAGAAATTTAAAAGCTTAACAAAAAGGTTAAATAGTCGTCTTGATTTCAATGCAGTCGTTAAGGAACTGTATAATACATCTGGCTACTACCTATATAAGACTATCATATTCAGGGGACAGAAATAATAAATTAATGTTTCCAATTTTATTTATACAGATTATTCCACTTTCCATTTTGATCGTTGTCAATTCATTAGCGAAGCTATAGGATTCGCCTGATGTTTAAACTGTTTCCTTTTTAATATTATTATTATCATTATTTATGTGTTTCGATGGTTATATATGGAGTTCATGATCCAACAATGGCATCCATACATCACTTGTCTAAAGTCTAAAAGTTACCTTAAATCAAAAAAATCTTGATTAGCTGAGCCTAATATTTTTTAACTCGTTTGTTTAAGATTTTTTATTAAATAAAGGCAATAAAATAATACAATTATTAATGTCTTTTACTTTTCTCCTTGCACATTTACAGTATTGCATGTCTTTCTTGTATATGTAATGACTAATGACACATATTAAAATTTAAATTTAAAAGTGAATGCTATTATACTTAAATTATACATTAAATGTTTTAATTTAGGCATTATATATTATATTTTATTACTAAATAAGTTAGTTAGTTTTAGGAATATATGTCATAAGTATCGATATTCGATATTAACGACAATGGCTATTTAGTACATTAATACAATATAATGTTATGATTAATAACATTTGTTCATTTAGCCTTATAGATGATAATATAATCGAAATTCATGCAAGCGAAGCCGTCTGGAACACTAGTTTATCGACGTACTGATTAAACTGATTTGTGACAACACTATTGCCACTCACGCATTTG
Source organism: Catocala fraxini (assembly GCA_930367265.1). Taxonomy (NCBI): domain Eukaryota; kingdom Metazoa; phylum Arthropoda; class Insecta; order Lepidoptera; family Erebidae; genus Catocala; species Catocala fraxini. The sequence goes on along the minus strand of OV884040.1, from coordinate 14,536,624 downwards.
CATTTACATTGTTTATTTTGCACATTCTAAGACTTACATTATAATTATTATAAATTACAAAAAAGTCATTAATTTTAATATTTGTACTTTTATTTAAGTCTGGGAGTAAATAAAGTTTAAGAAAAATTTAGATTTCATCCAAATTTATAGTAACGTATTTACAGGACGGTCTGTGCCGGTAGTAAGTACGTATTTACGCTACTATGTTTTTTATTTTTTACTTGTGGGAATGCATTGACGAATACCCCTCCACGGGGCAGGCGGAGAGGTTATGTCTGACTCAGTGGGGTAAAAGAAAGATGTTGAAATAATAATAGACCTCCCGGAATACCAACTAAACCTACCACGGTGTTCCTCGACAAAACCACTATCGACGGGGTCGCGCGAATCACTTGCACATGCGGTCGCGACCCCGCCGAGGTTTCGGCCCACCGTATGAAATGGTAGGCCACTACACGAAGAGACTTACCCAAAAGCACTCACTCACTTATAAACCCTACTGTCTTTCCCCTAGAGAGGAGATGGACTCGACACAGAGGCGCGCGTGGGAACACGCACGCCGCCTCTCGGACCTGGTGCTGATCGGATGGCGGGCAGGCCCACAAAGCCCACCACCCCCAGGTCAAACCTCAGGGTGGCTGGAGGTCGTCCCGCGCCCTTCAGCATCCTGCTCTGCGGTTGGGGAGATGGAAATCAATTCCTCACAGAAGGAGGCGACAATTGGGCGTCTCTTGCCGGCGTATACGACACAGTAACTGGCCGAAATAACCGTGACCAGTCATTACCTGTGTCAGTCGGAAGGTAAAGGCGCCATGCCGCCTCTCCAGCCACTCCTTAAACACAGAACTTACCGCCACGATCGTGGCGTGCTCGGCACTGGGGTGCACAAGTCTCTCCTTCTAATTCGCCACTAGGACCTAGCGGAGCTCAAACCTTGCCACCTCGAGAGCGAGATGAGCTGGTCTTTCGCCCCGAGCTAGCGCCTCCTGGCGCCAACGATAGAGCAACGTCAGGAGCGGCGCTTCCAGGACCCATGGCAACGTATTTACCCTACTAACACCTACACACACCAAGCTCATGTGTCTCTAATGTAGTTATGAAATACATATAAATACATATAACCGTTACCAGTCACAACCATATTACGCCATTTCTGGAGTTCCTCAAGGTTCCCACTTAGGACCCATTCTCTTCTCCATATTCATCAATGACATAGGCACAATCATTCGCAATTGCAACTATCTCTTATTCGCAGATGATCTAAAACTATATAAGACTATTAACTCCTTACAAGATATCAAAGACATTCAGGACGATCTGGTTCGTGTTAAATTGTGGTGTATCAGAAATCAGATGGAGCTCAACCTTAAAAAGTGTTTCCATATAAAATACACTAGAAAGAAAAAACCTTTCAATTCCGCGTACGGAATTGAAGGCGAAAAATTAGAAAAAGTTAATGAGATTAAAGACCTCGGCGTGATTCTGGACCACGAACTTCGATTTCGCGAACATATTGATCACATTGTCAGAAGGGGTTCTCAGATGTTAGGTTTCATTAAACGTAATACCAAGGGATTTAAGATGAATCGCACAAAAATCATATTGTTTAACGCTCTGGTCCGTAGTCATTTGGAATATGGTTGTAACATTTGGAACCCATTTTATAGCACCCATTCCCAACGTATAGAAAACATACAACGTGCTTTTACGCGCCATTTAGCCTTCTCATCGTTGTAGTTATGAAGATCGCCTAAATTTCTTTAAATTAAATTCACTAGCCAATCGTAGGAAGATACATGACTTAACATTTCTCCACAAAATCGTGAATAACAAAATACAATGCACCGAGATTACAAACTGCATATCTTTAACAGTACCACACAAAGTCCCACGAAATTGCATCTCCAGAACATTTCACACACCACTACTTCGCACTAATCTCGGCCTCAATTCTCCCATTGTAAGAATGTACAACACGTATAATTTTTTTAACAGTACCGTCGAAAATTTGGACATATTTAACGATTCTCTATATGCATTTAGGAAAAAGATACTGAAGTCATTTGTATAGTAACTATATATATGTATATTAACACTTATGAAAAGGTTAAGTTTATTTGTTTCTTTTTTTTGTGTTTTGATGTATATTTGAAGTTTGTATTTTTTGTATTTTATTATTGTTTTGTATTTTATTATTCTTTTTAGAGTTAGATTTAGCTTCTAATTTAAGCCACAAATTGGTAAATGTCGTACACATCTATAATTGATGTTCATGTTGGCGAATGAAAATGTTAATTTTTTTTTTTGGACAATTGTAACATGTACATTGTTGATGTGTCTTTAAATAAATAAATAAATAAAGACATGATATTTTTTTGTTATTTTACTGCTATACTGAGGTCATACCAGGTTTCGAGTGGGTATTTTACCTGGGGGTGGTGGGCTTCGTGGGGCTGCCCGCCACCCGATCAACACAGGTTCGAGAGGCGCCGTATATATTACCACGCACGCCTCTGTGTCGTGTAGTCTTCGTCCCCCCACAAGGGGGGCAGTAGTGATACCGCTTCGTTTGCCCAGTTTCGCGTTGAAATCACCTATGACAACGGTGTTATGGATCTTGGTGCTATGTATAGCCCGAGATATGTCCTCGACGGAAGCTATTCCACCTCTTCATCAGGGTGCGCCGAAGTTGGAGCGTATGACCTTCAATGAATACCGTTTTGATATTCTAAGTATAAGATACGCTACCCTGCACGACACAATTGCGATGTTTACCACGCTGTTCACGAGAGATTTGTGGACGAACAACCCGACACCACCTTGGGACTGTTGGTCGCCCTCCCGGTAGAAGAGCAAGTTACCGGATTTGAGGATTATCGAGTCCTCACCCTGTCTTCGGACTTCAGATAAGTCTATAATATCCTATCGTAACTTGTTCAATTCTTCTTCCAACTCGACAATCTTCTCGTCGGTCCGCAGTGTGCACGTGTTAAACGTTGCCAGGGCCAATTGTCGTCGTTTGTGGTAGCACGATCTCTGCCGGAGATTCTAGCACTAGCACTCCTTGCCCCGCCGTTACCATAGCCGCTACCCAACCCAGGACTAGCGGGCCGCCGGGGACTAGGGGCCGGTTTTTAAGGGTGCACTTGATTTTGGGGGGTTTTGCTATAATCGCCACGCTTGGCAGGCGGATTGGCGATCGCAGTGACGGAAGTCTTCAATACTAGTCGCTATTGCCCACCTAGCATCTTGATATTTCCTTCCGCCTAGTTTCGGATGGTTTGACCGCCATCTATCGGTTGACTGACTGCACTGGAGGATGTGTTCCGCCAGTGGGCGGTGGGGTCGCCAAGTCCTGACGCCATGTAATTAGTAGGTACTTACATCAAATTACAAATTAATCTTACCACTTTGCTACGACAACAACCTGCGTACATTATTGACTTGATTTAAAACTCTAATAGAAATAATTGTAATAATATATTATATCGTTGATAATTATTTCGAAAACTTCTTTTGTTTTTACTTTCTTGACAGGCGATCGTATCCATTAAAAATGTTATATCACATAATAATATTCTATGCTTACTTCTTCTTCTTTTCGTGTGGTTAGTGGCTAACCTGTTGTCAAGAGTTGTCAAGCCTAGTAGGCCTCTGACATGGCTTAACAACTGCTGTCAATTTGACAACAATCGGGACCGACTTTCTACGTGCCCTCCGAAGCACAGAGACGCTCAGATGAAATACCACTAAGCGGTCACCCATCTATTAGACTGACTGCACCCAACGTTGCTTAACCTCGCTAATCGTTCACCGGTTAGTGACTGCAACTGGCTATGAGCGCCAAATAATATAAAATCTGTGCTTACTCAAATAATAATATTCTAATAATAGCTAAATGATTACAATTATAATTAGTTTCTTACTTTGGTAGCCATCATTAGTTCCAGCCAATGTCTATCTTTGATAGATGGATTTTGTAACTCAGTAACTGCTCGCAAGGATGTCATCAAGTTCCTTATTATTGATTCTATAGCAATGTATGGCTCCCTAATATTCAAAAATATATGTCGGTAAAATAATGGCTAATACATATAAATATCTGTATAATATATATCTTAACTTATTCAAGATCGATACTTCAAATCACCAACTAATTCGATTACCTTACCATGTCCTCAAGTCTTTATCGAGCTGTCGAATATCTTTAGAAAACCGTTTACACTCCTGGTCCATACCATCAGCATCAATCTTCTTCCATGGGGATTTCTCCCAGAAATGTATGGTATCCATAACCAAGAAGTAGTAATCCCACAGTTGCTGTTTACGAATAATAAGCTCTTGATAATAGAGGTAAATAGAGATAATATATTGTTTAGTAAATTATTAAATATAACCGTAGTTTTCAACAATTTACTGGATACAAAAATTATATGAATTGCAAAATACGATTAATAAAATACTTCAATTATTACTTTTGCAAGTTTTAATTCACGTTGGCACTGTTTAAGATGTTTATCATCTGGCGGCTGAATGTTAAACAGAGCAGATGATTTATTTAAGGCGTCAAGCATGTCTTGGAAACCCACGAGCTCTTGATAAACCTTATCGATATCCCTGTACGGTTCTTTACAAGCCTCAAAAAATATCTGTAAGGAAGATATTATAATGTTAAGCATGTTTCTTGCTGATGTAGCCGAAACAAATACACATACTGGCAATACCTCTTTGATCTTGAATTGTTCCCTGTACATGGTGAGGCGCAGGTTGATGAGCGCCACACGCTTGGCGATGAGCGCGGCCTGTGCGGCCTGTAGTGGCGCCACATTGTTCTTGATGATTGTCGCCTGCTTTGTCAAGTTTCGCCACTTTTCAGGTAACAAGTCTAACTACAGTGAAAAACAAAATAATATAATAGTTAAACATGAAAAAAAAAACTGGTATACAGCTGATATTTGAGAGTTAATACGATGGATTACTTCTTTGCCTTATGGCATTTGTAATTTGGAATGTGCCCCACATATATATGGTATATATGCTATGTATATAGGTATCCAGGGTGTCCCAGAACTCAACGTCAAGCCGAAACGGGGGGTTATTATTAATAACCGAAAAATGGTTACAGTTTAACCAAATTTCTGGGTTTTTCTTAAATGCCCATAATTTTCAAACTGCATGAAATAGATTTTTTTCTGATTTTTCTCATGATGATTACAATCAATCCTGTCACCCCGTTTCGGCTTGACGTTGAGTTCTGGGACACCCTGTATATGTTATGACTCATTTTTTACTCAGCATAATTTGAGAAATCTTATTAATTCATCGTCCAATGCTTCTGAATGTGCCCGCTTGCTAGCTGTAGGGCCTTTGGCTACTGGCACTTCCCTCGACCACCATAAGTACCATGTGACGATACGACCTTGCGCATCGCTTCTTGCCTGTCGCTAGGGCACACCGGGTGTTTCTCCGTTTTGGTGTCTTTGTGGAGAAGACATCTACAGTCTTGGTGACCGTGGCCAGTCATGCAGTAGGCTGTGGGAGTGCTGGTCGTAAGCTACGAAACGCCAATCTCAGTAACATACTCCGTCGGGCTCTTATAACCACGATCCTAAACTAGAAGGCTCAGATTGAACTTCACGACTTGGTACGCGACTATGGCAATATGGAGTCTTGGTATGGTCTATGGTATGTCATTAGTGCCATGGAAAATGGGTAGGCTTTAAGTGTGGGACGCAACCAGTATCGATACTATTGCACTATCACATCTTCCTAGCACAGCTGGTTCTGCTGGTGCTTCTGCTGCATCAGCGGACACGCTCTAACGGCACAAACATCGAAACCTCATTGATGAGTACATATTTACTTGATTTGTTTAGTGTCGAAACGTCTGTCGGCCATAGGGTCTAAGAGCTATGTATGTATGTTTATAGGAACCTAGCTAAGCGGCTGATCGATGCTTCGCGTATTCAAAAGGCTGGTATTTTCTTCGCGCTAAGAATAAGCATTGCAGTTTAACGTCGCTATGCTGCAAATCTTTTGGGCACATAGCCAATTGATTGATTATTTCTTTTTGTGATATAGTTACAAATTTACTTTTTTGTGATTTATTTATGTGTGTGATGTGATTTTTTGTGATTTGTGATTTTTCTTAACTTGTGCTATAAGACATTACCTATACATATATACATGGTTATTTGAAATAACGACTGCAATTATGATATGATGAATATGACTACGAAATAATTATAATACTTGTACCATTTCAGATTATAAGTCTAACCATAGTTAACATTAATTTATACCTGCTCATAGGTCTCCTCGGGAAAATCGACGCCATATTCTTTAAGGACATACATGATATCTCTCAAAGGTTCGAACATTTGGTCAGTGCCAGCTTCTATCTTGGCGTGCACTTCGTTTAGCACACTCATCACCTGCAGTAGACCGTCATAGTCGTCCTCTCCTAATTCTACTTGAAGTTCTTTAGTTGCGTATGCTATGAACTGTTCGAGGTCATCCAAGCTAAAAACAAATGAAATTGCGATAGTACAAATATAGCATATATAGTTTAGTTGGGCTCTACCAACGAAATTAGTACAAGTACTTAATACCAAATAAAAAAGAATCAGATTAACACAAATTCTATTAAAAATTATTTTCCCTTTTTAGTCTTATGGTGGTTGCTTTACAATTAGAACAAACAACGAATTAATTTTATACTTTACAGTGTCAAAAATATTCAGTAGGCGTTTATTAAATGTAAATTTGGAATCTACCTTTTGTGAACATGTTCTTTTAAATTCTCCTTATACAGATTACCCCACTTGCATATGATGTTCATTATGGCTTGATTTAATCGCTTCAGATCTAATTTCAACCAGCCATTGGAAAGATATTTAGCAGGCAGCGCTGCCACCTCGTTATATAATGCGTTGTATTCGTCTATCTATAAGGACAAATTTAATATGAGATCCTTTAATGTTGTTTAGGTATGGCGGGCTAAGTATGAATTTTAGTAAAGTGTTCAATTAGTGGTACAGTCAGCGACTTAAGTAGTTGAACTTTAGGCTTTGTAACAGTATTTTATTAATGAAATTTACTTATTATTATTCTATAGTAATAAATTGTCATTGAAATAACAATCTTTTAGCTGTTAGATACTGCAGTAAAAGATAAAAAATAATTATTGTACATGATATAGCAATTCAAAATCTCGCGAATGTTTATCGAAATATGTCACTGACTGTACTATATAGGTACAGAAACCTGGACATCTCTAGTCAAGTCAGTGGTATTTTGAAATGCCACTGACTTGACTGCACAAGCGTATGAACTCTCTTTCATTTTTGTAAATGAAAGAAAGTTAGTTTAAAATAACATATTTAATACTATTTTAAATAGCACAATATGGCGTTCAATCTTGTTCTTATTTTACGTCGTGTTTTGTTAATGTATTGCCGTCAACAAAACAGAACAAAATTGAACAAAGTTTAGTATAGTAACAGAATCAAAATCCTTAGTGATTAACTGATTACGCAGCCTGGCATACGGTCCTTTATTCTGTAAAGCCTGATCACTACACATTTAAATATTGGGTACCTACCTGCTTCTGATACTGTTCTAGTGTGGGTTTTACCTCGGGAGGATCACAACCGTTTTCAAATCGGTACTTATCAAATTCTTCCGGTGATATGTATTCGCCATACTTTATGAACCCCGCCAACACCTCTTGTCGGTCATCTAACCACAGGTACGAGTACGTTTGATATTTCTGTAGAATGAAAAATAAATATTACTATATGAAGATATAATATAATATAAAAATAGAATAACAAACGTATATTTTATCACAACCAGGAGAAACTAAAGACATTTGCAATTTTTTTGTTATTAGGACATAATAAAAAACGCTTGAACTAAAATAATAGGTGATTGCGATAGTAGCATGTACTTTAACATATTCACAACTTATGGGGCAAGACGTCAAAGATTAAATTACGTCTTAAGAAGTCTTGCCGCCTAGTTTGCCGTCATTAAGGGTCCACTTGCATGACTTGTTACATAATACGTTTAACGCTAAACCGATTTAAAATATCATGCTGTCGACGTTAACAGTTTGAAGATGACTGAGATGGCACGATGTTTTAAATCTGTTTAGTTCTAAAAATATTTTGTAAGCCGTTGTGTAAGTCAACCTTAATATTATAATGCAAGATTATAATATTAAATGCAGTTATTATAAAATGAAAGGTTTATTTTTGCTTTAATACCGCCAACGTTTAATATATCCACCATGGACCACCAATAACTTATTTATTTGTACGTAGCTTGAAAAACACCGCTTGATTTTATAATTTTACACCGAATGTAACAGTATATGCCAATTACATTATATGAAGAAGAAAGAAGAGAAATATAAGCATGCATGCAGTCGTCTCACGGTACTTTAGACAAACTTGAATTTTATTGATTCTAGTTAGTCTAGTTTAGTGTCTAAGAAATCGTTGAGCGTGGACAAAGACAGGGAGACCACATGTTACTTGGCATATGTTGGAAAAGATAAAAATTAGTAGATGATAATAATAATTTAATGGCAATAAGTATAAGCTCACCGTGGTTTTAATTAACATTTCTTTTATTATTATATTATTTTACAACTTACCTACACCTGATAATGAGCAAAAATAACACACGCTTACCGAAGAATACGATACAACGTCGTTGATGCTATTTTCGATCCTCTTCAAAATTTCGTGGTAGAGGTCAATCATTGCGTCCTCGTTTATTAAATCATCTTTAAAACATATGTATATAATTATATATTTAGAAACGTAATATCACTCTTGAAATCTTAAAATCATCACACCTATCAAACTTGAAATTGTATATAATAATATAATGTAATCTTATAATAAAGACTATTATATTATATAAAGTACCCTAACGGGCAAGTGAGAGTTGGAATGTTATTACTCACTAACTAAACTAAAACGATCATAAGTGTGTCGTGTGTGTGTGTGTTGTGTGTGTGTGTGTGTGTGTGTGTTTAGGAGGAAATACAAACATAAAAAGACAAATGCAAATAGATTATTTATGCTTCAGTTATGTACTGTCTCGCCGTACACTTATTAGTAAGTGCGTCTTGATATCACGCAAGTACTTATAATATTACACATTTTTATTTTTTTATATTTTTTTATACAACTAATGTGGCAAATAACCATACGGCCCATCTGATGGTAAGTGGTCACCGTAGCCTATGGACGCTTGTAACACCAGAGGCATCATTTGCCCGTTGCCGACCCTTTAGGAATGGAAGTGGGAAGGAGATGGAGCGGGAAGGGGGAAAGAGTGTGATTGGGCCTCCGACACTCTCACTCATCGAAAGAAACACTACAGTATGAATACTGCTATTTCACGTCGATATTCTGTCAGAGGATAGTCCTTCCCCGGTCGAGCCGACCCATTCATACTGAAATCAGGGAATAAGGATTATACTGACAAGACGAGTACGATACCTTCATAAGACGCTACGGGAACTATTGGATCGATCCTTGGGAATAGTGTCGCCTGAAGAAACATATCCTTCATCATCTCTTTCATCGTATCGTAAAGTCCGTCAGGCTCATCCACGTCCAAAGAAGGGCTGAAGTATATATCTGGAATAGGTATTACTTAGTTTATCATTAGTTTTAACTTAAGTGAAACGCAGATCAACACTGACTTGCCAGAACATGATAATTTAACTTGCGGCTACGATCTATTCGCGACACTATTGTGGATCCATAGATATATTACTAAATTCTAGGTGTACTGTTGCTTCGTTTTCATGTTTGGAAAACTTTTGAGACTTAAGATAATTATATAACTTTTAAGATTATTGATCCATCTCGATTGCGTTTCGAAATCATTTAATAAGGCGATGTAAAACATAATATCAATATGGGTGCATTGACGATATATAAGTAAATAGTAATAATTAATATAAAATGTATTTAATTCTCTCGACGTAGTATTTATTTGATCGTGATATTAACTTCATATATTTATTTTGTAGAGCCGATGCCGATGGTTCATTGTATATTTAGTTAGTTGCACTATATGAGCCGAGTATCGATATTGAATTATATTGTAAATATACGCACCAGGATCTCTCAGCTCCGCAACGACCTGCATTAATGCAACATCAGGTCCTTTTTCTATGTTAGTCTGAGTTTCGAACAAATTCAAACTTGTCTGCACCGCCTTCATTATTTGAGCAGAAACCTGTCAAAAGAAGCATATTAATTAAAATATATATATAAAATATATAAATAATAATAATAATAATATTCTATCACATACACAACACCATCTAGCCCAAACTAAGCAGAGCTTGTACTACGGGTACCAGACAATGGATAAACATACATATATACTTTTTTTTTTGTAAATACATACATATTATACATAGAAACACCCAGAGCAAGACAAAAATCCATGTTCATGCACACAAATGTTTGACTTGTGCGGGAATCGAACCCGTGACCTCAGGCGTGGCAGTCGGTTACACTAACCACTACGCCACCGAGGCCGACGATTGGTATTTATACGACACTAATGATGAGATATTTTCAATATTGTTGTATCCAAATATAAAATGTTTAGTGCATTAAGATCCGAGGGCTTTATTTCGAGAAGTAAATTCTTGATTCTAATATCACAAGCCTTTAATTGTAGAGTCCGCGCAACAAAACAAGTCATTGTTGGACATATTGAGAGTCCTATCTGGAGGCACTGGATTCGCCTACATATAAGATAATTATTATAGTTTGTATTTGTATGTGCGTATTACTAACATATGTAGTTCTTAAGTTTCAGTGTATTAGTATAGTATCAGGGTAATGAAGAGTAAAGGTAACGAAATTATTATCAGGTTCAAGGGTTTTCGCGAGACCGAAAAAGAGAAAATTACGTTCCTAGCCGACTTAAAAATGTTTGAGCGCGAGTTGCTTTCTTATTGTCATAGTTAGGTAGTGTCTTAACGAAATTGTTGAAAATACAAAGAACATCCTTGATATTTTATTGCCGTATAATAACATATAAATGATGGTTTTAATTAAATTTAAGTTACTTTGATAGTTATTTCATGTGTTTTAAGGATTTCAGTGTATATATTTCAATAGTGATGTAGATTGTTCAGTTTATTCTTGGTATGTAATGATTAGAGCAGTTCATGAAATCATTAAGTTTTACTGTCCTGTTAAACCATGCATTAATCGTGACAACCAATAATGCAATTAATAATTAATTTTAATTTCAGATGTTTAAATGTTGGTATACTATAAGGGCATATTATATTAACGGAGAGTAAGAGTGATACAGGTTTTGATCACTGCAGCTTCGACAGTTGTGATACTGAAGACAATGCCTGTGACTACTCTATTACATAAATATTAATGCTTAATAGCCGTTAAAATAACAACACAATGAGCGTGGGACCTAATATAGAAATACGCTTGTACGATATGACTACATACAGAAAGCACAGCCAATAGAAATCTCTATTCCTAGACAGCACGTTTCGCCGAAAACTTTGTTTGTAGAAATCTCAGTACATAGGAAGCACTGTTGACAGAGATCTCTGTTCATAGATAGCACTTCTTGCCGTAAACTTTTTCATAGAAACCACTGTTTGGATACCTTGTGTCGCAGAAAGCGCCTCTGGAGATGAAACTATTAATATTTATTATATTATTAAATTTCGCTTTTCGGGCTCAGATTCAGACAGGCGTTATGTTAGCCGCTACGTTACATAGTATTCATACCATTAATTCATGTAATTATAACCATGTCAATAAATTATTATCTACTTACGGAAACCAATTAGATAATTATTTTTATAATGTGATGTGATTATGCACATTGCGTCGCGTCGTATTGTAGAAGTTTAACAATAATACGAGAATTAATGCAGAAATGAGAAAAAATGTAGGTTAGATCTAAACTATTGCGCATTACAAAGTAACAATCGTTTCCTACGCATTTAGTTTTGCTTATGTTATTGTCGTGACACTAATGAAAAATATTTTTAAAATGAGTTCTTGCAAATTTGTAGAGTCAAATCGTGGAGCAAATGTATTTATAGTGGATGGTTATTCATATCACGTAAATAAAAAAGTGAATGGTACATTTTACTGGAGATATACGCAGAGTAGTGCTAAAGGTTGTGGTGCTACTGTAAACACTTTAATTATCGGTAATGAACATTCGATCATCAATCAAAACAACGCACAGACATAACTGACATATGCCGTCGTGAACTTTTCTGTAGAATTTTCTTTTATTAGAGGAACAAATTAACTCGTGAAAGTTTTTTTTATCGAATTAGGTAGTTCTATTGATTCGTACAAACATTCTTTATATGTATGACATTAGTATAAACTGAAGATATTAGTAATATTAATGTAAAATTATCAATGGAATTATATAAATAACAGTCGACTAGCCTATTTCGTCTATTAATTCTTTAGGAAACAAAGGACCGTTGTGATGTATAATATTAATTGTTGTTACCTACTCAAATGTGTAAAGCATAATAAATATATGTTAGCGATTTACGAGTGTATCGACGTATTGGACATATGCAGGCCAGCGCGCCGCCCTGAATGCTTCCACTTCTAATTCCTGTCTCTCAGCCTCGATGTCAGCCAGTTCATCTGGATTTGTTTCTATATCCTCTTCTTCTGCTGGTGACTCAACCTCCTCGCCTTAAAAATAGTAATCATTAGATGAAACTTGTAACGGTGTATTGACCTATGTATATTTTAGAGGCTCATTTATACGATATTCAATATGTTGTTCTGCATTCTCGGCATATTAACAGATATATTCTGAACTAAAAAATACATTCTCTAAAAACATAGATAGATATTAATTAAAATTAATTTAGAATGATAAAATATACTGACAACCACATGTTTCTAAAATTTGGCGAATTGTATGAAAACATTGTATACATAATTATGTATACTATTTTTATAAATTGCTTATACCTTACCTTTGTCTCTTCGTGCTTGCCTTTCAGTTTTTTCAGCTAGTTTTGTTTCTCGCTTCAACCTTCGTGCCTCTCGCCGTGCTAACTTGATCGCTTCGACCTCAGCCTTCATTCTCTCTGTCTCTTCTCTAGCTAATCGTTTCTCCTCACGACGCTGTAGTATTTGTTTAAGTTTTTCTGCTCGAGCTGCCTTCTCATCGTCATCTAAAGTTGCTTCATCAACTTCTTCTAAAACCTCTTCTTCAGAATCGTCTTCTTCTTCGTCTTGTATATTAAAAAATTGTTTGTAATTTTCAGCTAAGATATCTTTGAAGTCATCACAGCTCTCTAAAATCTTATTGCGCCTGTAAAATACATTTTAAATAAAGTTGTAGATCGCAATGCGTACGACATTAATGCAATAAGTTGGCGTTTCGGTTTGCAATTAATCGTAGGGTCTCGACTTAGGTTTAGGTTGGGTCGGGTAAAGTATCTTTTACTGAATTGTAATTTACAGTACGAAGCCTGCCCAGTAAACGGCGCCACAGCTTGGTACATTATTTCCAATCAAGCACGATGCGAAAAATTATAGCTTTCAGCTATAGCTATTTTTTCCCACGTCGTTTTCCAATTATGACTAATATTTCAGCAATTGAGACAGTAAGTAATTAAGTAAGTAATAATTAAGTATGCAACAGCAGAATCTTATTTATAAAAATTACCTTTTAACAAAACGGGGATGTCGTTCACTGACAGCAAGAAGTTCTAATTTGGCGGGGTTCTCCTTACGATTGTATAGCGGTATATTGCCCCATTTACTAATATCAGCAAGGCCTTCCTTCACATTGGTTTGAGCGGTCAATACGCGCTCTTGTAAGGTGTTGATGGCTGTGTACACTTCTGCCATCCAATCAGTAACTAGGACAACGAAAGCAACCAAGTAAGTAGATATTTAAGAGTAGCGATAGCTCAGCGGGGAGACCAACAGACTGCAATGCAGAAGGTCTCGGGTTCAAACCCACGTCGCGCATTGATTGACAATTATTGCCTGCTCCGTGCCTCGGAGAGCACGTTAAGCCGTCGGTCCCGGCTACCATGAACATCTATGGCAGTCGTTATTGGCAGAGTATCGACACAAAAGATCCCACTGCGGCGGAGTGTCGCCGGTCTGCACTGAATGACCCCACATAAGATAAGTAGATATTTAAGTAAGTAAATATTCGTTATGTCTACCCTTAGACGAAACAGGCATGATGGCATAGGGAAAATATATACATACACATACATATACATAATTATGTGCATTCTTCGTTATAACAAAACAAAGAATACCGCAGATGGCGTAGCAGTAAAGCGACCTTAGCCGCTGCCAGCGCACTGAGTGTTGTGAATTCGAATTGCCCACGATACAATTATTTAAATGATCTACGAATAATTGTTTTAAATCAGAGTTTATTTCCAGTCTGTTAGTGGTATGTGAATATACTACTCCTGTGACAAGGCTGTAAATCTAACGCTGGCGTGGTCCTTAAAGTAAATAGTTAATTAATCACTTACAGTCATCGTTCCAAGTGAGCTCTTCCACACCGCGACCGAGGAGCTGATCGATGGCAGAGATCTCCTTCTCAATCAGTGCTACTTCGGTTTCGTGACTGCCTTCGCGGATCGCGTTGTACCAAGCGATGGCCCGGTTCAGTCGATTCATGTCGTACTGTATGTTACAAGCACAAATACGCAAAATGCTGATGCTGACACGTTGGACACGAAGATTAATAAATCTATTGAATTGTTTTTCACAATGCCAAAGAAATATACATTAGGGTCTCCTATGTAACTACTGTTCAGAGAGATTCGTTGAAAATAATAACTTTAAAATAAGAATCATAAAGCGACAAAATTACTCAATTATTAAATATTGAAAAAAAGTTATCTATTCGATACCTGCAGTTTCTCATTTCTTGCGTACAATTCAAGTCCGTCAGCGGGTATTCCTTGTTTATCTAAATACTTCATGTAGCGTATTTCTCGTAATAACATCACCAGCTGCCAAACAATTTACAGTTACAGGTATAATCATTTAAATTATTAAAACATTTATGTCATACTAAACACACTATTATCTAATACAGATGACAAATTTTACTCCTTTATATTAATAATAATTTGTCATAATATAATAAATTGTTATAAATGATTTACTACTACCTACCTCTGGACTGAAATTATTTCTGACAAATGGAGGGTCTCTATAAATTAAGTTCTTCGCTAGATGCAGTTTACATATTGGCGGTACGGTAAGGCACCAGGCTTTGAATTGTTTGTCATCCACCACATTTAAGTAGCCTAGCATTTCATTGGTCTTCTGTTTCATATACGTTGCATACTCCGACTCAATTATACTATAAAATACATTATTTAATTTTATAATTAATGACATACTACGAAAACCACAACAACTTTTGTCTACATATTTTGGACACTTACGGGTCTTCAAACATTATAAAATCTTCCATAGGCGTCTGAATCTTTTTTTGCAACTTGTGAATCCACCATAATATTCCAGCAACCGGAGGTAGATAAGGATCTACCATTGGCTTCTCTGGACCTTTACCTAGTTTCTGAACAAATAAACGATTAGTTAAGCTGATTTCACTAGAAACGAATCAACACAATGCAAATTGTAATATGTGGTGTCCGAAATTAGCATAGCGTAGCATTAAAAGCGATACAATTGTAATGATTTTTGTATTTATTTATAATTAATTTGATCAAAATTAGGTTACTGCATTTAGTTGTGATTATGACTACATAATTATTCTAATGTATTTATTTAATAAATCAATTTCATACTGTTTTGTGTAAAATATTTACTGTATTAAAAACTATTATTTTTGAAATAAACTATAATGTATTATTTACAATTTAGCAGTTCAATATGTTACGAGGCTGACATTTTGAAAGTCAATAAAAGGATAATAATTCGAATCGTGAAATAAAACGCACTTCCGGCAAATATAATAAAATAATGATGTTGACTTGCAAAAGGTCATTCTCATTCGTGAGCTAGCATGGTAAGGATCGTTTTGGAGTAGTTTAGTGAAAACTAGTAAAATTGTTTGGAGAATAAACGTTTGGGTGAATCTAACGACGAGTGTTTTATTCCTTCACACAATACTAACTGCCATCTCTTTGTCAAATATTTCTTTGACATCATCTAGATTTTTGTGCATCAAGTCGAGTAATCTGGGAAGTTTGGGCTTTAATTCTTCTTTTATTATAGGACGATGGAACAGATCGCCTATAATTTGGAAAAACTGTAAAGATAAAGTATTTTCATAAAATACTCGAATGATTAGACATTTATAAAGAAATAAAAATTTAGTTTCAAATTATGACCTTAAAGAAATGTTCTAAGTTATGGCATTCGTCAAGCCCCTGCGTGAAAAGAGACGCTAGTTTGCGATCGATATCCGCAAGTATGTTCTGAAAGTTGTCATAGTCTGCTAAAAACGTGTTGTCTTCAGGATCCGACGGGTCGTAACTCATATTGCCAAAGTCGTTATATTTTATCTGATATCCGTCCAATACCTACAACATTTATTGTGAAATACTTATTTATGCCGCACACTTTGCAGGATGTAAATTTATATAATCAGTAATAGCGCAACGAAGCAGGGTAGATTGCGTAATTAACAATAATGCGAGATCAAGCTGCTCCTTATCTCAGAATCTACTAAATCGATGTTAATAAAACAATGTTCTTAAGATGAGTCAGAAAATAGGAAACACTAAGTTTACGAAATTCCTAAAAATTTAAAATCTTCCATCTAGTCAAGTAGGTATACGTTAGGTTAGGTTATCCATGATTCATGATTTCATGATATTCAATTTATCCTGCGCAGATTATTACGTACATTTTTAATAATAGTATGTATTTTAATTGTATTTACAATAACTCTCACCTTCATGCACTCATTGCTTAATATTTTGCCTCGTAGTCCGCAAAACTCAACTTTCTCTAACTTGAATATCTCTACAGTGGCTTCCAGAATAGACTCGATCATCTTAAGGCGTTTCATGTAAATATTGAACCTCATAAAGACGCGATCGAAGTCAAACGACCATTTTACCGGCAACACACCGGCCGGGAAGAACGTTGTTACCTTATCACGATTCATTGCATACGTATCACTGAAATGTATACCAAGAATTCGTATTCTTGACTAAATAATTAATTAAATAACATTTTTATTTTATTACCCACATAAAATGATTCAGAATATTTAATAACTTCCTAATCTTTAAAAGTTGTTCTTCAGCATCTCCTTGAAATATCGAAGTTGGATCGATAATAATCGTACATTGCTGTATAACTAAGTTGCACATTTCACGGAGTAAAGCTGTAAAAGTACGTAAATGTATCACTAATTATTATACTAAGATTTTGATGCTTTAATATAGACTTACTTTTGCCCAGCAGTGGAACATAACACAAAGCTAATGAAAAATATAATGGAGTTTTTAGATGTAATGTGTATCATTAAAGCAGTGCGAGCTTCAGTAAAACTTAGATACTATTAATTATATTAATTTATACTTCATAATGCTAAGCTTAACAGGCATTATTGCATATACCGCGACCTTACCATTATTTCTTGCAACAATTTAATCATAATATTACAATATTTATTAAAGTTACATTGCCACTAATAGTTCATTACATTTGTGCCATTTAAGTACTATAGTCTGTTTCAAATACGAAGTCCTTTTTGACACTTCATAGCACGTAACTCTGCACATTTCATATAAATTGCTAAAATAAACAATGATTACTTATGGTACCTACTACAGACTAAAAATAATTAGAATCTATAAAAAACATTATGTAATTGTTTCACAAACATAATAAACTAATAATTTCTATTGATACCTATTAGTCTTAAATAATTTAAACGTCAATATAAAATAACATTTTACTACAATACCATGGTTACGCGCTAAGTAATTTTTTTACTTTCAGTAACAGTGACGCGACAATATGAATCGAATAAAATCAAACTAATTCGCGGTAAAAACAATTGTCCGATAAATACTTTTGTAAATGTGCAACGTACCTTTAATCCCATTCTGCAAACCCTTAATGTATTTTCTTTATTCAAAATTGGTATTGAAGATGCGATATTGGACGTATGGTTTAAATATCCCATAGTTTTTAAAGAGTAGTTGTCTTGAAAATCTGTTATACCACATTGATTTCACCCTTAATTTATTTCCTCAGTATGGAGTAAGTATGTGATACTAGGAATTAAGGGTAAGTCCTGATCTTTTTAAATAATTAGACACGTTATATAACTTTGATGTAACTATTCTTTTGATATGTAAAACTTAGATGAACTCCTTTTTTGTTTTTCTGTTTCTATAATTTTTGTTTCGATTCTAAACCCACGATTACAGTTTGTTTGGAAAGTTAATCGGTAATCGATTTCGTGATGTGTCGATTAAAACGGTCTCTTCACTATCGCTGTTCAACGATCATCTGTCAAATGGGACTTCATATTTGAAACGCACTACTGATTGTGTATTATCCAAGTTATTCGTGTTCAATTTATTTATTATGATGCATCCACACCGCAGCTACTTTTTGCGGTAAACATAATAATAACATGATAACATGATAACATTACCCTTTTGCGACTGTTACTTTTTGTTAAATGTTTCTTTCTCATTCATACCGCCAGTAACACTTAACGAGATGGTTGTAAAAACCCAGGATTCAACCTTAAATGTAAAATATGTACCTTAAATGTCTTAAATGTAAAAGTAATGAAAAGAAATGACCCCTACATCTCGGGGGCCTTTTGACCCACAGAGCCCATATTCAAACTCGACCGAGGCATACCCCAAGGTGTCTGCACACCAAGCAACAAGTCAATCGGTTCAGTGGTTCCGGAGTTATGCCGGCCACTAACAGACAGACACACACACCCACATAGTATTTTCATTAACCTCTTTGAAGAAGACTCATAGGTTAATAACAAAGAATAGATTTTACAATCATCTGCAGGCAACGGACGAGTACCTCCTGCCTATTAAAAAGTTGAAAGTTAAAAGTACCTATAACATGGCAGATGAAGAAGTTATTATTGTAAGGAAACATTCTGTAACAAATGTTGGTTATTACCAGTTGTTGACTTATCAGAAGTTAGGCAACGTTACTGAACGGCAACATAAACGAACAATAAATAACTTTTTGTTATCGGATGTTGTCCACTAACATTTGAAAACGTCGCTCCACAAAAAGTAACTGAGGTGTGAATGCACTTTTACTGATAGTTAAATAACAGAATTACATTTTGTTTATTTAAAACATAAACAATGTAAACGTAGATCTGTCACATAAGTAATGAATAACATATTTATGTAAAAATTAAGGCCAGCTTGCACTTGAATCAATGTTAAAATATATCTCTTTCTATAATCCACCATGGATGTATACTTGTTGAAGATATGTTACGTTAACACGTTGTGTAACGCTGTGATACAGTCAGCTTCTTATATAAAGTGACCGATAACATAACCAGATATATAGGAACTCCTAAAGTGATCAATAATATTAATACAACCAAAGTCTTTTAATTATGTAAATCACCCATCTGGCATAAATATATTGGAACATGGACATCGATAAATATATGAATTCATTCATGTGTGTGTCGAAGTGTCATAATCGTAGTAACAAACACAGCGCCAATGGTTTCTAAGCATTCAAAGTATTCAAAAATATATGAAGCATTATATGAAAACTATTTTATATATTTTAGGTACTCTTTTAATATTCCGGGCCATAGGTTTATCACTGATAAGTATTGCTGTGAAGTAGACACGTTTTACAATTATTTTAAAAATTGTAATACTACTACCATTACTAATTTTTTGATTACTTGATTATTTTCTCTTTTAACCGTCTAGCGGTATTCTGGTAAATTTAAAAACTTTTGTTAGGACTTAGGTCGGTGGTGTAACTGACTTTTTGCCAAGTAAGTACAGTATACAGTTGAAGTTATCATATCAGGTCAGTACATTTTTCTATAGTAAAATGTACTGACCTGGCATTCTGACTGCCTCCGTGGCACAGCGGTAGTGAATGCGACTGCTGTGCGTGAGGTCTTGGGTTCGAATCCTGGGTCGGGCCAAAAAAAGTTATTGCGTTCTTCTGTTAAGACATCTCAATAGCAGCCCGGAGTTACAAAGTTGGCGGTGTTAGACACCCTCGTGCCTCGGAAAGCACGTAAAGCCGTTGGTGCTGCGCCTGATCTCTCTCCGGTTGTGTCCTATCGGACTATGAGAGTTTAGGAACAGAGAGTGCAATTGTGTTTGCGCACACACTTGTGCACTATAATATGTCATGCATAGATGTTATGCCAGTCTCCGTTAAAACTGGCTGCCATGACCGAAATTCGGTTTGGAGGACATTATTATATCTATAGTAAAAAATATATCCTTCTCTAAGGCACAAGTGAATAAGCTGTAATTTTTTTTTTTTACCTTGGTTTATGCATTGGCCCATACCTCTACCACGTAAACCTACCACGGTGTTCCTCGATAAAACCAATATCGACGGGGCCGCGCGAATCACTTGCCTTCGGCCCGCCATACGAAACGGCAGGCCAATACACGATAAGACCAACCCTATGGTCACTTTTCACTTATTCGCTACTGTCCCCTCCCCTGTCGCTGATGCATGGATTGCACTGCATTGTAACAAAATCTGTCTCCTCTTAACGATTCCCATACGTTTTCAACGTGTGTCCTAAGTGTTGAGTACTTCTTATCGTAGTATTATCCCATAGTTGTTGAATCATTTTACCTCTCTATTGGGTTTATGTCAGGACTACGTGGAGGAAAACTTATTCGTTCCAAATACCATGTCTGATTTAAATGATATGTCGCTACCCTGGCATTATGAACAGAACTGTTGTCCTGTATGATACGGATTCTTTCATTTGGATAAAATACTCGGGCCGTAGGAAACAAAACATCATTCAGGATGTCTTATAACTTTGGCCTATAAGTCTGCCGCCAACCTCGACTAATTCTCCCGGACCGCTTTGGGACATCCAACCCCAGAACCCGAGGTTGATACGTCCACTTCTGTTATCAGGTAATATATTTCTTTCTTCGTATCTGGTATTATTTAACCTCCACAAAGATAGACGACCACCTTCTTGTTGCAAGAAATGATTCTGTGTTTCATTTCATCATTAATTTGAAATGTGTCCATGTTTATACGTTTTTGCAATTAAATTATAATAATTACATAAATCAACATAAATGACTTACTTGACATTGAAATGTGAATATTGTAGTTGCCAGGGTGTAAAAAATATCAAACATTTACATGAAAAAAATATACTTATAGACAGTGCTGGTCTCTAAAGTAAACGGTACAAAGTTCTTTATAGACACATAGATGGCGATAATATAACAATATTTAGTCACGAATTGTCAAGATATGACGTGTGTCAATTTAAAGTTTTAAACTTCAACGTTGATATTATTCGTTTTCTTGAATTCTGTGAATTTTGTAGCTACTTGACCTCCTGTATCTTCCTTAAACGTTTGAACCTCCCTGTTTATTCTTGGACCCCTATTCCTGTTAACTACAATCGACACTGCTTGTTTTAATGGACCTTGATTGCCTTTGCGAAATTGGATCATTAACGAAACTATTTATGATATGCCGAAGAAATCAGCAATAAAATGTTATTTTGGATGTGCGACTGAAGGTGTGATCTTGATTTCGGTCTATATAAGAAATGTAATATAATACTAATACTTATGTCTTCCAGACCGAATTTATTGGCTTTTAAATTGACTGTACTATTCCCTAAAACGTGACAATAAGTAAATGTACATTCATTTATAGTGTTATTTAGCAATATATTTGTATTTTATTTTATTTTTGATTTGAATATCACTAGTGTAATCTTTACATCTTTACAGTGTTCAATAAAGAAATTCAAAGTAATAAGCGTATTTTGGAAAGATTTTGTAAGAATTATAAAAGCGCCATCTATTGGCTATCCTAATTACTAAACGAATATAATACCATCTAAAGTAAACGGTACATAGTTTTATAAACTGATTCGGAATGGCGTATCTATTCTCAGTATATAGTGTCTTATCTATGGTAGTTGCATTATCTATGAAATTTTCGAGTATTAATGCAAACTAATAGGTACTACTCTTTGACATCTAATCTTTATTCTTGACAAACGAGGTTGTCTTCGTATATTTTGCCTAGTTGAACTAGTTAGCAATAAGTACACCTCACAATTCTAAATTACAGACAACATAACATAATAAATAAAACATGCCAATGACGTAACGCTCAAAATGAAAGGAACAACCAATGCTTTATCTCCTTTATTTTGTTGTTATTGACAGATTTTTACGGTTGAACTAATCAGTCTATGGCGATGTCAAAGGGTACCCAATATATGTAGCGATAGAGTTAGTTTTCATATAATGCTTCGTATTTTTGAATACTTTGGATGCTTAGAAACCCTTGGCGCTGTGTTTGTTACTATGATTATGACACTTTGAATGAACTAATATATTTGACTATGTCCATGTTTCAATATATTTGTGCAAGATGGGTGATTTACATAATTAGAAGACTTTGGTTGTATTAATATCATTGACCACTTTAGGAGTTCCTATATATCTGGATCTGCTATCGGTCACTTTATATAAGAAGCTGACTGTACGAGCACATATGTTCGTACCACAGTGTTACACAACGTGTTAATCATAGTAGTAGTGTAAAATAATTGAAATTGGTGTAATAAGTATTGATATTTGAAAACGTTAGACAACCCAAATCATTTTAATAACTATTTGACAATAATTTTAGTTTATCATATATGTATAATTGAATAATCAATCCTGTCTTACGTATAAGTTTCTCCACATTGCAATAATATCTAGAATTGCCCCACAGTAGTCCGATGCAATGAAACATTGGCCTGATAAGATGTTTAGCATCCGTGAATTCAGTAGCCTCAAAAAGTTCGAAATGAGGTACCAAAGGTTTTTGATATATATATATATCACGGCATTCCACGATGGCTGAAAAGATAAAATATGTCGAAATTAATCCTTTCAGATTACTTGTACGCATGAAATCTGAATGTAATAATGTTGCTTATCACCACAGGACCTGTCACCTCTCGTGTCGGGTGGACTACTCGTAAATACACATCCTCACACTGCTGCAAATCGGTCGACCAGCCGAAATTATGCGGCATGACGGAGTGTTGTTTTAAGCCAGTCATTAATTGTTTTACATCATTAAAATACTTTTCTCATTCCCACATACCTACGCTACCGCCATATTCTGGCATCAACACTATTACCGAGATTTTGTCCGAAGTCAATGTTTCAAACCACAACTTAATTTATAACCTATTATATATAAAATATAAACATATTTTAAGGTACTAGATAATATAAAATGTTGTTATAAGGACCGGCGACACTTTGGGTAGATCCCTCAACTCTCAACAGTATGTTATTAGACACATATTAATATAATATAGTTGTTAACCGCTTGTTTCTGAATACGTCTTATTTAAATATTCATATTTAATTAATATCGAAATAATTTTCGATATATTGTAATAATAATACATGTTTTGTTTTTAATAGATTGTGTTACATTGACTGGCTGCCTCTCTTTTCAATGGCGTTATTTAAATAACATTATATAATACCATTTATGATAGTTACTTAATTATTCGCCGCTTGTACTTAGATATGCATACATTATTTAAATATTAATATTTAGTTAATATCAAAAAAACATTCGATCTATAATATTATTATATATTTTGTTTCTAATAGTGATATTTGATCAAGTCGTGACGTCACGAATGATAATGCTATAAATGACATGATATTTTTTGGCGGGACTTTTAATACACTGACAGGTACGAAATATACTTTGAAAAATCCTACATGTTTTCTCTATAATTCATAAACGTATTACAATGTTATTTAGTTTCCTATACTAAGGTATTGATATGAACTACTGTTACGTAGAATAACTAACCAGCAACAACATTAGTGAGCATGGTTTTAAAGCAGCCGAGATAGACGCTGTGCGTGTCTTCAAGATAGTGCGCCATCCTCTTGACGCGAGGGTCACGCAGTTGTGAGTAGATACCCTCCAAGTTGTGCAGTCGTTGGGTGTAGAATTCTACGTCCGCAATCGGCAGTGGAAACTTGGTTCTTTTGAAAGCTATAGCAGACCATAAATCATTAATGATGCATCATTAATATTATTGTAGAATAACGAACTACTACTAACTAACTAACTAGATACTACTACCAAGTATATCGACGACGAATCCTATTAGAAGATTAAGGGTTAACGGACGAAGTGATTTAGAAGCAAAAAAATGTATAGTGAACTAGTTTAGTACCAGCCCAAAATACGAGTATTTATATTTTCATTTTTTTATGGCACTCACCTATATATGAGTCCTCAGATAACAAATCATGTACTTGTTGAGCCCACTTTATTAAGGCACCTTCTATATTTGTCTTCAAAAATAAATCTACGTCTTCTCCATCACTATTAATTTGGAAAAACAATTATAATACAATCATATTGATCGCGTTCATGATATGTGCTTATATAATATTTGGTTAAACTGATGTACTACCTTTCTTTAAGTCTTGTATCCGCTTGGTAGATATTTTCTACACCTGCAGGCATCGGCAGCATCACTTGACTCGACATTTCACCTTTTAACTGAAAATATTACCTTATTTCGCAATCATTATTACGATGCTATACTTTTGTCTTAATATAGCTTTGAAACTAAATGAAAATATATAATAATATAATAAATAATACCAGCCCTGTATAAAACTGTCCCACTGCTGGGCACGAGCCTCTTTCTCAGTGTGAGAAGGGTTAGGCCATAGTCCACCACGCTGGCCCAGTGCGGGTTGGCAGACTTCACATATCTTTAAGAACATTATGGAGAACTTTCAGACATGCAAACCTGCATGTCTGAAAGTTCTCACGATGTTTTCCTTCACCGTTAAAGCGAGCGATAATATTTTTTTTAAAACACACAGCTTCGGAATATCATAGATGCGCGCCTTGGGATCAATCCCGAGACCTTTGCGTGGCAGTCCAACGGTCTCCCACTAGGCTACAATAACAATACAAATATCTATTCTTTTATATTAAATAATACTTTAAACATACATAGGCCGTGAATTGTATTGTCAGGTTTATATTTAATTTAACTCACAAAACAATTCGCAGTCTAACCTTAATCAAGTTTAAATATTTGTTAAGTGCCACATTTAGCTGTAGTCGTATAAACAAACCTGATGCATCAAATTCCGCAAGTCATTAACATGTCTCTTCATATCATGCTTAACTATTTTAGGCCATCCCCTCTGATTCTCTGGGTTACAAAGAAGCGGCCCTATCACTTCATCTGCCAAAACGCTTAAGTCCATCAACACATTCCCAGACATTTCACCGAGCGTCATAGCCTGTCAAATTTTATAATGCATTCAAAGTATTTTTAGACATACTACCAGACTCGCTTTCACGTTATGATAGATTATTGTAAATTTATTTATAATATAATTCTGTTAAACATTTCTAAAGGGATAATTGAACTACACTAGCAACTAAGCTGTCAAACTAAGAATCATCTTTTTATAAATCTCCTCTATCCATGTCCATATTTGAGTCCAGAATTCAGATGATATTTGAATTTTTAAGTTACATTTCTTTCATAACTACTATCTCTCATATGGGTATTATATACTATTATACTAATAGTTGTATGTTGCGAACTTTAAATATGGTCTATCTTATAATCTATACATGTTGTATATAGCATCTAGCAGATAATACAAGAAACTCGTTGGGTATAATAATAATAATAATCAGCGTTATTATAAATACATACCTCGCGAAAATTCTTCTGTGTTATTTGGGCTTCAATATTTCTCAGGAAATAAACAACTTTACTCCTACTGATGGTCGGAAATGTCGTGGCACATGTAAGTACGCCCGCCGAAGTCATACGAAATACAATTAACTCATGTTTAGGCGAGTCAAAATATCTATGTAAAACGTGCTGGAAGTAAAATATTAAATACATAAGCATGTTGCTGACGATAACAATAAGCGTATATAAGCCTTAAGAAAATTCTCATCTAAATGCAATTTAGTTCAGTGATTGGAATTTAATAAAGCGCTATTTATTGATTTGTTTGGGAACGCCAAGCGTTAGCTTAAGTTAGGTCACTACAGAACCGATGTGTCAGCTGAAGTGACAGTGACAGTTATGGCAGTCAGTGTCATGTTGATGCTATATAAGCGCCGGAAACACGTGCGCGGACGGCTTTGGTGTGACGAACTCGCTGCGTTACCGATCAAATCAGTGTTACTCAAAGACAACCTTTGTTGTTTGCCTATCATTAGTATACACGTACGAGGTATAATACCACGTCTATATTTTGTTGCTTCATCATACCAAAAGCGAGATGACATGGCACCTTCGTTAAGCATATTTGCTTTCCTTGCAGTTCATTTCAAATACCTTAAGGGTATATAATATAGATAAATTGGGCGGCTGACCCTTAATTTTAATCTTAAACTTAAACCGTAAAGACCTTTCTTTGGAGCAATATAACAGCTCAAGCAATAAAGCACCTTTCGAATAAAGCATAATATATAATAATAATAATAACGAGTGAACGGTCTAATAGCCAAGAGCCTCGACCAATATCTTGAGGCTCGCGTTAGGTGCCTGGGTCAAGGGTCAGATGCAGAAGGCGGTCCTCTTAGATACGGCACGCATAGTGAGGGGGTTCTTCTCTCTGGATCCCTAACCACCGACAGCTTGGACCTCGTCTCGGTGCCAGTGGGTCTTCATAATTTTTATATTTTTAAATGTGTTTTTTTTATAAATATATTTAAAAATGTAATTTTTATTGATTAATGATGAATAAAGGTGATAATAATAATATTCTACCACATACACACAAAACCAACTAGCTCAATCTAAACAGAGCTTGTACTATGGGTACTAGACAATAGATAAACATACATAATACTTCTTTTTTGTAAATACATATTATATATAGAAACACCCAGACCATGTTCTTGCACACAAATGTTTGAATTGTGCGAGAATCGAACCCTCGACCTCAGGCGTGGCAGTCGGTTACACTAACCACTATGCCATCGAGGCCGACCAATATAAAAACACACATTTAAAAAAGTCTGCGTTCACTTGGAAAAGTTGAGATATATTTTCTCGTGTCATAAAATAATTACTGAATGCATTATTTACTGCTTTAATATTTAAAAACACATAATTTAAATGTAGAAAACCAAATCGTGTTTTGTTTTTTTATATAAAAACGAGGTGAATGGTAAATGACCCTCATTCTTGTTTCTGAGTGCACGCTGTTTAAATCAATTTCTCTAAAATTGTTTATTTGAAAAATTCCAGGAGGACTGTCTGAAGTCTTGCAAGCAAGAACAGTGTTATTGCGTGAAGAAGGATATTCTACAAGGCAAATCGCAGCCAGAGTCTCCGTTTCTCAAACCTTCGTCGTTACTATCCTGCAGAGGTACTGGAGCCTGGGCAACCTGGCTGATCGACCTCGCAGTGGCCGCCCGGCTATCCTTAGTGATGTTCAGAAGCGCTACATCAGACTTCTTACCGCCCGTGATCCAATAAATAACGCTACCAAACTGAGATTAGAACTGCGAGCCACTACTTGACTGGATATTAGTACTCAGACCATTTGTTGGTGCCTTACATCTGGCCACACTCAACCGGGCTACAATGGAGGACACCGAGAGGCGCGGGGCGATTCCTGAGCTCCGCGCGCGCCTCCGCCCGACGGCCATTCGGCTCTTAAATACGGGCATTTCTATAATATACTTGTACGGTTGAAATATACCAAATTATATACAGTCCACGATAATTTTATTTTAAGGTCCTATAAGGCCTAAACATTGGTACTTCGAGCCGGATATTAATACTTCGCCAATCTCGATATTTTGCCGTATAAAATATCACCAATACCGTCGTCGTTGTCGTGTGAAATTTGCGCCCGTGGCCACGCGGTTTGAAAGAAGTCGTTCCTGTCGCTGCCTACATCGTCGAAGCAGCTGATGTAATTTTGTGGGAATATAAACACAGTATTTGAGTGAATTCGTTCCAATTAGTATAATCCTGTTTGCCGTAAAAATCGTTTTCATCGTTTTATTTTTCTTCCACGTGCATTGTGTACATAAGTAATTTATTTCAGTGCCTTAGATAACAGTGTATTTGCATTCATACTGCTTGTACATTGCCGATCCTTGTTAAAATACAATAATTTCAAGTGATTAGCGCATCGCGCCACATGTTAGGTCGTTGACCTTGACACCTATTTTTCATCTGCTTGCATTCATATCTTTTGTTTACGCACAGCTGTTCGCTATTATATTAAAAGAAACCATTATCATTAAAATTAATTACGTTATTGCATTCTTTGTTCAAAATAAGCATTTACAAAATGGCGGATCTTAAAACCTTGTTGAAAAACGTGGTTCTGCCAAATCAAAGTTAACCACTTATTCCAATTATTTAAATTTAATTAAAAGTAGTGACGACATTTCTAACTTGCAGCGCACAGACTTAATGGAGCGTTTAAAGAAATTCGTGACCTTATATGCAGTATTTGACGAATTACAAATATATATATTTGTATATATTATATACAAATATTTATTTATAACCTAAAAAGTAAGGATAAATTGCGTGGCCATCTTTTAATAACAGAACTTCAAAATTCATTAAATTTAATTACTCATCATTCACAGCTTGAAATGTTTTTTGAGGAATATAATTGTTTGAAGTCTGGACAAAAATTGTCACACCAAAGTAGATTGCTTCAACTAACTCCATTAATTAATGATCATAAGCTCATTCGCGTGGGCTTGCTAATTCACCCTATAACTTTGGTACTAAACACCCCATTGTTTTATGTAATAAACACATTTCGAATGCAACATGTAAAACTTTTACATGCTTGTCCTCAGGTGCTTTTGTCGCATATTCGACATACTTATTGGCCTCTAGGTGGTAGGAACTTATCTAGATTTGTCGTGAAAAATGTCTTAAATGTTTCAGACTGAAAATGTACAACCCATAATGGGTCAATTACCTAATTCAAGAACTAATTTAGAATTTCTATTCTTGAATTGTCATGTTGACTACGCGGGGCCAGTATTGGTAGCCAATCGCAAAGGTCGCACTTGCAAACTTACAAAATCTTATATGTGCATCTTTGTTTGTTCGGCAGTTAAAGCGGTACATTTGGAGCTTGTGACAGACCTTACAACTGAGGCTTTGTAATTGTAATTGGTGTCCCTTTTCCGCATTTGAACTCTAAGTTGGTCCATTATGCGTGAGAGTCGGCCGGTTACGGAGATAGCAAGCCCAACTCCGCCCAGAAGCACAGAAGTTCCCTGGGGTCTTCGCAGGCTTCGCGGAGTGACCTCGGGTTGTTGAGGATTTCCTTACGTTATGCTGTTACTCCCATACATTCCAGGTCTACATGGGCAGCAGATTCTTCTTCGGTCAGACATCCCCTACAGAGTGGGCTGTCTGTTGCTCCGATGTTGTAGTTGTTTGTTCAGGGGACAGTGTCCTGTTAGGATCCCTACGATGGTCCGAAAGTCCAATCTTTGTAGGTTGAGCAGGCGGTGTGTCAGACGTGGTGAGATGGCCGGTAGGGCTGCTCTCGACTGTCTACAGTCCGTTGTCCGTGCCCAGCGTTTATTATGTTGGCTCTGAGTGCGAAGCCGCATCCATGTTTTTAGTTGTGAGAATGGTAGAGGGAGGAATGGAGATGGACCTTCCGTGGTGGTTCCTGACCCTCTTCTATCCAACTCATCTGCAGCATCATTGCCCAGCGATTCATTGTGCCCCTTTATCCATTGTAAGGTCACTGTGTTTTTTATGGATATTCTTTTGAGAGCAAGGTGGCATTCGTAAACGAGCCTGGAGTTGCAGCTATTGCTCTCTAGGACTCTAAGTATTGCTGTGCTGTCGGAGAGGATTCGTATCCTGTAGCTTTCAATCCGTCTCCTATCGATCGCGGTGGCGGCCTCCGTGATGGCCACACATTCGCATTGGAAGATAGAACTGTGTGAGCCTAGTGTCATAGATATGTTAATATTGAGATCCAGGGAGTGAACTCTTGCGCCCGTTCCCTGTATAGTTTTTGAGCCATCGGTGTAGACTCAGACCTCGTTGATTCCCGATTGATCTCTCTGTTCCTCGTGAAGTTATACATGGTAGTTTTAAATAAATGTTGTTTGGAGATCTTATCACACGGAGCGGCGAGCAGTGGTTTGTAAGCTATAGCTCGCTCTAAGATCGATGCATGTGAGCTCCTAGTAGTTACCCACAGGCCCTGGTTCTTCAGCCGTATTGCGGCCATAGTCGCTTCTTGTTTTATGTAGAGGTCAAAGGGGGCCAGCCCTAGAATTACTTCGAGGGCGGCTGTCGATGTTGTTCTCATACATCCTGTTATTGCTGAGCATGCTATTCTCTGGAATCTCTGCAGCTTGTTGATGACAGTATTGAGTTCAGTCCGGGTCCACCATACGATGGCACCGTATGTTATTATTGGTCTGATTATGGCGGTGTATAGCCACAGTGTTATTTTTGAGGACAGTCCCCATGTCTTACCGAGCATTCTGCTGCATTGGAAGAAGCATGCGCATGCTCGTTGTAATTTGTAGTCAAGGTGTTTGTTCCACAGCAATTTGCTGTCTAGTATGACCCCTAGATACTTGACATCGTTGGTAGGTTTTATTTCAGTGTTGAAAAGTTTCGGTGGTCTGAGGTTGTTTGAGTTTCTATTGCGAGTGAACATTATGAGTTCTGTTTTTGTCGGGTTGACCGATAGACCATGGCTTATGCACCATTCTTCGATTATTCTGAAGGCAGATCTAATGAGGTCACATAGTGTGTCCTCGAAGCATCCGGTCGCGAGAATTGCAAGTTCATCTGCATATCCCACTGTGAATAGCCCGCTGTCGTTCAGTTTTCGTATTAGGTCGTCTACCACTATGTTCCATAGGAGTAGCGAAAGTACACCACCTTGTGGGCAGCCTCTGGCTTCAATTCCCTTGGTTGTTGTGTTAACTGAGAGTTGTATCGCTCTGTATTTCAGCATATTGTTTATCCACTCTGACAGCGTTGGAGCGACCCCATACGCTTCTAGTGCTTCGGTTATACTGTTAAAGTTGGTTTTGTCAAAAGCTCAGTCTATATCAATGAAGGCGCCCAGCGTCGGTTGTTTTGCGGTTAATCCGTCTCCAATTCGCGATACAACGCTGTGGAACGCCGATTCTGTAGATTTGCTTTGGCTCTAGGCGTGTTGATGTGGGTGTAGAGGTTTGTGAGCTAGAGTGTTTCCTCTTATTTCTTTATCACATAGCCTCTCTAGTGTTTTGAGGAGGAACGACGTGAGGCTTATTGGCCGAAAAGATTTCGCTAAAGTGTAGTCGCTCCTGCCTGGTTTTGGAATGAATACTACTTTCACTTGCCTCCATTTCCGTGGTACGTATCAGTGAGCGACGCATGCTCTGAATATGTTAACAAGATGGTCTGCTAGGAGATCGCCGCTCCATCTTAGTAAGCCGGGAAAGATTCCATCCAGCCCTGCGGATTTGTAGGGAAGGAAGCTGTTGATAGCCCATAACACTTTCTCTCTGTTGATGAGGTCCAGGGCTACAGTCCAATCTTGACTACTGCATGCTCGTTCAGTATACACTTCCCAGTTGTGAGTGTCGCTAATCTGGCACCTGGGAAAGTATGTCTCTAGCAGTAGTGCACTGGTTTCAGCATCTGATTTAGTGTAGGCGTTGTCAGGTTTCTTCAGACATCCTAGTATGTTCTCAGGTACACTTGATAGTATGCCTTTTACTCTGGTTGCCTGGACAACTGAGGCTTACATGGCTGCTCTAAATTGTTTCGTGTCGCGTCGGGGCAAGCCTCGAAGCATCACCTCCGATAACGTGAAGAATTTCTTAGGCGTAGCAAAAGACATTTAAAGTTCTTACATTCGTCAAATGTTGCATCTGAAATAGCGCAAGAAGGAATTGAATTTCATTAGACGCCCGCATACAGCCCACATTTCAATTCACTGGCTGAAGCTGCGGTTAAATCATGCAAACACCATTTAAAAAGATTATTGCATCTTACACACTTCACTTTTGAGGAGATGGTTACTTGTCTCACTGTTATAGAGACAGTTTTAAATTCACGCCCCCTCACTCCACTTTCATCAGACCCAAATGACTTTTCGGCGCTTAATCCTATACACTTCCGTATTGGACGACCACTCTTAACTGTACCATACCCACAGGTGGCTGAAGTACATATAACTCGGCTCGATCGGTGGAGAAGAGACCATTACATCAGGCAGCATTTTTGGCGTCGATTCTACAATTAATATACTTCTTTGCTTCAGACTAATCAAAGGTGGTTCTATCCCAGAGACGAAGTCAAGCTAGAGTCTTTGGTCCTAATCAAGGACAAATTCACACTACCACTGCTCTGGTCCCTGAGTCGGGTCATAAAGAACTATCCCGGCATAGGCGGGGTTACAAGGGTGGCTGAATTGAAAACCAAGAGAGGCATAATTCATCGTGCCTTCAATTCCATCTGCCCCCTTCCTGAAGAACCTTGAAGACATCGCTTCAACCCGGGAAATATGTTGGCACCTTACATCTGGCCACACTCAACCGGGCGACAACGGAGGACACCGAGAGGCGCGGGACGATTCCTGAGCTGCGCGCGCGCCTCCGCCCGACGGCCACTCGGCTCTTAGACGCGCTGAACTACGGGCATTTCTAAAATATTAATAACCCTGACATAAAAATATTATTTTCTTACTGCCTGATAACTGGTTAACCTCCAGCTAACGGGTTATCCATTATTAACGACAGACCCTGTATGTCTGCTTTTATTTTGGGCGTTTCACGGCCGACTCAGTTCAGGAAGCATAGTTTTTTCTGTACTTTGATTACGTTATGAAAGTAAAACTTTTGAATTTTTTAAAATTTTAATTCACTTAAGCATTTATAAGCCTAAAAAGCATTATTAAAATAGCCTGGGCAGTGTTGGGTACAATTTTATACACAGTTACCAATCTTCGGTTTACAAATGTATTCCAAATTCCCTATACCAAACTAAAAAATAAATAAATTATTTATTTCGAAAAAGATACAACTATTATTATAACTAGAGAAGTTCTACAAACATAGGACACACCATGATCTTACCATAGGTATCAACCCAAATCAACCCATGGTAAGATCTAACTTGTGTTACCTCACTTAACTTTTCAAAGGAAGAATAGTGAGTAAATAGTTTATACATATAATATACTAAGTTAATATAATAAGTATTGTATTATGTATGTAGTACGTAATAATGTAGATAATTTTTTGTATCAAAACTAACGTTATGTGAAGATATTTACTTTTTAGCCGCAGTATTGATTTTAATTGTTACACAAAATGGTTTTAAAAGTTTTAAAAGGAAGGATTCAAGTTCATCAATAATTTTAAATGTCTTACTTGGTGTTGCTAAATAGGTAAAGTACGGGAAAACAAAGACTTAATATTATGGCTTATGCCTTGTCAATCACCCGTGCTGACTGATAAAAGAAATGAGGTAGTAGATATAAAACTGTTATAGTAAACACTAGCAGTATTTACTACATTTATAAGAATACTGTAGTTTAATTAAGTTAGAAAAAGTACCCTTTCATCCCCGGTGATAAACTTATTCCATTTCTCTATTTTCTGCTTCAACGCTTTTAAAATATATTCACTCATAAACTCTATGCGATGATCAACGTCTTCTTTTGTCTAAAAGGGCAAAAGTGAGGATTTTGAATTATAAGTGATTATCAGCTGCATTGAATTTTCTAACATTAATCTTAAACTACTAAGATAAATGGGATATGCGTTCATTCGAAGTCGTTCGCTTCAATGACAGTCAAAATGAAGCTTAATTTAATCGAACAATTTTATTGTCTTCATAAGGTCTTCTTTAAGGCCCGGTTCCTATATTAGGAAACGGATCGTCGGCAAATATGTTAAACTTAACATATGCTCGTTTCATTTATTCATATAGGAACCGGGCTTAGTATGTTTCATAATATTTTTCATTTAAGTACAAATTGTATATAACTACACGTATGCAAGAGAAAGTTGGGTATGGCAAAAGAAGCATGAGAGCAGAATAAATGCTGTAGAAACGAGAGCGCTGAGAGCATATGTGGTGTGACGCTGAAAGATAGAATAAGAAATAGTGTGATTAGAGAGAGATGCGGCATGAAAGTGGATATAGTGACAAGATTAGAAAAGGGTGTGAAGCTGGTTTGGGCATGTAGAAAGAATGGTCGAGAAAAGACTGACTAAGAAAGTTTATAAGGCTAGTGTGAATGGAACAGTCGCAAGAGGCAGACTTAGGCGAACGCAGATCGGAGACGTTCTGGACAAAGGCCAGGTTAAGAGCACCTTAAACCGGCAAGCGTGTATAAGGAATATGATGCAAGTAAGGGAGGCCAGAGAAGTGTGTCAGGATCGTAGCAAATTGAAATCTGTAGTCTCTGCCTACCCCTCTGGGAAACAGGCGTGAATCTATGTATGTATGTACCTATGTATGTATATAAATATATACTTTGCGTTTAAATGTTTCAAGGCATTAATCACATAGCTTATGCTAACTGAAATAGAGAGCATGCATTGTATCGCGTGTTACAATTTTAGCTGTAAAACTGTACAATAATAATACACTTACATCTCCCATTTTGTACTATTTTATTCTAGTAAACACAGTCACAGTTATTACAACACAAGTATTATCTATTAGATCATTTTAAAACTCCTTAATTAGAGTTATTTATCGAATAATCACATAGTCTCATTAATGTATTGTTATTATAAACAACAATATCACTATAGCAATGGCGGAAATAAGATTTAAATTTAGAATAATGTTTAATTTTTGTTTCTTGCCAGTGCGACTTCAGCCGAGTTCATTGTAGGTTTTACTTCTAGATAATAAATTAATTTGACAACACGAATTATAGCCCAGTGGTTAATGTGGTGGCCTCGCCATTGCCAGGATGGGTTTGGAGCAAATTTTAGCACAATAATTATGAGGTCTACCATTCAATGGCTGAGTCGGACTCATTTATTAAGTTATTCTATAATACTGGAGCGCCGTTAGATATATACCTCGGAATCCAGAGCCAGTCAATGAATCTTTGAGTCCCGACCCGTCCACCCACTGGATTTTACCACTGGTGGGTGGAGGGGTAATCGTGAATTACCCCTCCACCCACCATGCACCACTATACTAGTGTGAACTGAAGATATCGATTTAATAAAATTCGATAAATTAAAAAAATTATTTTGCTTTCATTTTAATAAAAATAACCGCTCCGGACCCGTGGTACAACTGCGATGTTCAACTGGTTGTACCACGGGGATGTTACCCATGGTTCAACAGCTGTAACATTTTTTTTTATTATTGTCTTCTGTTTACCGGATGTTGTGGCGTAAAATGGGAGAGGCCTATGTCCAGCAGTGGACTGCGGTGGGCTGATTGATTGAGTGATTGATTGATTGTCTTCTGTTTACGCGAATATTATTAATTGAAATTAAACTACTATATACGGATTTTATCGCGTTGTTTATTTGACATTTTATTACATAATTTTGAAAACTGTTACATTACTACTACTATTAAACTTTACTAATAAAATAAAATAATAAGCTAATTAAATTATTATTAATATATTTAGATTTAATTTTACACTTTCCCCGACGTTTCAGTTGCTTTTCAGCAGCCATGGTCACGGGGAAACTAAGATGGTAGTTGTCTCAATGTCCCAGTGTAGTTATTTTAAAGTACCCGAACATAATTTAATCATTGGTGTTTCTATTTACGCAGAATGAGCTCAAAGTGTCATGAAGTCTAGCTGTAGTTTGCTTCTTCTTGGGTTTGACTATTTAAATTACTGGATCCCAAGCTGGTGGTACATTCCAAACATTTTTTCTATTAAAATTAGGATGTTTTTTGATTTCAATAGCCTCGCGAATCATCCTTGGTAGGAATCGGTGTTCTTTAGCGAGAATCTGTCGTTTGTCAAATCTCAGGTAGTGGTTGGTCCCCTGTTGTATATGTTCACACACAGCAGACTTCAACGAGCGTTGATGTTTTACATCAGCTATGTGTTCTTTTATGCGCGTGCCTGTTTCTTTTGGTTTGACCAATGTATGAGAGTCCGCAGTCACAATCAATTTATAGACCTCTGCATCTTGTAAGATCGAAAATCGCATGCACCTGTTTTTTGTAAGCACTATCGATGGCTGATCATTTTCTGATAGTCATTTGTTTTATAGAGGTTCATTTGTTATGTAGACACGTTCGTTTGTTTTACACAATTTTTTTTTCTAGCTTAATTTAGTTACCTATTCCCGTGGTACAACTACATAGTTGGACATAATTCCACCGTTGTTTTACGGGTCATGTCAGAAATAGCAAAAAGAAATATGTTACAACTGTTGAATCATGGGTAACTTTACTTCCCCGTGGTACAACCAGTACAACATCGCAGTTGTACCGCGGGTCTGGAGCGTTTATTTTAATTAATACGAATACAAAATATATTTTTTTAATTTATAATTTTTTTTAAATAAATTATTCGCTCTAGCATAGTGTAAATCCAGTGATAAAGTCCAGTGGGTGGACGAGTCGGGACCAGAATCAGTGGTTAAACATTTAAAATGCGTTTTTAACAATATAAAAAAATATAAAAAATGTGATTTTATGCTATCTTAATTTTGTTTATTATTTTCATAAGTATTTATTATTTTTCAGAATTTTCTTTTTATTTATTTTATTTTTATTAGTTTTAAGTTATATTTTGATAAGGAAAATTATTACAAACTTGTCCTTGGGCCTCAAGAGACTGCAGGTATAAAGGTGAGGAGAATTAAAGAAGGGACAACAGCAGCTGTTGACGCGGTCCCTAACAGATTATACTGATTATACTTATTACTGATACCAGAATATACTCAGCGCAGCGGTGGCAGTATGTACCAGCCGGCGCTAGGAGGCGCCGACATTGTTGCTTTAGAGACTTTATTGCATTGTATACTTATGTACGACCAGGTGCAAAAGTCAAGTAGCAATTTTAAAAAGCGATAGAATCACAACAAGTTGTTCTTACAACCTTTTTCAATAAAATCATTGCACATATACACATAAACCCGACTTACTTATACTGTCGCCTGTTCTAATTATGATTGTGAGTATTAATTTCAAATAAATAATTAGGTGATGTTGTAGCTACGTTGGTAATAGTGCGATCTAAAATGTAACGCTTGTTGGTTCGTGATAATCTTTTGTATTTTTTTCTTAAATTAGAGACATCGATGACTTATTACTTTACTTATTTAAACCGCAGTTATTTAAAAGATGAGGGTGGATTTAAAAATATAATTTAATCATTTCTCACTTGAATAGAATTATGTGATGTTGTTGGTTTGTGATCTTTGGTACGAGCATTTGTGTCATTGTTATTGCAATAATTTATTTAATATTTTGATTGAAAGTCTACATTTAAAATACAAACTAATATAAATATTGAATCCAGGGTAAATCCGGAGTAAAAGCCCATTTACTCTTAATGAAGCCATTAACCTAACAGTGACTGAGGAGAAAATCTTAAATATACTGGCTAAACGTAATTCTCATAGCTCAACGCCACAACGTCAAAGCCCAAAACCTAATTACTCTTTTAGACCTCCTGTTCCCAATGTAAACCCTAGGCCCCAGGTGCCAAAACCGTTTGACCGTAATAATCAAAGTATATTTTGTCGTTAATGTAAAACCGAAGGTCATACTATTGAAACGTGTAGAAAGCGTGAATTTAAGAATAATCGATTCAAGATTCCTCAATTCTATTTCGGGGCAAAGAAAATGGCGTGTAGTTATAGGCTACAGAAAACTCAATGACAATACTATCGGAAAGACTTATCCTATACCTAATATTGTCGAAATTCTCGACCAGCTAGGCAACTCCAAATACTTCTCAACCCTTGACCTTGCGTCAGGGTTTCATCAGATTAAAATGGCGCCAGAAGACACTTGCAAAACTGCATTTAGTGAATCCCAAGGGCATTTTGAATTTACTCGAATGCCTTTTGGCTTAAAAATGTTACTTCAACATTTCAACGCCTAATGAATAATGTCCTTACCGGTCTCCAAGGAGAGCGATGCTTAGTTTATATAGATGATATTCTCATGTACTCGTATGACCTTGTAAATCACATCCAAAATCTTACTGATGTATTTAAAAAACTCCGTTCATTTAACCTTAAATTATAACCTGATAAGTGTGAATTCCTGCGAAAAGAAGTTATCTCGGAAATGTCATCACCGAACATGGTAATGGTGGCAAAAACATGGCTTAAAGCCTGACCCTGAAAAAATCAAATCTGTTAAAGAATTTCCAACTCCTAAATGCCCCAAAGATATCAAATTATTTTAGGCCTGATATCTTATAATAGACGCTTTATTTCAGACTTTGCTAAGTTAGCCAAACCACTCACTTATATTTTTAAAAAGGATGTATATTATGACTGGACTAACGACCAGCAACTGGCTTTCGAAATGCTTAAAGAGAAGCTTGTCACTGCGCCAGTGCTCGTCTATCCAGATTTTACAAAACCTTTTAACCTTAATTGCGACGCGTCTAATTACGCTATTCTTTCTCAAGGCTTTGTTGGGAAAAACTATCCTGTAGCATATTCATCCAGAACTCTTAACAAATGTGAAATTAACTATAGCACTACTGAAAAGGAACTGTTGGCTATAGTTTGGAGTTGCAAAAACTTTAGACCGTATTTGTTCGGCTGTAAGTTTCTTATTATAACCGATCATTGACCTTTAAAATGGCTAGTAGCAAATTGCAACGATGCCGCCTTCAACTCCAAGAATTTGAATATGAAATCATATACCGAAAGGGTAAATTAAATTTAGCGGCTGATGTTCTTTCCCGTCACCTAGTTAATCCAGTGTACCCTGAAAATCCTGTTGATTTATCTGACACTGACCTGAGCGATCTTGGCTCATTAGATTTTAGCCCTTGTAATGCAGCCCTTTTAACATACCAAGTCCTGAAAACGTACCTGATAACGTTTTCCCTCAAGACCCTTTATCTAACAATCAAATCCCATCTCCTCCTGCGCAAGGTATACCTGTGATGGTTGCTCCGAACTCTGAAAGAATTAATGAACCTCAAGCTTCTACCAGTAATCAAACACCAATACCTTACAATACATCCATACAATACCCAAATCCCGAAATTAACCCTGTTATCCAAAATTTACCTGATTTTGGCGATAATTACACAAAAATTTTAAAGACGCCTTCTACTGTAATATTTAATACAATAATTAATGAATATAATGACAATTTACTCAAAAGCCAAAGCAAAATTTTAGTAGTACCTACATCTCTTGACCTCGACGAATCTATCCCCTACGTTCAAGAAATCTTGTCTAATTCTTTAGACTCCAAATCATTTATTAATTCAGAAAGAACATTACTTTCATACAAATCCCTTTCACTCTATGATAAGAAGTACTACTTCTTATTCACTAAAGTTCACCACTTCGACAGTTGCTCATACAGTGACATTTTCAAATCACTAAAATTTCTTTCAAAATCATCTGATAAGTGAACCAGAACCTGTTAATAAAATAAGCATTACTGACTTTAAAAACCCGTTTGATAAGAACACATACATAAAAACTTATAATATACTAGCACATTTATTTCATAATACTAATATTCAAATTAACATATACCGTAATAAGATTTACTACCCCAGTCCTACTGAAATCCAAAGAATTTTACGTGAAAACTATGACATTCCCATTGCCCGACACCTCGGTTCCAATAGAACGTTTAATAAAATCCGTGAGTAGAATTATTGGAAAAATATGCGTGGTGAGATCGAAAATTATGTAAAAATTGTGCCTCCTGTCAAACTAACAAAGCTCTTAGAAAAATTAACCGAGCTCCAATGCAAATAACGACTACCTCCACTGCTCCTTTTGAAAGGTTATCCCTTGACATATACATATACATACATTGGTCCTCTCCCTGAGTCCGACACAGCCAAACTTAAATATATACTCACACTTCAGGATGACTTAACTAAGTATTCTGTAGCATATTCAATTCGTATTACAACCACTGAAGAGACCAGCGACTGCTTAATCCATTTTATCTCTTTATTCGGCATCCCAAAGACCATCCTTACTGACCAAGGCACGAACTTTACAGCAGAAATGTTTAAAGAAACGTTCAAATTTCTAAAAATAAAACAACTATGGTCATCCCCTTACCACCCGCAAACACAAGGAGCCTTAGAATGTAGTCACTACGCTAAAAGAATATCTAAAATCATACATTTCTGAAAATCAAGATAATTGGCCACAATGTTTATGTTTATGCATGTTGGCATACAATACAGCAATTCTACGACAAACTATACCCCGTATGATTTAGTTTTCGGACATAAACCCGTTCTTCCAAATTCTATTTATTTTAATTTTATTTATATTTATTTATTTATATTAGAATGTTGCAATATCGTCTTAAGACCACACGAGATAAGGCCATCGAGCATATAAATAAATCTAATGAATCTACCAAGGCCTACTATGATACTCATACTCGCCCTGTAAGCTATAGCGCTGGCGATTATGTTTATTTAAAAATCATCTTCGTATGCGTAAAGCTTTATCCCCGATTTGGAAAGGCACCTACAAGGTTATTAAAATTAATGGAAGAAATAGTTTAACCTTGTTAATAAACAGGCGACGTGTTATTCATCATGTCGATGAAGTAAAACAGGCTCGTCACCGCGAGTCTCTTAGTTAAATTAAAGCATAAGCTCATACAAATTAGAGTATTGTAGTATTATAAAAATTATATATAAAATACAGTACACTTTGAATATCTAATACATTATTATTAATGTAATTAAATAATTTAAAAAAAATATATAGGTATACATATAAAATGTGTAATGTAGTAAATAACCTAAATATACATGTTCATACACAAACTGTA
Source organism: Catocala fraxini (assembly GCA_930367265.1). Taxonomy (NCBI): domain Eukaryota; kingdom Metazoa; phylum Arthropoda; class Insecta; order Lepidoptera; family Erebidae; genus Catocala; species Catocala fraxini. The sequence continues at coordinate 14,495,323 of OV884040.1, read as the reverse complement.
ATTATACGTAGATTGCACTACATAGTCGTCTATCATGTGAAAATGTATGTTGATACATGATAAGTATAAATATTACCTATCATAAAATATCATATGCTTATAAATTTGTAATTGATAATTTGATATTAGAAATATAATTATTAGATGACAATCAGTGTCATGTTTGTTAACAAGAGCCGGGAGTCGTTCAGAAATGTAACATAACATTAATATGATGCGCTTAAACATTATAATATAACGTCTTTATTATTTTCTTTTATTATTTGTTTTTTATTATTTTCAATATACTTTTAATTCTATAAATATGTATACATATTTATTATTATATTATTATTTAGTATAAAATTACTTTTGCCACATAAGACCACCTTCTGCATAATTTATTTAAATTGTTATTTTGTTTCTTGTTTTAATTTTAAATTTCAATCGAGTTATGTATGTATGTTACTGCCTACATGCACCGAAATCATGCAGGCTCTGCGAGAATACCAGCGTTGTGGATATACTGCAACATTGCTGACGCAGGACCTTATTTGTTTTTATACATATTAGTTGTTTCCTGTTACCTCATGAGCGTGGAACAAATAAAATTGTTTCTTTCTTTCTTTCCTTCAAATAGATAAAGATAATTAATAAAGCACATTTTAATTGCATTACTTTTAAATAAATAAGTATCTTCTATTTTATACATAGCTCGCATATTACATAAATCAAATCCATATTATACCATATATATATATATATATATATATATATATATATATATATATATATATATATATATATATATATATATATATACATATACATATACATATACATATACATATATATACACATTAAAAACTTGAACGGTGTAATAGGCAGCTCTTAGTTCCTTTGTAAGCAAAGTGCTCTGTATTCCGATATCGAATGTTACAACCTTACACCAGCCGTTATCAATTAGGTATGTACTGTGTCTAAATTAGTAACAAAATATACTTGTCACAATTTCTACTTTCTCTTCCTTGAGAAACACTTTAGATGAAATCAGTGTCAATGAACAACAGTTAAATAACGCCATTGATATTGACTCTTTCTCAACAAAACCTAACAATAGTAGGTAACTGATAACTTACTTTTAAGGTCAAAAATTAACGAAATTATAAACATATTAGAGAGCAGCTTGTTAACTTTATCATTTAAGTTATAGGATATATTATAAACAGTTTTATGTTCAACAAAGCAAATATTTTATACCCTTCAATAATAACTCGTTTAATAACAGTTGTGTGTGCGCCGGTTGTCTGTGGCATCCCACAAGGAAGCATCCTTTCTTCTAGTCTCTTCTTAGTATATATCAATGACTTATGTCAACAGGTACTCCAAAATGGGAAAATTTTCACATACGCCGATGATACTGCCCTAATCTTCCATGGAGAGACTTGGGAAGACGCACAAAACTGCGCAAACCTGGGACTTCAAAAAATCTGCTACTGGCTTGATAAAAATCTTCTAACCCTAAACATGAATAAAACCAAATATCTCCAATTTTCTATAACTGGATCTAAGCCGAATGAAATTGACCATTCATGTGTCTATTCTCGTGCATCCAATTGCTCCTGTACTGCTGTTACCAAAACTTCAGTTATAAAATATTTAGGCGTTATAGTAGATGATAAACTCAGCTGGAGTCCACATATAAAAGAAACAATCTCTCGGGCTAGGAAACTAGTTTGGGTTTTTAAAAATTTAAGACACGTTGCCGACCTTGCGCTTTTGAAAAAGATATATTTTGCGTTAGCACAGTCGATCATCAGCTACTGTATTGAAATATGGGGCGGTGCCTGTAAGACCTTTCTAATACATCTTGAAAGGACTCTCTACAAAATTACTGTACGCAAAATGCCAAGTGCTAACAATTAGGCAGTTATATATTCTTCAGTTGGTAACCAAGCAGCATAAAGCCACTCCATACAACGCAGAAGAGTACAACAAAAAGCGTGTCATACCCAACGTTTGCACCCCGTTTCGATGTCGTACAACTTTTGCTAGGCGTCAGCTAGGTTTCATAGCTCCTTATATATACAATAAAATAAATAAAATTAAAAACATACATCCATTGAGCTTCTATAAATCCAAAACTATTATCAAACACTGGTTATCAGAATTAGACTATGATCAAACTGAGAAGTTATTACTAATAACAGAATGATAGCTTGTAGTAGTAATAATTATGTTTCGCAATATTTTATTTTATTTTATTAATCACATTACATACTAAAAAAACACACACACACACACACACACGCACACACACACACACACACACACACACACGCACACACACACACACACACACTTCATTTTCACTTACGTTCTAACATATGAATTGCTTTTGTAACCATAAAATCGTTTGTGTAAATGATATGGGAGAAGACACTGAATTCCTGTAACACAGGTTTCGTACCTAGCACAGGAATCAGGGCTTCATAAGAAATGTGTAAACAATTTTATGTTAATAAATTATTATTATTATATTATTATTATTTATTATTATAGTTGTTTACAGAACTTGTTGAAAATTATAGATTTTTAGCATATTATCATCAACTTCCTTTAAGTTTATCTTTAGAAAATATTTATACATTGATGAATGTATCCGAAATCGCTACATATTACAATAACAACAAGATTATATTTGCTTTAAAAATACCCCTTGTCAACTCAAAAATGTACTATTTATATCATAACATTTCTTACCCTGTTGCTGTAGGTACTTAATCACACATATACTACTATAATCCCGTCGAGTAAGTACATAGCTATAACTAGAGAGGTGACATAAATATTAACTTGATAAGCAAGCCGTCAGAATCAGCACAAATTAGAACTAACAGATTAACCTATTTAAATATGACGGCTATACATGGTTTCCTCCCAGGACACTGTTTGCCTACTAGGGGGGAGAACTGCCTCGATCACATGCTTCTTAAGCTAGACAAACTAAAAATCTCGGCTGTAGCGGCAGTCCTAAACACGTCTGTTACGGATCATTCAATGGTGTTATAAAATTTATCCCACACATACCAAAGCAAGACTTGTGTCAAGTTTAAACTATAAAAAACTGGGAGAATGCCTTTAAGCACTTTGTAGACACAAATATATCATTTTTTAGCGCACATAGAGACCCAAACATTCTAGCCGACGCGATGATAGACGTAATTAGGACATCTCTTCTCCTAAATAATAATGTCCTCCAGACCGAATTTCGGTCACGGCGGCCAGTCTTAACGGAGACGGGCCATCTGCGCAGGAGATAATATAGTACACAAGTGTGTGCGCAAACACTATTGCACTCTGTTCCTTAACTCTCATGATCCAATGGGACGGTACCTAATCCGACACGACAGGAGAGAGATCAGGCGCAGCACCAACGGACATACTGTTCTAATCTTATTAAGAAACTTAAATGACAGTATTATAAAAAACAGATATTAAATTCTTTAAAAAGTCCTAAGCTGCTCTGGCTTAAAATTAGTGACATTACCCATTATAAAAAGCCCAAGGCGTCTAGTATACACCTACTGAATATCACACCACATCCCCTTGATTCCTTAAGCCGTGTAAACCATTTCTTTGTAACTATTGGAAAAACACTTGCGGAAGATATCATAACCCTAACTGGACAAGCATCTGGACCAACTTAAGTTCACTATCTGAAATTAACTCATTCGTGTTGCTGGAGACAGATCCGGCAGAAGTGGATAGCATACTTGGGTTGCTTGATTTAGGAAGTGCTTCGGGGTGGGATAGCGTACCTGTGGGTTTCCTTAAATTATCTCGAGAACTTGTTATTCCTCTTATTAACCAGTTAACTAATCTATGTTTCGAAACGGGCATATTTCCTGACGCGCTAAAACGTTCTATAATTACGCCTGTGCACAAGGATGGGGAAACGAGCGATGTCAATAATTATCGGCCAATATCTGTCATCCCTTTCTAAAATAGTAGAATTAATAATAAATAAAAGACTAGTTAGTTACACACCTACACACACACACACACACCCACACATACCCACACCCACCCACACTCACACACACCCACACCCACCCACACCCACACACACCCACACACCTACACCCACACACACCCACACCCACACCCACACACACACACACATACACACACACACCCACACCCACACACACACACACACACACACACACACACACACACACACACCCCCACACACACACACACACACACACCCACACACACCCAAACACACACACACACACCCACACACACACACCCACACACACACACCCACACACACACACACCCACACACACACACACCCATACACACATACCCACACACACACCCACACACACACACACACACACCCACACACACACACCCACACACACACACCCACACACACACACACCCATACACACACGCATACGCATACACACACCCACACAAACACACACAAATAACACATACAGTTTCACATAGACATACCATATAATTTTAACATAATTTTAAGTTTATCATTTTTTGTAAACATTCGTCTCAATATTGTTAATAATTAAGGGAAAAAGCAAGGTAGAGACAAGTATTATCAATTACTTACTGGGGATATCTCATTTATAACAACAGCTTCCTACTTTATTCAGTTAAATTAGACTTAAAGCGTGTACTATTACGGTAGGCAGCGGTTTGACTGTGTAGACTGTAGACTCTTGCCATTGCTAAAGACCATGAGCAACAGTTACCACTTACCACCAGGAATCTGCTGGTGTATGTCACTAGAGGCAATTAGAAAAAAGGTACTTAGGACTCCTACAGCACTTGACTTTTTAAAATTAACTCAATAAATAGAAGGTTTACTCCATACAAATGTCTATAAGAATAATGACAGTAGAGGACTATATCTATCAGAGTCATGATATTTATTTGACCTTTTTTATTTGACTATAAACACTAGGAGCGTTCAAGAATTACAAAATTCGCCTAATATAACTGTTGTTTTAAGACAAACTTATGACAAATTTATTATTACTTTACTAATAAAATAAGTAAAAACAAGATTTAGTTTTAAGGAGGATACAGATTAGATACAAGATTACGATTTTAATAGTAGTTATCTCTTGTACATGTATATTTGGCTCGGACTCAGCGCAGATACGATCCATCAGTAAAAATCCTATTTTAAATGTCTTGAATAGAAACAGGATACAGGATTCTGATCCAATTTAGCTACTTAAAATAAAACGCATTTAAAACAATCAGCAAAGCATTTTCTCTTGTAGTCGCCAAGGAACTTATAATACCGGTGCCATCTCGTTAATTGAGGGAGTTAAACCTATGTCTCGTATATATGTATATAGATATAACATTAAAGAAGACAACATAGCTCAGAACTTTAAAAATATCAAACACAGTTTATTACTATCTAGCTTTATTATTTATATAGCTTTCGTAAATTATCACCTGACTCTATATAGCACTTACCCACTAAACAAAGTCAAGTCATTAGCCGTGACCGTGACTTCTTTTTTATATTAGATGAAACATTCTACAATTTCAGCGAAATAATCTTTAAAAGTAAATGTTGAAAATTACAAATAGCAAACTTTCGTTATTCAATGGGACAGGGATCTGAAAGTTACGTATGTATTCTTGGTTACTTGCTGTTTTTCCTTCTGTATCACGGCGTATGGTTTGCCTGAGAGTAACTATTACCGATTCATTGACTGATCAGATGGCGTAGTGGTTTAAGGGGGCGCCTCGCTACTGCCGCCACGCTGAATGTTGTAGGTTCGATCCTCACACGGGACAAATAATTGTGTGATCTACAAATAGGTGTTTCGAGTTTAAATGTTCTTTGTTTATATTGTTTAAATGTGGAGATTCACGAGTTTCGCTCCGCTTGCACCACGTGCGGTACGGGGCGAGTCGTATGTCGTACCTCGGATGTCGTCGGCAGTGCAAATGGAGTTAATGTTCAGGAGGCTTTACTTTGTTTACCCGTTAGTCGTACTTATTCCAATATATAATCACAACTATGGTCACGATTATACAATGTATATAGTGTGGAAAGCATTACAAAATAAATATGGTTAGTTAATAGATACTTTGAAATATTAAAATGTCTTGGATTCGGTAGTCTGTATATTATCATTACAAATAATCTAAGGTAATCTATAAATAAATTAGTTATCAATAAAGTACTTACAAATATAGTAATAATGAATTAAATAACTATAAAACCTAGACTGGGAGACGAACACACTGTTACAAATTCAGACGCCAAGCAGCAATGCGACGCCGGCCAGCGTCCAGCGCGTCGGTTTGAATTTAGTCTTCAAGTTGAACGTCCACACGAACGTTGGACCGCGCATACTGTTCAAAGATATAATATTATATAATATATAATCTTTACTTTACTAACACCTATAACACAACTAGATACCCAGTACCCTATATAAAAGGGTGGACGTGATCCCTAGCTGGTGTGGCGCTTATTACACTACTCCGCTAATCGTGCACAAACTCAGTATAAACTTGAATTGCGAGAGACCTGGAAGTATTTATTGTATCGTGCCGTCGACATTATAGAAACTCTAATTTTTTGAGTTTGCATTGGTTTCGTTTAATTGGTTTGAATAGGCTGTAGCAACCCCAAAAGCAAAAAAAAATAACGGAAAAGGTGAAAGACTTGTGTCGAAAAGAAAATCTTTCACATGCAAATACTTTGTATCCTTAATATTTTTATTGTCCTTTTAGCATAGATGGGCATATCTTGGTACATATCTATCAGGCACAATAAAACTGCCTTTTCTGTTTTGTACGATATGGAACGAAACGAACAGATAACCGCTCCTAGCTTCTCTCGCGCGGTCACGAGATCCTTAACTATTTTTTAACGTGGGGATATGCTTCTGATGCAAACCCCTTTGCCACAAGGGAAGGCGAGAGGGTTATGTCGGGCTCTCCCGAGACTTCGGCCCTACCGACTAAAACTAACTACTAACTAAGTCTTATTACAGTGCCCTTAGTTAAGGTAAAGTTCCCGTGAAGTTGGGTAGTGTAATAAGCCCATGAACAATGATTTATCTGTTCTCTACTCTATTAAACTATTAAACTTGTACTCTATTAAACTACACGATTTCAAAACCCTGTTTCAAAGTTAGAACCCTATTTAGTACATACAAACCCTCTTGTGTTGAATATAAGTGCAACTAACCGAATCTTGTAAACCGGACATTCGTAGACGTTGCGCGTCTCTTGCTTGTCCTGGGTGACGGCCTTGATAAAAATGACTGGCATCATAGGGAACAGCTCCATCATACGTGACTCCACGATGCCACCAGTGTTGATGTCCCAACGGGCGCCTTCCATATATAGTCCGTGAATGTTTGCTCCTTCGCGAGGTGGCGCACTGGAAGTAGAAAAACGCTTATGTATACGTATGTTTCAAAATTAACGTATGGTTGTGTATGGTTGTGTAGTATGAGAGTATTACCTTTGATGTTATTCTAAGGTTAGTGTTTGTGTTATTCTATTTAACTAATAAAATGAAGATAAATGTATGTGATTGTAAAATTCAGTAAATGAGAAAATCGAGCTTTGTACAGGGAAATTCCAAAGAATGGTGCCTTAGAATGATCATTTTAGCGGCAAACTTAATATTTCGACTTTGGTAATGTGAAGCTACACTGAGCACTACAGATGGCATTCGTTTAGTTTCAAAAAAATATACCTCGTAATTTTATACATTTTTATGATGTTGTCTGACTTCTCGACAATATAATTTCTGACAATATCTACTCATTTGTATACTTTTGAACTGTTGTGGCTGTAACTATAAGTAGCTTTAGTATTGCAACCACTACTAATAGTTGCAGCTACACACTAAATATTACACTTACTTAAAATCATGCTTGGCTTTCTTAGTCACGTCACAGTTAAGACACATCTTGTCCAGCGGCCAGTCGTTCTTGCGCGCCGTCTGCTGCATGATGGCCGTCAGGAAAGATTGGGGATTGAAGAAGCCTGCTAGCCACACTGCCGGTGGCAACTGGAATGTTTATTGCATTATTTATAATCTTGAATTAAGCTTGCAAACAAACGAGTTGTAGTATCGTAAGATTAGATGACATAATGCACCATTTTTATTATTAAAGCTAAGGTAACTCCTTAACTTATTCTTAGCATGCTAAGTAGCAAAAGCGTATTTAATTTATTTATTTATATTACTTTTCAATGTTTAAACGATTATTACAGGCTAATACCTAATCAGTAGTGATAGTACCTAATGAGTAGCACTATATGACCAAGTATGCATTCCTGGTGGGCCTGCCACTATTGAATGCCTGCTTATTAGATCATTTATTTATTTATGGATTATCATATATTTTAATATCCACGCCTATTATGAACCGAATTAAACGAAAAAAGCTTTAGTATATACTCTATTTATTAATATTTCACTCGATTGTGTATTTTACAAAAATCAAATTAGTTTCTAGAATAATTTACAAATATAACAAGTTCTCAGTTGTCTAACTGAGAAATATTTAGTCGAGATAAATGACTGTCGTACATTTTCTTATATCTATAAGAAATCTTAAAATGTAATGTCATATATTGAATAATAAAAGGTAACCAGTCCTTTGTAGATAAGTGTGAGTGATCTACGTGCGATTTTCACACGTCGTTGTGGAAGTTCTAGCAGAGAAATGGATAGTCCACAGCGAACTAGTCGACGAGAGTGATCACGCACGGAATCTAAATAAAATAAACAATTTTAGGTTCTAGGCTAAATTTGACGAATCATCCAAATCGCATGCCGAATGTTAAAAAGTGTTGCTTTATAAAGGTTTATTATATTAGTCGTTATAAATATTAACAATAAATACGTACATTAAAGTCACCGGTCCAGTTCTCGAGCTCGACTAATCTTTGACAAAGGTCCGAGAACCAGGAAGCGAGACCAAGCAGACTCGGGTATGCGAGTTTTGTCCACGATTCTGGCACGTTGTCCATGAATAGGGATTCCATTAGATTTTCCATGTCGCCGCTAATAGTCAATTCGCCCTATCGACACATTGAAGTAAAAATATTACATTGGTGAAAAGATACGTAAGATTCGACTGTTACTGCTATGTTATACTGTGTGCAACGCGCATGTTATGCACCGTACATTTTCCGTACAACTATGGATACATGAAATCTTTAAACAAATTACTTTTTAAAATTATATTATTAATCCTCAAGCTCAAGAAACACGAATAACGCATCTCTAAGACATCGCATTTAAGGTGCTACTGACTATCCAATGACTGTATTTTAACTACCTACAATCTACAATATTTTGTACAAATAATAAGCACCTAGAGGTAAATGCAGTAACTTTCAAACACATACATAAATCGGCAGTAGAGAAAGGACACAAAACTAGAATAAAATACCTTTAATCCCAAATCTGTTTCTTTTAAAGATCTTCTTATCTCTCCCATGAGTATGTTCATTCGCTCACACTCCTGAAGAGCTACTATAGTGAACGGAGTGAGTTCCTCCACCTTCCCCATCAACTCATGGAGATTGAACGGCTCCGGTACTCTGTCCAAGATATCTTCTAGTAGGTAGCGTACCTTCACGAGTAAAAATGTTTTATGGTTATTTAGGTTACTTAAGATTTATATAATAATAACTACAATTAAGACGAGTGCATTGTTTCTCTTATATAGGTTGACTGTGCTACTCACTATTTCATCCTTGCTAGCTCCGCCGCCAGCTTGTGCGCCTGTGTCTCGTGGTTGCATTTCAAACACCACCTAAAATATTATGACTGTAATACATTATGCTGACAAAAATGCTTTACCATATCATACTACAGTCAAACTTACACATTTACATATTACTCAAATTGTGATCCGAGTGCGTATAATTGTGGCGATAAACAAAAATTACGACTAGACGTTATGAATATAATTATTCATTGGTATATGAAATTATAAATTACATTTTAAATTGGCAAAATTAATTACAGAGTTCATTATTTAACCACCAAATACTACTACTCGACGCAAGATAACAGTGTCCTGTTATCTTGTGTCGAGTAGTAGTATTTGGGTATAATTTACAACTTCGGAGCTCCATGAGTACAAGAACACGGGTGGTATTTGAAAAATTACGGCTAGTATATCCCTACTCAAACAGTGATGAGCCTATTTAACCTAATTATATCGATAATTTGCAATTAAAAACTTGCAAGGTAACTTGTTTTTATCACAGACTTATAATAATAAGCAGACCTGACATGGTAAAAATACCTGTCAAATACATAAAACACACACATGTAATCAAAACAAAAACACTTGGGGCCTACACAAAAGATCCCACTGGGTCGAAGTGTCGCCGATCTACACTGATTGGCCCCCGAAATAAGATAGGATAAGATAAGATAAGATAATCAAAACAAAGGCTGGACTCAGGCGTAAACATAAATTAATAGCCTCATAATCTAACAACTATATCCCCGAAAGTTGTGTATTATTTTCCATTTTATATATTATAAAGACAACACCCGCTCTAGGAATCATTCCTGTATCGCGGGGATATTAAAAAACATTCATACAACGGACATAAAGAACATCCAGACTCGGAGCAATCATTTGTAGATCACACAATTTTTTGTCTTGTGTAGGATTCGAACCCACAACATGTTAAGTTGAAAGAGACTAACCTCTACGACACGTGACGCAAGGAATCCTAATATGGAGGTTAGTATTCTTAAAATGACTAACTGTTTATTTTATTGGAACAAGCATTACAATTATTATATAACAATATTAAACTGTATTTTATTTAATCATTTTAAGTACCTTGAAAAGCCTCTCAGATACCGAAGTCAAATAGCCAATCTCAGCGTTAGGGTGCAATCCGTAAAGGTAAGGTGTTTCATCAGGCAAGAAATCGTCAATATAAGCATGATATCCGACATAGTCGGAGTTTGGCGGGGATACAAAGCCTGGAGCTAGTTGTAGTTCACCATCCACCTGAAATTAAGTAAAACAAATCATAAGCATCATACAACATATAGTACAAAGTAGTAAATCGTCCACAAGAAACTGAACATATTTGTTACTAACCAGTTCAGGTTGCATGTACTCAATCAGGAAGGTGCGACAAAGCCGCCTGTCCCAGTCGTCAGTGATGTGCCCTCCGTACATGATCTCTCCAAACAGATACCGCAGATCCTCCCACGGCACGCGAGGATTCGCCTCCAAGTAGTTATACAGCACGTACACACAAATCGTCAAGTCGCCGAAATTGAATGGGTATACTCTGTTTGAAACGGGATATATGGATATTTAGAACATAAGAGAAACAGTGCATCCACTTATACATATGGGTTACTATATTATGTAGATTATATAGCTTTGCCAGAAATATAGTTTGTTTGTATTTAAAAACAAAAATCAAAACTATATCAACCAACTTGCGAACCTGTAGTCTCAGTAGAAAAATATGTCTAAAAGCATCGCAGAAGGTAACGGTTATATTATATCCATTATATTATGTCTAAACAACAAGTAACTTTGTAAGAGCTTCTTTTAGAGAGCTGAAGGTTTATAATTAACCCTCTCTAAAGATCTCTAACAGTAGTTATTATAAATTCCTTCTCCCTTAGCCTTAATTATTCCCAAGTCACTTGGGGTCGGCTTTTCTGGTCTAACCGGATTTGACTGGATATCAGTTTTTACACAGAGCGGCTGCCACCTGACCTCCGCAACCCGAAGGCTAACGATACCCTAAGGCTAGACCAGTGTCAGGATATTAGAAGGAACTGACTTTCCCAATAACGACTGCCATAGATGTTCATGGCAGCCGGGACCGACGGCTTAATGTGCTCTCCGAGGCACGGAGCAGGCGATAATTGTCAATCAATACGCACATAATTTCGAAAAGTCATATTATTTCCGAAAGCAAGAGGTGCGCGACGTGGGTTCGAACCCGAGACCCTCTGCATTGCAGTCTGTTGGTTTCCCCATTGAGCTATCACTGCTTTCTTTAGTAGTTATTATCAATTATTATAGTTAAAATCAATATTATGTCAAAATAGTTATTATCAACACATAAGTGATACCCGCACTTAAGCCGTTTACACTACACATGAATATGTCTGCAAATTAATAAAGAACGGGTAGAAAACCCTCACAATTTTCAACATTTTAATAATTATAATATCCACTCGCTGCTAAGCACTCTTCTTAGAAAGATGATGGTTCCCTCACCACGGTTCTACCATCTGCGCACAGCCTTGATTATTTTTACAGAATGTTTTGGATTGCATTTAAAGCAAGCGATAATTATAATTAACTATTTTCATTACGACATTCTATTACGAAGTTCCAGTGACGATATGTAGCTATAAGTATTTGCGATTATTATGAAGAAATATATAACTTTTATATCAAAATGATTTGACAACACTGAGTGGTAAAAGCAGTATTAAGCTACCTGTTCCAGCCTTGTGGGCCGAACTTGCGTCTCTCCGCGACGACGGCGTGGAAGTAGCAGAGCGCAAAGAGAACCGACTTGAATTCAGCTTCCTTGCTGCACATCTCCAACGTCTCCTGACTGAAGTTGTCTAGGGACTGCACAGCACCAGTAACATTTAATATAATATTTATAAGTCAATCTGAAAGATCGGCAAGTGACATTCCTAGCATCAGAATGGTTTACAGACAACTGCTTACCAGGCGGCTTCGTCCGTGTTTACCACATTACTAGGCAACTGACTAAACTACCTTTTACCCTGCCCAATATTATAAAGGCGAATGTGAGTTTGTTTGTTTCTTACACTTTCACATCTTAACTACTCATCCAATCAATATGAAATTAAGCACGTTGTCAGTAATACAGAAAAGAATATAGGGTACCTTTAATCCATGAAAAAGATACTTCTCTTAGCCTAGAATATTTAAGACGAAATATACTAGGTGTAACGCGAGCGAAGCCGCCGGAAAAATATAGTAGTAAATTTTCTCTGATATAATAATCATATGTAACATAGCGAATTGCCTTTGCGGTAAAGTTAAATGTATCAAATCTGAGTTTTTTTTTTTTAGCTTCAATATCTAATTTTGGCATAAAATAAAAGCCAGACTAACCCACCAGTAGTATATTTTAACATAAGTAGTCATCGTAGCTATGGATAATATATATAGGGTGTCCCAGAAGTCAACGTCAAGCCGGAATCAGTCAACAGGCTAAGTTATAATAGCTACCAGAAAAATATTTAAAAAAAACAGATTCAAGCATTAAAAAACTATAGGCATTCAAAAAAATCTAAAGATCTGCACTCTGTGACGGTCCCTTCACTCAGTTTGTACCAGTTTATTACAAGAAGTTCTAAATACGATGATAACGAATATTCTATGTATCTTACCTTATGCAAGTTTGCCCACATGCCAAGGGGCGGTTCATTGGTTATTTTGATGGCAGACTCTAGTATACCTTGCGGTATAATGTGATAAGCTGCATTTGCGGCTGGCTCAGCGCTCAGAAACAACCTTCGGACAATCATTAAATTAGGCAACCATAAAATTAGTATTATGTAACATGTACATACATATATCCCAGCGTATTTAATAAACGCAAATCTTAATACAAACGCAATACTTTCTGTAATACAATGAGATGGATTTCAAACGTTGATTCAAAAATGATGGTAGCAAGTGTATCCTAAATTAAATCGTGGGTATAATATATATAATAATATAATATAATATCGGTCGGATCGATAGGGTCGCGCAAATCATTTTTACATGCAATCGCGACCCCACCGGGCTTTAGGCCCACGTCTTGTGAAACGACGAGCCCCTACACAAAATTATTTAACCAAAATAAAATTTAAAATTTTGCCCTACTATCCTCTTGTGGGGAAACGAAAATAACATGACACAGATGCGCGGGCCCCTCAGAGCTGAAGCTGATCGGGTGGTGGACAGGCCCTCATAGCCAACCAACCCCAGGTACAACCTAATGGTGACTAGAGAATATGATGACCTCCAGTTCCGGCGCCCGCTTCTGCTGTTGTGGAGAGGGTTCAAGCGCTCCCTCGCCCGCTCCGCAATGACTTCCTCACTGAAGGAGGCGACGGCGACCCGACCGCTCTGGACCATGGACTGCCATGCCAATGTTGACATGCCGACAGCCGCGACCAACTCACGGCGCGGGCGCTGCGATGTCCAGGCGGGGCAATTCGCCAAAGTGTGCAGCACCGTGTCAACAACAACATCGCGGCAGTCGCAGCAGTTATGACATCCGGGCATCTACTGCCGACCTATGTGACACAGGAACTGGCCAAAACAACCGTGGCCAGTCATTACCTGTATCAGCCGAAAGGTGAGAGGGCCATGCCGCCTCTCCAGTTACTCCTAAAAATGGGAGTTACCGCCACGATCTTGCCCCGATAGAAATTTATTTACAATATCTACATTAACGCGAGCAAAGCTGGGGGCAAAATCTAGTGTAGAAATAAATTATGACCTTATTTTTATAAATTGTAATTTTTTGATAATTTAGTCCATACACATAATTATCTATCTACATTCAAACCAAATGGATGTATATGTTTCGTGTTTGGAGTCCGTAAAACAAACAAGTTAACACAATATAAGTTCACACAAGAGACTTGTATTGGGGAGCTGTCACCCTAGACGAACATGTGCTCGTGCAAAATTGAGAAAAGGTTTAGCAATTTTGTAGAAAAAGAGACCATGAGATGTTAAATCGCGTTACATAGGGTGACGGTTTAGAGTTACTTTAATGAGCTAGAACGTAGATGACCAATTAATATGGTATAGGGATATAAGTAAAATACAATTTAATTCTTGTGCCACTTAATTCATTAAGTACAATGACAGTCTTGCGATTTTAGCTCATTAAAACAAATTCACATAAGCGAAGCCGTGGGGAACAAAAAACACTAGTTTATCGATGTAATTATCAAACTCTTTCTTTATTTATTTCTTTCTATTTCCTTTACTTTTTTCGGACACATTTCATCTGACATTAACACAAAACTAATCTTCTACATAGTTGTGACGTCTATGATGTTATGGTTGTTAATCACATATCACCAGTCATAACAAAAGAAGAAATCGAGCTAGCGAAACTATTATTAATAATTATATATTTTTGTCTATTCTGCCGTACGAATTAATTTGCAACCTATTTAATCACTGCGATAATTGCTATTTATTTAAATGTCTTTTTAGAATAAAGCGTTAGTTATATTACTTCACTAAATTCGAAAAATTTATTTGCCTAAGTATGTTTTGCCGTTTGGACATAGTGCCAGCTTATAATTAAAAGTATTTTCAATAATTATTCTAGCTGTACTAATGCCTCTAGTTATTGGTGTCATATATATACAAAATATAAAATGTAGTGTTTTGGCTTTTAATACATTTCATCCTCGAAGGGTCGATATTTTGAGGTTTTAAATACAATTTATTTATTTGGGCATTATTTTATTTATTCAGGATTTGGAAAATATACCGCTGATGCTGACAATGTGTAGACGTGAGTGTGACTAAACGTGAGTGCACGAACAATAAGAAGGAGGCAATCACCCCTTTTAGACCAGCAAATGGTCCAAAGCTGTCTGTAGCTCACAGACAAGCTCGTTTAAGATTTACGCGTGCATCTTAATTGGACTGAAGAGCAATGGGCCTCCATATTGTTCACCGATGAGTGTAGGACATGTTTAAATGGTGGAGACGGTCGCAGAAGAGTCTAACGTCGACGTGGGGAGAGATATACTCAAAGTTGCATTCAGGAGCGTGTTCCTTTTGGAGGCGATCGGGCGAGCGATCGGGTGAACGGAACTTGTGTTCATCGACATGGTTCGTCAAAACGGTAGAAGAGGTGGTTTGACAGCACAACGCTATATAACAGAGGTATTAGAAGCTCTCGTGCCCTTTACATGAGATTAATAGGCGAAAATTTTACTCTAATGCAAGATAATGCCCGACCCCACGCCGCTGCATAAGTTCGACAATATTGCAAAGAGGTTGGGATATGTACCATGAATTGGCCAGCACGCAGCTCAGATCTTAATCCCGTTGAGCATGTTTGTGACAGTTTAAAAAAAACTGTATATGCGAGAAATCCTGTGCCCACAACAGTAGCAGCAGTAAGAACAGCGATTTCACAAGAATGGAACAATATTCCGCAACACCGTTTAATAACCCTAATCAGATCTATGCGGAACCGATTAAAATCTGTAATATAGGCACGCCGAAGCAAAACAAATTATTAAAAAAAAACCTGTCCTTCAACTTTTTTTTATTGTAAATACCAATTTTTCAATAAATCAACCAAATCCAATTTTCGTTACATTTATTGTTTTTGTTAAAAAAAATTGAATGGTCCTTTTGAGTATACAAACATACACTTAAGGATATGATACTAGGCTGTTATGAAGTTAACGAACCAAACTATAGGTTTCAATTTAGTATAAAATGTTTGAATACTTGGTTGAAATGTGCATTTCAAAGCAATTTATGAGTCCGTCAGTATATATATACATATATATATACACTGACGTGAATTTATACGCTCACTTACCGATAAGTAGGCAGAGGGTTTTCGAAGCTTTCTTCCATCTTCTTTTCCAAGGTGGAAAGCCACTTCGCCACTAGGTGTATATTTTGCAAAACGACCCAGTGGCCATTGTCGGCAGCAATATTCATAGCTTCTTCGGCGACCACTTCCTGTCCTTGACCCAACGACACTATGTGGAAATTCTTTTTATCAGTTCCAATGCCCGCTTTACGGCCCAACTTTTCTATGTCCTAGAAAAGTCAATATCATTAAAAATCTATGCTATTCGATAAATTATATAAAATATAGCACCTCAATTTTTCAAACTTAGGGGTTTACTTTATCCATTGAAATTAAACTACTTTACACGAATTTCATCGCAATAAGCATAAATTTATATAAAAATTATGCCAATATTAGATCTGTAGTTGTCTGTATCTAAGGTAGAATAGAATTGTAGTTAACATAGCATAATTGATCTGGTCTGAACTTAACATTAGTTATAAACTAGGAAAACTTGAATAAAAATGATCACGCGAGCGATTCCACAGGCACAGCCAGTAAATATGTACTCGAAACAATATGATAATAATTTTATTTATTTGCCTTAGAGCATTCACGTATACCACGTCTATTATGTGTGTCAAACGGCCATGAAAGCTAGCTAGGTACGAGAACAATTAAATCTAATAACGCAGAGTAGTCTTTAGAGAGAGTATTTTGTCTTGTGGGAGATTACTAGCAAGCACTAATATGAGTACAGTATTACACTAGTTGATATTACATTTATTGGTTTTGATTTTCAAGGCGCCTTACAGCTGTACCTAAAGGGTATAGGTACATTAGCCGCGTAAGTTGAATGCAAGCTTAGGAAGGAGCTACGATCGAATAGAATTTTTTTTCTCCGGGCGCATGCTAACTAGTAGCACTAATTGTAGGATATGATATATTATAAGGTATACCTTCAGCGGGTCAACTCCAGGTGACAGTATAAAAAACGTAGGCGTTGTGGCGTTAGTCTCTTCAAAGGACTTTTCCAAAGACGGCGTACGAGCTTCAACGTACTTTGTCCCAAGATTTTCCTCGCAAAATGCACTTGAAAATAATAGTATTCATTTACAAGTTCTAATTTATTATGAAATTTATCTTAGGACAATAATACCTACAATCGGCATTGTAATGCAATTAAAGCAAAGTTACGAAAATGATAGAAGCATTCAGTATAATTCTAATCTAGGTGAGGTTAAGTTCATTTACTGATCGATCGGATGCGATTGATTGAGACGTGGTGTTTAGGTGATAAAGAGGTATTCAATGACATACATACATAGATTCACGCCTGTTTCCCAGAGGGGTAGGCAGAGACTACGGATTTCCATTTGCTACGATCCCGACACACTTCTCTGGCTTCATTCACTTTCATCACATTCCTCATACACGCCCGTCGGTTCAAGGTGCTCTTAACCTGGCCTTTGTCCAGAATTCAATGATTGCTTGTCAAACACGATTTTGTGATCATTATTGATTTACCTTGAAGCATATGACATCCTGTCGGATCGCAACGCTCGCATGATACAGAGTCGCTGAAGCGAGGACTTGTTTTTCCACTCACCCGGGAGCTTGTCTCTCTCTGGCGCTTCACCTTCCGTATAGGTCTGCCATCTACGATTGCAGTTTAAATCAAAATTATATACACAATATGTTGTTTTACAAAGACAGCCCCGACTATTGTGGGCTTTTACAAACTATCAAATAACAGATTTAATTAAGTGCCAAGAAACAACTAAACTTAGATTATCGTATAGCGACTGGGCGGTGACTACTTACATTTAAGCCTACATGACGTGTATGGAACATAAACATAGATACTGTATTGGAAATTTTTATTTCACCACTGAGCCCCAAACAGGGCCTGGAGACGAAAGCATAAAGAAAGTCACACTGCTAACACACAAAAGCTTTTAGAAAATAATAAATGGAATGATACAGATGCCTGTTAATATTTTTATTCCTTTTCGAAGTAATCTCCGTTCCTTTCTAAGCACCGACACATGCGATGGAGCCATTGACTGAAGCAGTGAGTCCACTCTTCTTTAGGGATCTCATGCACGCCTTTTTATAACACAGCCACGGCACCTTCAGGGTTCAGGAGCATTGTCGTACTTGAGGAGGATCGTGCTGCTTGGGCGCTGCTGTTTGACATTGTTCTAAACAACTGGTAAACAATGACTGACATACCGATCTGCAGTAACAGTCATTTTACCTTCTAGGATGATTGTTGATGACGCGTCCATTCAGAGAATAAGGCAATAATTTTTCTCATTGACTTCTGCCCTTCTTTACTTTTGTTGACAAATTTTCGAATGGAAACATCCATTGCGCAGATTGCATATTGGTTTTCGGTGCGTAACAAAATATCCAGCTTTCATCACCTGTTACGATGTCATATATATCATTCGAGTCATCACCATCATACTTTTTAAGCCAATGCTTAAAACGCCGTCATTTGGATTAGTGCCACTCAATAGTAGCACCAATCCAAACGACGGCGTTTTTGATCTTCCGTCAAATTATGAGGTACATCTAATACAAAGCTTTCTGACGCCTAAATGTTCATGTAAGACTTTTTGTACTTGACTTATACCAATGCCTAAAGCTGCCCGAATCTGTTGCTATGCCACCCTTCTATTAGCTTCAATCATTAGTCGCATAGCACTCACGTTAACTTCAGTGATCGCCGTAGAAGGACGTCCTTCTCGAGAATCATCGGTAAGTTTGCTTCGACCACGTTAAAACTTAAGTTGTAAACAGTGGCACGCGATGGGCTTCGTAATGAAAGGCCAATCCAAGTCTATCGTAGCATTGTTGGTGAGTAAGATCGCAACGAAAGTCGTAATAAATCATTGAGTGAAAATTTACTCTAGTCAAATCCATTTCGACGCACGACACGACGATACTTTTTAAATTGCCGCCAATTTGTAAAAAGTAAAAACGTATGGATTAATTACACATCTACAGCTGTGTCTAAAGATTCTCACAAGCTTCCTAATTTGAAATATCAATACATTTTTCATTGGCTGCTTTTCTTACTGGCCTATTCTGAAAACTTTCAGTGTGATCTATAGTCAATTTCAATACAACAAAACCAAAAGGTACACAAACAGTTCATTGACATGACCATAGACATTTTAATGATGTCCAATTGTAGCGTCAATTGTAAATCAATTAATTACCTAATCGAATTATTCAATTTGATGCAGCGAAAGACTTAGAAATTACATAAACACTGCACAATTATATCTTACCGCGCTATAATTGTGCCCATCATTAGACGTTCGCAACAAACTGGCAGTTTTCTTGACGGTCAATATAATATTTTTTAGAATGTTTAAAATAAATTTAAATTTCTATTTTTGTGTTGTTTTTGCGGCTAATACTGCGAGTTGCGTTTTGTTGAACAAATTTCGATTAACTAATCAATTACTAATAATTTTACGACATAAACGATTTTGTTTTGTGGTGCGGCCTTATGCAATCATAAATTATAGACATTTTTCCACCTGACAAATAGCTTTTCGTCGAAGATTTTTCAAATCAAATAATAATTTATTAATCAAACGCCAATTGTTTTAAAATACACTAAGATATAATGTGAAATCATTGAACATATGGATAAATGTGTTACTTGTTCCATTTAGTAAGTAATAATGTGATAAACTTAACAAATTTAACATCAATTTGTTTTGTATATATTTCCATCGTTAATGGATTGAAGTCGATTATACGTAAATAATTATGAATTAAAAGGCATACTAGATGCAAATTCATCTACGATGGCGAGATGCAGCGCCAAACTTTGACATAAGCGAGCAATAGTATCGTATTGCATTCATTTTATACACTGGTGCACCGGATATATTTATTAAACCTCGTTATTGGTCTTGATGAGGTGCTGAATCCAAAACAATGATTAGTTAAAACTTTTGTGTCAGTAAAACTTCATCAGTTGTTCATCACTAAAAGATAAATAAACGTGCAGTTTGCAAAGATAGCTTGAATTTTAACTTAAATTTAATCTACGTTTAATTAATTATGTTCAGTAGAACCTGAAATGGTGTATTCGAGGGCAAACCGTAGGTATAGTCTGTTTTAAATACTAAGTCCCATTTGACAGATGATCGTGTACCAGTAATAGTGAAGAGACCAATTCATTCGACACGGCACAGTATCGATTACCGATAAACATGACAAACATAATATTAATCGAAATAGAAAGGAAAGAAAACAGAAAAACAAAAAAAGGAGTCAAGCTACATGAACTAGAACATAACAATCTATAGTGGCTTAGTGCTTCCTTATTAGTCGACTCTTCGTATATACAATGCAGTTAACAGGCAATGCAATATCTACACAGTCAATATATTTGAATTTAGAAGGCTAATTAGACAATGGATCATTGGTCTTAGCTATGAAGAATACTTGAAGCATGGGATAGATAGATAATAGTGTAACCAAAATTATATTTACATTAAAGCTATATGTACATCACATTTAAACATACACACATACAACACACACACACACACACACACACACACACACACACACACACACACAAATACACACACAAACACACACACACACACATAAACACACACACACACACAAACACACACATACACACACATGCATACACACACACACACACACACACAAACACACATGCACACAGATGCACACACATGCACACACACGCACACACACACACACACACAAACACACAAACAACCACACTCACACACACACACTGAACCTGACAAATTAAATTCATGCTTGTATCACGAAACAGCACCTTAAATCCTACCATCCTCGTAGCTGGCACAGTCATAGAACGGGTTTCTCGCTATAAGTACCTAGGCACATGGGTTACAGAAACATGGAAATCAGATCAGGAGATTAAAACCCGGATTGAAATAGCCCGTGCGTCTTATACAAAAATGAAAAAAGTTCTCACGAACAGACAGCTAGATATCTGTCTACGTGTCAGAATGCTCCAATGCTACGTATGGCCAATAATCTTATACGGCTCAGAGACTTGGACTATTAAAATCAATATACGCAAAAAAGTAGAAGCCTTGGAGATTTGGCTGCACCGCAGGATGCTAAAAATTAGTTGGATTCATAGAGTGACCAATGAAGACGTGCTGCGACGAGTCAAGAAGCCCCATGAACTCATGAAAACTATTAAGAAAAGGAAAGTGGCATACTTGAGTCACATATTCAGAAATGAGCGCTACAAACTGCTCCAAACAGTAATCATGGGTAAAGTGGAGGGGAAAAGAGCGGTCGGCAGGCCCAAAATATCATGGCTTTCGAACATCAAAAATTGGACGACTCTCGAACATCAAAAATTGGACAGGCGTCGCAACGGTAGAAGATCTATTCCGTTTGGCGAGAGATAGGGAGAAATTTGCGGAGCTGACTGCCAACATCCAGTAGTGGAGAGGAATTAGAAGAAGAATTATTAATTTAAAGAAAGAAGAAATCAATGTGGTATAAACATATGTATTTTTATTGGTAAGACTGCTAGTCTTAAAAACTATGGGATGTTTAAACCTTAAAATCTAATATCTTATCTTGAGAACCACTTATTGATAAAGAAAATATATTGAGGACCACAAAATGGGAAGTAAGGTACGTTGAAACCCAATAATAATTGATACTAAATACAAATTTTCAAAAGATTTTACTCCGTTAATTTCTTTTGCTCAAATTTGGTCGATTGTATTCGATTCATATAGATACATCACTTAGCCTAAAAGAAATACCAGTGTAGCCATGGTATTGTCGTACAATATTATTTTATTTTGATGTTTAAACCATTTATGACCGACATGAATAGAAATAAATAGATCATTATGTTTATAAAACAATTATATTATGTTTTGTATAGATACGAATTTCTACAAATGGTATTTACTACCATAAGTAATCATTGCAATTTATATGAAATGTATGAATGTAGAGGTACTTGCCTATAAGGTGTCAAAAGAGACTTCGTATTTGCATCAAACTATAAGTAATAACACTAACAAAATCACGGTAAACTTTTGTAGTAAAATCGGCACATAGGCTACACATTTTTATTATATTCTTTAATTCAAATAGCTACATGAACCAAAATAAAAAAGAATTAAAATATTTTCTTCTATAAAAAAGATACAAGCACTTTAAAGACAAAAAAGAATGCACGATACAAACTGTGACGTAAATAAGTTTGAATGGTTTGAACATCAGGTTCTTTAGTTAGTATTATTAGTACATAAGTATTATATATCAACCCATGGCAGACAGAGCAACCATTCCTCATACGAAAAATGCGCTATTGATTATTATTAAGTAGCTTTTCGTAGCAGCAGCATATCTGGAAATGTATCCATAAGATATACAATAGTCGCGCATTTAAATATAGAAGACATAAAAGAAAACATGACTATGTATTGTAGAGATTTAAATCATAGATCCATCGATCGTAAGTGGAAAATGCCAACATGCAGGATGTTTTCCTCTCCGTATTTATATCCCATACGAACAAAAACGCTTGTGTTCCGTCCAAGACGTAATTTTGCTACTGGTGGTTGGCGTTATAGAGTAAAACGAAACGTCAAAACTTGAAATAAGATTGGTTGGACCTAACTTTTGGTACACAAGGTCACTTGGGATAATTACGCCTCCTTTTGTAAATCTTTGGAAATTCGATTGTTGGACTTTGGGTTATAATCACTAAGTGAAATATTGTCGTTTCTCTTGTATGCATTATAACCAATTATTAAAACCACTTGTTTGAACTCGCGAGCTGATGGTAATTTTCCTCGCTTATTGAAAACTATAAAATATCAGTTGGACAGTGTAATCACGTACCATACGTGTAATATTATGTTGTTGAGTACTTCGAACTTTGTGACCGCGAAGATCTCGAAACGCCTGCCAAGAGGCTGTTTTCGGTTGGGGTAAGCGTATTGACTTTAATTCGGATCCGCTTTATTGTTCAATTGTGCTAATCTAACTTTAGTTACAGTTTGGCCACTGATGGACTTATTAAGGTAAGTCAGTATTCTAACCTCATAATATTATTAATCACATGCCATGTATCGTAGCTAAGTACATTCACTGTTGTTGCTAGATCGGGCTAGAAGATAGCTATTCCACTGCGCAAACAAATTCCTAGCAGGTCTTAGCACTGAATGATACAGCTTGCATGCATGGAATATAATAAGTAACAAAGAAACTGTAACGTATAACTTTTTTAAATACTTATTTATAAATATCATATAATAAGCTCTTGGTACCTTTTACTAGCGCCTTCAATATCCTTGTCAAGGTCCTCAAATGCTTCCATCTTAGAGAGTACAATTATGCCGCCCCATGAAGTATTGGATAACCACGTGTATGGCGAAGGTTCTGGTGCTACTGCGAACTTTAGCAAAAAGTCTAGCTCTCTCGGATCTACTCTACCCTCTGTTTGAAGAATCTAAAAACAAAGTATTGTAGAAATTAAGATACGATATTTATTATTGGACCATGAATCCCTGATTTAAGTGTCAGTCATCTTTTAAGTACATAAGGCATAAAAATAAAAACACACAACTCGCAAACAGCTTGAGTGCAACCAAATAGGCTGATGCGGTAACGTGTTTCCTGTAAATTTATTAGGTGTAAATTTATCAGGTGTATATTTTACAAATTCACCCATAAGTTAAAAGAATTATGATTTAGTTAGTGTGCAGATAGGCACAAAAATATTTACATTAATAACTTTTAAACTTTCATGTTGCATGATATATATGTCGAAGTGAGAGTGTCTAAATTGCTAAGTTTAACGTGTTATTAATTGAAACGTCAGGCTTAATGCCTGGACGGAATCAGAGATGGCGTTGCAATCGTAATCGACTAATCGATTTGGTACGAAATCATAGTTATAAATTGGCAACACTGAGTGAATGACAGTTGATCGGAATTAGTCATTACAGGCGTCTCGCAAAAAGCTTGACCTAACCCCCCGTGTACATAGATGGTGGGCTTTTCTACAAGCGTTCGATTTTGACATTGTGCATAGGCAGGGTAGTCGCATGTCTCATGCAGATTTCCTTTCACGAAACCCATTACCAGACTCATCTACTCGAACTATAGAGAAAGTACCGCACATGGAAGTAAATCTTAACACCCTTCCAGACAACTGGTTGTTAGCAGAACAGCAAAAGGATCCAGAACTTTCTAAGCTAATGGCGAACCTTAGCTCTTCGGAGCTCAGTGAGGACGTAGCTAAAACTTACGAAGTTCGTTCTGGCATTTTGTATCGTAGAATACAGCGCAATGGGCGTTCAAGGTGTTTAGCAATTCTTCCAAGGGCCCTGAGATGGTCAGTAATAAACACTACCCATAATTCTTTACAACACCTAGGTTGGGAAAAGACCTTGGAAAAAGTTTATGATCAGTTTTGGTTTGAGCATATGGCTAAGTATGTACGAAAGTTTGTTGATAGTTGTGTTACATGTAAGGTTGCAAAATCGCATTCAGGTAAAGTATCGGCTGAACTGCATCCAATTCCCAAAGTATCCATTCCCTGGCATACAATACATATTGACGCTACAGGTAAACTGAGTGGGAAGAATGACCGAAAGGAATATGTTTTTGTTTTAATAGATGCGTTCACTAAATTTGTTTTATTATATCATACAGTAAATATTGACACTGCGAACAGTATCAAAGCTATGAAAAAGGCCATTTCTTTATTCGGGGCACCAACACGTGTTATCGCGGATCAAGGTAGATGTTTTGCTAGTACTGAATTTCGTGAATTTTGCAATTCTAACAATATTAATCTTCATTTGATAGCCACCGGAAGTTCTCGCGCTAATGGACAAGTAGAACGTACTATGAGTACCTTAAAAAAATATGTTGACTTCAGTCGAAACTAGTAGGGAATGCTCATGGCAGGAAGCACTTTCCGATGTTCAACTATCCTTGAATTGCACCATGAACCGGGTAACTAAGTTTAGCCCTCTCGAATTGTTAATAGGAAAAGTAGCAAGACCTCTAGATCTAATGTTTGTTGATATCGACAGTGAGACCGACCTTGACCTTACTGACGCAAGAGTAAAAGCCACTAAAAACATTGAAACCAACGCGACATATGATAAGGCTAGGTTTGACAAGACAAAGTCCAAAGTAAAAAGGTTTGATGTCGGTGACTTTGTTCTTCTTAAGAATGAGGAACGGAATCAAACAAAACTAGACCCAAAGTATAAAGGACCATTTAGAGTAAGTGAGGTTCTGGATGGTGATAGGTATGTACTTAAGGCA
Source organism: Catocala fraxini (assembly GCA_930367265.1). Classification (NCBI taxonomy): domain Eukaryota; kingdom Metazoa; phylum Arthropoda; class Insecta; order Lepidoptera; family Erebidae; genus Catocala; species Catocala fraxini. Next base: position 14,469,343 of record OV884040.1, on the reverse strand, counting down.
CTTAATTCTAAACGCACATATAAGTACGCCCATGATCGTTTGCGCAGTATGCCTAATAGTAGTAATTTTGTAAGTGAAGATGAGATAGGTGATGTGTCAGAGTGATTCATGTGTTGTATTGTGCTAAATTCTGTTACTGATTTATGGATTGAAACATGGTTTGATACACTACATAAGTGGGCTCTTAGCCACAGTGATTTGATTCAATATGTAGTATGGTTCGTATTCTATCACTAGGAATGTGGTAAAGAGCCTAAGGGCTGGTAATTTGTTTGGATTCTATCATCAAAAAAAGAAAGAGTGATGGTAAAGAGTGCCAGGAGCACTGTGGTATTCTGCCACTTTGATTGTGGTAAAGAACTTAAGGGCCGGTGGCTTGTGTGTATTCTATCATCAAAAAAACAAGGAGTGATAATAAAGAGTGTCAGAAGCACTGTGTTGTGTGGTATCCTATCATGTGAATCATGGTAAAGAAGTTTAACTGGCGCTTAAGTTAGTAAATTGTGAGGGTTAACTTTGTTGCAATCCATTAATCTTTCAAAACATTTTGTTGTTAAAATCATGCTGATAATAAATGATTGACAAAAATAATTATGTTGCTTGTGTTGTGTAACACAGCCTTGTTAAGGCAGACCAAAAAAAAATGGTCTGTTGGTATATTTGTTCTTTACAGATGCATCACCCGAGGACGAGTGATACGTCAGGACAGCCGTGTCGGAGTGAGAGTGTCTAAATTGCTAAGTTTAACGTGTTATTAATTGAAACGTCAGGCTTAGTGCCTGGACGGAATCAGAGATGGCGTTGCAATCGTAATCGACTAATCGATTTGGTACGAAATCATAGTTATAAATTGGCAACACTGAGTGAATGACAGTTGATCGGAATTAGTCATTTTGGAACGCATCACAGAATAGATTATTAAGAACGCATTCAAAGATGGAGGATCGCAACGATCGCACGCATCTCTGAGATCGTCGCGTTTCAATCTCAAATTATTAAAGCCATCCGTACTGATTTTGTAATCTAATTATCAAGAATAATTACAAGTGTGTTATATGTAGATATAACACACTTGTAATTCTACATCTGTGTGTACTTATTTCGACTCGAACCTTCTGCAAATGTGTGACGAAGAGAGTGCACGTGGCGTGCTTACAGGCTGTATCCCGTTATATACAATACAATACAATACTAATAATAATATATAAATAATATGTATCAGGTATTAACACGATCATGCATGTTTACCTTTTTAAAGCTTTGCGTTTCGACCAGGTTACATCGGCCGTGGTCATAAGCTGACTGATGCAGCGATGTCATGTCACTGTTTGTGAGGCAAAAGAATCTTGATCCACCCTCACTTTTGACATGTTTTTTTTGTCCAAGTACCGTCACACACTACACTCACGGTATCCCTATTACGTATGCTAGCCGACGTGCCCGTATTCTGCGATTTACCCGACTGTGCAAACAAGCGTTGTGCAAATAATAATTGCGTATTATTAATCACGGGATTCCAAGTCGCGGATAATTTAAAAACATCTTTCCTATTGAAATTTTTATGGTTTTTGATTTCAATAGCTTTTCGCTCTAGTCTTGGGTAAAAGTGGCGATCGGTGGACCGGAAATCCGGGCGATTCAAATTCTATTCAGTGATTAGTACCTGATTCTAATATATGCTCTGCAATTGCTGATTTGCTAGTCTGCCGGTTCTTCACAGCGGCGATGTGTTATTTGACCCTCTCAGCAATAGTACGCTTGGTTTGGCCTATATAGGAACTCCCGCAGCTACAATTTATTTTATAGAGACCTGGTGTTTGTAAAGGCAAAACATCCTTTGGTGTACCCACCATGCTAGTTACTTTGGCCCCAGGTATATAGATAGTGTTTGTCGAATATTTCTTTAACACCGTTCCGACCTTATCAGTAATTCCTTTTACATAGAGCATATAGGCGGGTTGTCTGCTCACCACAGGATTCTTGCCTCTTTTAGTCGGCTGCCGCTGTCGTCTATTCACTACATATCCGTTATTCTGTAGTACCTCCCGCACATGATTGAGTTCAGACTACAAATGCTCGGGGTCACAAAGATCGTGGGCTCTGTTCTTTAATGAAGTTATTGTAAGTGACGAGATCGTAAAACATAAAAATTTTTAAAGGGAAGATGGTTTTTAATCATCCGCGACGTGGAATTTCGTGATTAATAATATGCAATTTCGTTTGTTTGCACAGTCGGGTAAATCACAGAATACGGGCACGTCGGCTAGCATACGTAATAGGGATACCGTAAGTAGTGTGTGACGGTACATGGAGAAATAAAAACATGTCAAAAGTGAGGGTGGGTCAAGATTCTTCTGCCTCACAAACGGAGACATGACATCGCCGCATCAGTCAGCTTGTGACCACGGCCGATGTAACTTGGTCGAAACGTCCAGCTTTAAAAATGTAAACATGCATGATCGCGTTAATACCCGATACATATTAATATTTACATTCTTCTGCGTTTGCACAGTTCTGTATTTAAAATGTAAGAGCTAGATCTGTTTATAGAGATCTAGCTAATGCTGATCAACGCGTCACGTGACCAGATGGCTGGTATGTTTTTGGCGCAAAACATAAGATTTTTATACAACGTGGCAATATTGATAGTCTTTTTGGCACGTTGCCAATTGGCAGCTATGCTATGCTATGTTATTCATTGACATTAAACTACTATATACGGATTTTATCGCGTTATTATTTTATACTTTATTACAAAATGTTGAAACTGTTACACTACTACTAGATACTATTAAACTTTACAAATTTTTAAGCAAATTAAATTATTAAAACTATTAAAACTATTTATATTTAAGTTTACACTTTCCCCGACGTTTCGGTTACTTTTCAGCAGCCATGGTCACGGGGAGACTAAGATGGTAGTTGTCTCAATGTTCCAGTGTCGTTATTTCAAAGTACCCGAGCATAATTTAATCATTGGTGTTTCTATTTACGCAAAATGAGCTCAGAGTATCATGAAGTCTAGCTGTGGTTTGCTTCTTCTTGGGTTTGACTATTTGAATTACTGGATCCCAAGCTGGTGGTACATTCCAACCATCTTCACTATTAAAATTAGGATTTTTTTTTGCCTTAACATACCTGTAAAGTCATAAGGAATAGGAACACAAGCTTATCCCTCGTGAAGAGACCTCGACTAGTGTACACGAATACCGCGAAACTGATACTGTCGAGCAGGTTGCGTACGCGAATTTCCAATTCAGTAGCTTTGTCGGCTTTCGCGATAGCATCCATAAATACTACGCTGTACGCCTTTAGAGAAAACTGGTACATCGGGTTGATTTTGTACAGGTCGTTCAGTATGAAATATAGCAACGATGCCCGAGTGGCTGCACGTCTGTAAATAAAAAGTAATGACATACAATCTACTTATAACCACTCCGTTTTCCCATATGAACTCAATTAAGTTGTGCTCACATTATTTTCGTACAAAATTCAAGTATGTTTTTATTTATTGGAGGTCTTCATAAATCTATATCTCATTAAAGTGACCAATTACACCTACGCATTTTATAGCTTGGTTTGGAGCCATGGGTCGACTGCCACAGTAAGATCAATATACTCAGTGTATTGTTTTCTTCAAGATATACTGTATGAAATATTATTATACTAAATTCTAGTTTAATTGGTGTTGCTAATAATAGAAACTAGTATTGTAATGTGTAGCTTTAAAGTAAATAACCTAAACATTTTTAACGGCTCACCGGTGGTCAGACACAATAGGTTATCAATTACGTCTGGTATTCCAAGAATTGACAGATTAATAAATGACTGTTAAGTAAAAGAGATCTAAGTTCCATATAAAGCATTTTCTTTTTTTAAATTTTAAGTCCTACACAATGTCACTCTGTGCCCACACCTGACACCTGACTATATACTGTTCACGGGACTATACGAGTAGAAAACTAACATTTATATCTGCTTTAATTTAATGCATATATACAACACGAATCGTAACACTGAAAGTACAAGTGAAATTGAAGGCTAACCTGTATCTTTCTCTAGCTTCGTCAATCTTGACAGATGTAACTTTGCCCTCTTCTACTTTGATCTCAATATCTCCAGCAGTCTTCTTAGTAGTCTCTAAATTGATGACCAGTGCCGAATCACTCAAGATGTCAGGTCCCGCTGACGAGAGACGTTTAAGCAAGTCGTCTTCTAAAGACTTCAGCGTGATCTTGAAATCGTTTTGCTGTTTAGTGAGACCGGCTCGTAAGGCTTCTAAATCCGGCCGCTCAGCTTTTACTACCTCGCCTAAAAGTTGTTCCTCTAAACTGTAAATTAAGTAAAATGTTTAATAATCTGAATTATTTTCTCGGAAGTATTACCAAGAGAAGTAAATAAAAATTTAATGGGTTTATTTAGCAGTAAAGACATACTGACCCGTCTCTGGTGACAGTAAAGTTGATAAGAGTGCATTGTGCCTGCATTTCTGGCTGGTAGTGTGGATTGGCCAACTTAGTTTGGATGATTAAACGGAATTTTGGATGGTAATCTATTTCTCTGTCTCCTATCTGAAATAGTTTAAAGAGCAACCAAATGAAGAAATTAAAGGTGCGATGAAAGAAACGATCCATTTTCAAACTAGCAAGAACGTATACATTGTTTGCCTACATACATATTTCACATAATATACTGTAGAAATGTTGGCTAGACTAAATTGAAGTAAAGCAGGCGAGTTTGAATGTAGTTCATATCTTTAAGTGAAAGATTATTTAGATTATTGTTATAGTCTGTTTCAAATACGAAATGACACTTGATAGCACTTTAAAATAAAATAACATTTTACGGCGACGGCAGAGATAGTGTTGTGTGGAATTATACACCTAGCTCGCAAAAATTCAAAAACCAAGATGCATCATAAAAGTCGATCTTTAGTAAAGCAGGCAAGATTTCGTAAAGTAAAATAGACGTTAGCCACGACTATTCCTATTATTATTCTATTCCTATAGTTTTAGTTTGAAATGTATGTTTTAACAAAATAATATCAATGTCGTATATAATACGTAGGTACCTTGAGCACTTTCCCTTTGCGTATGAGCACTCTGCCGAGCAGCGGATCGAGCACGGCGTCGACAGTCTCGCCGATGTTCTCGAGCAGTACGACATCGCCGTTGCTGACGCCTCTTTCGATCCGGTCCAGGTAGTTGCGCTGCGTCAGCCGGATCACTACTAACGCATCTCCATATTTTGATTTAATCCATTTAATGCCTTGCCTGTGTTTAGTGGTATAAAAATCTTAATTATAATGATGTCGTTTTTTTAATTATGTTCGAATTAAATTTTGTGTTTGAATATAGTAACGTTATATTTTAATAAAACTTCATTACGAGATGTTTAAAGTAATATCATAAGAGACTCGACGTTAAGTCTAGCCTAAATACAATCTCGTTGTACAAGCAAGTTGTACAATATATCACATACCACGCGCGTCCCTATGACGTAGCGTAAGTTGACCCGTGGTATTACGTAAACTTTGCATTTTATAAGACACATTTGTAACAATTTCTTTAGTACAATTAAATCTTTCTATCTAATCAGTTGTGTATTTTACCATACCAACCAGCAAATTTGTACTCGTAGCATATATCAATCAATGTTGGTGAACACACCAACACTCATAGTATAGTAAATTAAGTAAAATAAGTTAGTATTTAATGGGATAATTCTATAACAAACTGTCCATAAATAAAATTATTGTTAAAACAAAATAACAAAATGTTTATAAAATATTTCATGATTTCCTATGTTCTTTATACGGATTTTATTGCGTTGTTTATTTTCTATAAAACACTATTATTAAATAATTTTGAAACTGCTATTGTTAAACACTTTTACTAGTTACTGTTTACTTCAGTTGAAGCTATTTAAATTATACAACTATTTAGATTTAATTTTACACTTTCACCGACGTTTCGGTTGCTTTTCAGCAGCCATGGTCACGAGGAGACTAAGATGGTAGTTGTCTCAATGCTCCAATTTTCAATGTTTAAAGATAAAAAAAACATGCGGGCAGTCTTTGGGGACTACCGATAGAAGTGAAAACTAAGTAACTTGTTAATTGTATCGTCGAGATTTATGATCGAGATAAGATTATGTACTATATTTATTTAATCAATATATTTACCCTTATTATCTAGACATGGCTGCCATTTAAACGGAAGTTCATTTATGCCTTTAAGGAGTCTGCTTACTACACCGTCTCATACCATGAACGTGCTAAGAACGTATCAGACACGAAAGCAACACGATACGCCCTGCTATAGGAACTGCTGGTCGGTGACAGAACGGTCTAGTGGGCATAGTCTTATACATTTCCTTACAAAGAATATATTTTGCCTGTCATGTTCCTAGCACGGTCATGGTATGAGACGGGTTAGTGGGCAGACTCCTTTACGATAGAACTCCGGAGATCTAGATTCGACAAACTGTGTGAAAGCATTTTGTACTACCTCCTAGGAAGAAAATTTTATATAATGTCGAAAATTGTCCAAATTCCCGAAAAAAATGGTAGTCCGTTGGAACAAGGTCTGGCGAGTACGGAGGATGTTATGTTACGTATGGTTTCTAACTGCAGCTCCTGTAGAGTTACAACGGTTTCTCGTGCAGTGTGAGGTCTTGCGTTATCGTGGAGAGCAATAATGGTGAAGATCGATTCACGAGTCGGGGCTGTTTCACTGCCAGTTTCGCCATCATTGTTCGAAGTTCGGCACAGTTAACATCTGCTGTTATTGCTTGACCAGACGTTGAATATAGTTAATTTTTAAGATATGTTAAGCTTTTATAAATAGCTTTATAAGGACAGTTATCGAAATGGTATACTTTAGTGAATAGGAAGAATATGGTTGATCCTTTGTGCTCAAATGATGTGTATGAATATAGGGTTTTCCCTATTTAGGAGTTCAATAGGATCTTGGATTTCGCTCAGAATTTCTTCAATATATGGGTTTGAGGTATCGAGGTCAATTGAGATAGGTATAATATCATGCTTACGAGTAGTTTAAAAAATACTCTCATTGTATTCTATAATTTTGGTATTGCATGTGAAACGTTTTTTCAGAAAGAGGCAGTTTTCAGGAATTTGCTATAGTTTTCAACAGAAGGCGGAGAGTTAACGGGTGAAATAGTGGGAACAGAGTTAGAAAGAGGATTTAGGATAGGTTGAGTCCATTGAGCGGATTCAGCGGATACGGCGGGGCCAAGCGGAGGATTGGCAATGACAGGTGATTGATTTCTGGTTTTAGGACTTAGAATATCGGTTATTGGGTCATCGTTTTCTAGTAAGTCTATTGATGGGAATTCGTCGGAGTCTAAAGGAATGGAAAGTATCTGGAGGTCTTCGAGAGTTGGAAAAAGGGCTGAAAGCGGGTGATGGATGTTGAGTGTCTTGTCGGGAAGTAGAGGGAATAGGATCGTCGTATGGGTCGTTTTGTCTTGGGTAGAAAGAATAGAATTGTCGACTGTGTCTGGAGTTGGTTGTACAGGATTTACGGGAAACCTAGATAGAGCTTCAGCATTACTATTGATTGCTCCCTTTTTATATTCGATTCTGTAATCCAACTCTTCTAGTTTTAAGCGCCATCTGACTAAGCATGAACCTGGGTCTTTGCAATTAAAAAGCCATTTTAAAGGCCTGTGATCGGTGACGAAGGTAAATTTGTATAGGTAGGGTCTACATTTTTAATACCGAATACAATATAGCTAGACATTTTTCTCTGTTGTGGAATAGTTTGTCTCAGCTTTATTCAAGGTTCTGGACGCGAATGCTATTGGGTGATCTCTACCGAATTCGCATTGAGAGAGAATAACAGATACAGCATAATTTGAGGCGTCGCAAGTAAGTACAAAAGGTTCGGCAAAGTTAGAATATATGAGGACAGGGGCGGTTATGAGCTTTCCTTTCAGGTCATCGAAAGATAGCTGGTGTTCATTAGATCAGTTAAAAGATAACGTCTTTATTTAATAAAGAGTTTAAGGGTTTGGCGCTCTTTGGAAATTCAGGTATGAAACGTCTATATAATAGGATACGAGCCCTAAAAACGATTTTACATCTTTCGGACACTTAGGGATTGGAAAATGGGTAACTGCTTTGATTTTTTCAGGGTTTGGACTTACTTCCTCATCACTTATAATGTGCCCGAGATAAGCAACTTTTTTGCGGCGATATTCGCATTTGTCGGGTTGAAGCTTCAGGTTATATTTGCGTAACCTGTCAAAGATCTTTGATAGTTTATCACAACCAGTTTGAATTGGGCGATGTATTAATTTTGAATACTTAGTTGGGCAATACGTGGTATTATTTTCTAAGCTGGAGCAGTTGGCTTTAATTTTTAGGCAACAATTTACGGAAGCATCATCAAGGATTACAAAAATAAAAATAAAATAAAAATTATATGCAGATTTGTAATAACGAGAGTTAAAAGACCATCACAGGATGTTGATTATCTTGTTTTTTTTTAAATGCCTATAATTTTGTAAATACATGAGGTAGATTTTTTTTATATTTTTCTGATAACTACTATGACTTTGTCTATCACCAAGTTCTGACTTGACGTCGACTTCTGGGACACCCTGTATAGTAGTTCTTCTTCTTAGCGTATCGTTGCCAACTTTTACTGAAATACTGTAATTTTTGTTGAATTTTTAAGACTTACTTTCGCCATGTATATTATAATGATTTCTTTTGATTAGAGAAACAAAAAAAAATTCTTTCCCGAATTTGGCGCAATTTCCGTAGTAATGTGCGGTGCTACGTTGTCTAAATGATTGTGGGCGTGGCTTAAAATGCAAACTCTCAAGGTCATTTTGCTATTGTCAGCGTCTTAAATATTTAGCTACTTACACCCGTGACTCATACAAAATCCAAAATTGATTGATTTAACATATCTAATAATAATATAACTTACAACTGAGGGTCGATCATGAGTGGCCAGCGCGCCGAGTTGGTTAGTATAGTGGCGTTTTCTGTGCTCATGGTGTCAGTGGGCAGACCCTCGTTGTTCCACGATGCCACTTGCGCGTCGTCCGTCAACATTGACAAAGGGTCAAGACCCGGTGTAGTTTCGATCTTAGGCTGTAATTGGTATATGCCATTTGAAACAGTAATTAATAATTGAAATATAATATAATAAAATGAAATAATTATTGTTCTTTTTCAAGGCTATTATTTTTAGTAATGATGCTTGTTTAATATTTTTCCGATAAATCATCGAATTCAAATAACGACCAAAAATAGTATACTGCGATACACTTTTTTGGCTCAAAGATCAGAACTAAGAAAATATATCTTTTCGTATCTAAAACATTTCTAAGTCATTATATTAGAATCCTGCAAAAAATTGATTTCGTTAACTAATTTCAAGTGAAACTTACGTCTGTCTTCGCAAGCGTGGGTACCCAATCGTCGTTGACGAGAAGCTGACGGTAGAGGCGTGTGAAGCATCCTACGTACGAGATAAAGGCCGTTGCCAGTAGCACGTCACCCGGTAACATCACCCCTGACTCCTTAAGGGTCACCACCGACGCTGACCATCTGACATCGAAAGCATAAGTTTTACATTTCACGGTCTAATATATAAATTCAACGCTTTTTACTACTATTAATATTAAGATGGATTATTATATCACCTTATTTTTTCCGAAGCAAGACCGTTAACTAGTCTGTTCGCTAAATCTATAGTGGCATTGGTGGCATCAGCTTCGGCTTGGCATTTCATTTTCTCATTCACAGCTTCCTGGAACGCCTTAAGCAAATCTTCCAATTTCGCCTCTAGTTCCTAGCAAAAAGACAACATATTAATGGATGATGACATAATAGGTTTTTTAATCAATTAACTACTGCGTCCAAAAGTATAAGATAAAAAGAACTTAAGTATAATTATATATAAGTATTTACATGTATCTGATCAGTAAGGAAGGCCAGCTTATCTCTAGCCGCTTGCAGCTCATCATTGGCAGCGTTCAGTGCACGACGTTTGGGCTCGACCACCACGTACACGTCAAAGAACCTTATAATATTAATCACCCACGCGCACAGACCAGCCGCCGCAGCTGACTTCGAACGTATGAAGTCTGGGTGGAATTCCGGATCTTTTATGTAAGGCTGCACCGCCTGGTCATCATAATAATATATGAACAATAAATTACAACCAACAATAAAATAATGAAAGTACTAGCTAATATAAACATCAAATGGCCGACAACATCTTAATTATAGCTATAATGGGGCTTGAAAGCGATGAATAGTACTTCAAATACTTAAATTGATTCGGTACTTAATAACGTGACGCCTGTAAGTTGTTAATACATTTGATAGTACATATTCTTTGTAAATAACCAATTTAATCATTATCTTACTAAGAACTAATCCTGTGTTAAATGTTAAATAATTGATGTGCTTATAGTAACTAGAATGGACCCACACGTACCTTAACGACATCTGGGTGTATATTCTCTTTGTCGTAATACACCAAATCATTCAAAAACTGATCCACTTTTGCCATCATCAACTGTAACCATAAATTAAAGCTGTAGTTTAAACAGGTTGCACATAAACATTTAAATAAATCAACATGATCTTACTTTACAACTCTTCCATGATCTGTCCTTAGGCACTTTGCCCTTTTTCGCGAACAGCACGAGGACGGCGGCGGTAACGTTCACGACGGCGTCTGGTGGCGAGCCGAAAGACTTCAACTCCGTTAGATTGTTCTTGTTTAGCGTATTTAAGGCTTCCTGAGCCGCGATTAGAGCAGGTTCAGCCTTCGCTAAGTCATCAGCGCAGATTTTAGCCTTTATAGTTACGTCTTCTTCTATCACTTTCACTTTCTTCTCTTCGTCGGCGGCTGTTTGGGTTGAGTTTTAGATTAGTTTTAATGTTATTACTACTGTGCTGTGTCGTTCCATGACATAAATCGCCCCAACAAATGAGGAGACTAAAGAGAGACTGGCTTGTCAAGCATCGGTAATAAACTTTCGTGGTTTACATAGGAATAGATAATTTTTATTAGCCTTGGCTTGTTTAGATAAGACATTAAGAATAAATATTTAATTTATCAAACACTGAATTTATTTTGATAGAGTATGGCAATAGACCGAATAACATTGTTCACATATCATTTTATCATCGGACGAGTAATCGTAATCAGTTTTGAACTCAATAACCCAGGTTAAATAAAAAGTCATAAAAATTCAGTAAGTAAAATTTTGACTATAAGCAATAATAATATCTATCCAGAAATTCCCTTCTAAATTGACGAAAATTAAACAGTTATTCGTTATTCTTTTCACAGCGACAATGGTATTGTTGTAATAAAACAAAAAACAGGGTGTTAAATGTTGGGAACGCTATTAAATTGTTATGGGGATAATTTAAACAGGATTAATCGCATCCTATGTTCAGAGTAAACTTAAACCCAGCAACATTAAAAGATATGAATTATTTAATCTAGAAAAGTTTCCAAAAGGTTTATAACATGTCTTGTAGGTAACCCGGCATCTACCAGGCATCTGCCTGATTACCTACAAGATATATTTAAGCTTGCGCTACGGTTATCTAACCGTAGCGCATGTAATCGTACAGTGCACAAGATAGATCATCAGTCCAATTAATAATAAAAATATAAAGTATGAAAATGCATACCGAACGCCTTTTCCTTAGAGACTTTTTCACTCTCAGCGCCAACTACTTCAATAAGCGCCTCTGCTGCTTTGTTTTTCTCTTTCAGGATTACCTCTTGCTCTGCTAAAGTCACCTATGTATAATACAGAAATAAATGTACCTCAATCATATAGTTTCATCAATGAGTAGTCGTCCTTGCGAAACACGTGATGTTAATTCACATGTATTTAGTCATTTTGTCAAATGTTTATTATTACCAAGGTACATTAATAGACAAGCAGTATGTGACTTTGCCATATTTAACCGACTTCAAAAAAAGAGGAAGTCCTCAATTCCACTATACGTTTTCTTTGTATTTGAAATCTGGTGCTTTGCATTTGGTCCCGGTTAAATTTGATCAAGATCTGACCAGTAGTTTTTGAGCTATCCGTAATAATGCGTATTTGGTTGACTTCGGCTACTTTGATGATGTTCTCATATTATGTCGATGTAAAATGAACAAAAAAAAACTGTGTGGAATGGTTTGGAGCGCATCGTAATATTTCGAGGCGATTTTATTCTAATTTGGTGATATTCTGATGAAGATCTTCGGTGATATACAACGGAATTCTTTAATAAATGACAGCAAATCTTGCAATTGATCAATCTTAATAACTTGATCAATTGATTAATCTTGCCATCTGTCGTGACTGCTGCAATCACATATATGGGTTGTTTAGTTAGTAACTCCGCACACTAGAAGAAGTAGAGAAAAGAATTATAACGTAAATAATTTATTTAAAGTATAAGTAGATAAATTACAGTAAAATAAGACTAATTCTTTCTCTTAATGCACTCAAGTTAACTTATTAAATCTGTTTGGTTTACGTTCAACTGAGACGATGTATTTTGTTGTATCGCTAATTTATAGTAAGTAGCTCACGATTAATGCTAAAGTGCGCAGCTACACGCGCTTTGCAACTTGTGGTGTAGGTAGCAATGTATGGTAGTGAGACCGTACATATTACCGACCCTAAAAGGAAGAAAAGAGTTGTGCATAAAGAACTAAAGAGGACAGCCTGTACAACGCAAACAATAACATATACATAAAAAAGTTGATAGCTATAAAAAATGTAAACACCATAGAGTATAAAACAGTCAAATTTTAATAAATCGTAAATCTTGGGTTGTTTCTACGAGCGAGGTCAGTTTGCGTCTTCGCTGGTCTGCCGCCGGCATGGGATGTACGCGGCATTGCGTCAGTCAGTTCAGTCAAAGTCAGTTCCATCGCGTTTGTTGGCTCCAAATTCGTTTCCCTCGTTCGATCAACAGCTTCTATGTCTTGATAGGTAGGGTTATCATTGGAGTTTGTTGATTAGGCTTGCTGTTTTCGGCAGAATCTTTTTATAACCTACACTAAAGTGACTATGACGAATTACCCGAGTAGTATATAATATATAACAAATGCTGTATTGGTGAATATCATGACTGGATATATAATTTAACAGACGACTTTCTTGTTCCTCCTGCTGCTTGATTTGCCGATTAAGCTCATTTTGTTCAGGATCGACGGCCCATATAGCTTTCGGAGTAAGTTGTATAGAAGTTTATTCGCTGATGAATTCAGTGGAGATGGCAGTAGAGTAGGTGTAACTTGAATATTGCTTCTGCATATGTTATGCGAATAAATAGTAAGTCCTTTCGATTGAACAATACAATTCTGTCCCAGCGTTATCAAATTCGTGTTTGTTATTGTATGTGTAGTTATGTCATCGCACAGTATATTATTTTGCCTTAGTTGCGGACATGCCAGTTTTCTTTATTTTTTATAGATTAAACCTTACTAAAGCATTCTAAAAAATACCCGTTTTGATATTTCACTTCATTTAGGAGATATAAATATTTTACTGACCTTCTTGAAAAAGATTTTTGTCTGTATTTCTTGAATAAAGCGAATGTCAGTCTCTTGTAAAATACAAATTAATTGTTGGTTTGAAATATATACAGTGTATAAATTTCAAGTCCCTAACATCACAGGAACGAGAATAAATAATTATTTGGTTAAGAAATGAAAAAAAATAATATATAATTAGCTATTTACGGATCGCATTTTTTTTTGTTTGCATTATGTACTTACGTATAGTACCTTGAGAAAATTCTAAATTTGTATCTAGCGAGATCTAGGAGATATTGCGTTTCTAAGATTTTTTTAAATTTCTCTGGAAATAGGGTTGTCCCAAAGTAGTTAATATTTAAGTTGACCAGTTCAATCGATTAAATCAATTATGCTAGCCAATGCGATTGAACTAACAAACCGGTGGCATAGCGGGAGTGTAACCGACTGCCACGCCGAAGGTCGTGGGTTCGATAATCGCTCAAATCAAACATTTGTATGCGTGAACATGGATGTTTGTCTTGGTTTAGGTGTTTCTATGTTTTATATGTATGTATTTACAAAAAAGATATATAATATGTATGTTATGATAAAGTTAAGTCAGGGACTTTTAACTTTATCTTAGATGTTAAAAATCATCAGTTATGTGTAACAAAAGTCATATGTTAATACCACTATATATTTAAGAGCAAGGAATTGCAAAATTGAGTTACATTTCACAACATTATAAGTTAATAAAACTACCAAATCAAGTTTGTACCCGCAGTGTTGCTCATATGGAAAGTCATAATATAGGGATTGATATGGTCTCCATTTTGTTTTACTTTTATAATATCTTAAGCCCGGAAATATGTTGTTGCACTTGTTACCATATTAAGAACATTAATATATCGATTTTAGAAAATATATATTAACTGTTTTTTTCATTTTATATTATTGTTTTGCAAATAATTAACTAGACAATATTTAAATTAAACTACTATATACGGATTTTATCGCGTTATTTATTTTACACTTTATTACAAAATTTTGAAACTGTTACACTACTACTAGATCGTATAGCAGAGGCAGTATAGCAGGCTGGCGCTCGACTGTGGCTGGCTTTTCTCGCCTTATGCCTTATGTAAGGGGTGTCACTGACAAGATTGGCTACATCTTAAAGCGAGCTTCAATTAACACATACTTCAAGCCGCCAACGAAGATAAGTCAATTTTTACCATCCGCCAAGTGCCAACTACCTTTACAAGATGCAGGGGTCTATAAAATAGATTGTGACTGCGGACTCTCATACATTGGTCAAACCAAGAGAAGCATAGGCACCCGCATGAAAGAATACATAGCTGATGTTAAACACCAACGCTCGTTGAAGTCTGCTGTGTGTGAACATGTGCAACAGGGGACCAACCACTACCTGAGATTTGACAAACCACAGATTCTCGCTAAAGAAAACAGATTCCTACCAAGGATGCTTCGCGAGGCTATTGAAATCAAAAAACATCCTAATTTCAATAGAGAAGATGGTTGGAATGTACCACCAGCTTGGGATCCAGTTATTAAGCAAACCACAGCGAGACTTCATGATACTCTGAGCTCATTCTGCGTAAATAGAAACACCAATGATTAAATTATGTTCGGGTACTTTGAAATAACTACACTGGAACATTGAGACAACTACCATCTTAGTCTCCCCGTGACCATGGCTGCTGAAAAGCAACCGAAACGTCGGGGAAAGTGTAAACTTAAATATAAATAGTTTTAATAGTTTTAATAATTTAATTAGCTTAAAATTAGTAAAGTTTAATAGTATCTAGTAGTAGTGTAACAGTTACAAAATTTTGTAATAAAGTGTAATATAAATAACGCGATAAAATCCGTATATAGTAGTTTAATTTCAATGAATAACATTCGCGTAAACAGAAGACAATATTATAACTCGACAATAGTTGATATTAAAAAGTATATTTAAGTATATTTTTTGCAACTATAATATTTACGTTTTTAATATTTGTGAGTGGGATATTTAATTAACGATGTCTTTATTGCTGGTAACCCTGATAGCCTGATAGATAAAATAAAATCAGTAACAGTCAGTTAAGGCTTGAAGTCGTAACAAACAGTTTACAACTACGCATTTATAATATTGGTAAGGATTATACATATTAATATAGTATCTAATTATAGCTAATAGTCATTAACCGTACCTTTAATACTGCGACATCACCAGCACACGAAGCTAGCTTCTCTAAACCATTCTCCAGTCTATTAATCATCATTTTAAGATTTTTGGTCTTCTCGTCGAGCAGCTTACCGTAGAGCGCGATTTGTTCGAGGAAAGTCTTTGGTGTCGTGTAGTTGTACCTCTTCTCGTTTTGGTAGTATGTATCTGACATTTCGTTTACACCCTGGTGTACGTGCGACATGAAGTTCGAAACTGTCTCCACTAGTTCCAGCTGCAATGTGAGAATATTGTCTATATATCCTATTACACTAAGCCTATTCTAAATATTTTCTAAATTATCATTATTTTCGTCGTTTTTCCTATTATAATTCTATCAAATTATCATTTGAGATAAAATCAAGAGATTTACTATGCGGTATACACACTAATTATGTATTACCGGTAATGATTTGACTTCGGCGAGGAACCGCTTGGAGACAGACCGCAGTGCCTCCTCTGGCCACTGATGAAACCAATTAATGGCGGTGCAGTTTACAATGGAGGGGAACTTGCGAGCGCGAATTCGCAAAGTCGCACCCACAGGGGAGAAACACAACACCACCTGCATGCAGATAATTGAATCTTTTATCGTTACAATATTTCACTTCTGAAGCCTAAGTGCCGCTAGGTAAGTGTACAGCAAGATGTCTTAAAAAATATTTGGTGTTTAAATATAAGGTTACCGCTTTGTATGAAGAAAATCGTTAACGTTGTGGTATTTATATTATTTCATCAATATTTTATGAATGGCTAATTTGTTTTTAAACGTAGGTATGGTTGCTTGTATGAAATTGCCGTTGTATATAGATACTTGAGAATTGACATAAAACCTTCATGGTGTGAGATTTCGAGTGAAACTTTTTTCACACGATATCAATAAGATTCTTTAAAACAAAATTGCGACATTCGATTTTCGACTTTCAATTGTTTTTTTTATTCAGCTTAGACGGGAAAGATGGATACTAAAAGCTTAAAAATAATTATGAAAGCTTAACATACTGACATGACTCGTGAATCGATCTTCACCATTATTGCTCCATGATAATGCAAGAGAAACCGTTGTAACTCTACAGAAGCTGCATTTAGAGACCATACGTCATCCTCCGTACTCGCCAGACCTTGCTCCAACGGAGTACCATCTTTTTCGTGATTTGGACAATTTTCTACGTGATCAGGATTTTTTTTTCCTGGTGGCCGTACAATATGCTTTTACGCAGTTTGTCGAATCCAGATCCCCGAAGTTTGATCGTAAAGGCATAAATGAACTTCTGTTTAGATGGCAACAATGTATAGATAATGAGGGTAAATATTTCGATTAAAAAAATATGGTACATCTTGGAAAAAAAACAGTTTCAATTTTTCAGTACAAATGGGTAATTTCATACTTTACCCCCTAATATTAAGATACTATGGTTTGTCTTAAATTAACAAAAACCATCAACCATTATGTAATTATGGCGAATCGAAACAACGAATAGTGGCAAACACTAAGCACTATAACTTTAAATACAAATACATGTTATAAATAATATATAACCAATTTTCGAACTGTAAATGCATTTGTACAGAAATCATAAAAGTAGCAATTTCATAGATAAAATACCTTATATTATTATCCATTTTAGTTGCTAGTTCCTATTGCACATACCAGAAACGACAGGAAAGCTTATATTTACTGTAAAATTTCTGTGGTGTTAAGATCATACACACATCAAAAAAGTCTGCGTTCACGGAAAAAGGTCTCATATTTATTAATTGCTATTCATATTTAAAAATGTATTATTTTTTATTAAAGAATGCATACTTTAAATGTAGAAAACATAAAATCTTTTTTTTTATATATTGTATTGACAAGCAGCGATAGCTCAGTGGGGAGATCAACAGACTGCAATGCAGAGGATCTCAGGTTCGAACCCACGTCGCGAACCTCTGACTTTCGGAAGTTATATGACTTTTCGAAATTATGTACGTATTGATTGACAATTATCGCCTGCTCCGTGCCTCGGAGAGCACGTTAAGCCGTTGGTCCCGGCTGCCATGAACATCTATGGTAGTCGTTATTGGGAAAGTCAGTACCCTCTAATATCCTGACACTGGTCTAGCCTTAGGGTATCGTTAGCCTTCGGGTTGTGGAGGTCAGGTGGCCGCCGCTCCGAATAATAACTGATATCCAGTCAAATCGGGTTAGACCAGAAAAGCCGACCCCAAGTGACTTGGGAATAATAAAGGCTAAGAGAGAAGTAAATAATAGTTTAAAAAAACTAGGGTGCTTTTTGAATACACGGAAACGACAACGTCGCAGATTGCAGTGGGCCAGGCAGCATCAAAACGATGAAGACGAAGAAGAAGATGTTTGGCGTAATTGTCTTTTCGTTAACGAAACACGGATTAATATGGACCCTGATAACCAAAGTATCCGAGTTTGGAGACGGCCTGGAAATTCCGAAAGGCAAAGAACTGCCACTGGAACCGTTCAGCAATGCGACAAATCGGTATCTTTTTGGGGCGGAATAATGATTGGAGCTCGAACGCCTTTGATCCTTTTTCCAAGGCTCTAAACAGCAAATTTTTACAAGAGAGCTGTTATTGATGGCATCATCGGACCATTCAGGATATACTATGGTAACCAATTCGTGTTGGTCGACGATAATGCGCTGGCACATCGAGGTGAACGAGTTAGCGCTGCTCTCCGTGAGTACGAAAACATGCGGTTAGACTGGCCTGCCGGCTCTCCGAACTTCGTCGTCCGAACTTGGCTCGTCGAACCCAATCGACTTCACCCCATTCGAGCACGCATGGAACGCTCTCAAGCGAACTGTTTGGAGTCATCAGCCACCTTACCACAAGAACTATTGGACAACTTGATCTACAACATGCCCAGGAGGATTTCCGCATGCATTCAAGCCAGAGGAGTTGTATTAAATTTGTAAATAAAAGCACATAAAATCAATAAAATTATTTTGTTTAATCAAATCTTCGCATTTCTTTAAATTACAAATTTCACAGGGTTTGAAAATCTATTTTTTTAAAGAAATCTACAAGAGTATAGAGATTTTCATATAAAAAGTGTGTTTTAATTGTTAAAGCAATAAATAATGCATTCATTAATTATATTTGGACACGAGAATAATATTCTCAATTTTTTTTAATGTGTGTGTGTGTGTGTGTGTGTCAATAATCATATCAATATAGAGTTTTACTAACTTTCAGCATCAACCTCACTCGGTTGACAAAGAATCTCCAACAATTTTCCCTAGAGTCAGGGACGCCAGTTGCTTTTGTCTAAAATAAGGACATATATAACGTTAGTATTATTTGTTCAAAGTAAGCATGGGGCTCAATTTCATTCTTTTTATTTTCAGGTACATATATTTTCACAGTAAAACAGACCTCTGCTCTAACACCATTAAGAAGATTTTCAAGATCCTCATCTGGGAACAAGTCTGGTATTTCGCCGGAGGCTAGCAAATCGTTAATGAGCACCAGAAAACGTTCTTCGGCCACTTGACTGTCGGTCATCAGGAACATACATCCTATGTTCTTCAAACCCGCCTTTAGATTCAATGCAGCTGTAATAAATCGGCGAAAGACAACTAAGAATCAGGACTTAAAATAACTGATATATTTATTTATTTATTTAGATTCTCGGTTCGTATAACTAAATATTATTTAAATTAAAGTTAGTATTTTATTCATATTTTAATAAAATTATTAACTTCTGAACTATCTCTTTACCGAATTTAATGATGAAGTACCTATTTATTTATTTAGTAGAAGGCAAATCTCAAGAACAGATTTCAAACACAAGATAGTCTACCCAAGGATATTCTACTCAAGTGGACATATATGGAGGATACATATCTATTGAACAAGCAATATCATAGATCATCTTATATCTAACATCAATATGTCCTCTAATTGTGCATCCAGACCGCAGTTACTTTTTGTGGAGAAACATAATGCAACATGATAACATTAGGTAACATTCTTTAACATTTGCGACTGTTTGTTGTTTTATATTAAATGTTCCTTTCGCATCCATACCCCTAGTAACATACCTATATTAACTCAATATAACAAAGAGTAATATTTAGTTACATGCGAGTAACATGGCAGATGAAGAAATGATTATTGCAACAGCATGTTTTCTTATAATAAATTCATAAAATCTCATATTTGCCATGTTAGGAAACATTCTGTAACAAATGTTGTTAATTGTTACCATTTTTTTACTGTTATAAGTTAGGCAACTTAATACGGCAACATACATATACTAACAAAAATAACTTTTTGGTATCGGATAACACTAATATTTGGAAACGTTGCTCCACAAAAAGTTACTACGGTGTGGATTCACCATAAAATGCACGTAGGAACCCTAGTAACAATTAAATACTAAACGAAACACCTGAATGAATGGCATGAATTTGAATTTTTTTATTTACTCTATCGCAATCACTAAATTCTTATACCTAAATCAACTTTCAAATCAGCTGTGCTGTATCCTTTACGCAATTGTATCTGGAAAACCTCCAGCGAAGAGATGAACGCAGATAGTCTGGAGAGTGATTGTTTACCAGATCCGCCCACGCCTACCAGTAGCGCGTTGCCTCGAGGCGCCTCCATGATTCGGTTAATCCTAAAACCATCAATACACCACAGGGATTAAATATATTTCCGTGCTGTGCGTTTTTACATAGGTATATTTATTTGGTTGGAGCTCTTCACACTTTAAATTTAAGACTATCCGCAGTAAGTGTTACGTGTTGGTAAGTGGTAATGCCGCCCATTGACTTTTAACAGATTTTAACAATGCTATATGTTCGGGGTTGGGGTGAGATAAAGATAAACTAATAACTTATAACTTTCGCGTTGCATGATATATATCTAATATGTAACGGGTATTAACGCGATCAGTCAGTCAGTCAGTCAGCTTGTGACCACGGCCGGTGTAACCTGGTCGAAACGTCAAGCATAAAAAAGGTAAACATTATGCATGATCGCGTTAATACCCGTTACATACTATATATATAAGATAAACTAAGATAAAAGATAATAAAATTCGCTATATTTAAAGTCCACAATAAAGTAATAAAGATTAAATTAATTAAAGAATGAGGATGAGTGAAAATAATGAAAGGTAAGAGATTTGAGTCACGCGCGCGATATGACGACTAAGAATGAACTAGTTCAATATTACTGCGTAAAGTGCAATAAAATAAATTATTTAAAATATACACGTGTTGTACGGTTATTGACTCATACACTATGAGTCTACACATAAGGGCAGCGGCAAAGTTGTGTATGTGTAAACGTCTGACATTGTTATTCTCATTAAACCTCGCTTAATAAGGACAAATCACAGCGCTTGAGATACACCGTAGCAGGTATCTTAAAGCGCAACGTACTAGATGGAAACATCTCCAGGTGAATTGGATTTATCCTGCTGTGGTGTCGAGTGGTTCGATGGTAAAAAGATATCGATGGTACCAAGTTCTTTCCGTTAAGGGGACGGTAGAACACACAGCAAGAACTAAAGTCTCGATAGGATTACCGACAATTTGAATAACACGCCTCCAACAGTGATAAAAACAAGTGGGAAAGAGACACCAATATCAAAAATGTGACAAGGTGTCAATGATGGCACGAGAAGCCAGGGTCGCGTCTATAATAGACCAAGCAATAATGAATGTAAAATGTTACTTATAGCAGATGTGAACCTCATTTTTGGCATGGATTTAAACAACAGCGAATACAAGGCTCTGCTCTCTTTTCACCGAAATAATGTATTTACAATTTTTATGAATATAATAATAATAATAATATATAATAATAATATATAATAATAATATAATATTCTACCACATACACACAACACCGTCTAGCCCAAACTAAGCAGAGCTTGTACTATGGGTACTAGACAATGGATAAACATACATATATTTTTTTTTTTGTAAATACATACATATTATATATAGAAACACCCAGACAAAGACAAACATCCATGTTCATGCACACAAATGTTTGACTTGTGCGGGGATCGAACCCGCGACCTCAGGCGTGGCAGTCGTTTACACTAACCACTACGCCATCGAGGCCGACCGATAATATTTTCGATACCGACCCAGGTATCTTTTCTAGTGCTTAGATTTTCAACAGGTGATTGTTGCAAGTATTGCAAACGAAGATCAGTAAAAATGGTATGCACTAACTCATTTAAATTTTAATAAATAACTTACGTTACGTAAGTTATGTTCTTAAATCCTATTTACATTAAAATCCATCTCACCTGCAGATATGGTACATGGCATCCTCGAACAGCACCAAGTTCATAGTAGCGACGAGGTCATTGTACCCTGATAAGGACTCATCAAGTAGCTTTTTGATCTGTGGCCAGTCTTTGATAGGGAAGTACTTGGGATCACCCACTCCTTCCGCGAAATGACAGTATATCAAGGGCTTGGCAAAAACTACGTTTTCGTCAACATCCTAAAAGGATATTTAATATCTAGTAAAAGAAAGGTTATTTTGGAAATGTATTCTTATATGACAATACATTAACACAACATACACAACAAACATTATTTTTATTTGCTAAGACATGTTACTGAGTTATACAACCCCCGGACCTCGATACGAGACCAATGCCCGCACCAATAATTCCCTAACTATTGGTACGGAAACCTCGGTATGTCGGCTCGCATCGACGTACTATGACGACAGAGGACTTGTGGTTGTTTTTTAACTTTCCTATCTCAGTGTTGGTAAACTTTCAGATCGATCTGTTCATTTACACATGGGCTTAAAAATAGTCACCCAAGTAGTACAATGTCAAAAAATCGGTCTTATAACTATAACTTTTCTCATGATGTAATTTTCCTTATGTTATATTCGTAAGATAATATAATAGTAAATATAAGACTAAATTAATTAATTAATTAATTAATTAGCTTACCTCAGCGTTCTTTTTAATGATTTCTGCTATTAGCTTAGTAAATGTGTCGTTGTCTACTGCGTCCACCAGTTTATCGGAGTAGACTCGTGTCGCCTCGTGCATCCATAGCCTTATAAGTTCTGATGGAGTTTTTATGGCATCGCCAGTTGTAAACAACATTCCCTGTAAATAAGTGTTTAATATAATATATCAATTACATACCCATAGAGCTACAGCCACACACACATACATACACGCGGATACACACATGCGCACACAATAGGTACATTATATTTTCTCATTCAAAAATGTTCATTTTTCATTTTGTTATTAAAACATACCGAGTAGCTACATACGTACTTACTTACTGTTAAAAATGTTAAGATATTTTATTTTTACTTTGGTAACAGACTGTTTACATTTTTATGGATATGTAAGATGTCTTCTCACACACACAAATAGCCTATGCTTAAGACAACGCAGAGCGTAAGGCCGGGACTCCACCAAAGCAGAGATGTGTGCGGTGTGCTGTGTGCTGTGCGAGAAGAGATGTTTTTCAGCTCGGGGGACTCCACCAAAACGGAGATGTGTGCGGTGTGCTGTGTGCTGTACGAGAACAGATGTTTTTCAGTTCGGGTGCGAGGTGTTGAGTGCTTAGTACGCATTCTGACACAAAAGGTAGACGATGTCGTTATTATTACAAAAAAAGTATCTTCTTTTACTTGAAGAAGAAGAACTACAGTCTGAAGAAGCAGAATTGATAGCTTTATACTACCTAAACAAAAGAAAACATCGGTTTTGGAGAAGAAGTCACTTGAATTACCATACCAGTCATGGAGAATATTTTACTCTGTTTAATGAGTTAGATGATGAAAGTTTTACCAAGTCCTACAGACTACCGAGGAATATATTCTACGAACTACATAATTTAATTAAACCGCATATATTTAAGCAAGATACTAACTACAGGAGATCTATCTGTACCCAAGAGCGGCTAGCAGTATGTTTGAAGTAAGTACCTACCTAATTACTTTTTTATTAATGTGTGTTTGTGTTTATGTGTGTTATCTGCGTTTGAATGTGATCAGTTTTTCTTGAGTGTTTGTTTTAATACATGAAACATATTATGTGAACTGAGGTATGTAAGGATTACGAGAAATCGAGATCCGTTGTCTCTTTCAACCCTTTCCTGTTGACGACTGGAGTGATGCATATTATGTAAAAACCAAGTAAGATAAAGATAAAGATAAGATCTTATTTATTCATAAAGAAAACAAAAAAATCAACTGCCGTTCTGGGAGTAGCAAAAAAAACGTAAGGTTATATTTAGAAACATAACGTACAAAAAAATTATAACAGTAAATGACATGAGACATATTGTTTTCTTTTCCATATAATTACAAATTATCATATGTGCGTTTTTCGTTTCTGAATGCTTCTTCTATCTGTTCATCGGTCGTGTGCGTATCTTCCAACCTTGGACCAGGTGCCAGTGTCGAACTTGGACCCGGTGTCTGTGTTGAGCTAGGA
Source organism: Catocala fraxini (assembly GCA_930367265.1). NCBI lineage: Eukaryota > Metazoa > Arthropoda > Insecta > Lepidoptera > Erebidae > Catocala > Catocala fraxini. Next base: position 14,445,111 of record OV884040.1, on the reverse strand, counting down.
CCCGGTGCCTGTGTTGAGCTAGGACCCGGTGCCTGTGTTGAGCTAGACCCACCGGCCTATGTTGATGTAAGAACTGGTGCCTGTGTTGAGCTAGGACCCGGTGTCGAACTTGGACCCGATGCTGAAGTGTAACCGGGGGAATACCAATTATTTTCATTTGTGTTATACCATGTGTTTTGTAGCTCAAGTTCTTCCAATTCTAGAAGAACATTGAAAATTTTACGTCTAGCCTGAAGCTGCATCTAGTGAGAAAGTTTTTTTACACTTTTTGATATCGACAGAAAAAAAGTGTCCATTTCGTCAAGAATATTATTTTTCTCTATCAATCATTGTATTTCTAGTTTTTCTTGGCGTATTCTTTCACGGTTTGCATGGTGCTGTATAAGTAAATTACTTATTTCATCCGATTTTCTTGTTGTATTTCTGGATGCCGAGGATGAGACGCTTGATTTCGGTGACGGCGAATGTTGTACAGATGGACGATCTTCTGGAGTGTTTCTTGTATGATTGCTTGATGTTTCAAAAAACTCATCGGTTACATTATTTTCCAATGAATTTGTTTCCTGTTCATTTATATTTGTTTGTGAGTTATAATTTGTAGTCCTGTCTCTATTCGTCATACATGGTATCAAAAATTCCATTACCTTCTCATATTTCCATTAACGAATTTGTTTACCACTCTGTCCACTTCTGATGGCATTCTTCCTTTTTAATGCGTCCCGGTGGCTGTCTCTCAACGTTTTCCACTTAGATTAAGCCGTTTTTACTGAAATAAAAATAATTGAAATCATTATAAATATTAAATGTTGACATTGCTATAGTCAAAATATACATACCGCATTATCACTCATTCAGAATTTATAACCATTATAAATATTTAAAAAATACCTAAGTTTCAAGAGAAACCAATTTATAAAAAAAAATACCTGATATCAAACAAACAAAACGGATTGTATCTCTCGTACGTGGTCGCGGCAGACGGCAGCGTCGAAATTTGAAATGTTAATAAATAACCAGTGATAAATCCGTTTTATTTGTTTGATTTCAATGTGTAGTGCTCGTGTGAATCTTAGACTTTAAAAAAGATCTCTCTTCTAATTGTTTTCTTTCTATTATTTAAAAATGGCTATAACTTTTGAACGAGTGAAAATTCTGTAAACACATAATTTCAGTAAAGCCTATTCTTTTATAGTTCCGGAAACAACATGACACTGATTCATATATTATTTTGAAATTATCCTTCTATTCTAACTGAAACCACGACACATAAATATAAATCTATATTATAATTATTACAGGTACTTGGCGACTGGTTCAAAATTTCCACAAATAGCTGAAAATTATTGGATTGGAAAATCGACTGTTCCATGAATTATAGAAGATGTCTGCGATGCCTTGTGGACAGTATTACAACCTTTGGTTATGCCAGAACATAATGAAAATTATTAGAAAAAAATTCAAAGCAATTTGAAGAAATCTGACAATTCAAAAACTGCGTCGGGGTCATTGATGGCAAGCATGGTTTGCACCCCCAAAATCTGGGTTCTCATATTACTGTTATAAACACAGGTTTTCAACTGTAATGATGTGCGTAGCCAACGCTACCCGAAGAATAATTATGGTAGATGTAGGTTCAATGGGAAGGTTCAGCGATGGTGGTATTTTTGCTGATAGTATATTCGGAATTCGTTTGAGAGAAAACAGACTAAATCTACCAAAGCCACAAACCTTGTACCAAAATGGAGAAACTGTACCGTTTGTTTTTATTAATAATAATTTAAATAACGAAAAACGAACATACAATTATAGACTTTCAAGAGCTCGTCGTATTGTCGAAGCTACATTTGGTGTAGTCACGGAAATGGTACGTATGCCGTAAAGAATTTGAATGTAAAATAGAAACAGTGGAATAAGTGATAAAGGCAACGTGTGTTCTACACAACTTTTTAATTGACAAGATGCCTGGCTATCTAGATAATAATGAATCGGGTTTGGCCCACGACTATGTTTAACGACACAAACGTGGAGAATCTATTATCGAATGACAATATGGATGCCTATCAAGTTCGAGAAAAATTCTGTAATTATTTCAACAACGAGGGCGCCGTTCCATGGCAAGACACTCGTGCTACAATATTACTTGAACGAAATACTTAGTATAATAAATTGCACTTACCGTCAGATAATTGTGTTTCTTTCAAAACGTTCTCCCAAGCTGCATCTTTGACGTCAGTAAGTTTATAGGTATCTATTGATGTGTTCCATAGACATGGATATTTTTTTACTGATTCAATAAATTGTTTATCCATTACGTTTTATTTAAATCAATTGTTTACGTTGAAAAATACAAATTGCACAAATTATTCACGATAGAAGCGTGTGCTCGCGTGCACGGTACTAGCAAGATGGCCTACCGGCGCGCGCGCGGGGCTCTGCGGGTTGCTGGCGGGCGAGAGGGGGGAGGGTGACATCGCTCATTGCACGCCGCTTACATCTCCGCTTCCATCGCGCCATACAAATATTACACATCTCCGCACAGCGATCTCCACTGAAGCTGAGCGGAGAGGAGATGTGTCAATAACACAATTCTATTGGTTGTTTAAAAACATCTCCTCTCCGCTCGTCTCGTCTCCGCTTTGGTGAAGTCCCGGCCTTAGACAGATAATGACAGAGCTCGTACGGCGCATATTCAAATCGGCGCGCGGTCGCCATAGTAAAATTGTATGAAGGATTTGAAGTGCTTTTTTATATTTGGGATGGACAAATTGTAATGTAACTTTTTATGTTTCGTTTAAGCTGTACAATAGGATAGATTTCTACTGTTATAATCTGAAAATCACGTAACACGCAAATTTACTTAATTTTGTAGGCGAAGATATAAAATATTTATTATTTTAAGTTTTTTACACGGAGTAATTGTAAACACATTCATTGTTATGGTAAATGTATATTTTATATTTATATTAAACAAAAGTGTTTATTTTATTCACTTAACTGTGACCGCCTGTTTTGGCACATTTCGCTCGGCGCTATCTTAAAAGAAGGCCTCAACAACGTCAATACCGTAATCATAATAATCACACACATACCAAGATGGTAGGAATACAATATTAAAACCTTTATCTTGAACATATTTAGATAATAATGCAGCGATGATCTCTGATCAGATGCCGAGAGCGGGAATAAAGCGTAAAGCTAAGTCCTCAGAAATAAACTACACTAAACAACAAGAGCTACACTTTTAAATTTAAGAAGAAGAATAAAATTATTTTAATTATTAAAGATAAGGAACATAATATTAACTTGACTTGATTACTATTATCTACGTTACGGTGTGTACATCTTTGCGGTGTCGACTCAACAACAGTAAAGAAAGTATTTTAATGCGTATGTGCTTCACACAAACCTAACTGCTGATTATTATATTATTTATTATAGATACCTGGAATATATTAGAAAGGTCTCTCAAGTTAAATATGTAGTGAAATTTGATAGCGGTGGGCAAGAAAGTTGACGTCATCTTGCCATGAAGCGCGAGGGCTGTTGTAACCAAAGTCCCAGTAAAACGCTGCACAACAACTGGGTATTTGTTGGTGGGAATCGCCAGGTGTTGTTTAAGTATCTCTTTGTAGATATGAAAGCACGCATCTACACCTGGAAAACTAGAACACACCAACAAAACTAAAAGTTAAAATTCATAATAGAGCGATACTATATTATTATAAACCATAGAATAGTTAGAAAACGGTTATTGTATTATTGCTATAAAGCATAGTTCAACCAATCGGCTAGGTTTGCGATAACGTCAAATAGTGTTCCCTATAATATAATAATATTTGATCCCCTCGGATGGCTATCTCCAATTACAATTTTAAGCATATGGGTTTGCTAATGAATAGGAACAAGTCAGACATAATCCATAATTGTGTATTATGTAAGTATGTTTCAGAATAGGCGTGGCTACTACGACACACGTTGGGCGACAAGTGTCAACAGCGGTTTTGCAAGAAATTACGAAACTTAACATTCCTATCTACTTATAATGTTCTGTAATATAAACATTAATAAATTGACACTTAAACCGAAATACTTGAAATACGAGAATTACTCTAGTAATGTCAGCAACAAATAACTTTTAAATATGCAATATCTGCATATCGTACTTTAAGCACATTTACCTGACAGCAAACGTGCAGAAGTGTCTCTGCAACCGCGGGTCGATGGTGAAGGAGCCAGCTGTTGGGTTCATACACGCTATGAACATACAGTTCGATATATCCTTTAGAGTTAGTTTCTGGCGGTCATACCTAGAAGAATAACAAAAATAATTACGATTATCACCATTACCACATATAATATTTACTATACAAACATTTCAGACGATGCAGCTTTTCCAGGAGATATTAATTAATGATAACTAACTAATATCAGAAACATCTTGACTAATGAATTCATACTACAGAAAGATTATAATATAATAATATCAGCCCTGTATTAAACTGTCCCACTGCTGGGCACGGGCCTCTTCTCAGTGTGAGAAGGGTTAGGCCATAGTCCATCACGCTGACCCAGTGCAGTTGCAGCAGGTTGGCAGACTTCACATATCTTTGAGAACTTAATTGAGAACTCTTAGACATGCAGGTTTCCTCACGATATTTTCCTTCACCGATAAAGCAAGCGATAATTAACTATTTAATATGCACATAACTTCGAAAAGTCAGAGATTGAGAGAGCCTTGGGATCGAACTCAAGATCTCTGCGTGGCAGTCCAACGGTTTCTCACTAGGCTATCTCTGCTATAATATATATGCTGTGTGAAAGATAACATTGTGAATTTGCCAACCATTTTAATCGGTCCAATTTAATTATATTTGTGCTGGCAGGAATAGGCGTTCAGATTATGCAAAAACCAATTTTAAAGTAGCTTCTTACAATTCCACGATTACAAAGAGCGCTCTCTTTCGCGTAAAATTAATCAAATATCTTACATAAAAATACTTAATTATTTTTCTGGCGACATGAAGTTAAAATGAGCCATTTAAATTACCAATGTTTATAATCCATGAATTGTCTAATGAGAGTGTGTGGTTGCACTGTGCCGTAAGTGTCCACCTCCGGCATGTTCATGTCGTCCACGAAGTATATCATAAACTTGCTTCCTGGCGGTCCAAAGTTGCGTCCCGACTTTTTCTCTAAAGGCTTCTCTAATACTTTTTGTATCATTTCTGTCGTAAACGGAATTATAAAATAAGTTAAGCTCATAGTTATCTCTCTCTCTCTCTCTCTTTTTTTCTCTCACACATACTACTCAGATCTAACCTAATGAAAGTAATTCTATATAACTATTATAAACAATTATAAAAACAATATTATAATAATATAATAATATTATATTATAAGAAGAAAGTTTGCTCCGAATTATTTAATAAACTTATGATACTAAATACTATTTCAAAATAATTAGAATCCATACAAAATCTGGTATAATTGTTTTACAGACATAATCAAGTAATAATTTCTATTGGTATTAGTCTTAAATAATTTAAACATCAATATAAAATAACATTTTACTACAGTACCATGGTTACGCACTAAGGTATTTATTTCAGTCATAGTGATGCGACAGTATAAATCAGTTAAAATCGGACTAATACGAGGTAAAAACAATTTACGAGATATACTTTTGTAAATTTGTATTTGGTATTAATTATTATTAGGTTGCAACGTACTTAAGCCCCATTCTACAAACCCTTGATAAATTTTCTTTACCAAAAAAATGGATTTAAGTATACGATATTGGACGTATAGTTTAAATATTCCACATCTATCTTGCCAATCAAAATCTGTTATACCACATTAATATTTCACCCTTAAAGTAAGTATGGAGTAAGTGTGTCATACTAAGAATTAATCAATGATAAGCCCAGATTTTTTTTACAAGTACACATGATATGTCAAACTTGGTTTTGGTCATTATTTTTGACTATGATTCTAGAAATGTTATTTAGGGTTACGGTTCCAAAGTTTAAATGAACAAAAATAATAAAAATTAACCACAATAACCGAAAAATGGTTACAATTTGACCAAATTTCTAGGTTTTTCTTAAATGCCCATAATTTTCAAACTTTTTCTCAAGATGGTTACAATCAATCCTGTCACCCCGTTTCGGCTTGACGTTGAGTTCTGGGACACCTGTATATAAAAAAAGCAGTGGCTCCAAAACGCTTCCCTGTGGTACACCGAATTTTATTTGTCTAGCTGTGGACATACATAAGTTGTTTCTAATTTAGTTATAGTACAAATTCTAGTAATTTCTGTGTGTTGGAATCTATTACTCAGATAAAATTCTATAAGAATTAGGACGTTCCCCCTCATACCATAGCAATATAATTTTTGTATCAAAACTTTATGATCCACAAAATCAAAAGCTTTCGTCATATCTATATATATAGCACAGACACAATTTATTTTATCCATAGACGTTAAGATACTAGAAGGCAGATCATATATTGCCATATTAACACTGATATTTTTTCGAAACCTTTTTGTTAATTGCAGAACAATAATTTTTTTTCGAAATAAGCTTATATAAAATTATAAATAACCTTCCCAATCACTTTTGAAAATATAGGAATTTTTGCGATTGGCTTATAATTTTAACATCAGATCTGTCATCTTTTTTGAATAGGCACTTAATAGTTACTTTTTTTAAACTAGTTGGAAATGTACCATCAGCAATACAAACATTTATTATACGAGTATGCGAAAGTAGTGGTGCTATTAGGTCCTTAACATATTTTATCACCTTAGTTGCTATGCCATCATGTCCTTGTGTCGTGTGTGTATGTATTTGTGTTTTTAAGGCCACTGATAATCTTAATTATATCATCACATGTGACTGGTCTCATGAATAACGACTGTAACGATTGGCTTTCAACAACATGTTTATAAGTTGCTGTCCTATTAATTATAATGTTATTTTCAATTTCCTCAATTAAATATTTGAATTATTAAATTCATTTGCAATAGTAGTCGAATTTGTCAATGTCAAGTTGTCTTTTCTTAAAGATAATATAGGCTCAAGAGGCAAACAAAATTTTGACTTATTTATTACTTGCCATGCTGCTTTCGATTTATTTTGTGAAGTATTAATATAATCGTTATTTTGGGCTTTCTGGGTTAATTTAATGATTCTCCTATAGAGTTGTAAATATTTTTTACAAGCTAGTCTTTTTTTTGTGTTAGGATGTCTGATGTCTGTAAATCCCAAGTAATTATCTTTGTTTTTTAGAGCAGGGCTTAATTGCACGAGGTAACCATTTAAATTTTTTATTAGTTTTTATCTTTATAGTTTTTATAGGAAAGCATAGCCGATATAGTAGTAAGAAGTCATCTATAAAATGTTCATAGGACGCATTAGCGTTTTTGGCTTTAAATACTTCCATAAAAAAACACCTTAAATAACCTTTAAATAAAAATTTTGTAATGATAAATATCTTGCTGTTTAGTATTCCAAAATTTTAGAGTACTTTTTTATTGACGGATACTTTCAGTAATTGCGATGATGCGTTGATATATAGTCAGAGAGAAACAAATCCATTACATCTGCTTTCCACCAGTGACGGAATGAAATGAAATGTGTGCAAAATTATCGATGCAAGAGTTACTGCATAATTTAGCTGCTTTATTAAGAGCAAGTTTAAGATTATATTTTCTAAGAAAATATTCAAATTCTAATGTTGATTTATTTATTTTAAGTATATCGATATTGAAATCTCCAGTTAATATTATATTTATATTATTATATCAACATAATTAGCGTAATATTGCATCCAGTTTCTAACACATTGTAGTTATGTTTAGAAATTCTATACACACATTCTATAACGAAAATAAAGACACCTCCTCGTTTTGTTTCTTGAAAAGAAGGCAGCTAGGCAAACATTAGGTAAATACAATAAATTTTCATAATTTTCATTTTCTAGGGCGGAGTTGAATGTGAATCGGATACTAACGTGGCTATGCTATAATCTGTTAACACTAAACGCTGGCAAAACTAGATATTTATGTTTTCATAAAGCAGGAGCATCAGCTCCCAGCACGTCACTTCACGGCCTGATAATCGACACTAACTTAAGCTTTAAAGCGCATATAGATATACTCTATCGTATTGTGTTAGGAAGACGGCAAATATTATAAAACTGCTCCGTTCTACGGCATCAAAAGATGTCTTACAGACTTTATACTATGCCTTGAGTCAGTCACTAAAAACATATTGCATAGGTAGTTGGGGCAGTGCTGCGAAAAAGTTTATGATACAATTGGAGAGGACCCAACGTTCAGTACTGAAAACTATGCTCAAAAAACCCTTTAGGTATCCCACTAAACAACTATATAACGATTGCGAGTTACTAAATGTGCGTTATACAGTTGTTTATATTAACAACATTCTTAAGAGTACACCAAAATGTTATTTCTCGTTAATCGCCGAGTATATAGAATCGTGGTACCTAGAGCTATTACATCATTTGCGAGACGTTTCAGCCCACACATAGACACATCTACAATAAAGTAGCAAAATATTGTAATCTAAAAGAGTGCTCAGTAAAAGAGGCAAAAATAAAGGTATCTAAATGGCTCAATACAATGACATATGACAGCACTGAAAATCTTCTTTTGCACTTTAGTTAAACACTATATAATATATAAATAATACATACATATATATGAATTAAATATATAATATATATTCATATACAGGGTGTTTGGCAGAACGTTGCACATACGAAAATGGTGGATAGGTGGGGTCATCTGCTACTTACTCAGCCCTAACTTTTTTGGCCCTGCCGCCCTGGATAGTTAAAAAAAATATTTTTTTGCTTCCTTCTAGTTTCACTACTTTCTTAACTTTAAAATGTATTTTTTATTAAAAATGGGTAAAACAGGCAATATTTTTTTTTATCTTTATTGTTGGCAGATTCTTATAAAATGATTGCTTCATTCAGATGTTAGCTAGAAAAATAGTTATGAGTCCTCAAACTTACAGAAAGATGTAAAAAATACTTAAATCTTAATATCAACTTGCATTAAAAAAAACAAAAAATGATTGGAGTTCCAATTTTAGCAAAACATCCCTAGTGTATGACCTTTCTAACGGTATGTAATTTGCTTTTATAAAAAAAAACAAGAGCAACAACAACGAGTTCAAGAAAGTGGTGAATATAGAATAAATCAAAAAAAAAATTTAAGAATATCCAGGGGCCAAGGCCAAATAAATTAGGACTGAGTAAGTAGCAGACAGAGTATGACCCCATCTATCCACCATTTTCGTATGTTCAACGTTCTGCCAAACACCCTGTATGTACAAATATTCATAATTACACATACACCACCCGCTGTTATCGTAAATTATATTACGCTTTCTATTTTCACCGTAAATGTACAATAAATAAGTGTTAAATGTTAGTTTAGTAGGATAAAATTATCTCTTAATGTTGTCTTCAAAATATGTCGACCGAGCAATGTGCCTAAACGTAAATTGTAATCGTCACGGTACCCACAGGACATGCTTGCCTAGTGTGGGGCCAATGGATAAGACCATAAAATTTTTGGTAAATTTATTATTTTATTATTTTTATAACTTCTATCACACAATCTTCAATCCAACTAACCAAATAAGAAATAAGATCCTAACTCTTCACATCATATTATCCATCCACCTTTTTATTTAGCATTTGGGCATTCATTGGAACGACAAAAAATACTTTTCTGGTCTATTGGTGGTTGTATTTATATAATTTGGAATAACACAAGATTTTGGCTTGGATTGAACGTGCTAAAAATATTTAGATTTACGTTATTTAAGTTACGGCGCGGTACGGGAACCCGCGAACGGATTAAGCGATAGTTGTGTTATGACGTCACACGCCTCGAGCTCCAGACAGGAGGAATCGACGTTGCGCACTTATATTAAAATGCCATATCTCGAAAATTAATCAAGATTGGTGTTATATATGGGTCTGGGTACATGATATCTTTCTTGTTTTGATGAACCCGGCAGTAATACTTTTGTCCTTAGAATAGATTAGAAATATGTTGAAAATAAAACCCAAATTGGTTAATACTAATTATCATTAAATAACACTCAATTGCGTCGTTGTCAGTTGGAGATTCCTTCTGGATGATCTCAAGGCACGATGACACACTTCAGATGCGGATTTGCCTGTAGCGAAGAGGTTCCTGTCCCGTAGCCTTGAAGCTTCTTTATTCTTGACCGTTGGGTTCGAATCCACAAGACGGCAAATGGACACCGTGTGGAATTCGTTGACGTCCAAACGGCGTATATTTTCAAAAAAGTCAATCGAAGCAGGTGCAATTGACTTGAACCCAGTACAGCACACTAGTATTTCTTTCTTCGGTCCAAAGTTGACGGGCGATGGACCAAGCCGAGTACCCAACAATGATTGACCCACGTTTTCAGGTAGATATCATGATTGGTTAGAGTTCAGGTATACATTTTGTTCTATCATTCACAAAACGACAATATAGATCAAATTAATAAGTTGCACTATCTACGCGCTTCTTTAAAAGGTAGTGCCTCTCTTGTCGTAGACAATCTCTACTTTAAATCAGAAAACTATGATACTGCCTGGAAGTTACTTTGTGATAGGTATGACAACAAAAGATTGCTTATTAACAATCATGTACAGGCTCTTTTTAACGTTAATCCTGTTAGTAGGGAATCAAGTAAGTGTCTACGTTATATAATTGACACTACAAATAAAAATCTTAGAGCTCTGGCAACACTGGGTCAGCCTGTTCAGTATCATTTATATAATGGCTAGCAAGTTGGATCCTATTTCAAACCGTGAGTGAGAGGAGCACAGGAACACTTTGTCTGACCCTTCAACATTAAATATCTTTATCAACTTTCTCAGTAATAGAGCTGATTTACTGGAGACACTTGAGGAATCAAAATCCATTAAATCCAAGAGGGAAGGTCAAAATAACAATAATAAATCAAACAAAAGTTTTCTTTCATGCACTGACAAATCTAAATGTTGTCCAATGTGTTAGCAGGATCGTTTTCTATTTTCATGTGAGGAGTTTAGGTCTCTTTCAGTCTGGGATCGTCTTAAGAAGGTTAATTCGTTCAATATCTGTCTTAATTGTCTTAGACCAGGTCATGATGTTGGTAAATGCAAGTTAGGATGTTGCAAGTATTGCAAGAAAAAACACAATACTTTATTACATGCAGACAATGTCGGTAATGACCACTCACAAAATGTTGCATTATCAGCCAACCATCGCACTACATCTCGTTTTATCTCTATGCGCTGTGGATAGTAATCCACAGCGCTCGTACAAGTGATGGATCCCAAGGGCAAACCCCACACGGCGCGAGTCTTGCTGGACAATGGGAGTATGGCGAACTTCATATCTGAAGAATCTGTCCGTAAGCTTCACCTTTCTACCTACAATGCCAAGTCAAAGGTAATAGGTATCAATCATCAATCTTCCTATTTTTATAAAGGTTGCTCGGTTTCGTTCAAATCATTTAATAGTGATTATGAAATCAATATTGAGTGCTTTGTCTTACCAAAAGTATCGTCATCGATACCGAACACATTCATTGATACTGCAATATTTATATACCTTCGAATATTCGTCTTGCCGACCCTGAGTACTACACTCCGTCTTCGATCGACATCTTAGTCGGTGCGGAAGTGTTTTGGGGTATCATAGGCGCGAATAGTATCGCGTTAGGTAAAAACAAGCCTTCTTTGTTCGAGTCAAAGTTAGGCTGGATCATTTGTGGTGTCTTTTAACAATCTGACTCATCTTCTCATCAATGCATGCATATTGATAACTTGCAATCAGACTAACTTGTTTTTGGACGCTAGACTCTATAGAATCGAAACATAAGTTTACTTCGGAGGAACGAGCTTGCGAACAACTCTTTATTGACACTACTGTTCGTAATTCAGATGGTCGCTTCGTTATAGTCATTCCTTTAAGAGTCTCCTGATGTACTTGGCGATTCATACATGATGGCTAAACGTAGATTTTCATCTCTCGAGCGTCGTCTAGCCAGAGATTCTCATTTTAAGGGTATGTATGTGGACTTCATGAAAGAGTACATACAGTTAGGGCATATGTCTGTTGTCAATAAAGAAATACCTAATTCTAATCATGTATATTTTCTTCCACATCATGGTGTCTTAAAAGAGTCAAGCACAACAACAAAACTTCGTGTTGTATTCGATGCTTCGGCTGTTACAACATCAGGCTAATCATTTAACGACGTCCAAATGATCGGGCCAACTTTGCAAGATGATTTGTTGTCAATATTGCTTCGTTTTCGTCAACATAAAATTATAGTAAGTGCAGACATCGAAAAATGTACCGACAAACACTAGTTAGTGAGGTTCATACACCTCTACAACAGATCCTATGGAGAGCAGATCCCAAGCATAAACTAAAAACGTACACTTTAAACACCGTAGCGTACGGTACGGCATCAGCTCCCTTTTTGGCAACTAGATGCTTGATTCAGTTGTCGAAGGAGTCCTCTGATCCAGCCGTACGATTCACTTTGGCACATGACTTCGATGATTATTTATCTGGTGGTTCATCTGTGCCAGAGACAATAAACAAGTGTCGCCAAGTCGTTGCTGCTTTACAGTCTGCAAAGTTCAATCTTCGCAAGTGGCGGTCAAACTCACATGACGTCTTACAATCATTATGCATGGTCTGATTGGCTCAGATTTTTGATCCCCTTGGGTTAGTCGTCCCTTGTATCGTCTGTGCTAAAATCATTATGCAACAGCTTTGGCTAAATAAATGCTCTTGGGACGAACCTATTCCTGAAGATGTTCAGCATACCTGGAGTGCTTTTCAGAATACTTTATCTCTTCTGAACAACTTTGAGATACCACGTTGGGTATCATGCGACTCAGTGTCTTCATTGCAATAGCATGTTTTTTCTGACGCCTCTGAAAAGGCTTACGGTGCATGTATTTATGTTCGCAGCGTGTCGGAGAAGGGAGAAGTTTCGTTCACCTGCTCACCGCTAAAAGCAAGGTAGCTCCGATCAAGTCAACTACCATTCCAAGACTGGAACTTTCAGGAGCATTGTTGGGTACTCGGCTTTATCATGAGGTTCGTCACTCTCTTACTGTACATGTACATGAGTCAGTATTTTGGTGTGACTCCACCATTGTTTTAGGTTGGCTATCTGCACCACCAACACAATTACCGGCCTTTGTTCGTCATCGCGTTTCTGAGATTCAGGGTACTGTCGGAGGGTGTTCTTGGCGCTACGTCCCGTCTTTTGAAAACCGCGCAGACCTCGCTTCGCGCGGACTTAGGGATGAAAAACTTTTATCATCTACATTATGGTGGTCAGGCCCACAATTCTTACTAAAATAGTCGTTTTCATGGCCGACATTTCCTCAGAGTAATGCATCTGACTCTATGGAAATAGCAGTGTCTCACCATGTTGACACAAATAATAACAATAATAATTGTTTTTCATTAATGTCACAAAAATACTTTTTAACTTTAATACCTTACAACATGTGATAGCATTCGTATTTCGATTTATAAACAAACGTAGAAAAGTGTCAAGTGTCAGTGGTCCACTTACTAGCACAGAGTTGACTACTTCACTAAATTTTTTACTCAGATATAGTCAACAAGAATCTTTTCGTGATGAATACAATTTATTATTGGCAGATAAACAACTACCAGTAAAAAATAAACTTTTATCTCTGTCACCTTTCCTAGATAAATCGTCTAAGCTTATTCGTGTAGGTGGCAGACTAAATAATTCATTTTACGACTTTAACGTAAAACATCCAATTCTTTTATCGAGCTCTCATATCATTTGCACTTTATTATTTAACATGTACCATCTTCGTCTTTTACATGCAGGACCTCAACTCTTACTTGCTACAGTTCGACATCACTATTACCCTATTGGTGGTAGAAATTTGGCTATGAAGGCACATCAATGTGTAAAATGTTGAAGGATAAAAGCTAGTACTGTTCAACCTATCATGGGTGACCTTCCAGAGCAGCGTTTACATTTAGAGTTTCCCTTTTTAGACACAGGGGTGGATTACGCTGGACCTATCATGATAGCAGACCCCAAGGGCAGAGGTTGCAGGCTCATCAAATGTTTCATTTGTGTATTTGTGTGTTTAGCGACCAGGGCAGTCCATCTCGAACTTGTATCCGACCTTACAAAAGAAGCTTTCCTAGCATGTATGAACCGCTTTATTGCTCGCAGAGGGAAGCCACGTAACGTTTTCTCTGATAACGGCACATCTTTTGTAGGCGCTTTCAATGAATTGGCTTATATTTTATCACAGGACTTAACCTAAACAATATTGACCCAGCTATTAACTTTTTTTTTATACTAGCCTACAAAGCACCATCTCAGACGTGTTTTGGGCTTGACAAACTTAACGTTTGAAGAGATTTTGAACTCGAGGCCGCTAACTCCCTTATCCAATGACCCTTCAGACGTAACTCCTTTCACCCCTGCTCACTTCCTTATTGGGCGGTCTCTTATCATGCTGCCACATCCACAGATCCAGAGCACCAACGTCACCAGCCTACAATGGTTTTGTCGGATCGAATACCAGAAACAACGTTTCTGTGCTCGTTTCTCAAACGAGTACATCCTTTGGCTGCAGGAGAGAACCAAATGGCGTCATTCTTCTGGCGAGCTTTCAGAAGGAACTGTTGTGGTCATTAAAGATAAAGGCGCACCCCCTTTAATTTGGATTTTAGAACGCATTGTTCGTGTGCTACCCGGCAGAGACGGCATCGCAAGGGTCGCCGACATCCGCACACGTAAGGGTGTTATTCGGCGGGCCTTCAACACCATATGCCCTCTTCCTGTCTCTTCTGTTGAAGACACTTCAACCGGGGGAGAATGTTGAATCGTCGTTCATTCAACACATCGCGCACCGGACAACGGCGGCGGGGACGGAGTGGGGCGAGAGGGGCATTGCGATCAGCTGGTGGCGTGCGCGTCGGCCACCGACCCGGTAGTCAGCGGACCGATGCTACAGCGGACACCCGTACTCGTGCTTTTAATTCTCACAATAGTTTATATTCTATTCCCGGCATCGACAATCTTGTACAGATATCATTAGTATTTAAATAATTAGTTATACAGTCCACTTCTGAATTTTATTATGTAACACCAAGGATCATACACTCATATCAAGCCAAAGAACGAAAACGCTCTTATCGAAAACAAACGGGTAAACGTATAATGGTATTTGAGCTAGGTCATCATAGATTACATAGAAGGTATGTCTGTAATATGTTGTATTAACCAAACTATGGGCATTCGCAATATAAGCCTATTGATGGTTGTTACCTCAACGTTCACGCGTGTGGAACCGCCGAAAACACCTAGCACAAGCGTGGTCGTACCTGATGTAGTGTAAAAGTTGAGTGGCGCATTGGTAACAGCGTATGAATCAGGCAGCGCCTTAAGCTTCGCCGCCACGCTAACGGTCTTGCCGCTGCCGGCACTGCCCACTAACATCACAGGCTTCGTTTTCGCTATCAACAAGTCCATAAAGAACCTGATGCGAGTTGTCTCAGACGTTGATACTAAACATGACTGGAAATTAAAATTGCCTTGTTTATTTGATGTTTATAATTTTAAAGACTTAATTTTCAACAATGTGTTTCTCTAATTTCGAGGAAATGGTCTATTTTAAAACAAAATTCACCTGCAGAGGTACGTCAGGATCTAATTCAAAATCTTCGACTTTCTCAGACCACGGCAGAAACTTCTTAGTCTCGGCATCAATAAAGAAACTAAACACATTGGCCGTGGACGGGAATTTAACTTGTTTAAATTCATTAGTGAACCACTTGCTAAACTCATTCCGCCAGTCAACCAGTTGATCTTGAAACAAAGCAGATCCAAAGCCCCAGACTATAGCAAATACGAAATAAATTTCATACCTGCGACATAGAACAAAATAATAATTAGGTACATTTCTAGTTCAACGTACATATTTATTTAAAAATAATAATATGTATAGAATTTTTAATTTAATTACTTAAGAAGTTTACTACTTTATAATTTAAATCACTACTGACCATTCCTTCGGGCAATCGCTAGGTAACAAGGCTTTAGTCATGAAACATTCGAGGAGGTAGCACGTGAGTTGTATCTGTTGCAGTTCTGTCAACGGTGTAATGCGCTTGTACTTCTTGCAAGACTCTAGTAGCGACGGTATGTACTTGTCGAACATCACTGTCAACATCGCCTTCTCAGACTCATCGTCGCGAGATGTTTCTATCCATGATGCTACGAACCTGCCCATTAAATAACATTTATTTTTCTTTATATCGTGATGTGATAAAATATGTAATCTATAATTAATACGTAAAGCAAAAACTTTGTACTCCATTTTATGAAAATTGCGCGGACGGAGGAATATGAAATTTGGCACAGTTAAAAGTTTATACGGAGAAGGAGGGGCGAATCCTAATATTTATATAAAATATGCATTACAAATACATTAAATTAATGAAAAATCACTACATGCACACAACTATGCATTTGACACACGCAATCGAAGCGCGTAACTATGGTTACATATATCGATATATCATTATATATATCATTACATATACCAGCAATATCTTACAGGCAAACTTTGATCGAATTTCGAGCACTAGGCGACCGCTAGTAACAATTAACATGTCTAGTAATATAATATGCGCAAAATTTTTATCCATCCATGCAATTTTCATAGGTTTTTTACAGATTTTATCGCTTTTGTGCTGATATTATCGATGCTAGTGTTGCTAGTGTTACAATCTAGATTGTCTAATATTTTAATGATTGCTTTCATTGTAGTCGGTTTTATTATTTATAGTCCATAAATTATATTATATACGCCTAATTTCGTTTTTACTTACGGGTTCCATCCCAAATCTTGAGGATTAATATACAGAATACCAGCACGTGACACCGTAGCTGGCGTAGCAGTTCTTAAAGTAGCGATCTCAAACAGCAGACGCATGGATTTTGTCAAAGCGATACGTTCGTTACTCGCTAACGTCAGCACCTTTACGCAAAATCATCGTTTAATATTTCTTAATATTATAATATTAATAAGATACATGAATTACATAATATTGTCTTCTGTTTACGCGAATATTACTACTATATACGGATTTTATCACGTTGTTTATTTTAAACTTTATTGTGTAAAATATATATATATATATATATGTGTGTGTGTGTGTGTGTATATATATAAACACTTTGTATATATGTTTTATTATTTGAATTTCTCCCTTGCCGACGTTTCGGTTGCTTTTCAGCAGCCATGGTCACGGAGAGACTAAGAAGCAAATCACAGCTAGACTTCATGATACTTTGAGCTCATTCTGCGTAAATAGAAACACCAATGATTAAATTATGTCCGGGTACTTTGAAATAACTACACTGGAACATTGAGACAATTACCATCTTAGTCTCCCCGTGACCATGGCTGCTGAAAAGCAATCGAAACGTCGGGGAAAGTGTAAAATTAAATTAACTCTATATAGTTTTAGTTTTAATAATAATTCAATTAGCTTAAAAATGAGTAAAGTTTAATAGTAGTAGTAGTGTAATAGTTTTCAAAATTATGTAATAAAGTGTCAAATAAATAACGCGATAAAATCCGTATATAGTAGTTTAATTTCAAAGATACATTAATTAAAAACAGAAAACCAACTTCAAGTCGATCTCCTAAGTAGGTTCACTATTTGCAATCCATATGCATGTACCTAAAGAGAATGGTGATGGTTGGATGGTAACAGCGCTTAAATATCGACCGCATTACTAATTTTAATTATAATTGCTGAAATTGACTGATTTTTAAGTATCTACGCTAATAACAGACTTTTTAAATTGACTGTACTTTTTAGATTTATGTCAATTAATTCTAAATTGGTTAAAAAGTCTCAACTTTGGGGATATGAAGAAAGGATGGTATATTGTTATTTTCCAATGGGCGTCTTAATCCAAAACTAATACGGCATAATTTTTTTTTTATAATATACAAATTAAGTGCTTACATAATTTATTAGGTATTATTAGGTTTTCTATTATATATAGATAGGAAAAGTGGACATGTTGGCTAAGGGTGGCGAAATGTAAATTAGGTGTAAAAATGCTTGTTATATTTAAAATGTCTCCTAAACTTTGAATTCTGTGTACAACGATGGAAAATAAATTTAATTTAATTAATATATGTTAATATATGCCATGAACTCTAGCTGGTCCCTAGTGCTCACGGGCACCCAGACCTGTCAGTAAGAAATTGGTTAACAAAGACTGCGAGGTTATAGAATTCCACATTCATACAGAAATATCTTTTATAAATGTTATGTCTACATTTATAACAAATACCTCTATAGGTAACTAGTCAGACAGAAAAAGAAAATTCCACATATCGTTGAGAACAGCTTAGAAGGGGGTTAACAGTTCACTTAATGGTACTGGTAACAAAAGATTGATACAATAACTGTTCTATCCTAGCCTGTTCACAAAAATATTTAGAGGTTCTTCAGTTGGTAGCTTAAACAACCTAAGTATCGGTTTAGCAACTTACTGACCGACTGATGATGGCAGCTGAGAGTCTCCGTTATAGTCGAGGTACCCTGGCTTTTGATCAATATCGAAAGTTACGACATCATATAAAAGAGTATGGTAAAGGAATATTAGATCCAAATGGATCTACAGCTATTTTGTGCATTAAAATGACTTAATAACGGTTTAGCTTAACGTTAATTTTATGTTGATGGTATAAGGTATTGCTAAAAAATCTAATGAGACAAACAGATGCTCAAACAAATTTGTATCATGATGGTTCCGTTATCACTATTTTTGTAAGGTATCCAATGCTCAAATTAATACGCTATTGTTTATTTATCACTTATTGCTGTAAATACTTACTTTATTATCATCCATTAAAGTATTAAGACTTTCAATCCACATAGGATCAATATCTCCATCAAGTACAATCCATTTAGGTCCATCTCCGGGCATGTTTGCCATGTCCCTCATGATCGTCGAGAACAGGCCATCTTTCCACTCTCGTGTCGCTGGATTAATTATACCAAATAACTCATCGTTAGTCACAGCTTTTGGATCTAAGTCATTATAAAAAGGCTTCAATTTTAACATCTGGTAAGTTCTGTGGAGACACTGCCACACGGCACTTTTGCCAGTCCCAGCAAATCCATCAATGAAGACGGAATGTCTCACAGCAAATAATTCCACGAGCTGGACCATCTACGACAAAAGAAAAGTCGTAAATAAAAAGAATACTTAAGCAAAAAGCGTTATAAAGTAAATTATTATACTTTTAAAATAAAACCCGGCTCTGGCTGAAGTTTCATCGATATTGCACCATCAACCAATTTTTTCTCAAAGTCTAGATCTCGTTTCCTTGGCACATCAAGCGCAGGGAATAGATCACCGATCAGCCCCATGAAGACAGGCATATCATCTGTCACGATCTTTGGTATGTTAAAATCTCGCAATGCTCTCATAAGTACTTGATCCTCTGGTCTCAGGCGATCACTTCGCTAAACAAAACATAATATAATTATTGTTTAATGCAAAAAATAAGTATAATGAACCATTACAACGATAAAACGAGAGTTAACATTATAAGACCAACCTTCAAAGAACCAGCAACAACCAACACGGACTTGATAGCTCTCAATCCCCAATCGTAATGGTCTTGTTTAGACAGCAATTCACGACACAATGTGTACAATGTGATGAACTTGCGCGCTAATAATCGCGCATCCTGAAAACCTTCAGCTACCAACATGATTTCACAAATCAGTTCAAAATCGGGGACCACCATAGCACAGGGCCTGTTGAAATATATTTAATTTAGTGTTTAATTAGTCGTAGATCGCTACTGTTTAAATCAAAATCTGTCTTATTTTACCTGAATAGAGCTTTTAAATTCTCAGGTAGCTCCGTTCTTCCAGCGTAACCAGGGTTCATAGTGATAAACATGCCTACTGTGGGAATGAGACTTATGAACTCGCCCATAAAATCGAACTTCTTCTTCTTTCCCTTTATGGCATCTAACACACTCTTCACTTGCACCGACACGACAGATAATACCTCCACCGAGATTCTATTGAACTCGTCAAAGCAGCCCCAAGCACCGGTTTGGCAGAGACCTATGGATGAAAATTTTGAAATAAGCTTATGTACATTTATTTAGAAGTTTTTATTCTAAGCATACAAAAACTACCTTTATAAATATTGCCACAGGATTTGTAATCCATTTGTTCAGAGCAATTAAATACGTAGACCATAATACCGAGAGCTCTACCCAAGTCTTTGGTAGTTTCTGTTTTCCCAGTACCCGCGGGCCCAGCCGGTGCGCTGCCCATCACTAAATGCAAACTCTGTAAATAAAAAGTATGATTTTTAGGAGGAGAGTTTATAGGAGTTTCAAATAATATCTTTTAAATTACAATAATTAAACATATTTTATACAATATAATATAGAATACGTTCTATACGCAATAGAACTGCGCGATATAGTTACCTGCGTAAGTGTGATATAGCAACGATCAGTTAGGGGCGTGATGACAAGTCGTGGCGTATTGCCCAAGTACTCGTAGTCATACATAAATTGTGCGTCACAGATATTTGCGAAGCAGTTGCTTAATGTAGTACTCCAGCGATGTCTGAAAGGTTGCCATAGACAAAAATTCTTAGGATTCAAATACTATGTAATTATACCGACTTTTTATACAACATGTAATATAAAAGTAGAGATATGTAAGAGACACTTAGATATGGAGATATACCTTAGTGGCTCATATAAAAATTTTAATTTGGAATCAATCCCATATATAGAATTTATACTAGAAATAATACTTTATTTTAGCGACTAATTAATATTTAATTAATAATCAAGCGTTGGTATTTTCGTTCTAATGTTATATACACATGCCACACAGTGCATGCCCAAATAAACATTTAATACGTCCCAAACATACAGATGCTTTATTGTCTGCAATACACATTAAAGTTTACTTGATTAAACAAAGAACTAATTATTGAGTTTTAACAGAAGTGAAGTACGTCCAACAACGAGCCTAAGTTACGTTAGTAGTTAGCCTAATGAAGCCGAAATCTTTAAAAGACAAACAGTAACGATTAATAAAGTGAGATCAAATAAACGAACTTCACTCGGCAACCTCTGTCCTACGACGTTATTTTCTTGCTCGTATTACATGCAAATAGCTATACAAAATACATCCACAAATATTTCATTATACATAGATAATTTACATACATACATACATAGATTCACGCCTGTTTCCCAGAGGGGTAGGCAGAGACTATACTATAGATAATTTAAAATGTAAAATATATTCGCATCACATATTTTCACGTTTTTTTTCTTTTTCACTTTAATAAAGATATAGCCCTAAAAGTTTCTTAATGTTTAGCGATTGATGCGAAATAATTACGCTGCAAACCAGCAAAAATCGTGCTAATAATAATAATAATAAGCCCCCTTAAAACCAACCACACGTCCTGATCGACCATCTGATCACGTGGGGGGTGGATACGCGACAATATAAACTTTACTGACGTGGCTAACGTGGCACTGGTAGGTGAGTCGAAAATGTGTGGTACGGTGTTAAAGAAAAAGTCTCCGTTAAACGTAATTCCAGTCAAAATGAACTTTACGAAGCCTTTGTTGAAGCATGGAACTCGATCCCACTCGATAAATGTATTAAATTACTTGAATCAATGCCACGTCGTTGCAGAGCCGTCATTAATAACAAAGGCTATGCAACTAAATATTAACTATTAAGAAATTTAGTAAACCAAACATATTTTACATAAATAATTTGAAATTGATGACGTTAACACGTTAATAACTTTGATTTTACCTCATTTCTTTATTGTTTCTAATTACTTGTCCATGACAGTTGGTACTGCAAATGTCGTTTAGTTGTTTGTACGTAACTAAATATCTAAATGGTAGTTGTAAACTCGGATATTTATTTCGTTTTTTAATGAATTATAAGTTGTTGAACGTATTCTATGCATTTTGTTGTTTTATTTCCAAAAACAAAAGTTTTACAGCAATGTGCCTTGTATGATGTGAAATATGTCGCAAGTGTTTCTATATATATAACATTTCGTTGCTTTTTATTGTCATATATTAAATAGTAATTTTTTTAAGTAGCTATTGGTAGGCCTAAGAAAGATGCCGCGCGCATTAATCAATATAGATCCCAAGAAACGGAAACGGAAAATACATCACCCGCGTAAACAAAAATGTTCATAAAACGAAAACTACTGGGCCAAACTATGTAAAATTTTTATGGCACCAAATTACAACTATTCCCTATCAAACTAAAGAATCACGTAAATCGGATTATAAATCTCAGCGTAATCGGTGTACATACATAAAAAAAATACCAATCGAATTGAGAACCTCCACCTTTTTGAAGTTAGTTAAAAATGATTATCTCACCTTTCTATTACACGCTGTGTAATTTCTATTTAAGAAAATAGTTGACTATTGACATGGGGTGATGCTTGTATAATGTATTTTTGATAAGCCCTTTTTAATAATCAGATGAATGATTTATTCGTGGTATTAACAAATCGCACTCTTAATAAAACAGCGTCATAACTCGAAATTTGAAAGTAAGGCAATTTGGACTCTAATTGCATATGCTAATTTCTAATATTATGTTTGTGTTAAATCATTGCAATAGAGTTCAAATTTGTTTAATCCAAAATACTGAGATAAGTCTCTGTTTTATTAAGGATGCGAAATATTCTAGTGATATATTATGTTCCAGCTTACCGTAACTGACTCTGCCATTGAAACGCATTAGAATTCTCTACTTTAGTGACGATTAGCTTAGCAACTACATCTCTTGAATGCACATCGATGGTACAGATGGTCATAATCTTTTGTCGGTCGTTGGGAGTCAAGTCGCCCAGCAACAGCACAATCAGAGAAATCAACTGTGATATTTGTTTCTTCTGGTAATCCTTTAACGCATTTTCGTAACCTTGAAGATTTAAAAAATACATTAATTAATTAATAATTTATGTCATTACATAATACAGTAAACAACTAATATTAATTTTACTGTAGCTTATTCGAAATTTAATATAATATGAGATACGCACTGCCGTTTCTTACCTACTACTTTAATCGTGAAATATAACGACTGCTGGTTCAATACCTTCCTTGGACCGCCTCAGCAGAATGGCATGATCGGATCGGCAATTTTGCCGCGGTAAATGAAAATGTTAGTAGAATACTTTGCATTTAACGCACTTTCTCGTGTAGTTGGACGCAGTCGGCTACTGATGGATGCAGGCCAATCCATTCCGATTCCGACGTATGCCGCCGGCCGGTTAATGAGAAATGTGCAATTCAATTATCGATCGATTCAATTGAAGGTCATACGACGTCAAATATTATAGTTTAAAAAATAATAATAATATATCATATAATATAATATTCTATCACATACACAGAACACCATCTAGCCCAAACTAAGCAGAGCTTGTACTATGGATACTACATAATGGATAAACATACATATATACTTTTTTTTTGTAAATACATACATATATACATAGAAACACCCAGACCAAGACAACGTGTCTCGTATTTGTAATACACATTCCGTATTTGCTTTCGCTCGCTATATTATATATTAGCTACGCTTGTATATTCTTGTTTATATTTACAAATAAATTAATTAGGGCCTTCTGCCTTAGTTTGCTTTTCCGCCTATAATAAAGTACCTAACATATCGCGCATATCAAGGTTCGATTCCTGCGTCGTGAACGATTATTTAGAAGCGGCCACGGATATCAACTGAGTCGCTTCAATATTATACATTATGTCTATTAATTATTAATTTAAAGTTATCATGAAATGTTATAAATTAGCTCAAAAAGGTGTATTCGCAACAAGTAAAGTGTTTTACCCTATGATTAATTATTACACTATCTTGAATATTCTGAATCTGTTTTGGAGAACTATACTATACTATTTATACTATGACATTGTTAAAAATAGCAATGTTATTTAATCTGATTCAAGCTTATTATACTTACGTATATACATATTTAAAAAGTAACAACCTAACACAAATCGGCATTAGGTACAATATGCCTTCCTATCAAATACGGTTATCCAACAAGTAATTTTGTCTAATACTGATTATACAGAATTAAGAACCAATATTTTAAGATTTTATATAACCTTACAAATGCAATCAAAATGAATCTGGTATTATCTATAAGCAGTCAAGCTAATATTACGTAAATTACTCTGTGAAGTGTTTTTTAGAGATGCTGGTATAACTGCAATCCTTAGAATTACTATGTGAACAGTCGCAGCTAAAGATTGGCTAGATTCGGTATTCCACAAGGGAGTGTCCTTGGAAGTACTCTATTTTTGGTGTACATTAATATAACAATTTGGTCTATATTCATTCTCACATTTTATTGCATGATTGCAAACCTTTTTCCACTCCTGAAGAGTGGAAAAAGGTTTGCCCCGATCATGTTTACTTTTTCAGTCAATAATGTTTTTACTGTAGTTAAATTCATACCTACATTTCTAGAGGCTACATAGCCTTTCAGTTGAGACCATATATTTTCAATTGGATTAAAATCCGGATGATATGGTGGCAATCGCAACACAGTGTGCCCATGTTCGGCAAGTACTTTCTCCACGGAAAACTCTGTATACCTCTCCTTGTGCTGACATATAATAGCGTAAATCTGGGTTTTTGTTAATTTTGGATCAACTGGAATTTCGTGTCGGTTTAACCAGTTGATCATTTCCTGTTTTATGGTGTTTGAGTTGGGGGTCTTTCAACATATTCGTTGTGATGGGGTGCGTTGTCGATAACTAGAACAGAATCACTTAGTATATTTGGGATTAATTGATTAACCAGCCATTTTTCGTAGTTATCGTTATTCATTTCATTGTGATAGTCACCTGTAGTGTCCGTGGATTTATACGTTAAAAAGGCACCGGGTACAAAGCCTTTTTCATTTCCCGCATGACCTATTATCAAACGTTGACCTTTTGAAATTGGCTTTTTTACTCCTTTTTTCGTATCATCACTCCAAGATTTCCCTTTAGTGTGGGATGTATATATGTAAAACTCATCCAGGTAGACAATATCTTTTTCTGATTCGCGACATTTGCGTATTTTATCGAGGTATTCCATTCGCTTGAGACTTAAATCGTGCTTTTCCATTAGAACTTTTCGATTATCTTCCATTTTAGTGAACCGAAATCCCATCTCGTGAAGTATTTTTCTCAACGTCTTTTCAGACCCATTGTAATTAATAGCTTCAGATAATTTAGCTTTTAATGATTTTATTGTTGGCAGTTAATTAAATCGTAAGTGAAAATCATACACCATTCTTCGAACAACATCATAATCAAAATCGTCCATATCCAAATGAAAATGCTTTTTTGGTCTCCCTTTTTTTGGAGTGCTGAACTTAATTTCAGTAGAATGTGTTTCAGTACTGACTTCGTTTAATATATTGTTCAAAGTTCTTCTTGAAATTCCAGTTGCATTTGCAACTCGCTCTTGAACCTTCTTAAAATTTCAACTTACATTTTAATCTTCATTTTTTTTTAATCTGTCTGCTTCGGTTACAAAATATTTATAAACATTGTAGATAATTTCACGTGACTTACCTCGTAAAGGTTTTCCTCTTTTTCCTAAAGATGCCATAGTACAGGCGCCCCTTATATATTAACTTTACAATGTAACCTAAGCTCTGTATGCATTAGTACCAATTTAAGTTGAATAAATGATTATTATTATTATTTTATTAAATTGTATGTACTAATCAGCTTTAACTATTTTGATTTAAATTGTCTTTGGGAAGGAACTGACTGCCAACATACAGCTCACGCTAGTTTGGGAATCAGAACTGCATAATGTTTGTATTTACCTTGCTGATACAAATAAATAATAATTATTATTATTATTATTATTATTTACATATTCTATATTAGAATACATTTTGTAAATCTTAGAAATCAGTAACACTTTTACTTACACCAACTATTATATGGTTTGTGTGTGTGTGTGTGTGTGTGTGTGTGTGTGTGTGTGTGTGTGTGTGTGTGTGTGTGTGTGGGTGTGTGTGTGTGTGTGTATTCTTTATAGTGTCTAGTCTATGGAGGCATACATTTAATCTGAATATTTAAATATTTTTCTGTGAGATGTGCTTTTTTATAAACCAGATTATTATAATTGACTATCTTTAAAATACCTTCCTCTAGCTTTTCGAAGGCTTGATTTGTCTCAGTGGTCCACCATATCTGGGTACCGACGAGCGCGGGTTGTGCGGGCCAGTCGAACACCCACTCATCACGAGCCTTGTTTTCATACGATTTGACGCTGTGCTCAATTATGTCCCTCAGAGTGTACCGCATGCAGTCCGTTACGCGATTCAGCCATGCTTCTACCTGTTGGGCATGTGAGAGTGAGATGGTTACCTTCCACATTATGGCTTATTGTGGAAGGTCTTATCTGGCAAGATGAAATAAGGAACGACTGTTGTATTCACATCAGTTTTCATTTGTTACAAAATATATAAAAATTAAATTGAATTGCATCAAAGCAATTCAATTTAATATTTATATATTTTGTTATAATTAATAATAAAATTTAAATTCTGTGATTAATATACCTGCCTGAATATTAATCACAGAAGTAGTATTAAATTTGACACGAATATGTTGAGACTTATGCAAAAAATGGCCAAGATGGAGCACCCGTAAGGATAAAAACAGGAAAGGAACAAAATTACATCAATGTTATATCGGGTTTAATCTTGATTTATTTCAATTATAACTACATATAGGTACTTAGTACAAGGTTAAATAAGAAGTTTATTGGTAAGGCGGCTACTTTTTAAAAACTATGGGTCTTTTAAACCTTAAGTCCTTCTCATCTTAAATCTTCTAATCTTATCCTCAAATATATTTTTTAATAATTAAATATTTTGGAGAACACTGCATGGGATTTAAGATTACGTTGCAAACTAATAATAGATGATACCAAACACAAATTTACACAAGTTTTTACACAGATAATTTTTTTAGCTTGAATTGAGTTGATTATATCCGATTCATATAGTTCCGTCACTATGACTAAAAGTAAAAAAATACCATAGTGCGTAACTATCGTATTGTGGTATAATGTTATCTTATTTTGACGTTTATTTTATTTATGACTGACATCAATAGAAATAAATAGTTGATTATGTTTGTGAAACAATTATTTTATTATTATTATTATATCTATTATTATTATTATTATATAACTATATCATGTTTCCAATACATGTTTTATATAGATTCCAATTGTTTTCAAATGGGTCTTAAGTACCAAAAGTCATTGTTTATTTTGCAATTTATATGAAATGTCCTGAGTTATGTGTTAAGTGTCAAAAGGGAATTCGTATTTGTAACAGACTATAATAGGGTGCAAGCAGGCATCAAAATGTAAACAGCATAAACGATGAGCGTATGCACATTACCGTTTCGGTGGTGTAGTTTACTATACAGCAGCCATTTCTAGCATAGTTCAGAGCGGCCTAGTTCATAGGACAAATAATGTATCGACAGATCCCAAGAAGAAAATCGTATCTGATAATTTACTAAGTTACAGTATAAAGCTTTAAAGAAACGCCTATCTCTAAATAGGAAATCCACCTCCAGAGCCATTCCAAAAGAGACTTGTGACGAGCGCAAAAAGGCTTTCGAAAATGCAGGCTTACACGAAGAATGTTTTGGACAAGATAAATCGGGATGTATACCGTTTAAATCAGTTTTGGCCATAGTGCATCTTATGATAATTCCATATACGGTTGATGATATGTTTTATTGAGTTTTGCCGTGCCCGACGGGATCCATAATTGTTCTCTCTACATTTATAAGACCTGTATATACATTACGGGGTGCAATAAACGAATTGAATTGAGTTCCGGTGCCTAATGGCTTCAGGGTCATATTAAAATTGTATTATAGAAATAATTTCGTAATTAGCTTTTTTATGTATACCTTGCTAAGTTTAACAGTTGCACATTACCCTATACTATTGAATGCTATCTTAAACCAATTTAGAATTGTGTAAACAATACATATCCATATACATATATGTGATTGTAGCAATCACGGCAGATTTGCTGTCATTTATTAAAGAATTCCGTTGTATAAAACCAAAGATCTTTATTAGAACATCACCAAATTAGAATGGTTTACCTCGAAACACTACGGCTTCCAAACCATTCTACACAGTTGTTTATTTTGTAGTTGACAAAAATTAGAACATTATTAATGTAACCGAAGTCAACCAAATTATTAAGGATAACTCGAAAACAAATAGTCAGATCTAGATCAAAATTAAATGGGACCAAATAGAAAGCACCAGCATTTAAATAAAAAAAGAATCATTACAATTGATTTACCTAGAAAAAGTTATAAAGTAATAAAAAAACACAGTCGAATTGAGAACCTCCTCCTTTTTTTGAAGTCGGTAAATTATAGCGAAATTGCTAAGAACACGGTAACGGAGCCGACTTTGACGATTACAAACACGTTAATGACATTAGGTCGCGACACGCGTGGTCCGCGATGAACAAGCTCGTACGTGTCAAAACATGTTTGTTTGCTGGATTACATTTCAGATAAGATATTGTTCGATTGGTATTTCAAAATGAAAATTAATAGGCTCCAAATAATATATACTGCCTTGTAGCTCTTTGTATGAAAAATACGAATGAATCATAAAATAGATTTTAAATGATTTTTACAAACGATTTTCTTCTTGGGGCCCGTCGGTATAATGTAAGTGCTGAATTTCTGTTTAAATAGTCTATTCAACTTATAATAAGCTTGTCTTATCGTGCTTAGGTCGCGTGAGCGTGCTGGTTAATTCAAAACATGTACATACATATATCAATCACCCTAAGAAGCAATAATTGATTGATTAATATATTGTTAGGAATCAACTAACGCGAGTGACATCGTGCCTATATAAGGAGCTGTCAAACAGATGACAGACACATTTGCTTGTCGGTCGTCGGAGCGTTTACACGTATCAGCTGTGTTATTTTCTGATTAAGTTCAGTCGCTCTTTGTAATAATTGATTTATATGTGATAATTGTTATAATTACTTCATTGTATAATCTTTTGTAACCGTCATAATTATTTTTTTATATATCCTGCGTGAGGTTCCTAAAATCAGAAGTGGGATTCATACTGCACACAGCCTGACCGTTTGAACTATCCATTTTAAAGTTGCTTAGGGTGTGGTTCGTTAAATCTATTCTTAATTACCGCGCGTATATATATTTGTTTTTGTTTAAATAATGGGTAGATCACGGCGTCTTCGTTCTCGCAGTCGAACTCGTGATTACCGTGAACAGGAAGGACATTTCAGTGATAGTGATAGACGTCGTCCGCGTACTAGATCACGGTCACGTTGCCGTGCCGTGCACGAATCGCGTGGTAGGCACAGTTCATATCGTAAGCGTTCTAATGATAAAATACCTTATGTTGGTGTAATTGGGAGGGGACAATTGTTTTATGGTGGCGAACAACCATGTGTAGGATAAATAGTTGTCTAACAGTCACTAGGTTGGCTTCTTCATATAATTTATCCGTTGGATATTTCCTGGGTTTACGCAGCATGAATTTGTTATCAGCCTTTTGTGCTCTCTCTAGCTCTAAAAGGTGCATTACAGCAGCTTCACCCTACACGGATATACAATATGTTGGACAATAGTGATTGGACAATACTCCTCTGAGAAACAGGCGTGAATCTATGTATGTATGTAAAGCAAGGTTAATCTTTGTAATTAGGTTAACGTCAGCAGATTCTGAGATTTTTGAAAATATGCAGAAGTTTGCGAACCTATTTACTGAGCGCTGCAATGTGCGGTTTCCATTTCATGTTTTTGTCAATTATAATCCCTAAATATTTGTGGGTTTCTGTTTGGACATCGGAACAATGGCAATTTATATCCAAATTTTTGTCTTTGGTATAATAATGATCGTAAGCTTTAATATTGTATTCCGATGTTGTAGTGTACTGCATTTTAAGTTTGCATAGACTTGACGTAGGCTAGAAAAAGAGTAGGTCCGAGAGTGCATCCCTGCGGTATGCCATAGATAACGGGTAAGCTTGAGCTGTGAACATCACATAATTTCACGACTTGGCTTCTATTGGACAGGTAGTCACGGGACCAATGGAGTGCATTCCCACGCATCCCAAGATCCTCCAATTTTAGAAAAAGTATTGGAATAGACACTGTCGAAAGCTTTTTTCAGATCTAAAAAGATAGCTATGCATTTATCTCCTCTGTCTAGAGCTTTTGTGAAAGATTGGCAACAGCGTCTTCTGCCCAAGCGGAATCCATATTGATGGTTGGCTAAAAGATGTTTACTTTCCAAAAAGCTAGTTAGGCTAATGTTAACAACCTTTTCAATTATCTTACTGATTGTGCTAAGTAATGAAATAGGCCGATAGTTTGATACCACATTCTCGCCTCCACTCTTATAAATAGAAACAACTACGGCCTTCTTGAAGATATCTGGCAAAATCCCAGCTGAAATACTAAGGTTGTAAAGATAAGCTATCATTGTACATAAGATAAAGTGAGAATTTTTAAGGACAGAACAAGTTATACTATTCGTGGCGCGCTATGAATTTTGAGGTGGTGGATAACTTTGTGTATTTCTATAAAGTTTGTTGGGTATAAGTACATTGAATCGACATTTCTGGTAGAATACATATTTTTCAATAACTGATCCTCATGCGTGTTTAATTTAGTCAATATATTAGTTGCGAGTTGCTTACCGATTGATGTGAAAAAGAGTTTGCTTGGTCAAGAGACTGGACTTGGGATGGTAAAAAGTTTAGTAAAGCAGCTGATTGGGCATTTTTACTTTTCATGTTTCATAGTTCCTACTAAACCGTATCCCAAGAACCTTTGTTGTTTTTATAATTTTGGTTGAATTTATTTTTATAATAGTTAATTTTCAAGGTTTTAGCTACCTGGTTGCAGATATTGCGATATTTAATATGTTTCCTTAATGATAGGATCATCAGGATTTTTTTTTCACAATAATATGTAAACGGTTTCTCTTTTGAAATCATTTTACAATAATACATACATAGATTCACGCTAGGACCTAGGACATCGGTGCATCCTAGGACCGTAATAAATAAATATAAGTAGCTTTTACCTACTCCTCTGGAAAACGGCTTGATTGGTGTGATTTATAACTTAACACAGTACCTATATTTTAGTGTCGAAATATTATCAACTAGAAATTATAGTAAAATACATTAATTCTTATAAATAGACAAAGACAAATAGTTTATTACTTTGTCCTCCTCTGTCTGTCATTGACGAGTTTTAGTGTTGTTAATAAAAATATTCAGAAACAATATTTTATGTGGCGTATTAAGTGATCGTCTCACCACTGCCACTGCGCCGCGTGTTGTGGGCTCCAATCTCACACGGGACAAAACTTTATGTGATCCACGAATGGTTGTTCCGAGTCCGGGTGTTCTTTGTGTCCGTTAGTTGAATATTTGTAAAGTTCCTTGCGACATAGAATTTATTCCTAGTGCAGGAATTGTCTTTTAAGATTAAAATAGTTCAGTAGATTTTTATCCTCTGTTTGACAACCGATGCTCTCTGTTTATTTTATTTTGTAGCTATTGAGAAACATAATATTGAAAATATACAATGCATATGATTTCCACAAATGTTTATTGTAGAATTTCAATTATAGTTTTATAAATATTAGAAAGACAATAATGCCCGTTTTCACCAACAGGCCCCTAGGCTCCACCTAAATACGTGGCTTTTAAGCTAGGGGCTAGCATCCCTTAATCGAATACTTTCCTTACGTGTGTCGCGTATGAATAAACAATATTCTGTCACCAAAGCATAAGAGTAGTTTAAGGAGCCAACAATCGGGCCCTTAAATATAAGAGCTGCTTAAGAGACTTAAGTGACAACTAAACGTTGGTGAAAACGATTTTTTTGTTAGGGATTCCCTAAAAGCTGCTAAGGGATACTTATCTGTTGGTGAAAACGGGCATTAGAATCCCTTAATTTAAATGCGATATTATTATTATTATTATTATTGCTATTATTGAATAATGTGTATATAATGATGACATCAAATGTTTTAACCATATTATTTCGTTCCTTTGGATATATGTCTATGAGTATAGTATTTAGTATTTATTTTAACGTACTAACTGAATGACAAAAATAAAAATAAAATAAAAACCTTTCCAGAGCAGTCACAGCATGGCGCTTTGAAAGGCACATGCTCATTCTCTTTAGAGATCATCTCAAAAGCTTGCTTGCTGCCATCTTTACCAAACATCATCATTGCCAAGTTGTCGTACAACTTCGTCAAGTGTCGACAGACGGCCGGAGGATTATTACCGTTTGATAATATATCTGGAGAGAGACATTTCTTGAAATATTAAAGCATTATCATCATTTAAGAAAAAAGTGTGTGTATAATGCACTATAGTCAATCAGTTAAGACGATTACATTATTATATATAGATATCATTTGTTTACCGAGCAGATCAGCTGAAGACACGAAATAGAAACGAGGATACGCTAATCGCTTTGTCTCTAAGTAATCATTAAGAGCTTTTTCACAAAGATTCAATGCAGACATCAATTCTTCCAGCTGTTCTTGCAGACCTGGCTTGTTAGTAGCTTCAACCACATTTGGTGTTTCTCCAATATCTTTTAAAAGGTCCTGATAAATAAAACGTACATGTATCTTAGTCATATATAATTTACTAATAATAACTATTATAATAATTATATAATTATTAATATAATTAATATTAATATATAATATATAATTATTATTAATATAATTATATAATTATTAATATTATAATAATTATTATATTATAATTTACTAATAATAATAATAACTATTTTGCTAGTGATTCTATAACACATCTTAAATAATTTTAAGAACCAAATAAAACTATCTGACCTTGAATGTTTTATCAATATTATCGAATCTCTTCGAGTCTTGCGGTAACTGAGCCCTGATATCATCAGAGCCAACGAAAATGCTCTCCAAATACTGCCACTTACGTTGTACTTCAAACCATAACGATATAACTGCGTCCGCAGTACCCAGTTTGCGTTGCCATTCTGTTACCTGTTCTTCGTAATAGCCGATGAATTTCGACGACATCATGTTTTGTACTTGATTCTACATAAATACATAAATATTTTGGATGTCACGACAAATAGTGTAAATTTAAATAATAATTGCAATTTTATGTTTTGAATATTTTCTCGTAAAGTTTGATTATTAATATTACCTGATTATCTTCTAATACTTCCACTAGTTCTTCGCTAGCCCTTGGAAGCTGGAGTCCAGTTCTTTCATGTGTAGTATATTCGAATTCCATTTGAGCCCAAGTGATTTCCAGCTCTCTGAAGGCATACACAAAATAATTCTTCCAGTTCTGTACGTTATCAATGAACATAATTTGTTAAAAACACACCTGAGAGTTTTCTCCATTCCAGCCTCCTTGACCGATTTATCAACAATAGTTTTCACTTCCTCTTCATATTTGTGAAGATTGAGCGCAAGCAAATCCGCCAGAGTTGTTTCATCATCTATGTGGAACCTTACCTAAAATATGTTTTTATCTACTATAAGAAAATTTTCTTTTTATGCAATTTCATATTATGGTCTTTAAATCACCAGATTTATCTTAACTAAGAAATAAATTAGGCGTTTTGGCAGGCTTCTGTATAAAAAACCTCTTAAAACAACGATTAAAATCAAACCTCGATCAAAATGTAAATACATCAGGCGATGTTTGTGTTAAGGTTTGTTGTTTTGTTTGGCGTTGTATTAACAGACGATATACATGGTGTTCGAATGAATGTTTATTAGCGACTCATTTCGTTTGTGACATCAACTTGATCATCAGCATCTACTGCATCAATAGCTAGATCTTCTAATGATTTATACTCTCTTCAAATGTCATCTAAGATTACATTTACTTTACTATTCTCTAAAGACGTTACAGTGACGGTTTTTTGATGATCATGGAGTGCGATTTAACAGGCTTTTAAAGTAAAAAAACACATTGACTTACTTACTTATTGCATTCCAAATAAAAAATTAAATAGAAAATACACGAAATATAATATAGCTTCTCAAAAAATAATCTACTCGTATCTTACTTTGGTAGCCATCATTAATTCTAGCCAATGTCTATCTTTTATTGCTGGATTTTGTAGCTCAGTAACTGCTCGTAAGGATGTCATCAAGTTCTTTATCGTCGATTCTATAGCGGCATATGGTTCCCTAGTATTAAAAGATATGTCAATTAATAACTATCTTATCATAAAAAGAAATTTAATTTTCTTTATCACTACTTCCGTATCCACCTGATTTAATTTCTTACCATGTCCTCATTTCTTTATCGAGCTGTCGGATATCTTTAGAAAGTCGCTTACATTCCTGATCCATACCATCAGCATCAATCTTCTTCCATGGAGATTTCTTCCAAAACTCAATTGTATCCATGACCAAGAAGTAATAATCCCACAGTTGCTGTTATTAAATAAAAAGCTATGTAATCAATAGTGTAGCATATTCGTGGATTCCTATAACTACTATTTATTTAACCAATAAATAGCAGTAGTACCGTAATATTTGTTACATCATACCTTCACAAGTTTTAATTCTCGTTGACACTGTTTTAGATTCTTGTCATCTGGCGGTTGAATGTTAAACAAAGCAGATGATATATTTAAGGCGTCTATCAGGTCTTGGAATGCTTGAAGCTCCTGATTAACCATATCGATACTCCTGTATGGTTCCTTACAAGACTCCAAAAACATCTGTAAGAAAGATATTATAACACTGAGCAAGTTTAATCAATTACAACAGTTTTTAGACTTTATGCCATATACTGCGTAACGTTTTAATGTTCGCGATAATATATTTTTTTTTAATTATTGGTTATATCTTTAGGAGTAAATACCCTACACCCTACTATGCCCTTATCAGATGGAATATATTTTCTTTATATTGTTTTTACATAGTATGTACACATAATTGACCTCTTTGATCTTGAATTGTTCCCTGTACATGGTGAGGCGCAGGTTGATGAGCGCCACACGCTTGGCGATGAGCGCAGCCTGTGCGGCTTGTATTGGCGCCACAGTGTTCTTCATGATCGTAGCCAGCTTTACCAAGTTTCGCCACTTTTCAGGTAATAAGTCCAGCTAGAAGGAGACACATAACTGAATATCGTAGTTATACGATTTTTTGGGATAAAGTTATAATCTTATTTACAGACTAGCATTTGCCTTTTATCCACAGTTCACCCGCAATTTCAGCAAAGAATTGTGAAAATAAGAGTGTTCATAACTGTATGTACCATATCACCGTTATTTTGTTCAAAGGAATCTGAACGAAGTGAGATAAAATGTTGAATGTTATTTATATTTTATTAAAATGTCAAATCTAAAGACACTTATTGACTTGTTGACACTTGATCAAAATTTAGTCTCATGTATAAACAAAATGAAATGTAAATCAATTGTTTCCCTTTTAACAGTTGATGATGTCGATTGTTCTTTATTCGCAATTTGAGCGATA
This sequence comes from Catocala fraxini, assembly GCA_930367265.1. NCBI lineage: Eukaryota > Metazoa > Arthropoda > Insecta > Lepidoptera > Erebidae > Catocala > Catocala fraxini. Next base: position 14,409,311 of record OV884040.1, on the reverse strand, counting down.
GATACTAACAAAACAAAATAATAACTTACCAAAGTATGCACGGAATATTTATGTTTATTCTCACCCTATTAAATCCATTAAGACAAGCATAGAACAACAAATAATTAAATACGTAAATATATACACAGTGAACAAACAAGACTTAACAATAAATAATAATAATTAATACACACTATACAAACGATCGACATTCTTGGTTATATTCCTATTAGAACTACAATTGAATTCTGAATTTACTCTAAGTAATATTCATTTATACCTGCTCATAGGTCTCCTCGGGAAATTCGACGCCATATTCTCTAAGGACATACATGATGTCTCTCAAAGGTTCGAACATTTGGTCAGTGCCAGCGTCCATCTTAGCGCGCACTTCGTTTAGCACGCCCATCACCTTCAGTAGACCGTCATAATCGTCCTCTGTTAATTGTACCTGTAGTTCTTTAGTTGCGTATGCAATAAACTCCTCAAGATCATCCAGGCTAAAAAACAAAAATATATGCAACAAACGATCATAGTATGTAATAACTAATAACACACACATATAATATAATTAATTTGAAGTGGCACAATCAAATTAATTTTATTATAAATATACCAACTTTACATTAAAATAAAAAATAAATGATGCTAGAAAAATACAATAAATAAATGTATTAATTTATTGTATTTTCTAGCTTCAACACTATCTAGTATGCAGTTAACCAGGAAACATACAAACCTTTTATGAACATGTTCTTTCAAATTCTCTTTATACAGGTTACCCCACTTGCATATAATGTTCATTATGGCTTGATTTAAACGCTTTAAGTCTAATTTCAACCAGCCATTGCAAAGGTATATAGACTGCAACGCTGCTACTTCATCATACAATGCATTGTATTTGTCGATCTACAAGTGCACAATTTCTAACTAGTTATGCAAGGAGACTCAGACTTCATTTTACACGACTTAAGCTTAACTCTGGCAAAAAGTCTTCAGTAATAAGAATCAGTCGTTATACTAAAGTACTAAAAGACTTAATCGACTCGAGCTGTTTTTAAAAGTCGTGCTTGATATTAAATACAGCTGAAGCTCAGTAGTATATTATTGGGCATTCTAGACCACCGTGACGGAGGCGAACGGAGTGAGCCGACTGAACGGTGGACTAGAATGCCCGTTAAATACAACCGCGACATTTCAGAGACAGTTTATACTGTATCTTGACAGTGAAGAGTGAGTGTGACAGTATGTTTGGGTAAGTTTAGTGTGTGTGTGGGCTATGTAAGTACCGAGGATGTTTGTGTGCGTGTGTTATGTATTAAGTATATATAAAAGCAAGTATGTGTGTAGGCGTGTACCTACATAGTTTTGTGTATGAGTGTATATTAGCATAGGATATTAAGTATGCTTTCCGTATTATCGTATGTGAGGGATTGTAATCATTTATGTAGTTCTCACTTAACTTCATGCCGAGTGAGTTTATAAATGTGGATTATATTGTTTATACATGCGCGAGCTTTGGACAACAAAGTGACGACTTGCAAATGCGGATTGACATTTTATACACGGTGGAACCTAATTCACTGTTTTCCCGAAACATATGTAGTCAGTCAATGATATAGAATATTTCTGCATCGTTAATTATAAAAAACACTTAATGAAAATTAATCAAGAATAGACACTATGATTTTTATCGACAACACTTGACTTTTTGGAGCCATGAATACAAAGTGAAGTAATGATTACAAGAAGAAAATTTGTCCTACATTTACGTCCAAATTGAAATTAAACTACCTTATACTAATTTTACCGCGATTTATTTTATTTTTCATTTATTATTTCTTTCGGGGCTTTTGTCTAAATCAGACATATTAAAACCACATATAAACCCCACCGAGAATTATTTCAATACACAAATTTTTGTTAATATTGAAACTATGAAATTATTTATATTTACTCTTTTCATATACTTTACACACCTTGTAAACTCGCTGTTTCAGTTGCTTTCCAGCTAAATAATAATTTAGGAAATTATATATTTATAACCCAGATAATTTTAGGGATAATCATATGTTTGTTTATTTTACTAAGATGTCTTGACATTTAATATGTTTAGAAAGTTTTGTTGCATAATCTAAGATGTATCAATACAATATTAAGAGGATTGTATTTGATTGCATATTTATGTTATTTCAGAATCCCTAAGAATCCTTTATATAAATGGACTCCACATAAAAATTCTACCATATGTAATAATCACTTTGATTTAAATTACTTTATACAAAGGCAACAACGACGTGTCCTCATGAAAGACTCAGTGCCTACTGAATTTGTACCTGATACCGAGTATGTTTATAGTAGTTATTACCACTAGACACTAGTATTACAAATTAAATTATGTTTCATACAGATCCAATTGAAATCAAAAAGACCCTGTTCTTACGTATACAGAGATATTTTACCACCGTCGACGATGTAACTCTTGCTGGCCCATCAAACCAAGCACTGAGTCCGAGGAAAAAGAAGCTCATGACAAAGTATAGTAAGCTACAGGATAGAATATCATCAAAAAATTAACTGATAAGAAATTTAAAAGCTTAAACAAAAAGATTAAATAAATGTCTTGATTTCAATGCAGTCGGTTAAGAAACTGTATACAGTATTATAATACTACAGCCTAAAAAAATATAAGATAGGCTAAAGAAGACTTATCATATTCAGGGAAGAGTAAATAATCAATTAATGTTTCCAATTTATTTATAAAGATTGTTCCACTTGCCATTTTGATCGTTGACAATTCATATGCGAAACTATAGGATTCGCCTGACGTTTAAACTGTTTCATTTTAATAATATTGTTATTCTTGTTCTAATGTGTTCCGATGGTTTGGGTCTATATGGAGTTCATGATCCAACAATGACATCCATACGTAATTATGTTTAAAGTTTAAATGTTTCCTTAAATTGAGCAAAATCTTGATTAGATCTGCCTAATATTTTTGAGCTCATTTAAGATTTTTTATTAGAGAAGGCAATAAAATAAATATACAATTATTAATGTCTTTTACTTTTCTTCTTGCACATTACAGTATTGCATGCCATTCTTGTATATCGGGCACGCCACGATCGTGGCGGTAAGTCCCGTGTTTGAGGAGTGGCTGGAGAGGCGCCATGGCGCCCTCACCTTCCGGCTGACACAGGTAATGACTGGCCACGGTTGTTTTGGCCAGTTCCTGTGTCGTATACGCCGGCAAGAGACGCCCGGTTGTCACCACTGCGGCGACTGCCGCGACGTTGTTGAGGACACGGCGCTGCACACTTTGGCGGTTTGCCCCGCCTGGGCATCGCAGCGCCGTGAGTTGATCGCGGCAGTCGGATTGGTTGCCCTCTCGCTCCCGGCCGTAGTTCAGTCTATGGTCCGGAGTGAGAGGTCGTGGAACGCCGTCGCCTCCTTTTGTGAGGAAGTCATTTCCATCAAGGAGGCGGCGGAGCGGGAGAGGGAGCGTTTGAACCCTCTCCCCAACCGCAGAGCCGGGCGCCGGAGGGCGCGAGACGACCTCCAGCCACCCTGAGGATTGACCTGGGGGTGGCGGGCTTTGTGGGCCTGCCCGCCATCCGTTCAGCACCAGGTCCGAGAGGCGGCGTGCGTGTTCCCACGCGCGCCTCTGTGTCGAGTCCGTCTCCCCTCTAGGGGGGACAGTAGGGAGTTTTTAGATGTGCCTATAGGGTAGGTCTCTCGTGTAGTGGCCTGCCGTTTCATACGGCGGGCCGTAACCTCGGCGGGGTCGCGACCGCATGCGAAAGTGATTCGCGCGGCCCCGTCGATAGTGGTTTTGTTGAGGAACACCGTGGTAGGTTTAGTCGGTATTCCGGGAGGTACTTTAACATCTTTACCATCTTTCTTTTACCCCGGCGAGTCCGACATAACCCCTCCGCCCGCCCCCGCGGAGGGTTATGCGTCATGCATTCGCCCACGAAAAAATAAAAAAAAAAAATTCCATTCTTGTATATGTAATGACACATATTAATATTTACATTTAAAAGTGATTGCATTATATTTTAATTCTACATTATAAGTTTTAATTTAGGCATTATATATTATACTCCATTCCTGAATAAGTAGTTAAAAGTGTAATTGTGTAAACTTTAGGAATATAATTATGTCGTAAGTATCGATATACGATATTAACGGCTATTTTAGTGCCAATACAATATCATGTTGTGATTACATTATTACATTTATTTATTATTTTAACCCCTATTGCTGCCGGCAATAAAGGTTCTGATAAAATCCTGATAGAAGCCTCTACATCATATTTATTTATGTTTAATTTCTGCATCACTCACATTCCATCAGTAGGTGTTTGACATCGGCTATCTTGCCACATACTTCACAAGTGAAATGACTTTTTTCATAAGATATCCAAAGTTTCGTGATGTTCGTGACGCATCGAACACGTTTTGGTCACATTCGACCAGAACATATTCGATGCACCAGTACAACATAAGTTTTACTTCAGAAAACCAAGAGACCCGAAGAGGCTCACATTAGATAGTTTTATTTCAGATGCTTTTTCTTTACTTGTTTGATTAAAATATACCTTAAAATATTATAGCAAATTTTGTTAAATCTCGGAAGTAATTGTACAGTTACTGTTTATTGCCAACATATATCACAAGGAGTGTCTTGTAACAAAAGGTTTGATACATGTAATAGTCAAGCATAAACTTGCAGATCCATAAATCCGCAAATTTTTGACTGTTTAGTCAGTCACTGTGGCTATAGATGAACTTTGAATTACCATCATAAAACGCCTGGGGGAGGAATTATAGTATTTCACATAAACACACCACAACACTTGTTTATGTTGTTCATCATACTCTGATCTTCGTCTACCACACAAAGGCGCAGCCGTATATTTGCCTCGTCTATAATTTATATTCTATCTCAACATGGCCAAAGCTTAAAAATATACTTCAGTACCACGTAATTTATATTAGCATCGTAGGTAGATCTACTACGTCACTGAGGGTTTTGTAGATCGAGATACTTACCTCCTTCTGGTACTGTTCTAATGAGGGTTTCACCTCAGGAGGTTCACTCCCGTGTTCAAATCGATACTTATCAAACTCCTCGGGTGGTATGTACCGTCCGTACTTCATGAACCCCGCCAATACCTCCTGTCGGTCTTCTAACCACAAGTACGAGTACTTTTCGTATTTCTGTAATACAATTAGTAACGTAACTATAAGTACTAATAACTAACGTTATTTCATTAATCTATAGTGTAATAAATTATATATACGTCAGGAACTTTACTTATATATCTATGACTAATACATATTCAAATAACTCTTTTAGCTATACTAACATTCCCCTAATCGGCACCAAAACCATCGTACAATTAGTACTTAAACAGATTTATTCTCATAGATGAATTTACATTTCAAACGTGCCTTGGTTTTCTTACGATTGTTATTAATAATCAAGCCAAATCAAGTTAATATGTAAATTTTAGAAAAACCTGCTCATAAACTAATTATCTACAAAATGACTTTGCATGCTTACCGATGAATACGATACAATCTCAGCAATGCTACTTTCGATCCTCTTCAAAATTTCATGGTAGAGATCAATCATTGCATCTTCGTTGATTAAATCATCTATAAAATATTATACATAATAAATATGCATGAATAATTTAAAAGTTATATACATACATATATACATCATTTCACTGACTAACTAATCACGAAACAGGTATTACCTACCTTTCTCACGTGAATTAAATAATTCCTACCTTTAAAGGGTATTCCTTAACAAACAGACCGATATTACCTTTTTTGTGGACTCGACCCAGGATTTAAATCAAGAGTCAGTCAAATTGAATATACGCACAATCGAGTTTTAGCAACAGTAACAGTATGTGCTTATTCGAGGCCGTGAATTAACCTATTTAGTGGCAGCAGGATACTGACAGCCAGACTTTGAATTATTCTTTCAACAATTGAAAGGTACACACATAGGATACATTTTACCCAGTCACGTATCCATTTACGCGGATATAGCTACCAGCAGAAGTCGGTGGTTAATAAATGAGACTACGACAGTCTCTTGTAAAAATAATATTACAAATAACAAGTAGGCCTGCCAGTAACTTTTGAATTCACTATTCTCAAATTATTCATTATGTTTGTATTTCATAATACTATATTCCATGTAGACCCAAATTACAAAATGATAATCTATAAACTTGAATAACGCTGTATAGCACCATTTAATTTTAATGAGTATATTGATTTTTGGTAGAAATCTCATAAGTTACCCAAGTAACCAAATAACTATACAAACAAATAAGTTTCTATGGTTGTTCTAGCTCCCATAAAAACGCAGTGTTTTCGTGTTCTTTGCACGTGAGCATGCAACATGGTGAAATTTAGTAACTGAAATATGGTACCGCCATAAGCTCGCTACGTGAGTAGTTAACGAGCTATGCAGCGGCGATAAATCAACGGATCTATAGCCTCACTGATGCTTTAAACATACCGTTTATAATAAGCCTCAAATGTAACTGTAGTAATGAATAATACTTATGACAAATTCAAGAAATCAAAGACAATATTCAGTTTGGGTTTGGGTGCTTCTCTCATTGCTGTTTACTACCATTTAATGGGAAGGGCAAGTAATTATGGATATTTATACTTGTTTTTTAATTGGATATTTGTTCCAGGAGAAGAGACTTGCGACTTATATTGATAACGTTTAATTAAATTGGTTTTTAGAATTTAGTAAACTATTCAAGAATGCTCATTTAAAAATCACTGCGTACATAGGTATATGGTATTCAAAGCAATTAGATTAACCATTGATGCAATTCTTAATGTTTAATGAATTCATAATCTAAGCAAACCTTGCATGGAACGGTTTACCCTGTCTAATTAACCACAATATTCAGAATATAACAATTACCAACTGAATCAGTGTCATCAAAACCACAATTGCTAATGAGTAAAGCTTATGTTTAAAAGACGTGTACTATACCTTCATAAGACGCTATGGGAACTATAGGATCGATCCTAGGGTATAGTGTTGCCTGAAGAAACATATCTTTCATCATCTCTTTCATTGTATCGTAAAGTCCATCGGGTTCCTCCACATCCAAGGAAGGACTAAAGTATATGTCTGGAATAAATGTTACTTAGATATATTCTATTAATTTGAACTTGTTCGTAAAGCAAATCACCTTTTCCACTTGTGAAATATAAAATCCTTACGTGAAATGCTTTTCTTAACCCTTAACTGTAGCAGTGAAAAATTATTACGATTCTATAGTCGTGGGTCCACTGGACCCACCTAGTTTAAATTCATGTAAAAGATATAAAAATATAAAATCTGTTCAGTTTTGTTATTACTCTTAAAAATCAAACATTCATTAAGGTAATTTAATGCGAAAACAAACAATAGGAGGATATATTAATATTTCTAATTGATCTTAATGAAACAGTATTTTTTTACTAGCCTGAAAATAGGGTATTCGGATAAAATCCTAAAAAAATATGAAAGCGATGGTAAACATGAAAGTAGATATTTAATTTTAAACTTCCGAATGTGCTAGTTAATGGCATAGCAAAACAAAATAGAAATCTTTTCCTATAAAAATTTTGACAAAGGTCAAAGCAAACGAATTTTTTTAGTATAAGTCATGTAAATAAGCAACTTGTAATCACTGCATAACCAATTTTCAACCAATTGTAAAGAGAAACCCTCTGCTATAATATCGATCCCATCACATTTTTCCTTCTAGTGAATATACAAACTTTTGTTTTATTAATCGAAATGCTTAAACCTAATTGTTCTAAAATTTTAACATGGTATTAACTACATAACAAAGCACCTACTGACATGTCATCAAGAATAGTTACTACTTTTTCTATCAGTACGTTATTATAAACGCTGTTTATGGCCATAAAACAGGCTAATGTTGGCTTTTTTTCCGTATAACCAATTTGTATATATGATACCAAGCTCGTGGTAGCATCGAGAGAGGAATGACATTGTCTAAACCCTACTGTTGTTGGAGCCAATATTTTGTTATTTTTAACAAACCACTCGAGGCGTTTGGTAATCTTTAAGTGAAATATCTTACAAAGACATTAGGGATATAGCCCTTAATTTATGAATAGCATTGTAGACACAGGTTTAGGAATTGGGACAACCAAAATATCGCGCCAGGGCTCAGGAACAACACCAATTTTGAGAATCATATTATATAACTTTAAGAGGTATTACAATACTCCCCCCTTTGAAAAAGAAAACCACTCATAAAAGATATTACAAGTTATGAAAGATAAAATTATATAAAACAAAAAATTTAAAACTAAAATTTAACACACAAAAATATGTAGGTATAAAATTAAAACAGGTGTAAAGAGCCTAATAAATGATGTACAAAATACCTAATAATAAAAACAATTAACTAATTGATTGCAGTGCTTATACTGCAAATCGCACGACTGGTCAGATTTCTCGGCCGGATCGAGTGACATGTCGGCGCGCGCTCGTTTTTGCTGCTGCCGGTGCTGATGACGTCACTCTCGTAGGCGATAAATTATTATTGTGTGCGTTGTTTTTATCTCCTTTAGTGTCTACGATAAATGCAGGCTTCAGGCGATCCACGGATACGATAGCGGTCCTGTCCGGGAGCTGGATGGTGTAGCATTTTTCTTGACGTTTCAGGACTTTGTACGGACCTTTATACGGAGCAGTCAGTGATTTCTTGATCATGTCTCTTCTAAGAAAAACAACACAGGACTGTAGCTCCTTATGCACAAAACATTTCCGACTCGTGTTTGACTGCACTGTCTCGTTTCGTAAGGCGCGCATGAAATTTGATAATTGTGTGACGTATACGGCATCATGAGCCGATGTTTTGATGCTGTTAGCGAAAAAGTAATCTGGCAAACGTAGTGTTGCGCCGTACGTCATTTGGGCAGGGCTCACGCCGGTTTTCTCGCGTACTGCTGTGCGAAGTCCGACTATGACCATAGGCAATTCTTGAACCCAGTTGGCGCTGTTACAAGTGGTTATGAGAACCAATTTCAGGCATCTGTGGCATCTTTCTATTTGCCCGTCAGCTTGCAAATGATAGGGAGTCGTGTGGATCTTGTTAATTCCAAGTCGCATTGTCAGCTGATGGAAAAGCTCCGACTCGAACTAGCGTCCTTGATCTGTCGTAATTGTAACGGGACAGCCAAACCGCGCAATCCAACCGCTAATCAATTCTGAGGCGACAGTTTCGGCGGTGATATTTGCTACGGGTATTGCTTAAGGCCATTTTGTTTTCCGGTCTATGATGGACACACAGTACTGGAAGTCTTGAGATATAGGCAGTAGTCCTACAATGTCGATGTGGATATGCTCGAATCTTTCTGCTCGGGGAAACTCGCTTAGCTGTGAGACAGTGTGTCGATTAATCTTCGACCTTTGGCAGTCAATGCATGCCTTAGTCCATGTACCGACGTCTTTATTTATTCCAGGCCAAAAAAATCTCTCCGACATCATTTTCCTAGTACTTCGTACCCCTGGATGACTGAGGCCGTGTACGGCGTTAAAAGCTTGATGACGGTACTGCAGTGGTAAATAGGTTCGAAATTTGCCTGAGCAAGTCTCGCATATATTATAATTTGTTGTTTGCAGTTGGGCAGTGTGCACTTCTTGAAGACTAACTTGCGGTTTTCAATACTTTTGGAAGCTCTTTGCTCTGTTGTTGATCCGCAGCGAATTCCTCGTAGTTGATATAACCAGGAAAACTAATTTCTTCTATTCTAGAGAGTGCATCCGCAACTGCGTTGTCTTCACCCGAAATATGCTTGATGTCCGAGTAAAATTGCGAGATGAAATCGAGTTGTCGAAGTCTTCTCGGAGTGTCGTTATTCGACGAGGCCTTGGTCAGTGCAAATATGAGTGGCTTGTGGTCAGTTGGAATCGTGAGTTCCCTTCCTTCAATCATAATCTCGAAAGTGTTTGATCGACATGTATACCGCCAACAGCTCTCGATCGTAAGTAGAGTAGTTCCGCTGAGTCTTGCTGGGGGCTTTGGAGAAGAAACTAATCGGCTGCCATTTGTCATCAACCTTCTGTTAGAGAACTGAACCAGCGCAGACATCTGAACAATCAGTCATGAAGCGTGAGAGGTGACGTCATGGAAGGATGAAAAAGTGTAACAGCGCTTCGGATGCTTTCTTTACACTTTTCAAAGGCTTTTTTGCCCTTATCTGTCCATGGTAATGGCCTCTTATCATTTTTTTTCGCGTCGTGCAGATAGTCGTTCTACTCTTTTTGGCTGGGGCGATAGAAATTTACTGTGCCCAGGAATCGTCTCAAGTGTTGTATAGTTTTTGGCATAGGATAGTTGGCAATAGCGTCGACCTTTTCTTTCAGCAGGCGAATACTATCTTTGTCAATGTGGTATCCGAGGAACTCTAGCTCACTTTTCTCGAACTCACATTTGTTTAGGTTCAGCGTGATTCCATATTGCTGTAACTTTTTCAGGACTTCGTCCAGGTCTTGTTTATGAGTGGTTTCATCGGAATATAATATGAGAATATCGTCGATGAAACAATAGGCAAATTCTAAGCCTTTCAGGACCATGTTCATGAAACGCTGAAACGTTTGAGCTGCATTGCGTAAGCCGAATGTCATTTTTATAAACTCAAACAACCCGAAGAGTGTGACTGAAACAGCCATCATGTTTTAGGAATGTTATCTGGGTGGATATTTATCGCATGAAATACTTTTAAAATATCCAGCTTCGAGAAGATGGTTTTGCCCTTGATTATGTATGTAAAATCGTGTAGAGGAGGCACGGGGTAGCGATCGGGCACTGTGATCGCATTTAGGCGGCGATAGTCACCGCATAACCGAATCTCGCCGTTCTTCTTGGTAACCACATGTAAAGGTGAGGCCTAAGGACTGCTTAACGGTCAGCAGATTCCCTCGTCTGTCATCTTCTCGAATTCCTTTTTCGCAGCTTTGTAGCGTTCCGAATTGAGAGGTCGAACACGCTCGTGAATCGTGATCAGATTTGTTGTTATTATTCTGTGCTCAATATTATGCATCGGCATTTGCGAATTACGCGGTTTTGTCAACTCGCTGTAGGTATTTCTGCAGAATTTCATAATAAATGTTATTACGGTCGATTGTGCGAACTGATCCATCAGCACATTGCATTGTTTTTGTAATAACACTCAATTCTGTGACCTTGTCTACTAATTTCCGAGTCAACTAGCAGATTGTTGCTCCTCAAAAAGTCGGCACCGATGATGGAACGTCGTACGTCGGCGACTATGAATGTCCACTTGAACACACGTTGTAGTCCTAAGTTGAGGTGCAATGTTTTCTCGCCGTACGTACATATTGGAGTCCAATTTGCAGCGTATAAGCTATACGCACTTTTGTCAGATGCAACTTGCCGGTTTCCGGTGCTCCATACGAAGGTCCCTACAAATCCAGGATCCACTTGGCGTCTCCGATCTTGACCGCGATCGATATCTATTTCGTGGCCGTCCACTTGGCTCCCGATTTTAAACTCAGCTCTAGAGATATTTGTGTAAATTTTTCATGCAAAGCAGTTATATCACTCGCATGTGTAATCTGCGCGACCTGGTTTGGCGGTTCGATGCTATCCATGACGGTATCTGCCACCTGCGATAATTTCACGAGATCAGATGTATCACTGACACTCAAAACTGCGCGTTTTGAGAACTGCAATAATTTAGCCCACATAACGCGCAGTGTACCGTCTGGAATTTTCTTCCCGGCCTGTTCTCATATTTTCCGGAAAAGCTGTGATGGCTTTTGGTCGCCGAGTTCCATCTCCTCCATCAGTTTTTGGAGTCTCTGGGACTTCGACTCCTCGTAGGCGCTGATAAGTCTTGCTTTCAGCGTCCCGTACTTATCTCGTCGGACAGGTTCGAGTTAATGTCGCTAACTTGTTGTAGCGCGTCTAGGCCTAGCCGGGCGATCGTAACTTGATAGCGCGCGACATCGCCTTGTTTTTGTGGCGCCATAACCGCTTCAAAGTGCATAACCCATAATCTGGGATACACCGGTCAAAAGTCAGATAGTCTTGACTGAATGGACAACATATCAATCCGCCCTCAGTCCTGTGCCGATGCCTGCTGGCAGCACTGAGCTTGCTGGGGGTTGAGATACAACCCTGAAGCATTCGGTCTGCTCGTCGCCATAGTGATCGAACTACACTGGTGTAACGCAAACTAACGATACCGTGCATATAATATAATATAATAAAACATTTATTTCGGACATAATCCATAATGTAATATAGCCTCTTGAATTCCCAGTGGTGAGACCCGCTTGTGGGTGGCCCCTGGAATGTGCAAATCACGAGTATCACTAGAAGGTGGTACGATCGTTACACCAGCCGGCAGGCAAGAATCGGGTCCGTAGCTGGTATCACATCAGGGACACCAATGTAGTGAAAGCTACGATTGCGTGTTAAAAATCTTGCTTCTTTATTAAAATCATCTGTATATATATCACAATAATAAGCATGTGTGAACATAGGTACACACATTCACACATGTAAACAGAAATATATGCTAAGTCCTAAAAAGCAATATGGCTTTTGTCACGGCTCCGGCACTACGGGTCTCCGGCGGTCCCACGCGTGCTAATCGTCGCAGACGGCCTTGGCTCACCAGCGCAGTTTCGACTTGCTAGCCAGCTTCGCCGGCCAGCTTCAGCTGCGGCGGCTCGCTAGCAGCCTCTGCTTCTCAGCCCACGGGCTACCTTGCCCCTACGCGCCTACACGATTTTAAATTACACTTTGGGTGTAGGACAGACAATACTGCGTGGAGTCGGATTTACAGCGATTTTTTTTGTCACTAAAACCTAATTTTAGCAAATGTTTTAGTACTAACAATTTTATTATAAATGAACATTCGGAATAATACACATTATAATATAACATCACACTTAGGACATATAACTTTATTTTATGCAGAATTAGGAGATTCAATTATTATAGTAGTATGGCTCGTGATTGTAGTTTTCAACTGCTGCCCCACCCGGCTTGTTCGCCTGAGTTGGCACCTGCCGACTTTCATCTGTTACCTAACTTAAAAAAACACCTTGATGGCCAGAAAATTTCGTCGAATGACGCGGTTGAAGCCGCAGTGAACCAGTGTTTTGCAGACCTTCAAGAATCATTTTTAAACCGATATAGAATCTGCAAACCAGATGGAAGAAATGCATTGAGCTATAGTCCGTTTCAAATACGAAGTCCCATTTGACAGATGATCGTTGAACAGCGATAGTAAAGAGACCGTTTCAATCGGCACATAACAAAATCGATTACCGATTAACATCGTGGGTTTAGAATCGTAACAAAAATGATAGAAACAGAAAAACAATAAAGGAGACTGAAGGTGACTTAATCTGTTTAAACAAAAAAAGGTTAAATAAACACCTATTGAACGTGAAGCTTTAAAAAATAGCCCTTACTATTTAGTTCCATTCCAGTAACTGCCTGTGGCGCAGTGGTAGTGAATGCGACTGCTGTGCATGAGGTCTCGGGTTTGAATCCCGGGTCGGGCCAACAAAAAGTTATTATTCTGTTAAGAAATCTCAATACGAGCCCAGAGTTTGGATGTTGGCGGTGTTAGACACCCCTGTGCCTCGGAAAGCACGTAAAGCCTGCGCCTGATCTCTCTCCGGTCCTGCCGGATTATCCATCCCATTGGATCATGAGAGTCAGGGAACAGAGAGTGCACTTCTGTTTGCGCATACACTTGTACACTATAATATCGCCTGCGCAGATGGCCAGTCTCCGTTAAGATTGGCCGCCATGACCGAAATTTGGTTAGGAAGACATTATTATTAGTTTCATTAGTCTAGTGGGAGATCGTTGGTACACAGAGGTCTCGAGTTCGATCCCAAGGCACGCATATTTAACTTTTCAAAGTTATGTGCATATTAAATAGTTAATTATCGCTCGCTTTAACGGCGATGGAAAACATCGTAAGGAAACCTGCATGTCTAAGTGTTCAACATAATGTTCTCGAAGATATGTGAAGTCTGCCAACCTGAACTGGGCCAGCGTGGTGGTATGGTCCAGCCTAACCCATCTCACACTGAGAAGAACAGAGTTGTGTCCAGCAGTGGGACAGATTAATACAGGGCTGATAATAATATCAGCCCTGTAATAAACTGTCCTACTGCTAACTAAATCAAATCAAATGCTAAAACTGCTAGTAATAATATTGCCGTATTTTTAATCTAGCGCCTGGTATTTTATTCCGTTTATTATTTTAGTTCAATCTTAGTTACATTGTCGACATTAAAATTCCTATTTCAAAAGCATAAGTTATAAAGACGCTATCGGAAACAGAATCCAATTTACCGGTGGTTAGTAGGGCTCTAGAGAGGAGGCGATTCCTCTCCTCACAATGCCTGCCGTTTGAAGCAGTAAGCCGTCTGCATCAAGGACTTGATCCAGGTCATGCAGAAAGAGTAAGGGTCTGTTCCACAACCTCCAATTAGCATTCATCTATAAGATACAACTCTTTCCATTTCTCTTCTTTAAGCTAACAAGAGCAAGACAGCATGTGATTTTTCTTTCGGGTAACTTTTACTTGATAGTTGTGAAACTAGCTATAAGCTTTTTAACTCGAGCCTCTTTAAATGGTAGCGAGACATTAATTGTTAGTTTGTCTCTAGGTTAATTTATACTAACACTAGGAAATAAGTTAAATTGTATAACTAACAGTCTATGGATTCATTGGTCCGAAATAAAGCAATATTATTATTATTATTATATTAAACATTGAGGAATTATTATTATATTATAAAATAAGCATTCTTAATACGTTACGGTGACATTATACTTATTTTGTCATTATACTATCCAGGCATTTTGCAATTGTAACGTTTTGCATATCTAGGGATTATGCAATCATTTTGCGATGAAGTCATTCTGCCTACCTGGACGTTTAAAAATAAATATATGTAAATTAGCAACTTGACGTTTTGCCTACCTAGTCATTCTGCAAGCTAGTCATTTTGTTTACTTAGACTTTTTACTGTCCAGACTATCTGACCCTAACCCTCGGTTATATACTCACTCACTTAGTATTATTTTCGCCTACTCAGTATTTTTTTCGGTCCCAATTCAATATTTAATTCGGTCACTTGAAATTTTTGTTGCCAGCTTAGATTAACCGTTTCCCACTACCAGTAGCTCATTTTCCGAATTTCTAGTAAGTCATGATTATCGCCAGTTAAGTAAATGTTTCGCAAACATAATTTAACGTCGCTCGGTCTAGTATTAAAGTAACTCATTAACAGTCATCAATATATTATTTATTCGCACGGATAATAAATCTCCATAAAATAGTACCAATGTATGACAAGAGTAACGAGTTTCAGAAATAACATTTTTACCAGGTAACTTCTTTAAACAAATATATTGTTTCACACAATCACAGTTTAGTCAAATATTTAAATAATACGTACCAGGATCTCTGAGCTCTGCGATAACCTCCATAAATGCGACTCTAGGCCCCTTTTCTAAGTTAGTTTGAGCTTCAAACAAATCCAAACTTGTTTGCACTCCTTTCATTATTTGTGCAGAAACCTGTCAAAACATGTATTAAATGGTAATAAAACCAAATCCTCCCTAAAACAACATAACTATTATGCCTAATAACATGTAAAAAAATTCAGTCAAATCTTAGGTAGGTACTCTAATGATAATAATGAAGATAACCCTTATTATTGTGCCGTATCCATCTGTGATTTGTCATTTTTTTTATGCCATTCCCACTATAGCAACGATATTTTGGAGGCAAATAGGTTCTATGAATCACAACGGACGGACTGGGTCCAATTATTTTAGCTAGTATAAGCTTAGATTGTATAACATTAGCCTCCATCGTACACAAACTCTTTAGGCAACTAAGAATCATGATGATATCCATAATTATTGATAATAAGTGTAAAGCTAAGTTATATTAGTCATTTACGAGTGAATCGACGTATTTGACATATGCAGGCCACCGCTCTGCCCTGAAAGCTTCCACTTCTAATTCCTGTCTCTCAGCCTCGATGTCAGCCAGTTCTTCTGGATCTGTTATTTCCTCCTCTTCCTCTGCTGGTGAGTCAACCTCCTCGCCTTAAAAAAGCCATTAGGTAAAATAAAACTTTATCATATGACAGTGTATTAGAATAATATTTTAGGGTTTCATTTATGCAGCTATAGTTAATAATTATAGAAATAATATATACCTCCGTCTCTTCTCGCTTGTCTTTCAGCCTTTTCAGCTAACTTTGTTTCTAGCTTCAATTTTCGTGCCTCTCGCCTTGCTAACTTGATCGCTTCGGCCTCAGCCTTCAGTCTCTCCTTTTCTTCTCTAGCTAACCGTTTCTCCTCACGACGCTGTAGTATTTGTCTAAGCTTTTCTGCTCGAGCTGCCTTCTCATCATCATCTAAAGTTGCTTCATCAACTTCTTCTAATACCTCTTCTTCAGATTCATCTTCTTCTTCGTCTTTAATGTTGAAGAATAATTTGTAATTCTCTGCCAAGATATCTTTGAAGTCTTCATAACTCTCTAATATTTTGTTACGCCTGTAGGTAAATATGAAATACATATATGTAAATGACTGTGTCTTGTTGGTTCTACGATATAAGTTATGCTCTTTTTTGGGACGGTTCGTAAGATCAAGCTCGAAATCAAGTACATCGAGTTTCCCTAATTTTCGTAGCAACACGGAGTCCGCTAAAGTACCCACAAGACGACAACAGACTTCTTAAGCTCTCCTCATCGATTTCGATGATGGCCACACTAGGCATAATTATTCTTCTAATACGTGTGACTTAAAGCAGTTGGCAAAATAAAGTTGAAGTAAGACACCTATGCCTATAACTTCAGGAGTATACAGGCAATGAATAAAAGACTATGTATGTACTCAAACGATGCCCACAGTAACAAGACAAGATACAAAAACTATAATGACCAGATCATACCTCATAGTAAAAGTTACCTTTTAACAAAACGGGGATGTCGTTCGTTGACGGCAAGAAGCTCTAATTTGGCGGGGTTCTCCTTACGATTGTGTAGCGGTATGTTACCCCATTTACTAATATCGGCAAGGCCTTCCTTCACATTGGTTTGAGCGGTCAGTACGCGCTCCTGTAGGGTGTTGATTGCCGTGTACACCTCCGCCATCCAATCAGCAACTAGCACAACGAGAGAACGTGAGTTATACTAGTAAATATGTATTTGTAGTCTCTATCTACCCGTCCACGAAACAGGTACGAGGGCAGAAAATAATAATAATGACCTCCAGACCGAATTTAGGTCACGGCGGCCAATCTTAACGGAGACTGGCCATCATCTGGTGCAGGAGATATTATAGTGCACAGGTGAGTGCGCAAACACAAGTACACTGTCTGTTCCCCTGACTCTCATTATCCGATGGTAATCCGACACGACCGGAGAGAGACCAAGGCACGGGGGTGTCCAACACAGCCAGCTTCTTCTCTAACTCCGGCCTGCTATTGAAATTTATTAACAGAAACACTCAACAACCTTTTTTGTTAGTCTGACCCGGGATTCGAACCCAAGACCTAAAGCACAGCAGTCGCGTTCACTACCACTGCGCCACGGAGGCAGTTTAGGTGTATATGTATATAAAAAGGTGGACAAAAAAATTAGGCCACCCCTTTTTTACGATTTATGCATTATTTACGTCATGTTTAAAAACTAAATTAAATTAAATTTTTCCTTTATTTACAAACTTAATGGGTAAGTTGATAAAATTATCAGGTGTTATTGTGTCAAATGCCACATAACCTGTCTTGTTAAGTATCCACTTTTGTATTATTTTATGTTGAATGCCCTGTGTTTAGGACGCTATTTAAAACTATCGTTAAAGTATATCTGATTAAAGTTCTGTTCCTCCCACTTCCTTTTCGCGGATAAAAATGGAACTACGCGAATCAGAAGTTGTTTGAATCGTAGTGATGTTACAAACTGGAATGAGCCAGCGAAATGTCGCCCGTACATGTGAAGTTAGTCGGTCACCGGGTCAATATTTCTACAAAAGGTATCTGGAGATCTGTAGCTACATCAGAAGATCTGGATCAGGTCAAAGAAGAAAGACATCTGAACGGGCGGATTGAATTATTGTGTCAGCAAGCCTTAGAAAAGTCATCGTTCTGACGTAGAATTACAGCACCTAACTGCGGCGCTCTTCCCATCTATCATGGAGCGCCGGCAATTACAATACAATTGCAATCAATTACAGCACCTGCTCAGAGATATCCGAAGTGTTGCGCTCGCGCAGTTTACAGACTACGTCAATAACAGTCTCAACGAGGGTAAGTTTGTGGCCGCCCTATTCATTGATTATAAAAAGGCATTCGATACTTTAGAACATAGCTTATTACTGCAGACTATGGATGAATGTGGTATCAGATGGCCAATCCATCGCTGGTTTAAAAGTTACCTAGAAAATAGATCCCTCCGCACGTTCATCGACGGAATAACAGGTAATGAGGTAGGTGTGAATCTCGGCGTACCGACCGGATCAGTATTTGGTCCGGTCGGGTACATAATGCACGTCAACAGTGTTATAAATGTAATAAAGCACTGCAAAACATTTATGTACGCGGACGACATGTGCTTACTGTATTCGTCCAAAAACATGAGCGATGCAATAACACACTTACAGGAAGACTTCGAAAATATCATTAAATGGGCACACGACAATGGCATAATCATAAATCACTCCAAAACAAAAACCATGCATATATGTTCTCCCTATAGTAAGTGCATTAAACAACGTAGGCAAAACTTAAATATAACCGGACATACAACAATAAAGCAGGCTGCCCGTGTACCGCTATACAAGTAATAGACAACTACCGATATTTGGGTCTAATAGTAGATAGTCACTTTAATTGGAAGTCACACATTAGACGTTTGCAATAAGCTACAGTCAATTCTAGGTAAATTTTTTCACCTCAGTAAATCTGTAAACAAAAAACTAATGTTTATATTGTACTATGCACTTGCTGACTCAATAGTTGACTATGGCTTGAGTTGTTATGGCCTAACATTTAAAACGCAGCTTGATCGCATAAAGCAACTACAAATCAGATTTTGGTATTTGGTCAGTCAGAAGCAAAAATTACAATGACAGGTTATTTATTATATGTAAAATACTTCCCGTGCATTTGAAAGTAGAATATCTAATAGCATTAGAACAATATTACACAGATGAACATAAAAAACCTAAGACACATAAGTATTTTACTAAACAAGCTCAGGCAGGGAAATATATGCCCCCCTCTGTAACAAACTACTATGGCGAACGAACTAGACAATACTTAACTCCTGTAATATATAATAAAATAGATTTTATAAGAACTCACACGGAAGGCATAAGCAGGGTAACTTTAAAGAAAAGACTGAAAAATGAGATGTTAAACGTCATTAATAGTTAGGCACAATACAAACCATTGTAATATTAATACACAAGACCATAATTAATTTAAATATATATTTAAGTTAAATATTGTTTAAGCATACATAATAATTAAAGTAAGTAGAGTTTATGTAATGTATGAAAAACTTCTCTAACATATTAATATTATGTCAATAAATTAAATTTTAGTATAAGTACGTAATTAGAATTAAGAAAGAGCGCCTCTTTCGCCAACAAACTGTGTTTACAGTTTATAGATTTTTAAAAAAAATTACCGCAATTTAATTTTTTATGGAAGCAAAGGATTAAAAAAAAATTTATAGGACAGTATGAAAACGTCTTACAACGTTATTTAAAAACCATACAGATCCGCAACAAGTCCTTTATGTACCACAGCTTACAAGACAGCAAGATAAAAATTGTATTAATTTAAATTATCTTCTTTCTTGTTCGTTCTTATGTATTCCTAATAAAATAAAGTTAGGTAATTTAAAATGCATTAATTCAATTAACAATGAACAAACGATAAACCAATAAAATATTATGCCTTTAATTTCAACCAGTCACGACGACCGCTTTGGTAGGCGACCTAATATTTTTGTCCACTAGTAGTATATAAAGAATTATAAAGATTAAGAGAAGTATAAAGATCATTTAAGTGAGTTGTGTATGTACACAACCTACTTAAATGAATTTTATACATACTGTTACGCCCAGTGACATCTCTCGGCATTGTGGGAAAGACTCGGCAGTTCCGTCTAATAATTTACACCGCCATCTATTGACATCTTACGGAACTGCATAGTACGGTACGAGAATCTTAGAGAGAATGCTGGTACGTTCTCGAATCATCGTGCTGTTTACATGCCGAGTACGCGTTGCTGGAAAGCTCTAGAAGCGCTTTACCCGCGTATAAATAGGGCGCACGCGCACCGCCGAGTCAGTTTACAGTCGTAAGCGATCAAGTGTTCATCGAAGCGTACGGAAGCGGAAATACTTAATACTTTGAAGCAGTACAGTGAAAAAGTGAAGTATAGTGTTGTAGTGTTGTGTTTTAAATTCAATTGTGTGTTTGAATAAAACGTGTTTTAGTCGGTAATATTGTTTATATTCTTATCCGTCGAACCCAGCACGTAACAATTGGTGTCAGAAGTAAGGTAAGAATATGCCAGTACTACCGAAGGAGGAAGTGGAAGGGGTGCGTACCAGGAACCAGCGCCAGCAAGATGTGGACCAGAGACGCTTTGGAGACGCCTCCTCGCCGACGTCAGGTGAATCACGTGACTCCGCGGCTGCAGCGGAACCATCTAGTGCAGCTCACTCGCCGGTGAACCCCGACCTCGCGACTCTGATGGCGTTTATGCAGGAGCAGGCACGCCGCCTCGAGGAACAGCTGCAACGCGATAAGGAAGAGGGCATGCGCCGCCAGGAGGAGCAGGCACGCCGCCAGGAGGAGCAGGCACGCCGCCTCGAGGAACAGCTGCAACGCGATAAGGAAGAGGGCATGCGCCGCCAGGAGGAGCAGGCACGCCGTCTTGAGAAACAGCTGCAACGCGATAAGGAGGAGGGTATGCGCCGCCAGGAGGAGCAGCTGATGATGTTAAAAGATCTCAGCGCAACGGTTGGCAAGGAGGTGAAGGAGGTGAAAGAGCAAGTCCAACGCCATGAAAGTCGCATCGCCGAGGTGGAGAAAACGATACGTGGGCTCAAGGCTGGCGATGGGATCGTGGCACCTGCGGTTGTGGCGTCTTCACCACGAGGCTTTAAAGTCCCACCATTCGACGGATCATCGTCATGGTCAGCCTATAAGATCCAGTTTGAGGCCGTCATGAAATCGAACGGGTGGACGCAAGAACAGGCTCTGACCGCTCTCACCTTGGGGCTTCGTGACCAGGCCTTGACCGTGTTAGAGGCGCTTGGTCAAGACATCACGTACGAGAAGCTGTTGGAGGCATTAGAGGCGAGATATGGCGACGCACACCAGGAACACGTGTTTCGCGCCCAGCTGAAAGACCGATCGCAACGTGTTAGTGAAACCCTGCAGCAGTGGGCCCTGGAGGTGGAGAAGCTGGTTCGAAAGGCGTACCAGTCCTCACCTGCGCTTATCGACGGAAACCTCGTTCAAGCTTTCACCGACGGGATCCGAGACCTGGAGGTTAGGGCCGCAGTAAGACTGGGACATTTTAAAAACCTGAAGGACGCCCTAGCCCACGCTCTGGAAGTGGAAGCAGTACGATCGAAATGATCGAGCTCACCGTATCAGGGAAGTGTCGACTTCGCCCCGGTGCTATAGCTGCGGTGAGAGAGGCCACATCAGGTTGA